>JAKOOJ010000005.1:8685764-9376346 GCA_022577455.1 Arizona elegans | reverse complement strand
TGTCCGTTTCATCAGCCTGCAAATGGGTTATATAGTAGCCAAATTATGTATGTATGTATCAGGGTGAAATCCAGCAGGTTCTGACAGGTTCTGGAGAACCAGTAGTGGAAATTTTGAGCAGTTTGGAGAGCTGGCAAATACCACCTCTGGGTTGGCCCCGGAGTGGGGAGGGAATGGGGATTTTCCACTCCTGGGGGAAGGATATTGTAAAAATCTCCATTCCTACCCCACTCCTGGGGGAAGGATACTGCAAAATCCCCATTCCCTCCCCACCCCTGGGGGAAGGATACTGCAAAATCTCCATTCCCACCCCTCTCCAGGGGAAGGATAACTGCAAAATCCCCATTCCCTCCCCACTCCTGGGGGAAGGATACTGCAAAATCTCCATTCCCACCCCACTCCAGGGGAAGGATACTGCAAAATCCCCATTCCCTCCCACTCCTGGGGGAAGGATACTGCAAAATCTCCATTCCCTCCCCTCTCCAGGGGAAGGATACTGCAAAAATCCCCATTCCCTCCCCACTCCAGGGGAATGGTATTGCAAAATCTCCATTCCCACCCCACTCCAGGGGAAGGATACTGCAAAATCTCCATTCCCTCCCCCTCTCCAGGGGAAGGATACTGCAAAATCCCCATTCCCTCCCCACTCCTGGGGGAAGGATACTGCAAAATCTCCATTCCCACCCCACTCCAGGGGAAGGATACTGCAAATTCCCACCCCACTCTGGGGCCAGCCAGAGGTGGTATTTGCCGGTTCTCTGAACTGCTCAAAATTTCCGCTACCGATTCTCCAGAACCTGTCAGAACCTGCTGGATTTCACCCCTGATTGGGACCCCAACTTAACTGGCAGACCAGGTCTTATGGAAGATCAAGCCGATCTCACATCTGGAGGCAAGATGTTCCACTGGGCAGGTGCCACGGCAGAGAAGGCCGTATATAATATGTTAAGCATGTTGTTGGAATATAGCCTGCCTATCTTGATTGCCTTCACAGTCCCATACAGGCCTGGTGGTGCAGTGGACTAAGTGCTGTTAAGTAACACCAGCTGCCTACAATTACTGCAAGTTCAAATCTCACCAGGCTCAAGGTTGACTCAGCCTTCCATCCTTCTGAGGTAGGTAAAATGAGGACCCGGATTGTGGGGGCAATAAGCTGACTTTGTATAAAAAAGAACACCGCTTGTGGGGGGGCTAAAAGCCCTACTAAGCAGTTATATACAAAAGTCTGAAGGCTATTGCTTAACGCATTGTAAGCCGCCCTGAGACTCCGGAGACTCCGGAATCGAACTAATAAATGAATAAATAAATAAAAACCTGGATTTCCAGGGAGAGAAAGGGGAGACCACCTTGTTAGCATGGAAGGGTGACCCCAAGGTGCTTTTTCAAGAGGAAACTGGACTTTCTTGTTTTTCCTTGAAGAAGTTTCGCTTCTCATCCAGGAAAGCTTCTTCAGTTCTGGCAGTAGGGAATGGAAGGATTTTTCACCCCTTGCTGCAGACAAGATATCCTTGCAGAAATCCTTCCATTTCCCCGCCCTCCAGTCAGAACTGAAGAAGCTTCTTGGATGAGAAGTGATACGTCTTCATGGAAAAAATAAGAAAGGCCTCTTGAAGAAAAAAAAAACCTTGGGGACAACCATGACCTGGGTGACTGAGAATCTCTGCAGACAGGGAAGAATGATGGAGGGGTCGAACTATCTTATCTCTCTGCTATTTGGAAAAAAACCCAGCTTGAACAGGTTGAGTGAACAGGGAAAGCAGAGAGGGAGCCGAGTTCAAAGCGCTTTTTGTGGCATAACTGGAATAACACCCCCTTCCCATCTCCCCTAAAGGCAGGGGACTGGGGCTGAGACCCATGGGCTCGGCAGAGCTGCCAAAATTCCACCGGTGGGGCTCAACCTTGGGAAGGGCTGAAAGGGGGGCCTGAGAAAATGACGTTGCTCGTCTAGTCTCCTCCGCTCGTTGGAGAGATTAGCAGATAGCCTGGAGCCTGAAGAGAAGGAGGCACCTGTTGTAAACTTGTGCCGGTTGTGTTGTAGGTGGGGTGCATTGAGGTCAAAAGAAAGAAGGAAAGAAAGGAAAGGAAAGAAAAAAAGGGGGGTGGGGAAGGCAGTTGCAATGTGTGACTCAGATTTGATTGGCGCGCAAGTCTGTGCAGAAAATCTACAGGTTGAAACAGCCTGGGTGAATTTCAGAGCCAGGTAGGTAAATTGGGAGGGAGAGATGTAGATGATGGATGGATGGATGGATGGATGATGTTTGGGAAGAGAGAGAGGGTGAGAAAGAGAGGGGGGGAGGGAGAGGAAGAGAGGGAAGGAGGGAAGAGATGGAGGGGGAGAGAGAGGGGAGGGGGGAGAGGGAGATGATGGATGGATGGATGGATGGATGGATGATGTTTGGAAGAGAGAGGGTGGGAAAAAGAGGGGGGTGGGAGAGGGAAGGAGGGAAGGAGGGAAAGAGAGGGAGGGGAGGGAGAGATGGAGATGATGGATGGATGGATGTGTGGATGGATAATGTTTGAAGAGAGAGAGAGAGGGGAGGAGTGGGAGAGAGGGAAGGTAGGAAGAGAGGGAGGGAGAGGGGAGGTCGAGGGGGAGAGGGAGGGGAGGGAGAGATGGAGATGATGGATGGATGATGTTTGGAAGAGAGAGGGGGAGGGAGAGAGGGAAGGAGGGGAGAGAGGAAGGGGGAGAGGAGGGGGGGAGAGATGGAGATGGATGGATGGATAAAGTTTGGAAAGAGAGAGGGGGAGAGAAGAGGGGGAGGGAGAGGGAGGGAGGGAGAGGGGAGAGGGAGGAGGAGGGAGAGATGGAGATGATGGATGGATGGATGATGTTTGGAAGAGAGAGGGGGGAAAAGAGAGAGGGGGAGGGAAAGGGAGATGGAGATAGGGAAGGGGGAAGAGAGGGAGGGAGAGATGGAGATGATGGATGGATGGATGGGTGGATGGATATGTTGGAAGAGAGAGGGGGAAGAGAGAGGGGGGAGGGAGAGAGATGGAAGGGAGGAAGAGAGGGAGGAAGAGGGAGAGGTCAAGGGGGAGAGGGAGGGGAGGGAGAGATGGAGATGATGGATGGATGGATAATGTTTGGAAGAGAGAGAGGGGGGGAAAGAGAGAGGGGAGGGAGGGAGAGAGGGAGAGATGGAAGGAAGGAAGATAGGGAGGGGGAGGGAGAGATGGAGAGGTCAAGGGGTGAGAGGGAGGGGAGGGAGAGATGGAGATGATGGATGGATGGATGGATGGATGGATGGATGGATGATATTTGGAGGAGAGAGGGGAGAATGAGAGAGGGGAGGGGAAGAGACAGAGGGGATGAGGGAGGGGAGGTGAGGGAGAGAAAGGAGAAAGAGTGAGTTCCCAGCCCCTGGCCATGGGGTGCTTAGATCTGGCCAGCGGGGGCCACCATGGAAACAGCAAAGGACTGACCCACGGTGCCTCTGCCAGAAAAAATTGGAGCTCGGGAGGGCTCTGTTTTCACTGGCAGAGGGTTGCAGGAAGCCATCACAGGCGAAAGCAGAGCTCGGGAGCCCCATTTTCCCCTGGTAGAGCGCTCGGGCCACCACAGGCGCCCCCGACACAAGTGACGTCCCCCCACCCCCCCACCCCCAGGTCAGACACAACCCTGATGCGGCCCTCAATGAAATCGAGTTTGACACCCCTGGCCTACTCTAGACCAATCTGCTCAACCTTGACAACTTTAAGATGCGTGGACTTCAACTCCCAGAATTCCCCCTTGTCAAGGTTGAGGAAACAACCGTGTTATGTCCTTATAAGGACATCCGCCCGGATTGGCTGCCAGCCACCGGGCGGGAAAGTTTGAATCCCTGTCAGGGGGCGGTGCGTCTGCCGGAGCGAATATAAGGAGAGCTCCGGCAGCACACGGCAGTCTTGCTACTGTTCTTGTACTCAATAAAGGTTACTAATGTAACGAGCGGGTCACGTCTTCCATTTCCTGCGCCGATCTAACACTGGCGACGAAGGACTAGAGAGAAGAGGACGAACCTCGTGGCACCAAGCAACAAGACCAAGACTCCGGCACCGGGGAACCACAGTAGGCATTTCCAAAGGCCATGGCATCCGCTGAAGTCACTTTGCCAGCCCTTGCTCCTTTCCGCCCAGGGAAGGACAAGTGGAAATCCTACGTGGTCAAATTTCGGCAATACCTGAGAGGCAACAACATCAGGGACGCCGACGATGACCGAAAGAAGGGCATCTTCCTGGCCAACTGCGGGCTCCGAAGTCCTCGACATGGCAATCGATCTCGTAGCACCACGAGACATCGAGGAAGTGCCATGGGCAGACCTGCTGCAGATCCTGGAAGACCACTATGCCCCAACGGGAACACCAGTGGCGAACCGTTTCACCTTCCATCAGAGGGATCAGAAGGAAGGTGAGACCATCAAAGAATTCGTGGCCGCCCTACGCCAGATCGCAGCCAGCTGTGAGTTTGACCACGTGGACAACGCCATCGCTGACCGCGTGGTTTTCGGCATGAGGGACAGGGGCCTCCAAAAGAAATTCCTGAGCAGAAAGAAACTCGTGCTCAAGGATGTGGTGGAGGAAGCCACCGCATCCGAGATCTCGGAGAAAGCAGCCGCCGCAGTAAGCAGAGCAAAGGGAATCCACAAGATTCGCTCCACAGCGCAATCGTCAACAGAGGATTCCACAGCTGGATCCGAATCAGAGGGAGAATCCACCGTCCACAAGGTATCCAGACCCCCAAGGCGGGAAACCACCCAACGGAACTACAAGGGGGGAGCGCTGCGCCAGCTGCAGAGGGGGACCATGCCAGAGCAACCTGCAAGTGGAGAGATGCGACCTGCCGACGCTGCAACAGAAGGGGTCACATCGCCGAAGCTTGCAGAGCTGAGGAACCAGCCCCAGAGCCCTCCAGCCACCGTCCCCGCGAGAATCGGAAGGATTACCAGAGATCATTCCAAACGGTCCTCTGGCCCCTTCCAGACGCAGAGGACGACGATTTCCCCCGGAGCGGAGCGGTCCACCAGACGACCATCGCACACACGACCTCAGACAATGCCACCAAGTTCCACGTGACCATCCACGTGGAGGGAACACCCTGCAAAAATGGAGGTAGACTCGGGGCTCGGTCTACTCCATCATGGACTGGCAGCAGTTGAAGCGCCTGCAACCCAGCATCACCAAGCGAGAGCTGAAGCCACTACACTCCAAGCTCGTCGACTTTGGGGGAAACCCCATCGGAGTGTTAGGAAGAGCCAACATCCGAGTCACCTACAAGCAGTTCGAAGGCAAGCTCCCCATCACCGTCGTAAAGGACAGCCGACCGAACCTGTTAGGAGTGGAGTGGTTCAAGCCGCTGGGGCTTTCAATCGAAGGCATCAACCAAATTTGCAGGGACGAACTCGACAACCTCATCGAAGAGTTCAAGGAAGTCTTCGATGGTAAGCTGGGGAAATTTGTGGGGAGGCCAATCTCTTTCAATCTGGATAAGGGAGTCACCCCAATTAGGCTCAAGCCCCGCCGAGTCCCATTCGCCCTGCGGCCTAAAGTAGACGAACAGCTGGATAAGCTGATCGCCCAGGGCATCCTGGAACCGATCGATCATGCCTCATGGGAGACCCCCATTGTGACCCCACTGAAGCATGATGGGTCTGTGTGCATCTGCGCCGACTACCGTTGTACCATCAACAAGGGCGTTGGCACAGAGCGTATACCCAGTCCCAGTAGTGCAACACCTGCTGCATTCCCTGGGATCTGGCTCAATATTCGCTAAACTGGACCTGGCCCAGGCTTACCAGCAATTGCCCAGTGGATGAAAAAACGGCGGAGGCACAAACAATTGTCACGCACAGGGGGGCATTCAAATGCAACCGCCTCCAATTTGGAGGTCAGCGCTGCCCCCGGCATCTTCCAATCCATGATGGAACGCCTGCTCCAAGGCATTCCAGGGGTGGTGCCTTACTTCGACGATGTGCTCATCTCCGGGGACTCAAGAGCCCAACTCCTTGAAAGGCTCAGGCTTGTCCTGCAGCGGTTCAAGGCCAAGGGCTTGAGGGTCAGGCGGGACAAGTGCATCATAGGAGTACAGGAAGTCGAGTTCCTGGGCTATCTCATTGATAGCACGGGCATCCACCCCACCAAATCAAAAGTGGAAGCAATCCATGAAGCGCCGAGCCCAAAAAACAAAACGGAGCTTCAGGCTTTCCTTGGGTTGCTCAACTTTTACGCCATCTTCTTAAAACAGAAAGCCACAGTTGCTGAGCCACTCCACCGCCTGCTGGGGAAATCGGCGTCCTGGAAGTGGGGCCAGGAAGAGGAAGCAGCGTTCCGCGCCATAAAAGGACTATTGACGTCCAAAAGCGTCCTCATCCAATACAGCGAGACGCTCCCCATCAAGCTGACCTGCGACGCGTCGCCATACGGGGTGGGGGCAGTTCTCAGCCACGAGCTGCCCAACGGCACGGAAGCCCCCATCGCCTACTTCTCGAAAACCATGTCCGGCGCAGAGCGAAACTACAGTCAGCTGGACAAAGAAGCCCTGGCAATCGTGGCAGGAGTGAAGCGCTTCCACGAATACCTGTACGGAAGACGTTTCACCATAGTCACCGACCACAAGCCACTCCTGGGAATACTCGCAGGCGACCAACCCACCCCAACCTTCATGTCCCCGCGGATGACGAGATGGGCCATCTTCCTGGCCGGCTACTCCTATGGGCTCGTGCACCAGCCAGGCACAGCCATAGGAAACGCCGACGCACTCAGTAGATGCCCATCGAAGAACCCGGTGGAAGACCCAGCCCCCACGCTCCATCTATTCCACATAGATGATGACGCCAGCTGTCCAGTCTCCTCCGCAGATGTGGCCGCACACACCCAGAGAGACCCCACCCTCCGCCAAGTAAGGTCCTGGATCCTCAGGGGGTGGCCATCGGAACAGACGGCAGAGAGGTTCAGCCCGTTCACCAGGAAACAGAAGGAGCTGTCCACCATAAAGGGCTGTCTGCTATGGGGAGACAGGGTGCTGATTCCAAGCACTCTGCAACGGCGGACGCTAGAGACACTGCACAACGGGCACCCGGGCATCGTACGCATGAGGGCCCTGGCACGGAGTTATGTCTGGTCCTCACTGCCCTCACTGGACAGAGACATCGAACAATGGGTCTCCAGATGTGACCCGTGCCAAGAAGTCCGCCCCGCGCCACCGCAATCCGAAGTCACGAACTGGGAGACCCCCAGCAACCCCTGGTCGAGGGTCCACATCGACTTCGCGGGCCCGATGCAGGGGCGACACCTCCTCATCGTGGTAGATGCCTTCTCCAAGTGGCTCGAGGTGGTACCCATGGCATCTACCACAACAGAAGCGACGATCCGAGCCCTGCGCCGCCTGTTTGCCACACACGGACTACCGGACGTGCTGGTCTCGGACAACGGCCCCCAGCTCACATCCCTGGCCATGGAGTCCTTCCTGGCAGGACTGGGCATCCGCCATGCCCTCTCCGCTCCGTACAGGCCGGCCGGAAACAGACAAGCGGAACGGATGGTCCGGCTCACAAAAGAAGCCCTCACCAAGATGGGCCCAGGAGACTGGCAAGAACGCATCGACAACTTCCTCCTCACCCAGCACATCATGCCGCATGCCACCACCCACAAGAGCCCGGCCGAACTCCTCATGGGCAGAAGGTTGAGGTCACCCTTGGACCGGCTGCACCCCCAATACAGCCCGGAAGTGACCGCAACCGCCAGCCGGCCGCTTCGCGCCTTCAGCAAAGGGAATTCAGTTTTTGCGCTGAATTTCAACGGCTCTCCTAAGTGGCTGAAAGGGAAGATTGCCAGCACAACCGGCCCCAAATCTTACACCATCGAGTTGGAAGATGGACAGGTCATGAGACGTCACATCGACCAACTCCGGAAAAGGTGGGGGGAGCACACGAAAACCAGCCTGACGAGGGAGGCCTACAACACCCAGACGGGGTAGGCCTACAACACCCCAGCGAGGTAGACCTACCATACCCAGACGAGGTAGGCCTACCACACCCCTACGAGGCAGAGCAACGCCATCCCGACGAGGTCGGCCCAGCACACTACCAGGCACTGTCACGTCGGCAGTGCAGCGAGGTAGACCGGGGCCAACCGCACGGGGGATGGCAACACCAACCCGGCCAGGTGGGCACCCGGCACAACAGGCCCAGGGACCCCCGATCCAGCCCGCAGGTAGACCGGGACCTGCCCAGAAGGGAAGCACCGCACCCTACCAGTGAAGGCAACCCACGGCAGCCCTACCAGGGAGACCTCAACGCAAGGCGAGTAGACCGGGGGACCATCGCAGATGGGCACACCACAGCACATGGGCGAGGGTGGCACACGACTCCCCGGCGAGAGGGACCCCCGCCCAACGCAAGAAACAACCCGGCAACAACAACCCAACCCAGACGACCCCAACCACCAACTGGCGGTAGACCAGGGACTAGGGGGAAGGGAAAGCCGACAACAACCCGGCCAGGGAGGTCTGCGCCACCCCGGCAGGGGAGACCTCCACCGACCCGAGGAGGTATCCCCACAACGACACCCCGACCAGGTCGACCACCACCAACCCGACGGGGAAGGCCAACGCCTGCCTGGCCAAGGAGACCTGCGCCAACCCTGCAAGGTCGGACACCGCTACCCGAGCCAACACCACCCACAGCGGGCAGACCGGACCCAAGGGCACCGGCCCGAACCACCCTCCAGACCACAGCGGGCCGGGCCGCAGCAGAACCGCAGCCACCGGGAGACCGAGGAAGAGCAAGTGACAGCCGGGGTCTTACCGAGACTCAGATGCTCTTCCCGGGTCGGAACCGAACAGCACCGCCGAGGCGAAAGATCCACAGGCCAGGAGGAAGACCACCAGAACCAGCCATCCAAGGTCTGCGGTCCGGCCGGAGGCGCTGAGGGTGACCCCGCACACTCGCCAGCCGAACCGAGCCCGGTTCCGGGGAAGGAGCCAGGAGCCACAGGAACCCCGTCCGTCCAGGGCGGGGACACGGGAGAAATGAGACTGCGCAGGTCAAGTAGGGTGCCTAGGCGTCCTACGTACCTGCAGGACTACGTCACGTTTATTGACAAACACTGAACTTTTTTTCTTTGGACTAGGGGGGGAGGAGTGTTATGTCCTTATAAGGACATCCGCCCAGATTGGCTGCCAGCCACCGGGCGGGGAAAGTTTGAATCCCTGTCAGGGGGCGGTGCGTCTGCCGGAGCGAATATAAGGAGAGCTCCGGCAGCGCACGGCAGTCTTGCTACTGTTCTTGTACTCAATAAAGGTTACTAATGTAACGAGCGGGTCGCGTCTTCCATTTCCTGCGCCGATCTAACAAACCGCCCTAGACATTTCGGCTGGGGGATTCTGGGAGCTGAAATCCACCCATCTGAAAAGTTGCCACGCTTGGGGAAACGCCAGTCTAGAACCCTCCTGAATCATTGAATCCCACTAAGCCAGGGGTGGGCAAATGTGGCCCTTTTACAACCTGTGGACTTCAACTCCCAGAATTCCTGAGACGGGAATTCTGGGAGTTGAAGTCTACAGGTTGTAAAAGGGCCACATTTGCCCACCCCTGCACTAAGCAAAACATTTCTGGCCAGAGGGAGGGCATATCCTGGAAGACAGATCCCAAGGAATGCAACCTACCTTATCTGAGCCCCAACCCCCCCAATCCTTGGATTCCTCTCTTCCCCTCTGCCCGGCAGCCTTGGGGGCTTCTTACCCACCCCTTGACCCTTGACTGCAACCTGGAAGGGCAGCCCTTTGGCCAAGCTTGTCATTCCACCTATTTGCCTTATTTATTTGGCGGGATTTTTCTGTCAAGGGTGTTTTGGGGGGGCAAGGATGGGCTCAGAATGGGGACAATAGCCAGGAAGCCGCAGGGCCACAGGTGCGGAGTCACCTTTGGGTCACCGGGAGGAGATTCACTCCATGCCAGAGAAGAGACAAGGGGTCTTTTGTTCCCCCCCGGAGCGAAAGGTTAAGAGGGCTACTGGAGCAGAGGGAGGGCGGAAAAACTGAAGACTCTCCCGGGATAAATCTGTTAGGGAGGTTTTTCGGCATCTTCTCTCCCTCCCTCCCGCCCACCCCCCCATTCCCCCCACCTTCAAAGAAGGGGCTCCTGAATGTTTTTAATTAAGCTAATATGCCAGCCTTTGAATTAGGATAAGTATTATTTTTTTTAAAAAAATCCTCCCCCTCCCCTTTTCCCTTCCTTCCCGGATTGCATTGAGTCCCGCTTGAGAATGTCTTTTTTATTTATTTTATTTTTTTATTTTAATTTGATTGATATGCCGCCCTTCTCCGGAGACTCAGGGCGGCTTACAATGCGTTAAGCAATAGCCTTCATCCTTTTGTATATTTATACAAAGTCAGCTTATTGCCCCCACAAACTGGGTCCTCATTTAACCTACCTTAGAAAGGATGGAAGGCTGAGTCAACCTTGAGCCTGGTAAGAGTGGAACCTGCAGTAATTGCAGGCAGCTGTGTTAATAACAGGGTGCTTTAGACCACTGTACTACCAAGGCCCATGAATTTGGGAGGCCCAGGTCTTGGGATAAGGCCCAGGTCTTGGGATAAGAAACAACGTGCAGGTAGATTAAAGAAGCATACGGAGGCTCAGGTTTTAAAAAGAGCTTCACCCCTAGGCGGAAGATGCAGAGGAGAGAATGGGGGATATTCAGCTTCGCAGCATTTTTATTTTACAGATATTAACAGGATAACAGAGTTGGAAGGGACCTTTCAGCACATTTCAGTGTGCTGAAATGAGTAAATTGATATTTGAAATTAGGGAACAAGAAGGTAAAACAATATTATTTGATATGGGATTTATTTTATCAGTGGTTAGATAAGAAAGAATGGAAAGGAAATATGAAATGGAATAAGATAATAAAACATATAGGGTTTTTTTCCCTCTTATGGAGGATAATTTACTGTTAAATAATTGGTAAATGAGAATAATAATGTAATAAACTGATAAATAGGAAAATGTTGGATAGAGGATTAAGCACAAAAGATTTGTAACCGATCAATACGCTTTCTATAATTGTAATGGATGATAATGGTTTTATGTTTTAAGTTTTGTTTAAAAAAAAAATTCCAAAAAAAAAAAAAAAGAATTGGAAGGGACCTTGGAGGTCTCCTAGTCCAGTCCCCGACCTCCCCTGTTCAAGCAGGAAAATGGTGTGGGGGGGGGAAATCTGCCTACCAGGTATTCATCTGGCTAGCGTCCTTAGTCTGGTCAGCTTCAGCACATTAGTTTGCTGGTTTTTATCCCCTGCTTGGGGATAAAAAACAGCTTCGAAAGCACAACTGATCTTTGGAGAGAGAAGCAACGAGAAAAGCAGGCAAACACGGAGATCGCTTCACTTGCTAGCCCCGCGTGAGGGCTGAAAAAAAACTTCACAGCTGAGAGTTGGAGGGAGCAGGCAAAGCACGGAAGTTTGCTTCACTGAAAAAAAAAGCTTCTAAAGCACAGCTGAGAGTCGGAGGTAGATCTAGCACCTCCTTAGGGCTGGAAAAAAAATAGCTTCGAAAAAGCTACATTTGGAATATAAGACGCAGCCAGATTTTCAGCCTCTTTTAGGAGGGGAAAAAGTGTGTCTTATATTCTGAAAAATACAGTAGTTGCGAAACTCTTGACCAAACTCCAGTTTCTACTTTTGACTGCTTGTAGCCATGCATCTTGTTCCTGTCCCTTCTCCCTTTTCCCTGTTCATACATCGACTCTCCCTACCCCTTTTATAGCTTTGTACCTGGCTAGATGTTGCATATCTCCAACTGCTGGCTTTTCATGTTGTCCGGGCCTCCCTCCTCCTCCTGCCCAGTTCAGAACGCTCAATTTCCTTGGTGATCATTATGCAGCTGCTTCTAATGGGCTCACGCTGCTTTATGAGCATCGCTAAAGATTTCCTTCCTTCGAAGCTATTCATTACTGCCCTTTCTTATGGGTGCTCAGAGCTGCAGGCTCCCTGATCTGGGGGCAAAGCACCAGAGAAGGAAGCTGATAGAAATCTCTGTGGCAAGAAACAGAGAGAAATGATGAGTCATAAATCAAATGTATAGAATGGGATGGAAGGGAAGGGAAGGGAAGGGAAGGGAAAGAAAAGGAAAGGAAGGGAAGGTTCTAAGTACTATAGAGAAGAGAAGAGAAGAGAAGAGAAGAGAAGAGAAGAGAAGAGAAGAGAAGAGAAGAGAAGAGAAGAGAAAACAGAAAACAGAAAACAAAATAGAAACAGAATACGAGGAGAGGAGAGGAAAAGAGAAGAGAGGAAAAGAGAAGAGAAGAGAAAACAGAAAAAAGAAAACAAATTAGAAACAGAATACAAGGAGAGGAGAGGAGAGGAGAGGAGGGGAGGGGAGGGGAGGGGAGGGGAGGAGAGGAGAAGAGAAGAGAAGAGAAGAGAAGAGAAGAGAAGAGAAGAGAAGAGAAGAGAAGAGAAGAGAAGAGAAGAGAAGAGAAGATGGAAGGGACCTGCTCAAGCAGGAGACCCTGTACCATTTCAGACAAGTGGCTGTCCAGTCTGTACTTAAAACCCCCAGTGATGGAGCACCCACAATTTTTTAAGGCCAGCTGTTTCACTGGTTAATTGTCCTCACTGTTAGGAAGTTTCTCCTTAATTCCAGGTTGCTTCTCTCCTTGATTTATTTATTTATTTATTTATTTTATTTATTTGTTTTAATTTCTATACCGCCCTTCTCCAATATAGGACTCAGGGCGGTGCACAGCCAAAGTAAAAAACCAGACATAGAAAAATTAAAAACTGATTAAAATAATTAGATAATTTGGCCATAATTAAAAACAATTCCAATTTAAAATAGTTTAAAAATTTGACTCAAGCCAGCCCAGCTAGTTGGAATAAATGGGTTTTCAGGGCCCGACGAAAAATCCGGAGGTCTGTTATTGTACGTAACTCTGGGGGGAGGTTGTTCCAAAGGGTGGGCACCGCCACTGAGAAGGCTCTCCCCCTGGGGGTCGCCAGCCGACATTGTCTGACGGACGGCACCCTGAGGAGGCCCACTCTGTGCGAGCGTACTGGCCGGTGGGAGGCTATTGGTGGCAGAAGGCGGTCTCGTAAATACCCCGGCCCTAAGCCATGGAGCGCTTTAAAGGTGGTCACCAACACCTTGAAGCGCACCCGGAAGACCACCGGGAGCCAGTGCAGCTCGTGCAGGAGAGGTGTCACATGGGAGCGCCTCGTCGCCCCCATAATCCCCCGTGCGGCCGCATTCTGGACCAGCTGGAGCCTCCGGGTGCACCCCAGGGGGAGCCCCATGTAGAGAGCGTTACAGTAGTCCAGGCGGGAAGTGACGAGTGCTTGAGTGACTGTGCGTAGGGAGTCCCGATCTAGAAAGGGGCGTAACTGGCGTATCAGGCGAACCTGATAAAAAGCCCCCCTGGCCACGGCCGTCAAATGATCTTCCAAAGACAGCCGTGCGTCCAGGAGGACGCCCAAGTTACGAGCCCTCTCCGTGGGGGCGAGTGATTCACCCCCAATAGCCAGCGATGGCATCAGCTGGCTATATCGGAACGCCGGAAGCCACAGCCACTCGGTCTTGGAGGGGTTGAGTCGGAGCCTGTTTCTCCCCATCCAGGCCCGCACGGCCTCCAGACACTGGGACATCACTTCAAGGGTGATTACTTTCCACCCAATGTTTCTTGTCTTGCCTTCTGGTGCTTTGGAGAATAAGTTGACCTCTTCTTTGAAGCAGCCCCTCAAATATTGGAACACTGTTATCATGTCACCCCTAGTTCTTTTCTCTAGATTAGCCAAACCCAAATCCTGCAGCCGTTTTTCATATGTTTTAATCTCCATGCCTTTGATTATCTTAGTTGCTCTTCTTTGAACTTTTTCCAAAGTCTCAACATCTTTTTTGTAGTGTGGTGACCAAAACTGAATGCATTCTTCCAGGTGTGGTCTTTCTAAGGTTTTACAAAGCGGTGCTAATACTTGGCATGATTTTGATTCTGTGCCTCTGTTTACACAACCCAGGATGGACTTAGATTCCTTTAATCACCATTCAAAGTTACGATGGCATTGAAAAACGTGACTTGCAGCCAATCCTTGGATTTAGGATTGTCTCCGTGGTCATAGGATCATAATCTGAGTGCTTGGCAACCGGCATGCGTTTATGATAGTTGCAGCATCCCAAGGTCATCTAAAAGTTGTTCAAAATGTTTCAAAGACATTGCAATCATCCAAACGTGATTTGCAACCTTCCCAGCTGACTTCCGGCGAGCAAAATCAATGGGGAAAGTGTATGACAGCATGTTCCATTTAACAGCGGCAGGGATTCTCGTAACAAAACCCTGGCCAAAAAAAAAAAAAGTTGCAAAAATCTGGTGTGACTCACTTAACAACCGCCTCACTTAGCATTGTGGTCCTAAATTGGGTATAACTATCTATATACCTTTTTGCTACAGGCAATGTCGTCTCAGCAAATCGGAGCACTGAAGTCCACCAGGGTTGGGTTCTAAATTTTTTTAATACCGGTTCTGTGGGCGTGGCTTATTTTGTGGGCATGGCTTGATGGTCATGTGATAATTATTTAGGATTTAGCAAAGGTACTGGTCTACCAGGCTTTTAACTGCTTGCAGAGCTGTATCAATCTACCCATTTATTTTTTGCAGGCACTGATCTACTCATGTATTTTTGCAGGCACTGGTCTACTCATTTGTTTTCTTTTAACACTGATCAGCTGTAGGGCGGCCCTTTGAAGTCCCGCGGCAAGAGTTTAAACAGCCTTTTTCCCTCTAGCCATCAGCTGGGACTCAGGAGGCAGCAATAGATTGGGGGTGAGGCCAAATAAAAGGTAAGAATAACCCGGGGGGGGGAGAGGGTGCAGGGGGGGGGGCGGCTCGGGAGAACCGGGCCGAACTGGTAGGAACCCACCACTGACCTGGAGGTACATGCCAACTATGTAGTAGGCAGCTCTCTAAGTTGGGCACACTTTGCAATGTTTGGGGAAGCAGGAAGATCTTCCCTGACTTTGCAAGTTGGGGTCCTGCAGCTGTTTCAATAAACCGTCTGTGGCTTCTTACGGTATGCAGTTCCTGTGTGAGTTTTGATTCCTCCTTCAATAATTTCCACCTGGGCCTGGGGAAAATTGGATGGGAAGCCTCAGAGAGCTGGTAGCACGTTTCCTTTCCCTAATTGTCTGTCAGTCACTCGCTCCAGCTAATTGGCTCTAGTTAACTGCTGTGCTAAATGTATTTCATAACTAAGCACCTCATTTTGCCACCGATTTTTTTTTTCCTGGTCTTTCAAAATATATTTTCATTAGACTTTTTAGAAAAAAAAGTATATACATGGGAGGCCAAAGGAAGAGATAAAAGAGAATATAAATGAGAAAACGGAGGGGGTGGATTTAAATGTGTAAGTGTCCTAGAGTGCATACTTTTCGGGTATATTATTAATTGCTTGTGAAATAGCTGCCTATATGATCTCATTTTTAAAAAAGCTGGAAATTTGGGAGTTTGCAACAGATTCCAAGAACCCTTCATTTTTCACCAGGGAAACGTGGTATTAGAAAATGAAGGCAAGCACAAATCAAATGGATGATTTAAGTTCCTAGCAGCAGGTTATTCTCAATCCATATTTTTCAAATTTGGCAATTTTAAGATTACAGACTTTGTTTCCCAAATTTTGTTCCATCTCAATCCATGGATGGGAATCTGCTGGCTATTCTTTTTCAAGAAGACACTACAGTCTCCCCCCCCCCCTTTTTTTAAAATGTTTCCATTAGCTGTGTAAAATAACTGGAAAATTCACAGTGTAATTTATTGAGAGGAGAAAACTTCTATTTTTAATCCTTTCTCCCCATCATTGATCGAGGGAGGGAGGGAGGAGAAGGAAGGAGAGAGGGAGGGAAGGGAAGGCAGGTGGGAGGGAAGAGGGGAGGAGGGAGGGGAAGGGAAGGGAAGGGAAAGGGAGGGAGGGAGGCGAAGGGAAGGAGGGAGAGGAAGGGAGGGGAAGGGAGGGAAGAGGGAGGGAGGAGACAGGGAGGGAAGGGAAGAGAAGGAGGGAGGGAAGAGTGAGGGAAGGGAAGGGAAGGAGGGATGAAAGGGAGGGGAGGGGAGGGAAAGGAAAGGAAGGAAAGGAAAGGGAGGGGAGGAGAGGGGAGGGAGAGGGAGGGGAAGGAGGGAGGGAGGGAGAAGAGAGAGGGGAAGGGGAGGGAGGGGAGAAAGAAAGGAAAGGAAAAAAGGGAAGGGAAGGGAATCCATAATGCACACGTAGTAATGTCTCAAATCTGGTGCTAGTTTTTTCTTCTCTGCCTAGATGGATGGAAAAACATCCTATGAATTGATAGAACGCAGAGGCCTCTCTTCCAGCCCAGCATCCTACAGGACATTGCTCCATGTTCCCTGTGGAAATCCTGCCTTTCTCTGCTTCCTTCTCATTCTTCTCCCAAATCAGCATCAGTCAAGCAACCCCCAACTTCCCACGCACTGTATTCCGTGCCAAAAAGTGCCCAAGTGCCTATATTTATGTCCGAGTTTGTGTGTATGTCTCTACATACACCCATAGAGACGTAGAGAGACAGAATATGCCACCACCTTTGTTTTCTCACTTTGCTGGCCTTGTTACAGATCTGTGCTTGTTACAGAATTTGGAATCGCTTGGCACAGGGCTGTGTTTGCTGGGGGAAAAGAGGCATTTGCCCTTATATTTCTAAAAAAAACAAAAACAAAAACAAAGGGAGGGACGGAGGGAGAGAAAGAGAGAAAGGACATTACGCCTCCGCTCCAGATTTGCAAACTTATTCTCTAGCCAAGGGATGGGACTGTCTTCCCTCATTACCTTCTTAGGCAGACAGGATCCCAATTCAACATTAAGGTTGCTAGGTTGCTAGGAGTGACCTGTAAGAATTTCTGCTGTAGGAGTAACATATTTTTAAAAAGCTGCTGGTAGCAAACGTAGAGGAGAAAGGAACGATGGGGGTTGATTCTGAATGCACTGAAGAAAAAAACAGCTAAACCAGCACTGATAATTCTCAGAACTAGGATGGAAGGAAACTAAGCAAGGAGCAAAGAAAGCTAGAACTAAGGAGAAACTTCCTAACAGTGAGGACAATTAATCAGTGGAACAACTTGCCTCTAGAAGTTATGGGTGGTCCATCACTGGAGGTTTTTAAGAGGAGATTGGGCAGCCATTTGTCTGAAATGCTGTACAGTAGTGGCCAAAATTATGGAAATCTTTTGGGGAAAGTGTATTTTCCAAAACTAGCTAATTGTCAGAGGCAATTAGCCCCGTTACCTTCCTGGGGTAATTGCCTGGATCGAGGCATTTTCCTTGTGTATACTTTTGAAAAATAAAACCGGAATACATCTTCTAATTAAACTCATATTTATTGTAAAGAAGAAAATAAAACATCTTACTAATCTAAATAATTAAATTGTTACATTTTGGTAAAGTTCCTACCGGCTACATCTCTGCAGCCGGACTTCCCTTGGCAAGAGAACAAAGAAAAGTGTGAAGTAGAAAGAAAAGAATGCGGATATATGTAGTTAGCTTACTGATAACAAAATTGGCACGCTACGGAAAGTCTGACAGTCCAGAAATAATGAGCTCTGCTGGTAAATACAAAAAACGCAGTGACACTAATAACACCACTTTTTGGGGGGCAGTAGTACCATAAAATTATATATCAATGGAAAGATAATTTAATCAAGATTGTAATGCAATGCAACTTTTATGAAGGATTTGCTATTAGAAGAGCAGTTACAGTAGAAAGAAGAAAAATGAAACGTAGAAAAAAACGAGATATACCAAAATTATCACCATGTCAGTTAATACTTCATTGGGTAACCTTTAGCATGAATTACGGCCTTACAATGTCTTCCCATGGAGTGAACCAAGTCTTTGAGTTTTGCAGCTGTTATAATGTGAAACCAGGATTGAATGATTGCTTCTATTAACTGGGTTTTATTGCTGGGTCGCTTCTGACTAACAAGTTTCTTTAGTCGGCTCCATCGATTTTCAACTGGGTTAAGGTCTGGGCAGTGGTGGGATTCAGCCAGTTCGCACCACTTCGGGAGAACCGGTTGTTAACTTTCTGAGCAGTTTGGCAAACTGGTTGTTGGAAGAAATCATCAGGGCAGAGAACTGGTTATTAAATTACTTGGATCCCACCACTGGGTCTGGGATATTCTTAGGCCATTCCAGCAGTGGAATATGATTATCTTGAAACTCCAAAAAAAAAAAAAAAAAGTGGTGTTATTAGCCATCAAACCTCAAAAATACACTTTTCCCAAAAGGTTTCCACAATTTTGGCCACTATTGTAGGGTTTCCTGCCTAAGCAAGTGGTAGGATTAGAAAACTTCTAAGGTCCCTTCCAAATCTGTTATTCTGTTCTGTTATTCTTGGACACCAAAGCTTGGAAGTGACATGTTTCTTTTACATATCCAACGGAAAGTCAACACCCAATGAGAGAATGGAAGATTAGAGGTCAACCAATGGCTCAAGGGATCATGTTTACACTATCTACATCAGGAATGTCCCATCTTGGTGACTTTGTAGACTTCAACTCCCAGAATTCCTTAGCCAGTATGAAAAAAAAACCCTTCTTAAGTAAGCTTTCAAGAAGAGATTGGACTGCCATTTGTCAGAAATGGCGTAGGGTCTCCTGCTTGGGTGGAGGGGTTGGACTAGATGACCTACAAGGTCCCTTTCCAACTCTGTTAATCTGTAATCTATAATCGTATTTTCCAGAAGAAATTCACTATTTGGACGCATTCTGGGTTTCAAGAATGTTCAAATCCACTTTAAAAATCAGAGCCATCAAGGACAAAAACCGTAGGATTTGGAGGTTTCTTTTTGTTTGTTTGTTTGTTTGTTTTTACAAATTTTTATTGAAAATTATTAAAAGTTACAGAAAAAAAATATAGTAATATGGATAGAATTGCAGAGAGTAATATAATACATATAGAGTTTTAAAGCATCTATTTTTATCTAGAAATAGTACAAACCTCCATTAAACCAAATCATCAAAAAAAAAAAAAAAAGATTATCCAGAAGAAACGGATGTGAGGGCGATCTGGCTGCGACATCTGTCACCTCATTGATTGCCAGGGTTGATTTGGCTGATCTGGCTGGCTAGGCAGGTGTCCCCTTCCTCCCTCAACGCGTCCCTCCCGAAGCCGTGCACTCGGTGGAAGAGGACGACCATCCCAGATAGAAGGAGTGCACCGATCTTCGGTCAAGTGTATACGATAGCTGCGCTCCCCTGCTAGAACCTCCAAACAAGCTCAAATATTTTATTTTATTTTATTTTATTTTATTTTATTTTATTTTATTTTATTTTATTTTATTTTATTTTATTTTATTTTATTTTATTTTATTTTATTTTATTTTATTTTATTTTATTATTTTATTTTATTTTATTTATTTTATTTTATTTCTATACCGCCCTTCTCCCAAAAGACTCAGGGTGGTGTACAGCCTGATTAAAAGCACAAAGACAGACAAAATTTAAAAAATAATTAAAATTATTAAATAATTGGCTCAATTATAAAACCCCAAATTTAAAATCCCACATTTAAAAACCAATTAAAATCTTTACCTTGATAGCCCAGCCTGGCGGAACAACAAGGTTTTGAGGGCACAGCGAAATACACGGAGGTTGGAGATCTTGCGCATTTCTGGGGGCAGTTCATTCCAAAGGGCAGGGGCTCCCACAGAGAAGGCCCTCCCCCTGGGTGTTGCCAGCCGACATAATTTGGCCAATGGCACCCTGAGAAGATCCTCTCTGTGGGAGCGAACTGGCCGGTGGGAGGCTACTGGTGGCAGAAGACGGTCTCGAAGGTATCCAGGTCCAATGCCATGGAGCACTTTAAAGGTGGTAACCAACACCTTGAATCGCACCCAGAAGACCACTGGGAGCCATTGCAGCTCGCACAGGAGGGGTGTCACGTGGGCACAATGAGTTGCGCCCATAACCACCTGCGCGGCCGCATTCTGGACCAGTTGGAGCCTCCGGGTGCTTTTCAAGGGGAGCCCCATGTAGAGAGCATTACAGTAGTCCAGTCAGGAGGTGACAAGGGCGTGAGTGACTGTGCGCAAGGCGTCGCGATCCAGAAAGGGCTGCAACTGGCGAATCAGGCGAACCTCATAAAAAGCCCTCCTGGCCACGGCCGTCATATGTTCTTCTAAAGACAGCCGTGCATCCAGGAGGACGCCCAGATTGCAAGCCCTCTCTGTGGGGGGTAAAGATTCACCCCCAATAGTCAGCGATGGCACCAGCTGACTATATTGCGACGCCAGGAACCTGTTAGATATGTTCAAGGATCGTGCCCAATAATTCCACAAACAGATCTTGTTTAAATCATTTATCGTTTATTGATTGAGCATCTCGTCAATACAGGTGCATCTCTGGAACTGGAGCAGGACCGCATGGCTGACCCTTAAGTACCCCCTGGGCGTGGCTAAGGTAAGGAGGGGCTATTGGGTTAGGGTGTACCTTGTGGGCTGGCCTGTCCAGCCCCCCTGCCTCTAGCTCTGGGTCAGAGGCAAGGCATTTACTCCTGACAAAACCCCCTCTAAATGCCTGGCCGGCATGTTCCTGAGCGGTGTACACTTGAGGTGTGATTTTTAGGAGGACACCCAATTTTGATGTGAGGTATGTGTGTTGTTTGTTTTGCAATGGCTTTGTTAGAATGTCTGCTGTTTGCTCTTCTGTGTCACAATGTATAACCCTTATGAATCCTATGTTTGTGAACTGCCTAACATGTTTATATTTTATGTCTATGTGCCTCGACCTTTGGCCAACCGCTTCAGCCTTTGATATTTCCATAGCTGCTTTATTGTCTTCGTGCTTAGTGATGGGGTAGTTTGGTTCGGCCCATATGTCCGTGAGCAGGTCGTCAAACCAGATCAGGCTATTGGTGGCCTTGGACAAACAAATATATTCGGCTTCTGTGGTAGATGTGGCTACCAGGTCCTGTTTCCCTGTGTACCAATGCACTGGGCTGTTGTTGAGGAAGAATATGTAGCCTGAGGTGCTCCCCCTACTTTTCACATCCCCAGCCCAGTCAGCATCTGCGTAGCATGTGAGTGTGGGTGTTGTGGCATTCTCGGGTTCCAGTGACAGGCAAGCATCGGAGCTGTGTTTTAGGTATCTCAGTACTCTTTTTATGGCTTCCCAATGGTACACAGTGGGCTTACCTACATGTCGAGACAGCAAGTTGACAGGTAGGGCGATATCTGGCCTTGTCCAGTTCGCAATGTATAATAGGGAGCCTATGGTGGATCTGTACAGCGTGTTGTCTTTGAATGGTTCAGCCTCATTATGCATGTCCTTCAGGAAGTCTGGCTGCATTGGTGTTTCACACCCCTTGGCGTTTGTCATATTGCACTTATGTATCAGTTCCAAGATTTTGTCCTTCTGTGACAGTTGGAAACCTTTGTCCGTTTTTGTGATTTGCACTCCCAGGTATTTGTCTACCTTACCCAAAATCTTCAGTGAAAAATGCTTTCCTAGCTCATTGGCGAAGTCACTGCATTTGCTGGTCTGATTACCGATATATAGTATATCGTCCACGTATATTAAGATGTACTCGAGGGAATTGTCTGACTTCTTAGTGAAGAAGCAGTTGTCGGCTGAGGTGGCTGAAAACCCCATGGACTTCAATGTCTTAGACAAGCACTCGTACCAGCGTTTCCCTGATTGCTTGAGCCCATACAAGCTTCGGTTTAGAATCCATGTTTCTCCCTTTCTGGTAGTTTGGCTGGGTGGTGCTCTTACGTAAATCTCTTTGTCGAGCTCAGCGTGCAGGTAAGCGGTCTGCACGTCGAATTGGTGTACCTCTAACCCCAGCAGTGATGCAATAACTAAAGCGCATTTTATGCTTTCAGCCCTGACTGTGGGGGAGTATGTTTCTGTGTAATCATCAGGGTATTTTTGGGCAAACCCCTGCGCTACTAGTCTGGCCTTGTAGAGGGTTTTGTTTTTTTCTAATGTTTTGACTTTGTAGACCCATCTGGTGCCTATTGTCGTTTTTCCTGCTGGGACTTCAGAGGGAGTGTATACGTTTAGTTCCCTCAGGCTGTCCATTTCCCTCTCCATGGCGTGCTCCCATTTTGCTCTTTCCTCATCTGGTAACCTTAGCACATCCTCGTATGTGTTGGGGGTTAGTTGGTTAGTGTGAAGAGATAACACATAGTCCCCTAACCTCTGTGGTATCTTGCCCCTGTTTGCCCTGATTGGCCTGTCAGGAGGTGTATCAGTATCATGCATGTACCTAGCTTCTTTCTCAGTAAGTGAGTCTACTTTGATATATGGGTGGTTCTCCTTCCACTCCTTCACTAGTACTTCCTGTCTCTTGTTTTTGATCCTTTCCTGTTCTGTAACTTTTCCTGTGTTTGGTATTACCTCCCTCTGGTTGTTCCCTGGTCCATCCTTGCTAAGGGACACCTCGTTGAGGTGAATCTTGGACCAGTTGGTATTTTCGTGAAAAACAGCTGTTCGTGAGACTACGAAATTGTTGTTGCTATCTATGAACCTGTATCCCTTCGTTCCTGGCTCATACCCCATGAACCTTAGCCTTCTGGATACCCTGTCTCCCTTGTGTCTCAATTGTCTGGGGACGTGTACATCTGCTGTGACCCCGAATATGTGTAGGTGTGATACTTGTGGCTTCCTTTGGTACATTAGCTCGTATGGAGTTTTATTTAGTACGCTGGACCATAACCTGTTCAGAGTGTAGTTCGAATAAATAAGCGCTTCCGACCAGAAGTGTTGCCCCAGGCCTGCATCCTCTAATGCGCACCTCATCATGGTCTGCAGTGTTCCGTTTTTTCGTTCCGCCACTCCATTTTGAAAGGCCGAAAATGGGGAAGACGTGTAGTGGACTACCCCGCGTGCCTTTAGCCATTGCGAGAAGTCGCTTGACAAAAACTCAGACCCCTGGTCTGTCATTATTTGTCTGATTTTGGTATTGTGTTGTGTCTCTACCCTTGCGTAGAATTCCTTAAATTTTTGGAATACTTCGCTCTTTTGTTTTAGTGTGTATACAAAGCCATAGCGGCTGAAATCATCCACTATGGTCAGGAAGTATCTTTTCCTGTACTTGATGGAGGGCCTTAGTGGCCCCACTAGGTCCATATGTATGAGTTGAAAGATTGAATCTGTAGTGCGTACTGACTTTTTGGGCCTAGGTTTGGTTTTTAATTTGGAGCTCTTACAGACAGAACACTCGAGATAGTTCTCACAATTCTTTATTTTTACACCTTCAGAGCATTCCATCACCTTCTGCACCACCAGGAAGCTAATGTGTCCTAACCTTCTGTGTAATAGGTGAGCGCAATTGTCGTGCATAGGCTTCCCTATCGCTGGCCTTTCTTTCCTGGCTGCCCCCTGCTCACTTGCTTCATCATTGGTGTGTGGGTGGCTAACCCCCTCTATTTCCCTACTTGTGTTATCTGGTTTATCGGGGTTGGCCTTTCGGTGGCTGTTTACTCTGGGTTGTTTGTCCCAGGCTGGGTGGTAGAAGGGAAGTTCCCCGCTGATTACTATTTTTCCTATGTTTTTGCCCCCTCTAGTTACTTGCGCCTTTCCTCCCTTGAACGTTACCTCAACATCATTGTCATTGCTTAACTTTAGAGTGGCAAGGATGTTGTAGGGTATATTGGGTACCAATAGCACTCCCTGTATTTCTCCTATCCCCGGCACGTATGCATTACCCTTGCCTGTTACTTGCACATTGTTCTGGTTAGCCACCTTTATTATAAAATTCTCCTCTGTGAATGATGTTAGTAGATTACGGTCATATGTGGTATGATTTGTGGCTCCTGAATCCAACAGCCATGTACCTTCCTTCCTGTCCTGGTTCGTGTGTTGCTCCTGGTCTCCTATGCCATACAGCGAACCTGTTTGGCTCTCCCTGGAGCTGTCCCTGTGATTTCTCCTGTCCCTGGGGCTAGGTGAATCCCTACGCCTGTGCCTGTCCTCTGGTGAGCGTCTGCTAGTGTATCTTGTCCTTGATTCTGATCTGTCCCTCCTGTGTAACCTGTCCCTGTCCCCTGTGTTTCTAGGGCAGTCCCTTTTGTAATGGTTTCTTGATCCACATAAGTAACACTCTGCGTTGCTGTGGTTCCTGCCCTGTGGCTCGACCTTCTGGCTGGGCCTTTGCTCCCTGCGACTTAGCGAGAGATCTTTCCTGATGCTGTCCTCAGCTATTAGTTTGCTTGTTAGTAATTCTAGTGAGAGTTTTCCTGTCCCCAGGTTGTCTAGTTGTGTAATGAAGGTGTCCCAGCTGGGATCCAGTGAGTTTACAATGATACTTATCATGGTCCTTTCGCTTATGACCTCCCCCCTTTGTGTCAGCTGGGCTCTGGTGGCGTTTAGGGACAATAGATGTTCACTCATTGGGGTCCCTGCTTTGTGTTTGGTGGCATAGAATTCCCTGGACAATCTGGTGGTGCTTGCCACGCTCTGGCAGTAAAATAGTTTGTGCATCCTCTGTATTACTTCTAGGGCAGTCAGGTGATGCCTGATGCTGGGGTAAATACTGGGGGTAATGCTGGCAATAACAATACAGTATGCTTTATGGTGGTTGCAATCTAACTCAAAAGTCCAGGGTTTTTTAGGGGGGTCAGTGACTATGGACAGTAGGTCTTCTTTGAGTAGGGTGACCTGGAGCTGCTGGTTCCAGTCCAGGAAATTCTCCCCATCTAGCCTTAGTTTGGGGAAGTCACTTGGCAAAGTCCCTGAATTATAGTTTAAGTTACTCACATTATGTCGCTGTCCATGGTTCCTCACATAAGGGAACCCACAATAAGGCAGAGGAACGACTGTGGCAAGTCTGAACTGACTTGTCTCTGTGTGCATGCATCGGTGTAGCTCTATGTCTTCTTCCGTTTCTCCTGCAGGGGCGCATTGCGCATGCGTGAAGTTCATTTCTTCCCAGCCGCCGTGGAGTGAGGAGCTCGTCCCTGTAGCTCCCTGGTAGAGGCCCCAATCTTCCGGATGGGCCTTCGGTTCCTCCTTGGTCGGCCTCGCTCATCCGGAATCGTTGTGGATTGTCGTCTGGAGCCTCGGGAAGCGGTGAGGGTCGTCATTGAAGGTCCGGAGTCCCGTTGGGGCCGCGAATGGTCCCGGAAGGCCCGGCCTCGTGTGGGTGTCGCCTCCGTGTGTCGGGCCGAGTCCCCTGCCCGCCGATGGATGTCCCCTGCCTGCGGATGGCCCCGCGGGCCATGGATCTGGTCCAGTTCGTAGGTCCGGTGAGTAGTCCCATCGCCTCCGGTGTTCCGTTTTTAAGGGGAGGCTTCTTGGGGGTTCTGGGTGGCTCTGGATCCGCGCGGTGGTGATCGATCTCCCGGGATGGGTGTCGGTGTCGGGCCTCCTCGCGTTAGGGTCCCCTTTGCGCTTGGGCCTGGCACCGGGGTGCGTGTCCGGTAGCTTCATCTTGTCCCCTAGGGCCGCGGCGATCAATTCGATGGCCTTGTTGAGTTCGGGCTTGGTAGGCGAGCCTGTGGCTTTTGGCCTTGGGTTTCCTTGTAGGTTGTGGTATTCTTGGGGGGTTACCTTGGAGTAGGCCCCGATTCCCGCCATGAGATTTAAATCTTGGGAATCTATTGGTGGGTGGTTGGCCATTTTTGATGACGCCGCCTCCCAAGATGGCCGCCGTGAAAAGGGCGCGAAAATCCCTTCGGCTTTTTTGGTGGGTTTTTGGTGGGGGGTGCTCTCCCTTACCGCTTCTCCGCCGCTGTATTCGGATTCATCCTCATCTTCCTCGCTCGCTGCTTCGCAGCCTTCGATCAGGCTTCGGAGTTCCGCGATGAGGTCGGTGTTGCTTTGCGATGAATCTATCAGGTCCAGGAGTTTTCCTTTCAGGTCGTGCGTTTCCCCTTTTGGGATCTCGTGTTCTTTCCACCCCTCGCCGCGTCTGGCAGGGGTGCGTAGGTGGTGGGGCAGGCCGCTTGCTTCAGATGCCTCTCCTTGGGTGGCTTCGGGTTGGGCAGGTCGTTCTGCCACCTTCTTGGTGAACGCTCTGGTGTTCACCCTTTCTGCCTTGGTCCTTTGCATGCTTGTGGAATATTTGAGTTGGGCTGTTAAACCATCCTCTGCTACCAAATTGTTAGATATGTTCAAGGATCGTGCCCAATAATTCCACAAGCAGATCTTGTTTAAATCATTTATCGTTTATTGATTGAGCATCTCGTCAATACAGGTGCATCTCTGGAACTGGAGCAGGACCGCATGGCTGACCCTTAAGTACCCCCTGGGCGTGGCTAAGGTAAGGAGGGGCTATTGGGTTAGGGTGTACCTTGTGGGCTGGCCTGTCCAGCCCCCCTGCCTCTAGCTCTGGGTCAGAGGCAAGGCATTTACTCCTGACAGAACCACAGCCACTCAGTCTTGGAGGGGTTGAGTCTGAAGGTTTCTACCTCCTCTACAGGAAATCCACCAAGTTTCTGCAAATTTCCAAAGTTTCAACTTCACATATAATTTATCTCCCACAAATGCAAGGTGTGCATGTGTGTATGAATATATAAATTTATTTGTCCACTTGGGTGATGCATAAATGGCTCTTCAAACGAAAGCAGATGGCAAACAGGTGGAACGAAAGGATTACTCTCTTCTGTTTTTTGCTGCCTTCTGCAAGGGAGAGAAGCCAACTATGGGGTTTCTGATGTAATTTGCCAGCTCTTTTGAATCCCTAATGCAGTCTCCTCTGGATGCTGCTTGAGATGGAGGCGTAAGGAAGCTACAACCTACACAACTGTATAGTAATCAGTGCTGTCACTACTTCAGCTTCAACCACAACAATACACGAGCACACAATAGATACAAACTTAAAGTGAACCGCTCCAAACTCGATTGCAGAAAATAAGACTTCAGCAACAGAGCAGTCAATGCCTGGAATGCACTACCAGACTCTGTGGTCTCATCCCAAAACCCCAAAAACTTTAACCTAAGACTGTCTACTGGTTGACCTCACCCCATTCCTAAGAGGTCTGTAAGGGGCCTGCATAAGTACACCAGCGTGCCTACCGTCCCTGTCCTAATGTTCCCTTTAATTGTATTCATTTTATGTATTCAATTCATCTATTATCTAATATGTACTCAACAAAATAAATAAAATTAGATAGATAGATAGATAGATAGATAGATAGATAGATAGATATAGATATAGATATAGATAGATAGATAGATAGATAGATAGATAGAGATAGAGATAGATAGATAGATAGATATAGATATAGAGATAGATAGATAGATAGATATAGATATAGATAGATAGATAGATAGATAGATAGATAGATAGATAGATATAGATATAGATAGATAGATAGATAGATAGATAGATAGATAGATAGATAGATATAGATATAGATAGATAGATAGATAGATAGATAGATAGATAGATAGATAGATAGATATAGATATAGATATAGATATAGATATAGATATAGATATAGATATAGATATAGATATAGATATAGATATAGATATAGATATATAGATAAATAATGGTGGGTTTTAAGGTGGAACTCGACCTGATGGACTTCGGCTTCAGTGAAACAAGGTTGTGCTTGATTCTTACCTGGATAGACATTACTTGCAAATCCCAAGGTTGCAAACTAGAGTGAGAAATGGGAAAGAAAAAAAAAAATCCAAAAGATAACATCTAAGGCAGGGGTCTCCAACCTTGGCAATTTAAGACTTGTGGACTTCAATGCCCAGAGGTCCTCAGCCAGCTTTGCTTTGGGAGTTGAAGTCCACAAGTCTTAAAGTTGCCAAGGTTGGAGACCCCTGATCTAAGGAAACTCCTTGTAAAGTCCTGTAAAGTGCTCTCTGAGCTTAGTTGTTTGCTTGCAGAAGTGAAACTGCCTTGATTTGCCCATGAAATCATCAGGAATTGAGCCCCATCAGAGTTCTACATTTGATGGTGGAATATCTAAAGAAGAAACACAAGGTGGGTAGGTAGATAGGTAGGTACATAAGTAGGCAGGAGGAAGGAAAGGAAGGAAGGAAGGAGGAAAAAGGGAGGAGGGAGGGAGGAAGGAAGGAAGGAAATGGGAGAAGGGAGGGAGAAGGGGGAGGAAGGAAGGAGGGATGGAGCAAGGAAGGAATGAAGAAAAAGGGAGGAGGGAGGGAGGGAGAAAATGGGACGAGGGATGGAGGGAGGGAAGGAAGGAAGAGGGAGGAGGGAAAGAGGAAGGAAGGAACTGGGAGAAGGGAGGGAGGAAGGAGGGAGGGAGGGAGGGAGGGAGGGAGGGAAGGAAGGAAGGAAGGAAGGAAGGAAGGAAGGAAGGAAGGAAGGAAGGAAGGAAGGAAGGAAGGCCTTGAGAAAGATTCAAAGCTAAGTGTTTCAAGACAGTTCCCAGTCTAATTCCGGAGCAACATTGAAAAGTAATTGGTTAGCCTTTTGCCTGATAGGGATCAGTTATTTATTTAGAGTTCCCAATCTTCAAAACATCAATCCATTTGATTTAATAAGGATAAAAAGAATCATGATGTGGAGGAAGAGATATCTCAATCTTTCAAAGATGCCCATCCCAAGTCAGGCCCCAGACAATAATTGGAGCAATGCCCTGTTTTTGTTTTGTTTTTTTAATTTGATTTATATGCCGCCCTTCTCTGGAGACTCAGGGCGGCTTACAGTGCGTTAAGCAATAGCCTTCATACTTTTGTATATTTATACAAAGTCAGCTTATTGCCCCCACAAACTGGGTCCTCAATTTACCTACCTTAGAAAGGATGGAAGGCTGAGTCAACCTTGAGCCTGGCGAGATTCGAACTTACTTTAATTGCAGACAGCTGGTGTTAAATTACAGTGCCTTTGTCTGCAGATCTATCCAGGCTCATTTTGCTGAAAGAGAGAATGTATTTCTATTTGCATTTGAGGTACCGTGTTTCCCCCAAAATAAGACCCTGTCTTATATTTTTTTGAACCCTGAAATAAGCGCTTGGCCTTATTTTCGAGGCAATCTTATTATTTTGGGGCACGTGGAACAAGACGGGGCTCCTCTTGCCATCTTACCTGATTTCCAGCTCTGTCTCCCTAACCCTAACCAGAGGAAATGGCGGGGACTGGCTGCGCATACAGTTGAATATTTTTGGGGAGGTCTTATTTTTTTGGGAAAACACGGTATAGAGCAGATGACAGCTGCTCTCCTCCTATATACTATATACTATAGTGTACCCAATAGTTACGCAAAGTTTGCCTCTAAAGATGATGCAGTTCCTTGTCCTCTACTACAACTTTTTCCTTCTTTCTCCTCCTCCTCCTCCCTGTAGCTACTGCTCCGATGCATACTGCTGCTTTTTTGAGTCATTCTTTTTAGTGTTGATGTATCTTTTCTCTTTCTTTCTCTCTCTTGGTGTTAAGGCCATCCTAAGAAAAGATTAGGAATTCTCATGCCAGAGACCAGTTGCTAAGAACGGGACTAAGCGCAGAGCGGAGAGTTTCTGGAGACTCAAAAGGCAGGTATCACCTGTAGGAAGTTACCACCCACCCCTCTCCTAGGAAAAGGAGATATTTTAGGAAATATTAAAAGGGCAGAATATTTTCCCTAAAAAGGAGGCAGAAACTCACCCACCCCCCCCCACCTTTGTCAATGGGCCATGAAGGCCTGGGCCAGTCTATTCTACATAAGAAAGATCTACCTCCTTCAGGCAGAGCCATAGTAGGAATTGCCCAAAGCCCTTTCATTACATCATCACCCAGCAAGAGTCAACCAAGCCTGGGACACAGACAACCTATAAAGTTTCCCCTGCATGGCCCCATGGGAGTCTGATAACCAATCAGAAGACAAGTTCAAATTCAAAGCCCAACAGAGAGCATAAAACCCAAGCACTCTCAGCATCTCTGCCCTTTATCTGCCCAGGATCTCAAGCCATTGTGATCCTGTTCATCCATAAACCTTCTTTCCAAGCAACTTCCATGAACCCAGTGTCTTTTCCCCCACTTTAACCCAGATGGACATTTCTTCCAACACACCTTTACAATGAGCTGAGTTTCCCAGTCTGAACCTCTATCAAGAGGGTGTCTTGGGAACAACTGAGTTCTGCAGGCTGGATGTTGAAACGACGTACCGTTAATAGCCCAAGACATTGAGGATGGAGTCTGCCCATTGGAAAAAAGCTTGTTCAAAGTCTTTCCCACTCTTGGCACTCTTTGCCATGTAGTGCACGGAGGTGGAAACATCTGGAAATCGAGATCTATCTGGTGGCTGATCTTGGGAGATGGTCCAAAATGTCATTTGCAGTCTCCTACAGGAGGTTGTACAGAAACAGCTGCATCTGCTGCCAAACCCTGAAGTGGGGGGGGAGGAGGAAAGAAGGAGAAAACCCTACGCCCAGCTCAAATACAGCCGGATTTATTTTGACACACTCACATCCCTGGATCCCTGTAACAACCAGGTCTCCAGACTGACACCAATGCTGAGCTAGTTTTCAGGCCTACCAAGCTCTTGAGTGGAGAAAGTCTGCAAGCCGAGAGAAGAGTTGGAATGATCTGCCCCCAGAAATTCGTAAAATCTCTGATCTCCGTGTGTTTCGCTGTGCCCTCAAAACCATGTTGTTCCGCCAGGCTGGGCTATCAATGTAAAGATTTTAATTGGTTTTAAATTGGATTTTAAATTTGGGGTTTTATAAATTGGTTCCTATTATTTAATAATTTTAATTATTTTTAAATTTTGTCTGTCTTTGTATTTTTAATTAGGCTGTACACCGCCCTGAGTCCTTCGGGAGAAGGGCGGTATAGAAATAAAATTATTATTATTATTATTATTATTATTATTATTATTATTATTATTATTATTATTATTATTATTATTATTATTATTATTATTACTATTAGAGAAATGCCAGCTTGAGAGTCAGCAAGAGAAGGGAGATTACCCAGCAAGGACAAGGGGGTGGGGGTGGGGGTGAAGCTGAGTACCTGAGTACAAAGTGGGAGGAATGTTGGATTCTTTTCAATCAGGTGCAAAAGCAAAGTGCTGTAATTGAGAGGGAGATGAGGTTGTCACTTGGTTTAATAAAGAGCTTAACAGAGCTTAACAAAATAACGGTTGGTAGGGACCTCAACCCTCTGCTTAAACAGGAAACCCTATACCGTTTCAGTCAAATAAAATAAATAAAATAAAATAAAATAAAGTAAAGTAAGTAAGTAAGTCAAACAGATGTCCAATCTCTTCTTAGAAACCTCCAGTGTTGTTAGCATCCACAACTTCTGGAGGCAAGTTGCTCCACTGATTGATTGTTCTCACTGTCAGGAAATTTCTCTGTAGTTCTAAGTTGGTTCTCACCTTGGTTAGTTTCCACCCGTTGCTTCTTGTCCTGCCTTCAGGTGCTTTGGAGAATACAGATTAACAGATTAACAGAGTTGGAAGGGACCTTATAGGTCATCTAGTCCAACCCCACTCTCCTGCTCAAGCAGGAGACCCTACACCATTTCTGACAGATGGCAGTCCAATTTTTTCTTTAAAGTCTCAAGTGATGAAGCTCCCACAACCTCTGAAGGCAACTTCTGTTCCATGGGTTGATTGTTCTCACTGTCAGAAAGTTCCTCCTCATTTCTAGGTTGAATCTCTCCTTGGTCAGTTTCCATCCATTATTCCTTGTCTGGCCTTCAGGTGCTCTGGAAAACAGCTTGACCCACTCCTCTCTGTGGCAGCTCCTTAAGTATTGGAAGATGGTTATCATGTCTCCCCTGGTCCTTCTCTTCATTAGACTAGACATACCCAATTCCTGAAACCATTTCTGATGTGTTTTAGCCAGTGGTAGGTTTCAATTTTTTTTACTACCGGTTCTGTGGGTGTGACTTGGTGGGCGTGGCATGGCTTGGTGGGCGTGGCAGGGGAAGGATACTGTAAAATCTCCATTCCCTACCCAATCCAGGGGAAGGTTATTGCAAAATCCCCATTTCCTCCCCAATCCAGGGAAAGGTTACTGCAAAATCCCCATTTCCTCCCGATCAGCTGGGACTTGGGAGGCAGAGAATAGATGAGGGCAGGACCAGTCAGAAGTGGTATACTGGTTCTCTGAACTACTCAAAATTTCCGCTACCGGTTCTCCAGAACTGGTCAGAACCTGCTGAAACCCACCTCTGGTTTTAGCCTCCAGTCCCCTAATCATCTTTGTTGCTCTTCTCTGCACTCTTTCTAAAGGCAATGTCAGCATTCTGATGCTGCCATAAAAAGGAGGAGACGAGGCTTGACTTTTCACCTACTTATTTTCTCTGTAGATAATATCCCCTAGGAAATGGGAGGGGAGGGGGACATTCCTGTGGGCTGAGGTCAGAAGCTAGGGAGACTGACTTGGAAGATGGCCAATGAGAAGATGAGAATTGGGGAATGGAAATGGAAGGGTTTGGGGGTCAGAGGGTTAGTATCGGCTACGACGAAGTCGGGGCCAGATCTGTCGTACTCAATAAATGGAATATTTCAGAAAAGATTTAATTGTTTGGGAGCGCAATTTATTTGAGATGACATCGAAACCTGACAGGCTCACCATCTTATTTATATCATGGTGACCAAAACTGGATGCAGTATTCCAAGTGTGGTTTTACCAAGGCATTAAAGTGGTGCTACCACTTCACATGATTTTTTTAATTCTACCCCTCTCACTTAGTCCATCCAAGCATAAATCAATAAACCACTTACCTAATCAATGCAATCAGCAAATATTTTTGTATCGGTTACATGGGTATGTTTTCTTGTAACTGGATATACGTTTTGGGTATGCATTAAATGCTGGCTACCCCAGTTATCGCATAAAATTTGGGATAAAAATTTGGTTCCTCGTTTTGCTGTTGTTTCATTTTAGCCCTTTTCATGCTAGAAAGTTCTGTTTTCATTTCTTTTTGCTGCTGCTGATAAAACACGGGAGTTTCATTAGCCAGTCGGTGTTTTTAAAAAGACATTTTGAGCAGCTGTCAGAGAGGTGAAAATAGAGAACGATCTATAACAAAAAAGTTGGATCAGCATCATATCTGGGCATGGTGACAGAGGTGGGCAGAATTGAACTGAAATTCACACAAATACACCTTGCCTTGGCTCCAGTAATTCACACCTACTGCTTTTCTGATTCTTCTTTCAGATGCATTTAGGTAAATTGTCCATATTTCCAAATGTGGACAATTTCACAATTTTGAACCTAACACAGCTTTTTCCAACCTGGTGCCTTCTAGATAACAATAGCACTTGGACTTATATACCACTTCACAGTGCTTCCATTGAGGATCTGTATACTGCACAAGTCAAAACGAGGGCTGTGAAAATATCTACATCCTGGATATCTCACATCCTGGACATAAATTGTTTCAACTTCTACCCTCAAAAAGATGCTATAGGGCACTGCACACCAGAACAACCAGACACAGTTTCTTCCTGAATGCCATCACTCTGCTAAACAAATAATTCCCTCAAACTGTCAAACTATTCACTACGTCTGCATTACTATTATTCTTCCTTACTAGTATCTATCTCTTCCCACTTATTACTATAATCATGTTGCTTGTATCTTTCAATTATATTGTTTATACTTGTTTCCTAGTATGATTTGACTATCACTAAGTGTTGTATCTTTTTAATTCTCCTTATGTACACTGAGAGCATATACACCTAAGACCAATTCCTTTTGTGTCCAATCACACTTGGCCAATAAAGAATTCTATTCTATTCTATTCTATTCTATTCTATTCTATTCTATTCTATTCTATTCTATTCTATTCTATTCTATTCTATTCTATTCTATTCTATTCCTATTTCTATTTCTATTTCTATTTCTATTTCTATTTCTATTCTATTTTTACAGCCCTCTCTAGGTGGTTTACAAAGTCAGCCTATTGCCCCCAACAATCTGGGTCCTCATTTTACTGACTTCGAAAGGATGGAAGGCTGAGTCAACCTTGAGCTGGTCAGAATCGAACTGCCGAACTGCTGGCAGTCGGCAGACAGCAGAAGCCGCCTGCAGTACTGCATTCTAACCACTGTGCCACCACATCCTAGATGTGGGAAGTACAACTCCCAGTCTCCTTCCTGCATTTATCATCCCAGATGGCAATGGAAAGGATGATTTAATGCATCATCCATAATCTTTTACAGGTAGACCTCGACCAATAACCATTCGTTTAGTGAGCATTCGAAGTTACAACCGCCTTGAAAAAAGTGACTTGTGACCATTTTTCACATTGATGACCATTGCCGCATCCCCATGGTCATGTGATTCAGATGCCTAGCATCTAACTCATATTTATGATGGTTGTAATGTCCCGAGCAGTGGTAAAATGTAAAATTTGTTACCACCAATTCTGTGGGCGTGGCTTGGTGTGTGTGGGGTAATGTGACTGGGTGGGCGTGGCCAACTTTTCTTTCTACTTTTAAAAAAAGTAGAGATTGCAGAAAAAAATGCATTTAAAAGCCTCTGACGATCCCAGCTGAGCTGCGCGATCATCAGAGGCTTTTTTTTTTACTTTTAAAAGCATTTTTTCGTCAGAAGAGGTTGTAGAAAAAATGCTATTAAAAGTAAAAAAAAAAAAAAAGCCTCTGATGATCGTGCAGCTCAGCTGGGCATGGGAGGAGGCAGGGATTTTTGCCACCGGTTCTCCAAACCATCCACCGCCATCGCTACCAGATCGGGCTCAGTTCTGGTCTTAAATCAAGGACCACCTGTAATTCATGCCATGCTGTGGGTGACTTCTTAGATCAGGAATGTCAAACTCACAGGCCGGATTTGGCCTGTGGGGTATTTAAATCTGGCCTGCGGGGCCGGCCTGGAAGTATCAAAAGATCGGCCCATGGTGCGTCTGGCGGCTAAAACGGGCTGCATGCAGTCCCCCCATGCCTCGTTTTCACCCTCCATGGCCTCTTGCGGCACTCTGCTGGCTGAAAATGGCCCAAAAAACAGGCCAAAAACGGGCCAGAAAATGGGCCACAAACAGGCCGAAAACGGGCTGGAAATAGGCTGAAAAATAGGCCGGAAAAGGGCTGAAAAACAGGCCAAAAACAGGCCTGAAAACAGCCAGCAGAGTACTGCAGGAGGCCATGGAGGATGAAAACGAGGTGCAGGGGGGCTGCCGCGGACCCCCCGCTCCAGGGGTGGGTTCTAAATTTTTTTACTACTGGTTCTGTGAGCGTGGCTTATTTTGTGGGCGTGGCTTGATGGTCATGTGACAATTCTTTAGGGTTTAGCAGAGGTACTGGTCTACCAGGCTTTTAACTGCTTGCAGAGCTGTACCGGTCTACTCATTGGTTTTTGGAGGCACTGGTCTACTCATTGGTTTTTGGAGGCACCGGTCTACCCATTTGTTTTTGGAGGCACCGGTCTACCGCCACATTGCCCTTTTTTTTTTGCTTTAATTATATGCCGCCCTTCTCCGGAGACTCAGGGCGGCTTACAATGCATTAAGCATTAAGCATTAACATTGATCAGCTGTAGGGCGGCCCTTTGAAGCCCTGCGGCAAAAGTTTAAACAGTTTTTTTCCTTCTAGCCGATTAGCTGGGACTCAGGAGGCAGCAACAGATTGGGGGTGGGGCCAAATAAAAAGTAAGAATAAGTGGGGGCAGCTCCCGAACAAAGAGAACTGGTTCGGTGACGTCATATCGTCACCGCTACCAGCTTGGCCGAACCGGGCTGAACTGGGAGGAACCCACCACTGCCCACACCCTGTTTTGGCCAGCAGAGTGCTGCAAGAGGCGTCCGTCCCACTCCCACCTCACCCCACCCCGCAGAGGAGAATTACAATGCTGATCCGGCTCTTGAAGAACTCCAGTTGGACACCCCTGTCTTAGATTATCTCCATTCATGTTATTCCCAAAAATGTGCTCTTTCTGATCCCTCTTGTTCAAATTCACTTCATTCCACTGAAGATGGTGTGGTGCCTGACAAGTTAAAAAAAAAAAATCAAAGCAACACCCCCCCCCCCCCCCCCCGGCCGCCAAACCCGGCACATAGTGATGGAAAAATTCATCCCTATATTTATTGTGTATATATCTTTCAGAAGGAATGATTGCAGGTTTGACAGAATGAAACATTAAAATTCAAATTAGATATCACTTGCACTGTGGGATTGCCAGCCATCCTTCCAGAACACGGAAAGGTTTGCAGTAAAATCATTCCCGTCTCCACCATTACATCAATGAAACCCAGACACATAAAGGGTAATTAATGTTAGATTTCCCCCTCCCCTTATTTATTTTCACATAGGAAAGGGAAACATTTCTTGCAGATTATTCCTGCCCAAAGCTTCAATATCTTCTCTCCCCCCAAGTGCTATGCTAGTTGAAATCCCAGCTATATGTAATATATTTGGAGAAAACCACATTTGGCAGCCTGGTTTTTGACGTGGACTACGCCACTCAGGAGCCTGAGTGGCGTAGGAGGCTAATGCCTCCTACTAAGGCAGCATTTAACATCCAGCTGCCTGCAATTACTGCGAATTCAATTCTCACCAGGCTCAAGGTCGACTCAGCCTTCCATCCTTTCTAAGGTGGGTAAAATGAGGACCCGGTTTCTGGGGGCAATAAGCTGACTGTATAAAATATACAAAAGTACAAAGGCTATTGCTTAACGCATTGTAAGCCGCCCTGAGTCTCCGGAGAAGGGCGGCATATAAAAATAAATAAATAAATAAATAAATAAATAAAATTAAAATAAACAAATAATAAATATATAGATTTACCTTTTATTCCAGGTAGTCCTTGCTTAACGACTGTCCTGTTTAGTGATGGTTAAAGGTAAAATGTAAAGGTTCCCCTCGCACATATGTGCTAGTCATTCCTGACTCTAGGGGGTGGTGCTCATCTCCGATTCAAAGTTGAAGAGATTTTGCAGTATCCTTTCCGTGCCACGCCCACCAAGCCATGCCACACCCACCAAGCCACACCCACAGAACCGATAGTAAAAAAAATTTGAAACCCACCACTGGCTGAAACCGCTAAGTGGAAAAAGCAACATGCCAAGCAAAGCCTTTAAGCCAGACATTAAATACCCATTAATTCTGAAAGATAGGAAGAAGAGAAAAACAAAAAGTTTAAATCTGTGTAAAGGCCTTGAGCAGGCAATCATCTCTGGGGTGGAGGTTTTGTTATTGTCTGGAATAAAAGTTCTAATTTAGCTTGTGGTGTCCAAGAATCTTCTGCCAACACAAGCAAAGACCCAAATAAGGGATAAGTATCTGAAGAGCTGTGATTTATTACCCAGCCCTATAAAGATGGATGCTATCTGGACTGGTCTTATTTACCTTCCTAATAGTAGTGCTGGACCTGAAACTTTGCCTGAAATTCTTAATTTTGAGGGGTTTTTGGTGCTCTTTGAGTGTGCTAGTTTTCTGACAGATGTTTCGTTACCCAAACTAGGTCAAATCATCAGTGCTAGGAGGGAGTTTTACACTTTTATATTCTACCAGCACCAGGGGTGAAATGCTCCTGGTTCGGACTGGATCGCCCGATCTGGTAGCGATGGAGGACGGTGGTTCGGAGAACCGGTAGCAAAAATCCCTGCCCCACCCCCACCCACCCCCATACCCAGCTGAGCTGCACAATCATCAGAGGCTTTTTTTTTTTTTACTTTTAAAAGCATTTTTTCTACAACCTCTTTGGCTGAAAAAATGCTTTTAAAAGTAAAAAAAAAAAAAAAGCCTCTGATGATCGTGCGGCTCAGCTGGGATCCTCAAAGGCTTTTAAAAGCATTTTTTTCTACAACCTCTTCAGAGGTTTAAAAATGCCTCTGCTGATCAGGCAACTCAGCTTGGATCGTCAGAGGCATTTAAAAGAAAAAAAGCCTCTGCCGATCAGGCAACTCAGCTGGGGTCGTCAGAGGCTTTTGAAAGCATTTTTTTACAACCTCTTCGCTGAAGGGGTTGTAGAAAAAATGGTTTTAAAAGTTAAAAAAAAAAATTGGCCATGCCCACCCAGTCACATTACCCCCACCACCACCACCACCAAGCCACGCCCATAGAATCGATAGTAACAAATTTTAGATTTCACCACTGACCAGCACTGATGATGTTACCTAGTCGGGTAATAAAACGTCTGCAGAATAGCCACCAAGAGAGAACTAAGGACCCCACATTTCAACCCCGAGCTATAAATATTCTCCTCTATCAATTCTTCATTCTTCTATACAGATATAGTCTCCTACTATGGTCAAACTGACGCATATTGGATTTTAGTTGTTTTTTCGTGGTCAATGTTCCCTTACTCCTGGGGTCACCAAAGTGGTTAATATTAACCCCCAAGGTCAATGGGACTCTTCCAAGTGGTCAATAAATGCCTGGGGGGGTGGTCAAAAGGAGGTCAGTAAAACATCTAGGAGGCAATAAGTGGTTGATAAATGATGGGAGGTCGATTGGGATCAATTAGTTTTTGTTCCATGCCAGTCTCTTGTTCTCAAGGTAAGATGGCTAGCAGTGAGGCCATTTTTTGCCCTGGTAACACTCCTACAGGTCTTCCCTCTGCTTGGAAAGCCTATGCTCCTAGTCCTCAGTGAGGTGCTTCTGCTGAGCCTCCTTCTCGGTCAGATCCAATTTGAACTGAGCTGTTTTGCCAACTCTTTCTCGTGGTGGCTGCTTAGCTCCAACAACTGCCTCCTAAGGAGCCCGGACGGGCAGGTGAGGAGTGGCTGGGAGGCAAGGGACAAATAGAGGCCAGCGAGGCACTCCTCAATGTGAGTGACATCGAGTTGACCACGCCCACCCAGTCATATGACCACCTAGCCACGCCCACCCAGCCGGTCATTAGGCAGATCGTATTAGCGGTCCGTGGGATTTAAAATTATGAATTTAGTGGTCCCTGAGGTCCAAAAGGTTGGTGACCCCTGTCCTCTATTCAGGCAAATATATAACAACTTCACCTGCCTTTCTAGAGTCTTTTTCTTGGAATAGATTTCAGCACCTTCGGAGCCCTATCTGATTTTTATTATTTTTTTTACACCCTGGCCTGGAAAGCTAATGTGGATTTTTATTTTTATTTTATTTTTTTGCTGCTTTTCTCCCCTTTCCTTTGAGTTTTGTGCAAACCGCAGCCACTTTAAATTGCTGTTCAGCACTTCTGAACACTTTCCTGTTCTAATGAGGACTTTTCGCTTCTTGAAACCGACCTTTTCTCAGCGTAGATCGCTTGGAAGAGTTAGCCAAAAAGTTATGAATAAATTCATAAAGATAAGCAATAAGAAGCCGGCTTCTCTTTTTACTTTCCTTCCTTTGTTGTCTTTGCCACACCTGAAACAGAGATTATTAATTCCTTTCCTTTGCCATTTTTTTTTTTAATCTTGAAATCCCTCCAATTAGCTGAAGGCGATACACATCGGAACAAAAGATGATGAGGCCTGTTGGATCAAACCAAAATATGTTTCCTTGAGTAGCCCCAGATGCTAACAGGAAGCGTAAAATCAGGAAATACGGGAAAACAGGATCTCATGATTTAGTAATTCCCTCCTGGTTTGCCATTACAACAATCTAGTGAGGTAGGTTGGGCAGGGAGACACCGAGGGAGTTCATCCAATTGTTAAACCTGGGTTATAAAATACAGTTGAAGAAATCTCCTATTCCCCAATTAGATTTTGCCCCATGCTAGAAATTGGGAGACTGTGAGTTCTAGTCCTGCCCTAGCACAGGTAGTATTCAGCCGGTTTGGACCGGTTCGGGCTAACCGATAGCGGCAACTGTGAGTGGGCCCATCCACCTGCCCCGGCGTAATGCTGTCTTATTTAGCCACGTTTTCTAGGCCGGGCGCATGCGTGGAAGGTGTACGCACAAGCAAAACACATGCGCGGAAGGCGCATAAGGCACACGCATGAAGCGAGCGTGAGCACGGAAAGCGAACAGGTGGTAAGAATATGTGAAACTCACTGCTGTGCCTTAGGCACAAAAGCTGGTTGAGTGATCTCGGGCCAATCACCAGGAGACTGTGAGTTCTAGTCTTGCCTTAGGCATGAAAGGCAGCTGAGTTACTTTAGGCCCGTTCCTCTCTCTCTCTCTCTCTCAGCTCAATTTACCTCAAGGGTTTGCTGTAGTGGGGAAAACAAGAGAAGGAAGGAGTATTAGGCATGTTTGCCACCTTGAATTATTCATAAAACTAATAAAGACAGGAAGAAAGCATATAACATAAGAAATAAATTCAGATTGCCCAACTCCATTTTAGAATAGAATAGAATAGAATAACAGAGTTGGAAGGGACCTTGGAGGTCTTCTAGTCCAACCCCCTGCCCAGGCAGGAAACCCTACACCACTTCAGACAATGGTTGTCCAATCTCTTCTTAAAAACTTCCAGTGTTGGAGCTTTCACAACTTCTGGAAGCAAGTTGTTCCAGTGATTAATTGTTCTAACTGTCAGGAAATTTCTCCTTAGTTCTAGGTTGCTTCTCTCCTTTGATTAGTTTCCACCCATTGCTTCTTGTTCTACCCTCAGGTGCTTTGAAGAATAGTTCAACTCCCTCTTCTTTGTGGCAACCCCTGAGATATTGGAACACTGCTATCATGTCTCCCCTAGTCCTTCTCTTCATTAAACTAGACTTACCCAGTTTCTGCAACCGTTCTTCATATGTTTTGGCCTCCAGTCCCCTAATCATCTTTGTTGCTCTTCTCTGCACTCTTTCTAGAGTCTCCACATCTTTTTTACAATTTATCCTAGAGAAGGCCAGAGTAGTGCAAATCACACGCATGTGGTCCAAAGCCATTCATTGAACTTCACAAAAGGATATAGACTTGAATTCATTCAAGGTTCATTTACCCCAAAGATCTAGGCAGGGATCTCTAAACTTGGCATCTTTAAGACTTGTGGACTGGCTGGGGGATTCTGGGAGTTAAAGTCCACAAGTCTTAAAGTTTTCAAATTTGGAGATCTCTGATCTGGGGCAACTAAACATATGGTTGTAGTCTAGATACTTTTCCAAATGAGGCCATTTATAATTGTTGCGTTGAGATACTGTCTGTTCCTACTGGGTAATAAGTATTTTTCCATATATTTTGGAATGGCATCAAAGGGATCAACCCCTATTAACACAACTTACTTTTCCAATTTTTCTCTGCTCCTACCTCCCTATTTCTGTCATCTCTATAATCTCTATGTCTATCTCTATCTTATTATGTGTGGGTCATCTCCAGTTAGCTTCACAGCCCAAGATTAGTGGAAATTTAATAATTCAAGTCCTAACCAAAGACCTAAGAATGATTAAGGTAGTCTCTAAAATAGAGGCAGTTCCAAGTGGGGTCTTCCGTTGTAAAATTAGGGTGTTCAGGTCTGATAAATTCAATATTTTCAGATATCGACGGAGTCTTTTAAGTATTGCTTTGAGGGCTCCCATCACAACAGGTCTAACAATGGATTCCTTTTATAATTTGTAAGGAAGGCAACAGGCACGTAAAATCCGGTGCAATTTCTTGCTTATTCCTGCATTGCAGTGTGGCTTCTTGGCCACAATCACATAACTATGCTCCCCATTAACATGTATTGGTAGAAATAAAAAGGATTGCTATAGTTCAGAGATGGGTAACTTTTTCTGGACTGAGTGCTCAAAGAGCATGCAGGTGAAATCCAGCAGGTTCTGACAGGTTCTGGAGAACCGGTAGCGGAAATTTTGAGCAGTTTGGAGAACTGGCAAATACCACTTATGGTTGGTCCCAGAGTGGGGTGGGAATGGAGATTTTGCACTATCCTTCCCCTGGAGTGAGGTGGGAATGGAGATTTTACAGTATCCTTCCTCTGGAGTAGGGTGGGAATGGAGATTTTGCAGTATCCTTCAACTGGAGTGGGGTGGGAATGGGGATTTTGCAGTATCCTTCCCCTGCCATGCCCACCAAGCCACGCCCACCAAGCCACACCATGCCCACCAAGCCACGCCCACAGAACTGGTAGTAAAAAAAATTGGATTTCACCACTGGCCCCCGCCCCCGTGCATGTGCCCCATCCCCTACACATGCATGAGTGGTCCCCTGCATGCGGCCCACCCCTGCACATACATGAGCGCACATGTCCCACCCCCCGCATGCATGCACGGCCCCCCACATGCACCTCGCGCATGTGCAGCAGAGACCCAAAGACCAGCTGGCTGGCGGTAGGGGCGCGCGCCTGCACAGCAAGAACTGAACTGAAGTGACGGCTCGCGTGCCATTAGAGAGGGCGCTGCGTGCCACCTCTGGCACCCATGCCATAGGTTCACCCTCATGGCTATAGTTGCATACAAGTTAGGTGTTAAAAATTAATATGTCTTGGACGGGCAGGTGGATAATAAAAAGATTTATGTAATTCTTTTGCTGAATGCATAAAGGCCTGTAGAGATATTTTTCCTCCCGATCCACACAGCACCCCTCTCTTAGATTGGCCAATAACCCTTTTGTATTTCCTATGCTTAAATCTAAATCTTTACTGTACACTTAATTCAAAAGGTGAAGCACACACATCTGTCTCTCTTTATTTCCATTTAATTTTCTTTTTTTTTAACATTCTTGGCTCGTCTAGCTTCCCTATCTTATATTTATCTCCACTATTATCTTTCTTTTTTAAAAAAACAAATATTCTAAGACACAGAGTTCTAAAAATGTGCCAAATTTGTGCTGTGTTATCACAAAAACGATGGACTACAAACTCTCATATTTTTTTGTCTCAGTTTTTGGAAACGGTTATTCCTCCAAGATTTAAAGCCGAAAAAACTTAGCAACTTTATGATATGTGGACTTCCAATTCCCGAAATTCCCCAGCCAGCATGAAGTCCACATATCTTAAAGTTGCCAAGTTTGAAAACAACTGGTTTAAAGTATCACCTTCTCTCTCATTCTAGTAAGTGGTTATTTGTTTGTTTATTGTGTATGCATTTTTATTGTTCTGGGGTTTTTTTTTTATTATGCAAGCATCCACAGCTGTTTAGAACTGGAGGTTTTAAAATCTATGTAAATAAACATGTAAATAAATAATTGTTCAAGCCAATCGAGGATCACAAAAGGAACATGTTATACACATCACGATTCTCTCATTTTTCAGCCTTTTCCAAACCTAATGCGTGGTCCAAGCCAAACCATTGTTCTTATAATCAATGTAACCGGGTTTTTCAAACTAGGCAATTTTAAAGTGTGTGAACTTCAATTCCCACAATTCCCCAGCTCACATACCTTAAAATTGCCAAGTTTGAAAAATACTGGCTTAATTTGCTCCTTCTTGGGACCATTCTTGCCACAGCTGTTAAATGAATCACTGCAGTTGTTAAATTAGTAGCATGGTTGTTAAGTGAATCTGGCTCCCCCATTGATTTTGCTCATGAGAAGGTCACAAAAGGGAATCATATGACCCCCGGGACACTGCAACCGTCATAAATATGAACCATTTTCCAAACATCGGAATTTTGATCACATGACCACAGGAATGTTGCAAAGGTTGTAAGTGTGAAAAATGGTCATAAGTCACTTTTCTCAGTGCTGTTGCAACTTTGAATAGTCACTAACTGAAGGGCTGTAAGTCAAGGATGCCCTGTATTTTTTTTTCATCTGATCAATAGAAATGGAGCCTCATTCGCAGTCCTGGAACTGTCATTTTGATGCCCCTGATATCCCTCTTCCCCTAGCACAAGGGTGTCAAACTGGCAGCCCGCGAGCCGGATGCGTCACGCACAGGCCACACTCACCCCAGCTCCACGAATGGTAAAAACGTCATGAAATGTCACGTGATGGCAACGTGATGCGACGAGTTTGACATCTGTGTCCTAGGAGAAACACTCATCTCTCTACCCCACCTTAAAGGCACCTCCTCAGCCATGGCTCAGGCAGAAACCTGCTGAGTTTATAGCAATAGCACTTAAGACTTATATACTGCTTCATGGTGCTTTTACAGCCCTCTCTAAGCGGTTTACAGAGTCAGCATTTTGCCTCCAACAATATGGGCCCTCATTTTACTGACCTCAGAAGGATGGAAGCAGGGGTGAAATGCTCCCGGTTCGGACCGGATCAGCCAATCCGGTAGCGATGGCAGAGGGTGGTTCGGAGAACCGGTAGCAAACATCCCAGCTCCCCTACCCCTGCCCAGATTTTTAAAAGCATTTTTTCTACAACCTCTTCGGCCGAAAAAATGCTTTTAAAAGTAAAAAAAGGCCTCTGATGATTGTGCGGCTCAGTTGGGATCGTCAGAAGCTTTTAAAGAGGTTGTAGAAAAAATGCTTTTAAAAGCCTCTGACGATCCCAACTGAGTTGCCTGATCGTCAGAGGCTTTTAAAAGCAAAATGGTTTTAAAAGTAAAAAAACAAAAAAAGTTGGCCACGCCCACCCAGTCTCATTACTCACCACCACCACCAAGCCACGCCCACAGAACCGGTAGCGACAAATTTTACATTTCACCACTGGATGGAAGGCTGAGTCAACCTTGAGCCTGGTGAGATTCAAACTGCTGAACTGCTAAGCAGTCAGCAGAAGTAGCCTGCAATACTACATTCTAACCACTGCACCACCACGGCTCTTATAACTCAGGATTAATGCAGCTTGATGGACCCCAGCTAGCTATCCCTCTTCCAAACAGTAGATTAATTACAAGTTCATGGAATCAGTGTGTGTAGTGCTAGTCTTCAGGCCAGGACCCTCCGCCGAGTCAAGAGCAGCCTGCATCCCTTCATATATTGGTCAAGTTCCAGTGTGATACTTGGCTGCCATTTTATTTTCCGGAATCTTCCTGTGGTACTATCCTTCAGGGATGCTGTAAAAACAAATAAAAATGGCAGTCCTCCCAGATCCAGTTGCTTCAAACTCCTTGACTACATTCATACAATACACCGAGCCAAGACAGTGCAGGGAGTCCTCGACTTATAACCATTCCTTTAGCAACGGTTCAAAGTTAACAACAGCACTGAGAAAAGACTTACAACCGGTCCTTGCACTTACAACCGTTGCCGCATCCCCACGGGAGTTGAGATCCACATATCTTAAAAGTTGTCAAGGTTGAAAAAAACACAGCACAGATTATTATCGGTAGAGTTGCAATCAAACATGTGGAGTCTGACCCGGCCTACCTCAAAGGGCTGGTGTTGGAGCCCGAGGTGCAATAACGCAAGGACTTTGAAAGTCCCCGAATGGCCTAAATTAGCACAACTTATGACAGTTCAAAATAACAGCCCTGTGGGGCGCCTGAGACATAATTAGATGCCGACCATTATTTCCAAGCCTGGGCTCAAATCACCATGAAGAAAACAGTCCAACATTAGTGCGGAGGTATAATTAATGGCTTGTGGTCATTATCGTTGTGAAAATCCCCAGAAACAGGTCTTCTAAATTGGTCTGTTTCTAGTCCAGAAATATAGATGATCTTAATTTGGGAACAGTACTAAAATTTATACTGGTCATAATTTTGAATATCTCCCTTCCTTCTGATAGCCCGGAGGCTGTGCGTGCCAGAAAACAGGAAATTTTAAAGCAGAAACTTGATGGAGAAAAATCTGTGCTCAAAACAGCCTAAGGGGATGATGGGTTGATGGGTGGTTTGTTCTCACCCCTTCCCTCCTCAATTAACGAAGTTATGTCTTACACCCTCTGACAGCTGTGCACTTCTGCCCTCCGACAACATCCCATCTCTTACTCACACCCACTTAGTGAAGTGTGTCTGAAAACGCCAGGCCCCTTTTTTTGAAGGCTTGGGCTCACAGGAGGTGTGAAAACCTGGAAAGGAGACAGGAAAACTTTTGAAATTGCATCATTCTAGGAGGAAAAAAATGTTTTGCAGTTGATCCCCATGACACACGCGTACACAAACACACACAAGTCATGCGTATGTCGTCATAAACAACTTTCAGCAACTCTGATAAATCTTTGCACTGTAGAAAATTATCTGTTTCTGCCTTTCTCTCCCCCTCAGCTCTCTGGTCAAGACCGATGAAGCAATGGGTGGAAATTAATCAAGGAGAAAAGCAACCTAGAACTGAGGAGGAATTTCCTGACAGTGAGAACAATTCATCTGTGGAACTGCTTGCCTCCAGAAGTTGTGAGTGCTCCAACACTGGAGGTTTTTAAGAAGAGATTGGAGAGCCATTTGTCTGAAATGGTATATAGGGTTTCCTGCCCTAAGCAGGGGGTTGGACTAGAAGACCTCCAAGGTCCCTTCCAACTCTGTTCTGTTCTGATTTGTTCATATTTTTCTACTCAACATCCCTCCCGGAATTGTGACTTAAATTCTGACTTAAACATCATTACCAAGTTCAGCCAAGATACTTTTTAAAAAATATTTTATTTTATTTTAATTTAATACAAACACTTCATCTTTCATTAAACAGTGTGTTGTCTGGGGTACAAATATTTTGTGCAATAACAATTAAGATTTACAGCCATATTTAATATTTTGTCTATTCTTAACTTAATACTAATAACTAATATACCTACTATTATAACAATCCTCTCCTTAGCTTATTTAACTTTGTTAAAACATTTTCCATATTTCACTTCTCTGCTTTTCTTTCCAATTTTCATATTTGTTCTCTAACCATTGATAGAATAACTCCCAGATACTTCAAGAGGCCCAGAATTAGCACACACAACTCCTTTTTAAATAATACTTTTTACCCAGTTTAAAAATACAAAGATAAAAAAAAAAAAACCCTGATATCTTCCATATTAAGGAAAAAAATCAAGAAACACAGGGGCGTAACAGCAAACAAATTGACAAGGGGGGAAGTGCAAAAAGTTAGAAACATGACTTCGCGAAAAGAGGAGTGGGAGCCTGGAACCGACTTCCAGCAGAGGTCATGGGTTAAAATAAATAAATCATAAAATAAAATAGAAATAGAAATAGTAAAATAAATAAAAAATAGTATTTAAATAAATTATAAAGAAAACAAACAAGACAATAGAAAAGAAAAAAGAGAAGTGCAGAGAGAGAAAAGGGAGGAAAGGAAAAACAAAGAAAAAGAATGTGCGTTTGTGTATGTGTCTGTATAGTGTTTCCTGCCAAAATAGGAGAGGGAGAGGGAGGGAGGGAGGGAGGGGGGAAGAGAGAGTGGGAGATAGGGAGAGGGGGAGGGAGAGAGGGAGAGGAAGGAAGAGAGGGAGAGGGAAAGGGAGAGAGGGAGGGAGAGGGAGAGGAAGGGAGAGAGGGGAGGGAGAGAGGGAGAGAGGGAGAGGGAGAGAGGGAGGGAGAGAGGAAGAGGGAGGAGAGAGGGAGGAAGCAGGAGGGAGGGAGGGAGAGAGGGAAGGAGAGAGAGGGAGAGGGAGGGAGGGAGGGAAGGAGAGAGGGAGACAGAGTGGGAAGGAGAGAGGGAGAGGGAGGGAGGGAGGGAAAGGGAGGGAGGGGGAGGAAGAGGGAGAGAGGAAGAGAGAGGGGAAGGGAGAGGGGGAGAGGGAGAGAGAGAGAAAGGGAGGGAGGGAGGGAGAAAGAGAGAGAGAAGGTGAGAGAGGGAGAGAGAAGGGAAGGTGATCACATGACACTGGGGTGCTGCAACTGTCCTAATCCATACCGGGTTCCCCAGCATCCTTACAAGGGAATTCTGGGAGTTTAAGTCCGCACATGGTAAAGTTGCCAAGGTTGAAAAACATTGCTACAAATCACAGAATCTTGAAAGCCGGCCTGTGACGGCTCTTCCCTCCCTCTTGTAACCCACATTGTTAGGGGGAAACCCCTCTGAGATCCTTCCTAAAGGTTTTTTTTTCTCCCCCGTGTTTCCTGGGATTAAAACATGTTATTGCTTTTGGCACTATCTTTGTGCAGTTTCTCCAAGGTTATTTCCCTACTTCTCCGATTCAGAAGCTCAAGATAGCCTGACTAGGTGGCTCAGTGGCTAAGACACTGAGCTTGTCAATCAGAAAGGTCGGCAGTTCGGCAGTTCGAATCCCTAGTACAGGTCTCCTGCGTGAGCAGGGGGTTGGACTAGATGTCCTCCTGGATCCCTTCCAATTCTGTTACTGTTAAGTATGTCCTATGTGGTTGGTTTCCTGGCTTTCTATGCGTGCAGCAATGCTCCTATGATGTAGGCCTTGCGGAGAAACTGACTGGATCGAATCAGCTCAGGAGCTCAATGATTGACAGATGACAACTTAAAAAAAATAGGTAGATAAGTGGGCAGTGGGCAGATTTAAAGCATTTACTTCATCCTTCCTTTGCTAGCCAATTCTGCACTGTTAACCCCTTGTCAATCACATTCAAATTCTTTGTGAGAGAAAAAGAGAAAGAGGGACAAGGAAAGCCTAACTCGTAAATAAACTGTGCTTACCCTGAAGTTTCTGACAAGAAAAGCAGGTTTCACGTTAATAGATTAAGTCAAAACTGAGCGACTCCTGATATCTGCATCGCTCGGAGTCAGTAGTGGGTTTCACTTACCTTTGCTACCAGTTCGCTCGTGCGCGCTCCACTTCTGCGCATGGGCAGGGGGTATTTGATGACATCCTGCGGGTGGGCGGAGCCTCCTGCCGCCACTACTACCGATTTGCCCGAACCGGGCTAAACCAGTGGCAACCCACCACTGCTTGGAGTGATGTGTGAATTCCTCCCATGCAGTGGTGGGTTCCAACCGGTTTTACTACTGATTCTCTTCGTGCACGCACTTCATGTGCGATCGCCGTGCAAATGCTGGCTTCACTCACATGCGCGCCAAACTTGTGTTCCGCGCAAACGCGTTAGGTTTCTGCCCAGCTGAGGTGCGGCCATCCACTCTGCCGCACCTATCAGCTGGGCTGAAAAAGAAGATAAAGGTAGGAATAATGCGGGGGCGGGCGGGAGGCCCAGCTCCCAGACAAAGAGAATCGGTTCGGTGACATCACATCATCACCGCTACCGGCTCGGCCGAACCGGGAGGAACCTACCACTGCTCCCATGCCTCTTTCATTTGATCGGCAAAGATAGGAGTCGATTAGAAGCCGCCCTCAACAGAGGGAGTCTGCAGGCTATGGCCAAAACTTCAAAATGGCGACCACGATAATGAAATGGTGGTGCAATACTGATTACAAGCAAACAGAACTTTGATTTTACCTTCCTGGCCGCCATCTTGCCTTTTTTTTTTTTTTTTTTGTAGATCTTTGTAACCAGAGGAACAGAATTCTGCAAACAAAGAGTTATTTTCCCCGTATGGAGGAATGCTGACAGCGTTGCACCAATTAAAGGGATTTCCTTCTTCCACAAAGTTGTTTGAAGGACAGGAGAAGTGCTGCAACAGACACCACCGTGCCAAAATCTAATTTGCACCTTTCTTCCCCGGTAAAACGATTTCTGTTTTCCCACTTCATTTTTTTTTTTTTTTGCAGGATGCTGAGTTTGCACAATAACAAGCCACAAATTAAGCAAGGGAACTTGGCATCCACTGACCCATTAAGCTACAGAGATACTAGCCAAGGATAACCCCAGCCAGGTTTATAGCATTCATGCTCAACCAACTGGCTTGGTGTTGGGGCTGACATGTTGTGTAGGCTGCTTCAGGGTTGCTGGGCTCGGGCTCTTCAGCTAATGGTGAAGGGTGTGGTGAAGCCAAAAATTCACACCTTATTGACAGTGTAGAAAGTTAGCACCCGCCCTTCTCCTAGAAAAATGAAATATTCTAGGAAATATTAAAAAGGCAGAATATTATATTACCCTGGATGCAGTGGTGGGTTCCTCCCGGTTCGGCCCGATTCAGCCGAGCTGGTAGCGGTGATGATATGACGTCACCAAACTGGTTCTCTTTGTTCGGGAGCTGGGCCCCCCCCGCCCCCCCCCCCCCCCCATTATTCTTACCTTTTATTTGGCCCCGCTCCCAATCTATTTGCTGCCTCCGGTGTCCCAGCTGATCGGCTAGAAGGAAAAAAAACTGTTTAAACTCTTGCCACGGGGCTTCAAAGGGCTGCCCTACAGCTGATCAGTGTTAAAAGGCAGTGTGGTGGTAGACCAGTGCGCTCGAAAAACAAATGGGTAGACAGGTGCCTCCAAAACCAAATGGGTAGACCAGAACGCTCCAAGAACAAATGGATAGACCGGAACAGCTCTGCAAGCAGTTAAAAGCCTGGTAGACCAGTACCTCTGCTAAATCCTAAAGAATTGTCACATGACCATCAAACCACGCTCACAAAATAAGCCACGCCCACAGAACCGGTAGTAAAAAATTTTAGAACCCACCCCTGCCTGGATGAGAAATGGAGAAACATGTTTTTTAAGGCAGGAAGCAGACTCACTCTTAATAGCCCCCATCCTCCTCAATAGCCCACAGCAGATGACAGCACTTTAAGAGATAAAGAGATGGCTAGGTCTATTCATAAGCAACTACCCTCACCCAAGATACATTAAAGGTAGGATTAGCCCTCAGCCATAAAAGGGAATTGCCCAAAGCCCCTTCATTACATCACCCAGCAAGATTCAACCAAGCTTGGGACTCAAGACAACCTACAAACTTACCCCTGCATGACCCCATAGGAGTCTGACAACCAAGCAGAATACATTTCTTTCACAGGAACAGGAAGCAAGTTCAAAGCCCAAGAGAGGGTATAAATATATCTCACTCTCTACTCCATGAGGTCATCTACCCAGGACTTCAAACCATGTGGTCCTGTCCACCATTAAACCATCTTTCCAAACAGCTTCCATGTTTCCAGTGTCTTTCTCCCCACTTGGAACTGAACCCAGATGGACATTTCTTCCAACAACAGGAGAGTGGATTTCAATCCAGATTGACCTCCAGGCCCAAGGGATCAGGAGTAAAAATGCTGGTGGTGAAAGAACAGTTTTAGTCTGCAAGCCACACTGACTTGGCAAATAGTTTCCTTCCTTCCTTCCTTCCTTCCTCCCTTCCCCTTCCCCTTCCCCTTCCCCTTCCCCTCCTCCTTCTTCTTCTTCTTCTTCCTCTTCTTCTTCTTCTTCTTCTTCTTCTTCTTCTTCTTCTTCTTCTTCTTCTTCTTCTTCTTCTTCTTCTTCTTCTTCCTCCTCCTCCTCCTCCTCCTCCTCCTCCTCCTCCTCCTCCTCCTCCTCCTCCTCCTCCTCCTCCTCCTCCTCCCAGTGTGCTTCTGGGTGAAATTCAAGATGCTGATATTCACTTATAAAGGGCTTCATGGCTTAGAGTTAGTTACTTGAGGGAACATCTCTTCCCAGTTGCTTCTACCCATCTGATCCAATCAAACAGGATGGCCTTGCTATGGGTCCCATCAGCCCAGAATGTCATCTAGCAGGGCCTGGAAGAGGTGCCCTTTCTGTCATAGGGCCTGCCCCATGGAACAGCCTCTCTCCAGAGATTAGGACTGCCCCGACTCAGCTGGCTTTTCATAAATCTATAAAGAACTGAGCTCTGTCGGGGTCCCCAAGTGTCTGCAACGACCTGCTTCGTGGTTATTTTAGTGATTATGAGACATGGGCTTTATTTTCAGCCGCTACGCATTGTAATTTTTGTATTCTCGTAATTGTTTTTATTTTCCTTTTAATTTTGTTTATTGCCCAAAGTCACTTGGTTCTGTTGGGTTAGCAGATGAATTTACGTATTAAACAAAGCCAATAATATTGATTCATTAAAAGGAGGCTGTGTTGTGAGCATGCACGGATTGTGAATAAGAACCTTAAGCACAAACTCCAGTCACACTTTTTTTCCACATATGTATGCAACTCTTTCTCTCTCCCTCTCTCCTTCTCCCTCTTTCTCTCCCCCCTCTCCCTCCCCCTCCCTCTCTCTCTCCTCTCTCTCCCCCCTCTCTCCCTCTCCCTCTTTCTCTATCTCTTCCTCTCTCTCCCCCATCTCTTCCTCTCTCTCCCCCCCTCTCCCTCTCTCCCTTTTTCTCTCTCTCCCTCCCTCCCTGCCTCTTTCTCTATTTCTCTGTCTCTCTCCCCCTCTTTCCCCCCTCCCTCTCTCTCTCCCCCCTCTCCCTCTTTCTCTATCTCTCCCTCTCTCTCCCCCCTCTCTCCCTCTCTCCCTTTTTTCTCTCTCTCCCCTCCCTCCCTGTTTGTCTTTCTCTATCTCTCCCTTTCTCTCCCCCTCTCTCCCTCTCCCTCTCCCTCTCCCTCTTTCTCTCCCCCTCTCTCCCTCTCCCTCTTTCTCTCTCTCCCTCTCTCCCCCCACTCTCTCCCTCTCCCTTTTTCTCTCTCCCTCCCTCCCTGTCTCTCTTTCTCTATCTCTCCCTCTCTCTCCCCCCTCTCTCCCCCCTCTCTCTCCCCCTCCCTCCCTCTTTCTCTCTCTGTCTCCCTCCCTCCCCCTCTTTCTCTCTCTCTCTCTCTCTCTCTCTCATTGGCAACTTGGCTCTGAACAGAATACCGACAACACGACAAGGAACTTTGGAATCTAATTGCCGAAAACAATAGGTGTGAATTTCACAGCAACTGCGCCCTTGCAATACTGGAGGTATATAACCCTTAGCTTTTCCTTCTTCAGCTTTGACACCTCTCCCCCCACCCTCCAAAACCGCCCCCTTCCCTCCAGAGTCACGCAACTTGAAAAGTTCCAGACTTCAATGGCACAAAGGCGTCAAAACATCCAGCGAAGCCTCTTTGATCAAAGACAGCGAAGTGAGACTCAGTAGAGCAGGGAGCAACTGCCACTGTCATGGACTGCCCAACCTCTTTGCAACATCCAGGATTTGACTTCTGGCCAGCCAGATCTTTCTCCTCGGTTTCTGCCGCAGGGAGGACCCCTGGGGACAGGTGTGTCTCAAGGGCACAGCTCTCCCCCGCCCCATGATTTACTGACACAGGGGGGGCTATTGGCACGTGGCATGGGGGGGGCATGAGAGTTAGCACCTCTTCCTGATGATGCTGAAATTTCCTCATTCTCTTCTTCCGTTCCCAGCAGTCCAGCTGGGTCTGCAATTTACAGCTGGTGTGTGTGTGTGTGTGTGTGTGTGTCCTGTTTGATCTTTTCCTGCTTGAAAGACAACCCCCCCCCAGGCAGTTCCCCTCCCATGACTCCATTCTCATTGTGTTTAAAAAAAAAAAAACCAGATTTTTGACAACGTGTTTCTACTATCACCTCCACGAGAGATGCGGAAATTCAGCCCTTAACCCCATTTCTTGTTGACGCAGAGCTTAGTCTGTTTTATTTTTAATTTTTGCTTTCTCGACAAACCGAAAGGTCAGGCTATCAAATACGGGCTGCGGAATCCCAGACGTTCACTAGGTGGCAGCAGAGTGAGAGTTTTTTAAAAAAATATATATCAGATTCTTGCCACCTAGTGGTTTCCTAGTGTATTGCAGCCAAAATCTGACAGCATTCCCCCCAAGGATCTCAGCACAGGTAGTCCTCGATTTAATACCACAGTTAAACCCCAAATTTACGTTGCTAAGTGAAACATTTGTTAAGTGAGTTTTGCCCCGTTTTATGACGCCTTTCTTTCTTGACACAGTTGTTAAGTGAATCACTGCACTTGTTACGTTAGTCGCCCAGTTGTTAAGTGAATCTGGCTTCCCCATTGACTTTGCTTGCAAGAAGGTCGCAAATGGGGATCACACGACCCTAGGACACTGCAACCGTCATAAATATGAGTCAGCTGCCAAGTGTCCGAATTTTGACCATGTGACCCTGGTGATGGTGCAATGCTCATAAATGTGAAAAGCGGTCATAAGTCATTTTTCCCCAGTGCCGTTGTAACTTCAAACGGTCACTAAATGAACTGCACTGGGGGAAAAAACCCAGCCTTCTCTAAAAGCTGAAAGGACTGTAAAATCTCCAGTGTAACTTCAAAAATACCCACCACCAAACTGGCAATATTTTGAATGTTGCCCTTCGGTTTCCATCCTCCCCGGCCAGCGTGATTGGGAAAAAGCTGTTTAAAATATTGGTTTTCAACATCCCCTGGAAATTCTTTTGTGATAATGCCAGCTGCTGCAGAAAAACCTTTCCAATCAAGCAGCATGCAGAGCAGAAATAAAACAATTGGCAGCCCGGTGCCGATCCATTTGTGGCCCAGGTGCCTTTGTAACCTATTTATACCCAAAGGCATCCTACCTGTTTTTCTCTACTACTTTGGGATGGTGGTGTTTCTGAATGCGTGCAAAAGGTAGCATTTGAACTTGTAAGTCGGTGGCATATACTGTATTTTGAGGCCTTTTTCTTATACCTAATGCATTTTCTCCCAACCTGCCTGTTTTTGCAGTGGCTAAGACAGTGAGCTTGTCGATCGAAAGGTCGGCAGTTCAGCGGTTCGAATCCCTAGTGCCGTGTAAGGGGGTGAGCTTCCGTGACTTGTCCCAGCTTCTGCCAACCTAGCAGTTCGAAAGCACATAAAAAAGGGACTACCTTTAGTGGGAAGGTAACAGTGTTCTGTGCACCTTTGGTGTTTAGTCATGCCAGCCACATGACCACGGAGATGTCTTTGGACAGCGCTGGCTCTTCAGCTTTGAAACGGAGATGACCTCTGCCCCCTAGAGTCGGGAACGACTAGCACATATGTGTGAGGGAAACCTTTTTACCTTTACCTTACTGATACAGGAGCACGAACAGGGCGAGGCGGGGGCTACAGGGAGATGGGCAAAAGAGTCAAGATGGCGCCACCATCTGCAATGAAAGCCCCGCCCCTTTAATCTGGAAGAGCTGTGATCGTATCCTTGTGGCCGCCATCTTGTAAAAAAAAAAATACAAGTAGAAAAAATAGGGACCACCTTTGGTGGGAAGGTAACAGCGTTCCGTGCGCCTTTGGCATTGAGTCATGCCAGCCACATGACCACGGAGACGTCTTCGGACAGGGCTGGCTCTTCAGCTTTGAAACGGAGATGAGCACCGCCCCCTAGAGTCGGGAACGACTAGCACATATGTGTGAGGGGAACCTTTACCTTTACCTATACTGTATTTTAAGGTCATTTTCTCACACCCAATGCATTTTCTCCCTATGTGCCTGTTCCTGATATATCTGTACACCTTTTTGAAGTCCTAACATTGAGACAAAAGTCTTTAGAAATGGGGACTTTGGAGATTAAACGATGTTACTTTGTGTGTGGATCAACCCGGTTAGTTTCAGAATTCATAAGAATCCAGGCCCTTGACCTCCCTGTGAGCCTCCGTGAAACATCTTGCTGGAGAGAGAAAGAAATGTGTATATTCTTCTTTTTCACAACAACCATATTAATTATAATAAATCTTGCACTGAAGTCTCTCAGATTCTGCAAGTGAGCGCAGCCGAATAGCCTAACGTGCAAAAACAATACCCAACTCATTTATTTGCATATATATTGGCTTCTTTCATATAATTTATTCCTCTGTTAAAGCAGGGAGGAGCAAAGGCCTGTTCAAACCAACCACACCTTTGATGCTTCTGTTATGCTAAATGCCTGCTGTTAGCATTTCCATTTTCCCAGGCATTATCCCAGAGAAGAGCAAGAAAGATGATTAGGGGACCGGAGGCTAAAACATACAAAGAACAGCTGCAGGAATTGGGCAGGGGTGAAAACCAGCAGGTTCTGACCAGTTCTGGGGAGCCGGTAGCGGAAATTTTAAGCAGTTCGGAGAACCAGCAAATACCACCTCTGGCTGATCCCAGAGTTTATTATTGGTTCAATTTATATGCCGCCCTTCTCCAGAGACTCAGGGCGGCTTACAATGCATTAAGCAATAGCCTTCATACTTTTGTATATACCTGCTTAGTAGGGCTTTGGGGCCCCCCTAAGCGGTGTTCTTTTTTATACAAAGTCATCTTATTGCCCCCACAATCCGGGTCCTCATTTTACCTCCCTCGGAAGGATGGAAGGCTGAGTCAACCTTGAGCCTGGTGAGATTTGAACTCGCAGGAATTGCAGGCAGCTGGCAGCTAAGTGCTAATTAACAGCACTTTAGTCCGCTGTGCCACCAAGGCTCCTTCACTCCTTCGCTCCTGGCATGTGATGGCCCGGTAGGCCCATTTTTCTCTCTCACCTGGCTCCAGAGCCTCTCTAGGAGGTCTGGGGAGGGTGAAAACGGCCTTCCCCACCCCTCCAGAGGCCAGAAACGGCCCATTTGCTGACTTCTGGTGGGCCCTGAAGGCCCGAAAATCAGCTGGCTGGCACACGCATGCGTGCCGGAACTGAGCTAGCGTGCCCACTGATACGTCTACAACACCACCTGTGGCACGCATGCTATAGGTTCGCCATCATGGATCTAGTTGAATGAAAAGAAGGACCAGGGGAGACATGATAGCAGTGTTCCAGTATTATCAAATAATATCCTAGGCCAATGAGCTCCTTCTCTTTTGTGAATTTCCAGTGAGGTTCCTGTCTCTACTCCCTTTTGAAAAAAGAAAAAAAAAAAGCATTGGAGGAACGTGGATTGGCTAAAAGTGACAAGAATCAGAAATTGGGATTTCAGATTCCAGAAAGAGATGTTTTAGATTTCTCTCTGTCATTTGAAACCATGGATGCCCCACTGCTGTCTAGACTGGATGGATGAAACCCTTTTCTCCCTTATTATACGAGTTCCTGCTATTCAACCGATCTGCAAATCATGCCTTGTGTGCACACCTCCCATGCCAACAAACACAAATGATACAACTCTCCCATCGAAACACACCAATTCAGACCCCAATATGGCCCAAACATTTGCTTCCTGCTCTTTGACCCACTCAGCATCATGAATATCACTGACTCTGCTTCCAGTTCAAATTTCAGGGAAGGCAGGAAACTCAAGCCTCAGTCTGCAGGCCGGCTTCGGTGTTCTGAATGCACAGGGAAATCAACGAGTGCTCAGGGAAATCAAAAGCCTCTCCATGTTTCTAGTCCCTATTTTGACTCAGCTGTCATTTTCAGAGCAACTGGGCTGTATGCTGAATTGGTCAATGGGAGGGTGACAGAATCTTCAAAAGTACAGAAGCTCCCGAAAAAATGATAAAGCAGCATATAGATTTGAAACCAGAAATATTTTTATTGGGCATTCTGCTGGGAAAATATAACAAAAGGACTATAAATTTGATTTTACATGTATTAACTGCAGCTAGAACTGCCCTACTAAGCAGGTATATACAAAAGTATGAAGGCTATTGCTTAACGCATTGTAAGCTGCCTTGAGTCTCAAGAGAAGGGTGGCATATAAATCAAACCAATAAATAAATAAATAAATAAATAAATAAATAAATAAATAAATAAATAAATATTTGCACAACAATGGAAGAATGATGAAATCCCGACAAATTAGAGTGTAATTAAGACAATATTAGAATGTGCAGAAATGGACAAGACTAACTCTTACTATTAAGGACAAAGTAGAAACTGAATACTTTTTGATATGGTACCTATTTTACCAATGGTTAGACAATAGAAGCAGAAGTTAGAAATGTGGGGACATAAAAAGGATAAATGTTAAAACGGAGATTTGTTAAAGTAGATAAGTTAGATATTATTGTTATTATAGTATTAATGTTATTGTGATGAATACTATTGTAAACATTTTGATTATGATTGCCTAAAAACAATTGTACCCAGACAACACACTGATGGGAATTGAATTTTTGTATGTAATATTAAATAAATAAATAAATAAATAAATAAATAAATAAATAAATAAATAAATGTACAGATGCTCCCAAAGGTAGGGAAAAAGAAGAAAGAAAGAAAGAAAGAAAGAAAGAAAGAAAGAAAGAAAGAAAGAAAGAAAGAAAGAAAGAAAGAAGGAGGGAGGGAGGGAGGGAAGGAGGGAGGGAGGAGAAGAAAGAAAGAAAGAAAGAGAGAGAGAGAGAAAGAAAGAAAGAAAGAAAGAAAAGGGAGGGAGGGATGGAAGGAAGAAAGGAGAAAGAAAGAAAGACAAGAAAAAGAAAGAAAGAAGAGGGAGGGAGGGAGGGAGGGAGGGAGGATGGAAGGAAAGAAAGAAGGAAGGAAGGAAGGAGAAAGGAAAGGATGGAAGGAAAAAGAAAGAAGAAAGAAAAGGGAGGGAGGGAGGGAGGGAGGGAGGGAGGGAGAAGGAAGGAAGGAAGGAAGGAAGGAAGGAAGGAAGGAAAACCAGAGGTGAAAATTTTAAAAAGCAACCAAAAACAGAGGTGTCTACAGATTGTGGTCCAAGAAGTTAAGATGATGTAAAAAAAATTCAGACGTTGTGGCTGGCACCCTGGCTTTTTGCCTACCCTTTGCAGACATTCCTGATCTAAAGGGTGGATAGCTTCAGTGCCACGGAGCGGAGGGCAACTTGCCTGATGGACGGAATGCTGAAAAAGTCACTTCTGTAAAATATCAGAGCACCCACTTTCTGCCAGAAAAAGGAGAAGTGGGCTGTGCAAAGAGGAATGCTGCAACAGGCAGGAGAATTAAAAGGAAGGGACAGATCTGGTGGGAGGGGCATCCAGTGGGAGGGGCAAAGCACCTGAATAAATTGATCAGAGGCAGATGGACTGCAGTACAGCTGTAAGGATTTATAGGCTTAATAATATCTACTGGAAATATTGTCTAGTTTGCAAATATCCTGCAGATCTTTCAAAAGATAGTATTCCAAGAAACACAGCCTAGCCTTTAAATCTACTTTTGGAAAACTTAACGGCTTTCCCCGGTTACCTTACAAAATGTGATTTAAAAACAACTGCAATTTGTTTGCTGAATGCCAAAAACATTTTTTTTAAAAAAAAGATTCCCTTAGCATTTGATAACTTGTGGGATTCTGCTTCACCGCTTGCGGATGCTGGCTGTATTTCTCTGCCTGTCTTTTATTTTATTCTGTACATTTCAGGGTATTTTATATTGTATTAAAGGTATTTTAATGTTGCACAACCATCTGGAGATGCCCAGAATGATGGGAGAAGTAGATTGAAAGAAAGAAAGAAAGAAAGAAAGAAAGAAAGAAAGAAAGAAAGAAAGAAAGAAAGAGGGATGGATGAAAGGGAGGGAGAAAGGAAAAAGAAAGGAAGAAAAAGGAAGGAAGAAAGGAAAGAAAGAAAGAAAGAGGGAGGGATGAAAGGGAGGGAGAAAGGAAAAAGAAAGAAAGAAAGAAAGAAAAAAAGAGGGATGAAAGGGAGGGAGAAAGGAGAAAGAAAGAAAGAGGGAGGGATGAAAGGGAGGAAGAAAGGAAAAAGAAAGAAAGAAGGAAGGAAGGAAGGAAGGAAAAAAGAGGGAGGGAGAGATGAAAGGGAGGGAGAGATGAAAGGGAGGGAGAAAGGAAAAAGAAAGAAAGAAGGAAGGAAGGAAAGAAAGAAAGAAAGAGAAAGAAAGAAAGAAAGAGGGAGGGATGAAAGGGAGGGAGAAAGGAAAAAGAAAGAAAGAAAGAAAGAAAGAAAGAAAGAAAGAAAGAAAGAAAGAAGGAAAGAAAGAAAGAAAGAAAAAAAGAAAGAAAGAAAGAACTTTAAAGGAAGAATGAAACGTGTGGTAGATTTTTATTATTACTTTTTTTTGCACTTTGCTAGAGATTGACTCAGAAGCCGAAAGACATTCCAGCAAAGTTCACACTTTTCAAAACTTGCAGTCCCTTGAAAATGAAACACTTAAAAAAAAAAAAAAGAACAGAAAAGGAAAAAAAAAACCAGGGCTATATTATCAATGAAATATGTACTTGCATGGCAAATTCACTTTGGTGAGAACGTTCATGATTTTGCAGGGAAAACAGCCAGGGGAAAAAATGCTTTCAAGTGAACAGGGTCTATTTATAAAAAGTTCACAGCTGCTTTGAACTCTTGCAGTTTTTTTAAAAGAAAAAGGAAGAAAGAAAGAAAATTTCAACACAAAACTGAAGGCCTGATCTTCCCACTCAAGGCTGTGTTGTACAAAAATAGCAAAAAAAAAAAACCCAAAACCCCAGAAAGGTGTTGGGAAGGTGACATAAGCACAAGACCCTGGACGATGCCAAGCTGGCATGATTAGCCAACACTCTAGAAGAAAGGTCTCAAGATACAGAACGTTCTCAGCAGACTTGAACATTGGGCCCTATCCGACAAAATGAAATTCAGTGTTGAGAAATGTAAGGTTTTACATTTAGGCAAGAAAAACCCAAATGTTAAGGTATAGAATAGGTCCGTGATGGCGAACCTATGGCACTGCGTGCCACAGGTGGCACGTGGAGCCATATCGGTGGGCACGCGAGCTCAGCTCCGGCGGGCATGTGCACGCTGGCCAGCTGATTTTCGGGGCTTCTGGGCCCACCAGAAGTCAGGAAACAGGTTGTTTCTAGCCTCCAGAGGGCCTTGGGGTGGTGGGGTGGAGGGAAGGCTGTTTTCACCCTCCCCAGGCTCTTAGAAAGCTTCTGGAGCCTGGGGAGGGTGAAAAACGGGCCTACCGGGCCCACCGTGCTATCGCATGCCAAAAGCGGGGGGGGGAGCACGGGGGGTCGCGCACGCATGCGTGGGGGCGGGGCACATAGAATTGTGGGTGTGGGCATGCACACGTGTGATCCCATGAGCTTTCCTCGCTTTTGGCATGCGATGGCAGAAAGGTTAGCCATCACTGGAATAGATGGTACCTGGCTCAAAAGTCGTAACTGCAAGAGGGATCTTGGAGTCCTGGTGGACAATCACTTGAATATGAGCCAGCAGTGTGCAGTAGCCAAGTCAGTCCTAGGCTGCATTAATAGAAGAATGGAATCAAGATCACATGAAGTATTAATATCACTTGGTAAGGCCCAGGGGTGGGTTCTAAATTTTTTTACTACAGGTTCTGTGGGCGTGGCTTATTTTGTGGGTGTGGCTTGGAGGTCATGTGACTAGGTGGGTGTGGCTAGCTGGTCAGAGTCATTTCTGGAAGGTCCTCGCACTTACGACCCGACTCATTTGTTTGCTTTTGACACTGATCAGCTGTAGGGCAGCCCTTTGAAGCCCCGCGGCAAGAGTTTAAACAGTTTTTTTCCCCTCTAGTCATCAGCTGGGACTCAGGAGGCAGCAATAGATTGGGGGTGGGACCAAATAAAAGGTAAGAATAATGTGGAGGTGGGGGGGAGAACCAGTTTGGTGACGTCATATCGTCACCGCTACCGGCTCGGCCGAACCGGACCGAACCGGGAGGAACCCACCACTGGTAAGGCCACACTTGGAATACTGGATCCAGTTTTGGTGATCACCATATAAAAAAAGATGTTGAGACTCTAGAAAGAATGCAAAGAAGAAGAACAAAGACGATTAGGCAACTGAAGGCTAAAACGTACAGTATGAAGAACAATTGCAGGAATTGGGTATATCTAGTTTAGTGAAAAGAAAGACTAGGGATGACATAATAGCAGTCTTCCAATATCTCAGGGGCTGCCACAAAGAAGAGGCAGTCAAGCTATTCTCCAAAGCCCCTGAAGCAGTGGTAGGATTCAGCCAGTTCGCACCTATTTGGGAGAACCAGTTGTTGGAAGAAATCTTATTTTGTTTTTTTTTCCACTTAACACAGCTAATCCTGTAAGGAAGGCAGGAAGGAACCATTCTGGTGGTGTTTCTAGCCTAATCTTTATTGCTCTGCTTACAGAAACTGCCTCTCTGGTTAAGCCTTGTTACATTGTCACAGCTAAGGCAAAGCGCCCATCGATGTGAGTGACATTTATTTATTTATTTATTTATTTATTTATTTATTTATTTATTTATTTATTTATTGAATTTGTATACCGCCCTACTCCTGAAGGACTCAGGGTGGTGAACAGCCATAGAATAAAACATATAAATACAAAATTTAAAATAGAATAAAACGAATTAAATAATTTGGCTGAACAAATTTAAAACCCCAATAATTTAAAACCAAGTTTAAAATTTCCATTTAAAAAGGGGAAAGACTTAAGTCAGGCCAGCTTGATGAAATAAGAAAGTCTTGAGTGCGCGACGGAAGGTACGCAGATCCGGGATCCTCCGTATCTCTGGGGGGAGCTTGTTCCAGATAGTAGGTGCCCCCACAGAGAAAGGCTCTCCCCCTGGGGGCCGCCAGTCGACATTGTTTGGCCGATGGCACCCGGAGGAGCCCCTCTCTATGGGAGCGTACTGGTCGGTGGGAGGCTATTGGTGGTAACAGGCGATCCCGCAAATAACCAGGTCCTAAGACATTGAGTTGGCCACGCCCACACAGTCACATGACCACCAAGCTATGCCTCCCCAGCTGGTCATTAGGGCAGAGAACCGGTTGTTAAATTATTTGAATCCCACCACTGCCCTGAAGGCAAGTCAAGAAACAATAGATGGAAACTAATCAAGGAGAGAACCAACCTAGGAATTAAGGAGAAGTTTCCTGACAGTTAGAACAATTAACCAGTGGAACTGCTTGCCTCCAGAAGTTGGGGGGTTGTCCATCACTGGAGGTTTTTAAGAAGATATTTTTCCCCCTTTAAGAAGAGATTGTTTTTCCGGAATGGTAAAGGATCTCCTGCTTGAACAGGGGGTTAGACTAGAAGACCTCCTAAGTCCCCTTCCAACTCTTCCAATTCTGTATATTCTCCAAACTGCTCCTTGAGTTCTGTTGAAAAGCTCTGTTCATGCAGACGGATGGGAAGTCATTAATTTCCTTTTGAGAGGGTTGCAAAAATTGAGCCACTGCAATTTAGTCCAATCTATGTCCTTTCCCATTCCTGCCTCGTTCCTTTGCTGCTCGTCAAAAGAGGAGACTGGGATATGGAGAGGTCAGAACGGGATGGGTGGGAAACAGCTTTTCAGATGGGAAATTTCTCATTAGTGTGAAAAATAAATATCCCAATGAAATCAGGTTTGGGCTGATGCCAGTGGAAACACTGCCTCAGTCTGGACAGGAGATAGAGAAGTTGTATTTGTCTCGCCGGTATCAAAACAGGATTATAATCACCCTGCCTTCGTCTCGCAGCCCACTTGCACCCAAAGAAGCCACGGGAAATATATTTCCTGCTACATCCCCAATATATTATCGTGATTTTATCTCCACTTAACCCCAACGCTTATATAATAGCAGCAGTGGTGAAATCCAATTTTTTTTTTCTACCGGTTCTGTGGGCGTGGCTTGGTGGGCATGGCAGGGAAAGGATACTGCAAAATCTCCATTCCCACCCCACTCCTGGGGAAGGATATTGTGGGTACTTATGGGGGCGACATGGCGCTCCCATGTAACACCTCTCCTGCGCGAGCTGTGTTGGCTTCCGATGGTCTTCCGGGTGTGTTTCAAGGTATTGGTTCTCATCTTCAAAGCGCTCCATAGCTTAGGGCCCGGTTATTTACGAGACCACTTTCTGCCACCGATAACCTCCCACCGGCCAATAGCTCCCACAGAGAGGGTCTCCTCAGGGTGCCGTCGGTCAGGCAATGTCGGCTGGCGAACCCCAGGGGAAGAGCCTTCTCTGTGGGGCCACCTGCCCTCTGGAATGAGCTACCCCCAGGGATACGACTGATCCCGGACCTCCATACCTTTCGCCGGGCTCTGAAGACTTTTTTATTTCAGCAAGCCGGACTGGCTTAAAATTTTTAATTGGTTAATTTTATGGCTAAGGGTTTTTAAATTGAGGGAAGCCAATATAGATTTAATTATGTTTTAAAGTATTTTAATGTTTATATTGTATGTTTTTTAATCCTGGCTGTTCACCGCCCCGAGTCCTTCGGGAGAGGGGCGGTATAAAAATTTAATAAATGAAATGAAAATCCCACCCCACTCCTGGGGAAGGATATTGCAAAGTCTCCATTCCCACCCCACTCTGGGGCCAGCCAGAGGTGGCATTTGCCGGTTGTCCGAACTGCTCAAAATTTCCGCTACCGGTTCTCCAGAACCTGTCAGAACCTGCTGGATTTCACCCCTGGATAGCAGTCTTCCAGTACTTGAGGGGCCGTCACAGAGAAGAAGTGGGGGTTCAATCTCTTCTTCAAAGCACCTGAGGACAGGACAAGAAATAACAAGTGGAAGATCATTAAAGAGAGCTCCAACCTAGTTCTAAGCGGAAATTTCCTGCCAGTGAGAACAGCTTACCTCCAGAATGCCCAAAGGTGATTTTTCGCGTTTCGCTTTTCATCCAAGAAGCTTCTTCAGAAATGAAATATTCTCAATGAAAAAAAAGAACCGAGAAAGTCTACTTGCCTTTTGGAAGAAAACATCTTTGGGATAACCATGACCTGGATGATTGAGAATCTCTATAGAGACCCTTGCCTCCAGAAGTCGTGGATGCTCCATCACTGGAGGTTTTCAAGAAGAGCTTGGACAACTAATTGTCTGAAATGGTATAGGGCCGTCATGGTGAATGTATGGCATGTGTGCCACAGGTGGCATGCAGAACCATATCTGAGGGAACATGAGTGTTGCCCTAGCTCAGCTCCAGCACGCATGTGTGTGCTTGCCAGCTGATTTTTGGGCCTTCCGGGCCCATGGGTCATTTCCAGCCTCTGAAGGGCCTCTGTGAGGGGGGGTGGGAAAGGCCGTTTTCACCCTCCCTGGGCTCCTAGAAAGCCTGGGGAGCCTGGGGAGAGCGAAAAACAGGACTTCTGGTCCCACCGGAAGTCGAGAAATAGGCCGTTTCCGGCCTCTGGAGGGCCTCTGAGGGAGGGAAGGCTGTTTTTGCCCTCCCCAGATGTTTCATTAGGAAACATCACTAGGCCCATCCACTTTTGGCACGCAACGGCAAAAAGGTTAGCCATTACTGGTATAGGGTCTCCTGGACCAGAACACCTCCAAGCTGCCTTCCAACTCTGTTAACCTATGTTCTGTGTTCTGCCTCAGGAGAGGTAGCTTCTATTAGTCTCTGTTACCAACATGTCACAGTTTACAAATTTTTACAGTGGCAAAACTGACAGCGGTAAAAATTTTCTGCTCACTTCAGGATGGGCTGAAAGGCCTTCAACTCCATGTTTTATGAGTGGAAAACCGTGTTGATACTACTAGGACCTGAGGAAGGCAACCTGAGGAAGGGATGAAGAGAGATGAAAAAGGACAAGAGTAGCAAAATGTCGACAGCACATAGTTGTGCTGTAGTTAGGTACAAGCAGAGACCTGCCTTTCGCCCAACAGGTTTTTCCCACATGCGTTTGATCAGCGTGCTGAGCTCGGTTACTATTGCCCTTGGTTAGTTTATTTTGGGGAATGCATTTACGGCTCCCCAGTTTAACCATTTCTACCCAAATTTCAATACCGTAATATACTTGGTGCTGTTATTCTGTCTGCGCAGTCTCAACCTGCAACTTGTTAAAACAGCAGCTACGAAATAAAAAAGTAACAATAGTTGCACCCATCTCTTAGGTTGTCGTTGATTTTTTTTTCTGAAACGCCAGTCTGCATTCATACAACGCCCTTAAACTGGTTGCTGAATTAGCTCGTTTTCTGGGTTTGCTGAAATACCTTAAGCCATAAACATAGCAAGTGGGATGGGTTAGGTGTGGGGATTATGCAGAGCTACAAAGAGGCTAACCCTGGTTAAAAGTGCACTTAGGTTGCTATTTGGCATGTTTGCAGGTGTGCGTCAAAGCAATCCAATCTCTCCTTCCTCAGCACAAAAAAAAACATGAACTAATTAACCATAATTGGTCCATTCCTTCCTGAGGTGTCTGCAGAATTGGAAGTTTTCTTCAAAAATGACAAGGGCCACTTTGCAAAACGGCGTCTATGGAGAGTCTCAGTCCTTCCAATCATGGTTGTCTCAAAGGTGCAACGGGACTTTTTGGTTTTTCTTTGAAGACGTTTCGCTTCTCATCTCATCACTCAGAGCTGAAGAAGCTTCTTGGATGAGAAGCGAAACGTCTTCAAAGAATATTTTATTATTATTATTATTATTTTGCAAAGCCGTGTAATGGTTTTCCGGAAATGAGCTTGGGAAAGAGAAGGAAGAGCCACAGACTAGGCAACAGTCAGATTTGATTCAGGAGAAATTGCAGAAGAAATAGGGGAATGGCAAATTTCTCAGAAAGGATCCTCCCTAGTTTCTTGGATTGTATAGGTGGTGGGGGGGTGGGGAGAGAGATGCACTTTCAGACTGATAATATCCTAGTGATATCAGGCTAAGCCTACGAATGATGTGGAACAATTCAGCCAAGAGTTCAGTTCTTTTTTGCCTTAACACCAGTGGTGAAATCCATTTTTTTTTTACTGTGGGCGTGGCTTGCTGGGTGTGGTGTGGCTTGGTGGGCATGGCTTGGTGGGCATGGCAGGGGAAGGATACTGCAAAATCCCCATTTCCTCCCCACTCCTAGGGGAAGGATATTGCAAAATCTCCATTCCCACCCCACTCTGGGACCAGCCAGAGGTGGCATTTGCCGGTTCTCCAAATTACTCAAAATTTCCGCCATTGGTTCTCCGAACTGCTCAAAATTTCCGCTACCAGTTCTCCAAAACCTGTCAGAACCTGCTGGATTTCACCCCTGCTTAATGCATAAGAGACTGAATCTTGCCAGACTAAACCTTTACTACCTTCAGCTTAACGGATATACCCTGGGAGAGTGTAGGGAGTGACTATCTGTACTCTCTACCTCCCCTTCTGAGGAGTGTGGTGGCTCCTCAGAGAGGTTGGAACGCTGGGCAGCAGTTAAACAAGCCTGTGTTCGAGACCCGAGAGTTGATATCGAGCAGGGTTGAGCTCTCGTCCTTCACTCCAGCTCCTGCGGGGGACATGAAATCAGTCCCCACCTGGGCATTCCAAGGGCAACAGTGATGTCACAGCTTTCAACCCAGAAGCGCCAGAATAAAAAAAAAAAATTCATTGCTGGGCTGGGCTGCCTCTTGTCCCTCTCCCCCCATTCCACCTTTCTAGAATGTGCTCCTTCCTTCCTGGGAAACTGCCCTCTCACCATAATCCTTCATACCAGCTCCCCTTCCATGGGCATCATTTCTCACAGTTAATGCAACTTTACATAAAATTGGAGCTAGTCTATTCTACATAACAAAGATCTACCTCCTTCAGGCAGAGCCATAGTAGGAATTGCCCAAAGCCCTTTCATCATCACCCAGCAAGGCTCAACCAAGCCTGGGACTCGGGACAGCTACAGAGTTGCCCCTGCATGGCCCCATGGGAGTCTGACAACCAATCAGAATACAAGCTCAAATTCCAAACCAGAGAGGGCATAAAACCCAGGCACTCTCAGCATCTCTTCCTTTTTTTCTGCCCAGGACTTCAAACCATGTGGTCCTGTCCATTATTAAACCATCTTTCCAAACAGTCTCCATGTTTCCAGTGTCTATTTCCCCACTTGGAACTGAATCCAAAAGGATATTTCTTCCTACACACAAAACGGAGGACATTGTATCACAAGAGCCCCTTTTGTCCTCTGCATAAACACCTTTCTCCCTCCCTCCTTCCCTGATGTGCAACTACATTCATACAATAGGTTGCGTTTGGGTAGTATTAATTCTGTGTTGTAAAAACAGTTCCCTTGCAAGCTATCAGACATTTCCAATCCACATATCCTTGCAATAGAATTGCTCACTATCACGTACTCAAAGGCAGGTAAATTCACACCCTTCCTCTCCTGGACAGGATTTAAAAAAAAACAAAAACATTGGTTGTTTAAAATATTATGGCAGAATTCATGGAGAAACCGTGGACCAGGAGTGTTAAAAGCAAAGAAAAATCACAATTTCCCAACAGTTTATGATTCAGGTTTAGATTTTAAGAAACTGGAAAATTCAGATAAAATGTCTAGAAAATGTCCAGAGAAATTGATCTGTTTAATTTTGGAATAAGATTTAGATTTTAAGAAGCTGGAAGAAGTTGAGAGAAACGAATGTAAAGAAATAGATGCTTCAGATTGTGTTGCTTCTGAAAAAATAGATAAATAATGCTATAATAGATAAATAATGCTATTATCTATATTTATAATGATGTCTATTTTCTGTGCGCTAAGTAAGCTCCATTGCCTATTTCTTTTTGTAAATTACAGAATTAGATACTTAAATTTCAAGACTGAATTCCTACAGTGTGCAAAAAAAAAATATTTTTCTCTGTAGAACCTTTCTGTTAATCTGTCCTATTAATCTGGGATTCTCCTCCCATCTCTCTTTTTTAATACAGACTTTAAGGTAGAATTCTCTCTACTTGTAGCAGGCCACTGCCATCTAGTGGTCAGCCACCAGTACTGACTTTCCCCCCTGATTTTCCTTTTTACCTAAGTTGTTGTTTTCCGGTCATTTAAACTGCTCTGTAATTAATCTTCTTCACTATTAAATGCTTATTCTTAAATACTGACCATTCAACAAGGTATTACATGTTTGCTTTTCACCATTTTTAACAAGGTTTGATTTCATTTATTCCTTGTGAGAGTGGTCTGTCTTCCAAGTGGAATGGAAGAGAAAGCTGACTTTTCTAGGTGGCAGCACTGAATTACTTTCCTTGTCTTAAATTATTTTTCCCCCTTTTAATTGGTAAAAAGATGCAAGCCCTCTCTCACACACACATACCAGAGTTGGGATGCAGGGTGAGGTACCCCTGGAAGGAGTCTAGGAGTTTGACAGGGGTGTCAAATTTGTGGCCCACGGGCTGGATGCGTCACACACTGGCCACGCCCATTCCCAGTTTAGTGAAGGGCGAAAAGTCACAATACATCACACAATGCCATCATGACAATGAGAGTTGGACACCCCTGATCTAGGACAACTCGCCATGGCTGACTTGCCTGGCTGATGTTGTGGCCCGCCAGCAGCCAGCGGAGATGGTGGCAGACTCAGACAGCATGGAGGTTGGAGAGGGTCATGGGCCAGTCCTGGAGTCTGGGGAAGGCTCTGATGAGTGCTCTGCATCGGAGGCAGAGATGGGGCCAGGGCCGTCCGACAATTATCAGCTGCGTTCAGAGTCAGACATCAGTGGGGCAGAAGAACAGCTGCCTGGAGAAGAGAACAGCTAAGGAACAAAGGCCGACTCAGGAGTAAAGCCACAGGTGGACAGTGAATGGCCCCTCCCATAGGGAATAAAGGGGAGCGAAGGGGAGGGGAGTTTGCAGGAGACAATTAGTTCAATTCATTAAGGTGAAGATCTGTTCCTGACTTCTTGCCAAGTATTGTCTGCTCCAGCATGGCATTTGGAAGATATCAGCCTGGCAACTCTCCAAGCCTGAGAAAGGTCTGTAGTTGTGAAATCTCATGAAAGACTGTTTGCTGGGACTTTGCTAGAGAGGAATTTCCCTTTAACCTAAATAATAGAGGTTTTATTGGGACGAGGAGTCTGCTTCATGCTCTTGGGAAGCCTAGGTCAGAACAAGCAGACTCATCCCAACTATCTCACCCCATCCAACTCTCCCCGGCCGACTTGCCCTGGGAAACTCAGTGCAGGACAACTCATTTCAGCCAACTGACTGAGGAACAATGCACTGTGAGACAATGCTACAGAAGATAACTCAAGAGAGGGACAAGTGAATTGCAGTGGTCCTTGTCTTGCTTTAGGTTTGAAACTTCTCAGGTTAGAAGTCCTCAAGGCTGGGTGAGCTTCCGTTCTACTCCCATGTAATGTGCTCCCATGTAACACCTCTCCTGCGCGAGCTGCACTGGCTCCCAGTGGTCTTCTGGGTTACTTTTGGTTACCACCTTTAAAGTGCTCCATGGCTCAGGACCTGGGTACTTACGGGACCGCCTGCTACCACCAATAGCCTCCCACCGGCCGGTACGCTCTCACAGAGAGGGGCTCCTCCAGGTGCCATTAGCCAAACAATGCCAACTGGCAGCCCCCAGGGGGAGAGCCTCCTCTGTGGGGGCACCTACTCTCTGGAACGAGCTCCCCCCGGAGATACGGAGGATCCCGGATCTGCGCACCTTCCGCCACGCTCTAAAGACCTTTTTATTTCACCAGGCGGACCTGGCCTAACTTTCTCCCTCTTTTTAAACAATTTTAATATTTTAATATTTTTAATAGTCAAAGTTTAAATTTGTTTTAAATTGATTGGGGTTTTAATCTGTCTGGGCCAAACTATTTAATTCGTTTTTATTTCTGCTTTTTAAATTTTGTATGTATGTATTTTATTGTTGGCTGTTCACCCCCCCCCCCCCCGAGTCCTTCAGGAGTAGGGTATACAAATCAAATAAAAGTAAAAGTAAAGTACTTGTCCCTCTGTTGAGTTATCCTGCGTTGAATTGTCCCGCAGCAATTTGTTCCGTGTCAAGTTAGCCGCAGCAAGTCAGCCATGGCGAGAGAGCCAGGGCGAGTTGGCCGTGGCAAGTCAGCCAGAGTGAGTTGTCCCATTTCACCCTGAAAAATAGTGGTGACAGCAGACATTACAAACTCACTACCCTTAAAGGAGACTGATCCATGCAGGGGCAGGATTCAAAAATTTTAGCAACCAGTTCTCTACCTGGGTGGCCATGGCCATGGTGGGCTTGGCCTACTTGGCCTCCTGCACCACGGCGGGCGGGAGGGGGGCGTTTTCACCCTCCCCAAGATTTGTAGGCTTTCCTCAAGCATCTGGGAGGGCAAAAACAGCCTTCCCTGGGCTCTGGAGGCCCTCTGGAGGCCAGAAATGGGCCCATTTCCGGACTTCCAGAACTTCCAGGAGGCCCACTTTTCACCCTCCCAGAGCCTCCATGCGAGCCCTGCACTTACCTGGCATCCAAAATGGGCCGTGTGGAGACTCCTGGGAGGGGCGGGTTGGGTCGGTGGGGCCAGCCAATCTTTGCAACTACCGGTTTGGCGAACCAGATGTAAAATTAGCATCCGGTTTGCCTGAATCGGTCCGAACCGGCTGAATCCCACTCCTGGATCCATGGTGTGAAGACTTAGGGAACTTCTAGAAGGACAGTTTTGAGTTCATTTTGAAGGCTTTCTAACCCTTCAAAATGAGTCATTTCCCTAAACCTCCGTTTAAAATTTATTTATTTGTTTTGGGGATTAACATGTTTTGAAAACCCAGCTGATTCGGTGAGCTGATCATTGGATGCCTTCTACAAAAAGAAAAAAAAAAAGAAGTTAATGAATTAATCAAGCTACATCTGCTACATGAATACTGCCCCTGGCTCTTCTATTGAGTGGAAAACCTAACAGGAGTTAAAACTCATGGTATCCTCGAATGAAAGTTTGCAACTCTGCGCGTGAGTTTAAATTTCTGGGGTTGCTGCTGCTGCGGGCAAAATGTAAGACAGATGGAAGAAGACATACATGGTGACTGTGCTTATTTCCCCAAAGGCAAAGAAAGGGAAGGAGAGGGAAGGAAGAGAAGGAAAGAGAATGCAGAAAAATGCAAAGAACTAGATGAGTGTATCGCAATCTTAGGAACTTTAAAATGGGTGGACTTCAACTCTCAGAATTCCCCAGCCATAGTTGGCTGGGGAATTCTGGGAGATGAAGTCCACCCATCTTAAAGTTGCCAAGGTTGAGAAACACTGCTTTAAATCTAGGAAGCTCCTTTTTCGTTGTCTCATCCCACATCCAGTAGGAACGGCAGCCAGCCCATTTCAATTAATTCCACGGATTGGAAACTAAGGAAGTATAAAATCAGTGATCTGGTCCAGTGGTGGGTTTCGAATTTTTTTACTACCGGTTCTCTGGGCTTGGCTTTGTGGACGTGGCACGGCTTGGTGGGTGTGGTTTGGTGGGCGTGGCAGGGGAAGGATACTGTAAAATCTCCATTCCCACCCCACTCCAGGAGAAGGTTAGTGCAAAATCCCTATTTCCTCCCCACTCCAGGGGAAGGATGCTGCAAAATCCCCATTCCCTCCCCACTCCAGGGGAAGGTTACTGCAAAATCCCCATTCTCTCCCCACTCCAGGGGAAGGTTTGGTGGCACAGCAGACTAAAACACTGTTAAGTAACACCAGCTGTCTGCAATTACTGCAAGTTCAAATCTCACCAGGCTCAGGATTGACTCAGCCTTCCATCGTTTCGAGGTAGGTAAAATGAGGACCCGGTTTGTGGGGGCAATAAGCTGACTTTGTATAAAAAAGAACACCGCTTGGGGGGAGTGGGCAAAAGCCCTACTAAGCAGGTATATACAAAAGTATTAAGGCTATTGCTTAACACATTGTAAACCTCCCTGAGTCTTCGGAGAAGGGCAGCATATAAATCGAACCAACAAATAAATAAATAAAAGGTTACTGCAAAATCCCCATTCCCTCCCCACTCCAGGGGAAGGATACTGCAAAATATACCAGCCTTGATGGTACAGTGGTTTAATGCACCCTGTTATTAACACAGCTGCCTGCAATTTCTGCTGGTTCGAATCTCTCCAAGGCTCAAGGTTGACTCAGCCTTCCATCCTTTCTAAGGTAGGTGAAATGAGGACCCAGTTTGTGGGGGCAATAAGCTGACTTTGTATAAATATACAAAAGTATGAAAGCTATTGCTTAACACATTGTAAGCCGCCCTGAGTCTCCGGAGAATGGCGGCATATAAATCAAATTTTTTAAAAAAATAAAAAAATCCCCATTTCCGCCCGATCAGCTGGGACTCAGGAGGCAGAGAATAGATGGGGGCCGGGACCAGCCAGAGGTGGTATTTACCGGTTCTCCAAACTACTCAAAATTTCCGCTACCGGTTCTCCAGAACTGGTCAGAGCCTGCTGAAACCCACCTCTGATCTGGCCTCTGCATGGGAGCTACAATCATAACCACATACATCCTGTGGACAAACAAGGCAGCGGTGGGTTTCAAAATTTTTTACTACCAGTTCTGTGGGCGTGGCTTAGTGGGCATGGCATGGCTTGGTGGGTGTGGCAGGAGAAGGATATCGCAAAATCTCCATTCCCTCCCCAATCCAGGGGAAGGATACTGCAAAATCCCCATTTCCACCTGATCAGCTGGGACTTGGGAGGCAGAGAATAGATGCGGGCAGGGCCAGTCAGAATTTTTACTACCGGTTCTCCGAACTACTCAAGATTTCCACTGTCGGTTCTCCAGAACTGGTCAGAACCTGCTGAAACCCACCTCTGAAACAGGCTGCAACCTAGCTTCCTCCAGCCGCACTGTTCATTAAACATCCAGGGCAAAATGTGCTTGCGTTGTGCCTCGCTTCGTTGCCTGCGCTTGCTGAGCCAGTGGGCTCCCCAGCATTATGTTCCTGGCCTACCCACACAGCGGGATGCTAATGATGCCTCACAAAAAAAAGTGTCTGCAAAGAAGGGGCTTAAATTATTCAGCCACTTGCCAGTACAATTAAATTAACTCTTCATTGGCAGCCATGAATATTTCACCAGGGGAGAGGCACGGGAATTCTCTGAGCGGCCAGGATTCGCTTCCGAGGCAGCGGAGAGGGTGCACGGTCGGTGGGGTGAATCCTATAGACAGCTCATTTTTTTCCGAGGTTAGAAACTCCAGTGCAGGATTGCCTGCACCTACTAGGACAGGTTTGAAGGATGCATTTGCTAGATGAAAGCCAGAGAAATAATTGCTGGTTCCAAAATCTCAAACGGGAATCAGACGGGATTGGTTTTAAATATCTGCTTTGGAGAACAGTTCTTTCAATGGTCGGTGTTCAGGGTGGGCTGCTGGGGGTTCGCAGGGGTTCGGGAGAACCTCTAGCTAAGATTCTGTGTAGTTCGGAGAACCCCCAAATCCCATGCCTGGCTGGCTCCACCCACCCCACCCACCCCTCCCAGGAGTCTCCACGTGGCTTGTTTTGGAGGGCACGTGCGGAGCCTCAGGGAGGGCCAAAAATAGTCCTACCAGAAGTTGGGGAAGGGCCTCCGGAGCCTGGGGAGGCCATTTTCACTCTCCCGGAGGCTCAAGAAAAGCCTCCAGAGCCTGGGGAGGGCAAACACACATACACACCCGCCATGGTGCAGGAGGCCGATTAGGCCATGCCTTCCATGGCCACTCCAACCCAGCAACCAGGCAGAGAACCCCTTGGTAAAATTTTGGAAACCCACCCCTGGTCAGTTTATTTCTCCAAGTAGCACCGAGAAGAGAACATGCTTTCTTCAAAGCTTCATCACAGCTTCTTCCAGTTGTGCCAGGTTAGTAGTATATTTTAACTCTCCGTTACAGGTTAGTCCTCGACTTACGACCAGAATTGGGACCAGAATTTCAATAGAATAGAATTGAAGAAAGTTAGCACCCCACCCCCACCCCTCCTAGAAGAATGAAATATTTTAGGAAATATTTAAAAAGGCAGAATATTATATTTCCCCGGATGAAAAAAGGAGAAAAATGTTTTAAAGACAAAGCAGCTCCCTGCAGCTCCTTGCCAGTTTGCCAGAATTCCCCAGCCAGCTTTGCCTGGAGGACTTCAACTCCCAGAATTCCCCAGCCAGTTGCCATGGTTGGAGTCCCCTGAGTTAAAGATCTATAGGACCCTCACCAGTGGTGGATTCCTCCCGGTTCGGTCCGGTTCAGCCGAGCTGGTAGCGGTGACGATATGATGTCACCAAACCAGTTCTCCCCCCCTCGCCCTCCCACCCCCCCCACATTATTCTTACCTTTTATTTGGTCCCACCCCCAATCTATTGCTACCTCCTGAGTCCCAGCTGATGACTAGAGGGAAAAAAACTGTTTAAACTCTTGCCGCGGGGCTTCAAAGGGCTGTCCTACAGCTGATCAGTGGTAAAAGCAAACAAATGAGTCGGGTCCTAAGTGCACGGACTGGTCGTAAGTGCGAGGACCTTCCAGAAATGACTCTGACCAGCTAGCCACGCCCACCTAGTCACATGACCTCCAAGACACACCCACAAAATAAGCCACGCCCACAGAACCGGTAGTAAAAAAAATTAGAACCCACCCCTGACCCTCACCTCCAATATCTTCTTTCCAAGTCTTCTTCAGCGTCTCCACAGCCACTGGCTCACCTATATGACCCTCCAAGAATGATCCTGGGTTGAGATCAACTGCCCAAGATATAATATGATCTCCAAACCCAACACAAATCAAGTAATTCAGCTCAGAGCTGAAGAAGCTTCTTGGATGAAAAGCGAAACATCTTCCAAGAAAAACCAGAAAGTCCAGTGGCCTCTGGAAAAAAACACCTTTGGGACAACCATGACCTGGAAGACTGAGAACCTCCATAGATATTTGCAGATGGATAGCTCCTCAGTTTCTCTCCCCACCCTTCCTACCCCCTTCACCCGGTATAAAGATGGCAAGAGAGTTCGCAAGCCACAATAGGAGAAATTCCTTTTTTGGCTCAGCCTTTTACATGAAGTCAGCCACAAATGGCTGCTTGCAGACCATAATTTATGGCTCGGATTCACGCCTGAAGCTCGGCGGCTCGTTCAAGCCACGGGTGAAACAAAACAGAATTAATGAGATGTATCGCCCCCTGTTTTTATGAGCAGCTATTGAAAGGACATCAGCCTGCCAACAAAAGTGGGTATAGTCAAGGCGATGGTTTTCCCAGTTGCAATGTATGGCTGTGAAAGTTGGGACCATAAGGAAGGCTGAGCGCCAAAGAATTGAGACTGTTGAACTCTGGTGCTGGAGAAGACTCCCGTGAGTCCCTTGGACTGCAAGGCGATGCAACTGGTCAGTCCTAGAGGAGATCAACCCTGACTGCTCTTTAGAAGGCCAGATCCTGAAGATGAAACTCAAATGCCTACTAAGGCAACATTTAACATCCAGCTGCCTGCAATTACTGCGAGTTCAATTCTCACCAGGCTCAAGGTTGACTCAGCCTTCCATCCTTTCTAAGGTAGGTTAAATGAGGACCCAGTTTGTGGGGGCAATAAGCTGACTTTGTATAAAATATACAAAAGTATGAAGGCTATTGCTTAACGCATTGTAAGTGTTGGATCGGCGCAGGAATGGAAGACGTGACCAGCTCGTTACATAAGTAACTTTTATTAAGAACAGAAACAGTAGCAAGACTGCCGGTGTGCTGCCGGAGCTCTCCTTATATTCGCTCCCGGCAGACGCACCGCCCCTTGCCAGGGATTCAAATCTCCCACCCGATGGCTAGCAGCCAATCAGGGCAGATGTCCTTATAAGGACATAACACTCCTCCCCCCTTAGTCCGAACTGTCAATCTCATCCACAAAAGTCACGTAATCGCGCAGGTACGTAGGACGCCTCGGCACCCTAGCTGACCTGCGCAGTCCCACTTCTTCTCTGTCTCCGGCCTGGACAGACGGGGCTCTTTTGTCTCCTGGTTCCTTCTCCGGAACCGGGCTTGGTTCGGCTGTCGAGTGAGCGGGATCACCCCCAGCGCCTCCGGCCGGACCGCAGACCTTGGATGGCTGGTTCTGATGGTCTTCCTCCTGGCCTGTGGATCTATTGCCTCGTCTCGGTTGCTCGGTTCCGACCCGGGAAGAGCGTCTGAGTCTCGGTAAGTCCATTGCTTGCTCCTCCCTGGTTCCCCGGGCGCTGTGGTTCGGTCGCGGTCCGGCTTGCTGCCGTTCGGGTGGTGGTTCCGTTTGGTGCCCTCGGGCCCGGTCCGCCGTCTGCAGGTGGTGCTGGCTTGCGTTGTGCTGTCCGACCTCGCAGGGGTGGCGTTGGTCCCCTCGGTTGGGCTGGCGTAGGTCTCCCCCGTCTGGTTGGCGGTGGTCGACCTGGTCGGGATGTTGTTGCGGGGCTACCTCTGCGGGGCGGCGGAGGTCTCCCCTGCCGGGGTGGTGTAGGTCTACCTCGCCGGGTTGTTGTCGGCTTTCCCTTCCCCCTAGTCCCTGGTCTACCGTCAGGTGGTGCCTGGGGTCCTCCTGGTTGGGTTGTTGTTTCCAGGTTGTCTTCTGCGATGGGCAGGGGTCCCTCTCGCCGTGGAGTCGTGTGCCACCCTCGCCCATGGGTAGTGGGGTGCCCATCTTGGCTGGGTCCTGGTCTACTCGTCTGGAACTGTGGTCTCCCTGGCTGGGCTGGTGATGGCTGCCGTCACTGGTTGGGTGCGCTGCTCCTCCTCTGGGCAGGTCCCGGTCTACTTGCGGGCTGGGTTGGTGTTCCCTGGCCCTGTTGTGCCGGGTGCCCACCTGGCTGGGTTGGTGTTGCCATCCCCCATGCGGTTGGCCCCGGTCTACCTCACTGGACTGCCGACGTGACAGTACCTGGTAGTGGGCTGGGCCAACCTCGTCGGGATGGTGCTGTTCTGCCTCGCAGGGGTGTGGTAGGCCTACCTCGTCGGGGTGTCGTAGGCCTACCTCGCCGGGGTGTTGTAGGCCTACCTCCTCTGGGTGTGGTAGGTCTACCTCGCCGGGGTGTTGGAGGCCTACCTCGTTGGGGTGTTGTAGGCCTCCCTCGTCCGGCTGGTTTTCGTGTGCCCCCCCCACCTTTTTCGGAGTTGGTCGATGTGCCGTCTACAGACCTGTCCATCTTCCAACTCGACGGTGTAGGATTTGGGGCCGGTTGTGCTGGCAATCTTCCCCTTCAGCCACTTGGGAGAGCCGTTGAAATTCAGCGCGAAAACTGAATCTCCGTTGCTGAAGGCGCGAAGCGGGCGGCTGGCGGTTGCGGTCACTTCCGGGCTGTATTGGGGGTGCAGCCGGTCCAAGGGTGACCTCAACCTTCTGCCCATCAGCAGTTCGGCCGGGCTCTTGTGGGTGGTGGCATGTGGCGTGATGTGCTGGGTGAGGAGGAAGTTGTCTATGCGTTCTTGCCAGTCTCCCGGGCCCATCCTGGTGAGGGCTTCTTTGGTCAGTCTGACCATGCATTCTGCTTGTCCGTTTCCGGCCGGCCTGTAGGGGGCGGACAGGGCGTGGCGGATGCCCAGTCCTGCCAGGAAGGACTCCATGGTCAGGGATGTGAGCTGGGGGCCGTTGTCCGAGACCAGCACATCCGGTAGTCCATGTGTGGCGAACAGACGGCGCAGGGCTCGGATCGTCGCTTCAGTTGTGATAGATGCCATGGGCACCACCTCGAGCCACTTGGAGAAGGCATCTACCACGATGAGGAGGTGTCGCCCTTTCATCGGGCCCGCGAAGTCGATGTGTATCCTCGACCAGGGGTTGCTGGGGGTCTCCCACTTCGCGACTTCGGATTGCGGCGGCGCTGGGCGAACTTCTTGGCACGGGTCGCATCTGGAGACCCATTGCTCAATGTCTTTGTCCATGGAGGGCCACCAGACGTAACTCCGTGCCAGGGCCTTCATGCGGACGATGCCCGGATGCCCTTTGTGCAGCATTTCTAGCGTCCGCCGTTGCAGAGTGCTTGGGATCAGCACCCTGTCTCCCCATAGCAGACAGCCTTTTATGGTGGACAGCTCCTTCTGTTTCCTGGCGAACGGGCTGAATTTCTCCTCTGGCTTTTCCGATGGCCACCCTCTGATGATCCAGGACTTCACTTGGCGGAGTGTGGGGTCCTTTTGGGTGTGGACGGCCACATCTGCGGATGACACAGGACAGCTGGCGTCGTCATCTATATGGAGTAGATCGAGCGTGGGGGCTGGGTCTTCGACTGGATTCTTTGACGGGCATCTGCTGAGCGCGTCGGCGTTTCCTATGGCTGTGCCTGGCTGGTGCACGAGCCTATAGGAGTAGCCGGCTAGGAAGATGGCCCATCTCGTCATCCGTGGGGACATGAAGGTCGGGGTGGGTTGGTCGCCTGCGAGGAGTCCCAGGAGTGGCTTGTGGTCGGTGACTATGGTGAAGCGTCTTCCGTAGAGGTATTCGTGGAAGCGCTTCACTCCAGCCACGATGGCCAGGGCTTCTTTGTCCAGCTGGCTGTAGTTGCGCTCCGCGCCGGACATTGTCTTCGAGAAGTAGGCAATTGGGGCTTCCATGCCGTTGGGCAGTTCATGGCTGAGGACTGCCCCCACCCCGTATGGAGACGCATCACAAGTCAGCTTGATGGGCAGCGTCTCGCTGTATTGGATGAGGACGCTTTCGGACGTCAATAGTCCTTTGATGGCCCGGATCGCTGCTTCCTCTTCCTGGCCCCACTTCCAGGAAGCCGATTTCCCCAGCAGGAGGTGGAGCGGCTCAGCAACTGTGGCTTTCTGTTTTAAGAAAATGGCGTAGAAGTTGAGCAACCCAAGGAAAGCCTGAAGCTCCGTTTTGTTTTTTGGGCTTGGAGCTTCATGGATTGCTTCCACTTTTGATTTGGTGGGGTGGATGCCCGTGCTATCAATGAGATAGCCCAGGAACTCGACTTCCTGTACTCCTATGATGCACTTGTCCCGCCTGACCCTCAAGCCCTTGGCCTTGAATCGCTGCAGGACAAGCCTGAGCCTTTCAAGGAGTTGAGCTCTTGAGTCACCGGAGATGAGCACATCGTCGAAGTAAGGCACCACCCCTGGAACGCCTTGGAGAAGGCGTTCCATCGTAGATTGGAAGATGCCGGGGGCAGCGCTGACTCCAAATTGGAGGCGGTTACATTTGAATGCCCCCCTGTGCGTGACAATTGTTTGAGCCTCTGCCGTTTTTTCGTCTACTGGCAGTTGCTGGTAAGCCTAGGCCAGGTCCAGTTTCGCGAAAATTGATCCAGATCCCAGGGAATGCAGCAGGTGTTGCACCACTGGGACTGGGTATGCGCTCTGTGCCAACGCCTTGTTGATGGTACAACGGTAGTCGGCGCAGATGCGCACAGACCCATCATGCTTCAGTGGGGTCACAATGGGGGTGTCCCATGAAGCATGATCGATCGGTTCCAGGACGCCCTGGGCGATCAGCTTATCCAGCTGCTCGTCTACTTTGGGCCGCAGGGCAAACGGAACTCGGCGGGGCTTGAGCCTAATTGGGGTGATTCCCTTGTCCAGATTGAAAGAGATTGGCCTCCCCACAAATTTCCCCAGCTTACCATCGAAGACTTCCTTGAACTCTTCGATGAGGTTGTCGAGTTCGTCCCTGCGAATTTGGTTGATGCCTTCGATTGAAAGCCCCAGCGGCTTGAACCACTCCACTCCTAGCAGGTTCGGTCGGCTGTCCTTCACGACGGTGATGGGGAGCTTGCCTTCGAACTCTTTGTAGGTGACTCGGATGTAGGCTCTTCCTAACACTCCGATGGGGTTTCCCCCAAAGTCGACGAGCTTGGAGTGTAGTGGCTTCAGCTCTCGCTTGGTGATGCTGGGATGCAGGCGCTTCAGCTGCTGCCAATCCATGATGGAGTAGACCGAGCCCGAGTCTACCTCCATGTTGCAGGGTGCTCCTTCTACGTGGATGGTCACGTGGAACTTGGTGGCGTTGTCCGAAGTCGTGTGTGCGATGGTCGTCTGGTGGACCGCTCCGCTCCGGGGAAACTCGTCGTCTCTGCGTCTGGAAGGGCCAGAGGACCGTTTGGATGATCTCTGGTACTCCTTCCGATTCTCGCGGGGACGGTGGCTGGAGGGCTCTGGGGCTGGTTCCTCGGCTCTGCAAGCTTCGGCGATGTGACCCCTTCTGTTGCAGCGTCGGCAGGTCGCATCTCTCCACTTGCAGGTCGCCCTGGCATGGTCCCCTCTGCAGCTGGCGCAGCGCTCCCCCTTGTAGCTCCGTTGGGCGGTTTCCCGCCTTGGGGGTCTGGATACTTTGTGTACGGTGGACTCCCCCTCCGACTCGGATCCAGCTGTGGAATCCTCTGTTGATGATTGCGCTGTGGAGCGAATCTTGTGGATTCCCTTTGCTCTGCTTACTGCGGCAGCTGCTTTCTCCGAGATTTCGGATGCGGTGGCTTCCTCCACCACATCCTTGAGCACGAGTTTCTTCCTGCTCAGGAATTTCTTCTGCAGGCCTCTGTCCCTCATGCCGAAAACCACGCGGTCAGCGATGGCATTGTCCACGTGGTCGAACTCACAGCTGGCTGCGATCTGGCGTAGGGCGGCCACGAATTCCTTGATAGTCTCACCTTCCATCTGGTCCCTCTGATGGAAAGTGAAACGGTTCGCCACCGGTGTTCCTGTTGGGGCATAGTGGTCTTCCAGGATTTGCAGCAGGTCTGCCCATGGCACTTCTTCAATGTCTCGTGGTGCTACGAGATCGATTGCCATGTCGAGGACCTCGGAGCCGCAGTTGGCCAGGAAAATGCCCTTTTTCCGGTCATCATCGGCATCCCTGATGTTGTTGCCTCTCAGGTATTGCCGGAATTTCACTACGTAGGATTTCCACTTGTCCTTCCCTGGGCGGAAAGGAGCAAGGGCTGGCAAAGTGACTTCAGCGGATGCCATGCCTTTGGAAATGCCTACTGTAGTTTCAGGTGCCGGAGTCTTGGTCTTGTTGGCTTGGTGCCGTGAGGTTCGTTTCTTCTCTCTAGTCCTTCGTCGCCAGTGTTGGATCGGCGCAGGAATGGAAGACGTGACCAGCTCGTTACATAAGTAACTTTTATTAAGAACAGAAACAGTAGCAAGACTGCCGGTGTGCTGCCGGAGCTCTCCTTATATTCGCTCCCGGCAGACGCACCGCCCCTTGCCAGGGATTCAAATCTCCTGCCCGATGGCTAGCAGCCAATCAGGGCGGATGTCCTTATAAGGACATAACAGTAAGCCGCCCTGAGTCTCCGGAGAAGGGCGGCATATAAAAATAAAAAATTAAAAAAAATAAAATACGTTGGCCACCTAATGAGAAGGAAGGACTCCCTGGAGAAGAGCCTAATGCTGGTAAAGACTGAGGGCAGTAGTGAGTTTCGCTTACCTTTGCTACTGGTTCAGAACTGTGAATGTGCGCGTGTGTGCTCACTTTGCTTGCGCATGGCACTTCTGCACATGTGCATAACCTTCTGTGCATGCGCAGAGCGTCCGTGATGATGTCCGGGCAGGTGGGTGAAGCCTCCCGCCACCGCTACCAGTTTGCCTGAACTGGGGCGAACTGGAAGAAACCCACCACTGACTGAAGGCAAAAGGGGCAACAGAGAATAGGAGCCTGGTGGCGCAGCAGACTAATAGCCTGTTATTAACATTCAGCTGCCTGCAATTACTGCAAGTTCGAATCTCCCCAGGCTCAAGGTCAACTCAGCCTTCCATCCTTTCTAAGGTAGGTAAATTGAGGACGCAGTTTGTGGGGGAAATAAGCTGACTTTGTATAAATATACAAAAGTATGAAAGCTATTGCTTAACACATTGTAAGCCGCCCTGAATCTCCAGAGAAGGGTGGCATATAAATCAAATTTAAAAAAAATTAAAAAAATTTAAAAAAAGAATGAGGTGGCTGGATGGAGTCACTGAAGCAGTAGGCGTGAGCTTAAATGGACTCCAGAGGATGGTAGAGGACCGGAAGGCCTGGAGGAACGTTATCCATGGGGTCACAATGGGTCGGACACGACTTCACAACTAACAACAACAACAACTATCTATCTATCTATCTATTCTGAGGAGATCAACCCTGACTGCTCTTTAGAAGGCCAGATCCTGAAGAGGAAACTCAAATCTTTTGGCCACCTAATGAGAAGGAAGGACTCACTGGAGAAGAGCCTAATGCTGGGAAAAATGGAGGGTGAAAGAAGAAGGGGACGCAGAGAACAAGGTGGCTGGATGGAGTCACTGAGGCGGTAGGCGTGAGCCTAAATGGACTCCAGGGGATGGTAGAGGACAGGAAGGCCTGGAGGAACGTTGTCCATGGGGTCGCGATGGGTCAGACACGACTTCGCAACTAACAACAACAATTGAAAGGGCCTTCCTTCCACAAAGAGTCTGGAGTTACTCGGCCATTCTATGCCCTTGCATGGAAACTTTCCAAGTTCAGCTCCGTGCCCGGTTCCCCAAATGCCGGTTCTGATTCCTCCTTCCTCCCAATTCCCCATTTTCACAAGAGCCCTTCCCCCCCTCCCCTCCCCAACTATCCACATCCTCCCTTTCTCCGGCAGACGTGCTAACCTTGCAGCTGAAACCAGCATGGCCTCTGTGATTCTCTCCAGTTTTCTGTGCTGAACAATTAATAATTTATTTCATTATGAGCAAAGAAGGAAGAGGGGTGGGGGGGGGGAACAGCCAAAGAAACCGCTAACGAGATCAAAACAAGCCCCATAACATCTGGCAGAGTTGCTTTCATCTTTGGCCTCTGGCATCCGGGGGGAAATGGAGCTGGGTCTCGGATGGCATTGTGGAGATCTCAGCATGCCAGTTGCTCCTGGCCTGCCTTGCCCTGTTTGCTACCCCTTCCCCCTGCCTTCGTTGCCCATCCCAATTTTGCCTCCACCTACATCTTTGCCCAAGGTGTATCTTCTCCAGAACTGGAGAAAACCAGCCCAGCTGTCCTACCAAGACTTCTCCAGCCTCTTTCCTTTGCCTTCTTGGCCAAGGAGAAATCCTTAATGCTCTCTTGCAGACCGTTGTTACATTACCAAAGTAGGTAATCTCATCTGTGCACTTCATTATGGTATTGTTTTCTGCCTGATTGTTTGTCTGGTATTAAGCCCTGCTTATCTAAACGTTGGCTGCTGGAGAGTGAAAGGGAAAAAAAATCACATCCCGCCAACACTGGCTGGGGAGGGGAGAGGAGAGAGGGGGAGAGGCAAGGGAGGGGAGGGGAGGAGAAAGGAGGAGAGGAAGACAGTCATGCCAAATTTTCCAACTTTGTCACCCAGATTTTCCAGTCTCAGTTGAAACCTATCTGAAGATTCCCCTCCTTCAATAAACATGAGGATAGGAAAAGAGAAAAATCATAGCTTTGGGGGGAAACTGTGGATGATTCCTGAGCATGGTTGTTTCCTTGCAGACATTTCATTACTCAACTAGATAACATCATCAATACAAGTGAATGTGGGGTTCGCTTCCTGTTTACAGACCGTAGCTTGCCCTGGCAGTGTTGGTGGGTGTGGTTTCTTTCTTGCAAAACCTTTTCTTCAACCTCTGCAGCAGCCAACACCCAGATAAGCAAAGATTAATACCAGACAAACAATCAGGCAGAAAACAATACCATAATCAAGGAAATACCAAGGAGAAAACCACATCGTCACCAAACCATCTCCTGTCCCATCTCTTGACCCTCATTCTGAGTGGTAGGAGCTTTTCCACTAAATAGTAAGCACTTGAAACCAGAAAGGCAGCACACTGGGAAATTCCACCCTCCCTTGGCTCAACCTACTCTAGAGATGGAAAATGCAGGTGCCACTATTTGTGGACAAGACCAAATTGATGCATCAGATGCGGGAGAAAATTCATTCACGAGTAAAGTGAAGTGTGAGTTGATATTGTTTCCTTCCATCTCGGAGGTTTGTGTGAAAAGTATTTTACACAATGATGGGAAAAGGACTGTAGGGTATTTATACACAGTGCTCTCATTCTCTCTCTCTCTCTCTCTCATTTTCTCTTTCTTTTTCTCTCTCTAGCTCTCTCTCGTCTTTGTCTCTCTCTTCTTCCTTCTCTCACTCTGTCTCTCTGTCTCTCTCTCTCTCTGTGTCTCTCTCTCATCTTTGTTTCTCTCTCTCTCTCTTCTTCCCTCACTCTCTTTTTTTCTCTCCCTCATCTTTGACTCTCTCTTCTCTTCCCCACTCTGTCTATCTCTCTGCCTCTGACTCTCTCTCTCGTCTTTGTCTCTCTCTCTTCATCCCTCTCTCTGTCTCTCTGTCTCTGTCATCTTTGTCTCTCTCCTCTTCCTTCTTTCTCTCTCTCTCTCTCTGTATGTCTCTCTGTGTGTGTCTTTCTTGTCTTTGTCTCTCTCTCTTCTTCCCCGCTCTCTATCTCTGTCTCTATCTCTCTGTCTGTCTGTCTCTCTCTCTCCATCTGTCTGTCTGTTTGTCTATCTATCTATCTATCTATCTATCTATCTATCTATCTATCTATCTATCTATCATCTAACTCCCTTCCCAATATCCTGGGATCAGCAGCTGATTGCCACAATAAAGTTTGCAGCTTGTTGCCCTGCGACTGAAAAAAGCCACCGGCCTGTTCCGCTTCTTAGTAAAACCTCGTCGTGCCCACGACGGCCCCTCGGTCTCGCGCTCTGGCTTAGAGGGTTCATTCAGTCAGACAATGAATAATTCAGCCCCTTTAATCTTTCTTATTAACTTGTTCCCACAGGCCTTAGATCATTCGCTGCTCAGCTCTGGAGTGCCTCCGATTTGTCCCTGCCTGTCCAACTCTCCCAGGACTAAATGGGAAATTAGGATTGGTAGGAAAGGAGGCAAACTGGCACGTGAGTGAGTGATGTTTCCCTTCTCCCTGGAGCAGCAAAAAGAGAGAGGAAGAGAGAGAAGAAGAGAGAGAGAGAGATAAAGAGAAAGAGGGAGAGAGAAAAAGGGAGGGAGGGAGGAAGGAAGGAAGGGGAAGGAAGGGAAAGAAAGAGAAAGAGAGAGAGAGAAAGAGAAAGAAAGAAAGGAGGGAGGGAGGGAAGAAAAAAGAACAAAGGAGGGAAGGAGGGAGGGAGGGAAGAAAGAAAGAAAGAAAGAAAAGGAGGGAGGGAGGAAGAGAGAGAAAGAGAGAGAGAGAGAAAGAAAGAAAGAAAGAAAGAAAGAAAGAAAGAAAGAAAGAAAGAAAAGAGAACAGAACAGAACAGAACAGAAAGAAGAAAGAAGGAAAGGGGGAGGGAAGGAAGGAAGGAAGGAAGGAAGAGAGAGAGAGAGAGAGAGAAAGGAGGAATGGAGGAAAGAAAAAGAAAGAACAGAAAAGGAAAGGAAAGGAAAGGAAAGGGAAGGAAGGAAGGAAGGAAGGAAGGAAGGAAGGAAGAAAGAAAGAAAGAAAGAAAGAAAGAAAGAAAGAAAGAAAGAAAGAAAGAAAGAAAGAAAGAAAGAAAGAAAGAAAGAAAGAGAGAGATTTATGGAAAGGGTCAAGATTCCAGAAAGCAGTGGAGAAGAGCCCCCTGCTTATGCGACCCCCTCACTTCCTCAAAAAAAGATACTAATGAGAATTCACAAGGCACCCCGTGGATAATCACTGATATAACCCAGAGTGGAGCAGTGAGTAAAATGATGGTCATAAAGCACATTTGAGATCAAAACCATCAATGCTCAGCTCGCCCAGGGAAAAGAGATCAAGGCAAGCAGCAGGTGATTAAAATTTATGTTTTACCTTCCCTGCACAGAGAGACATCTGCAGGAAAAAGAAAGAGCCAGAAAAGGCAGATCTTTGCCCACAACGGACTTGCAATGGCAAACAATAACAGAATGACAGAATTGGAAGGGACCTTGGAGGTCTTCTAGTCCAACCCCCTGCTCAGGCAGGAGACCTTATACCATTCCAGACCACTGATTGTCCAATCTCTTCTTTAAAACCTCCAGTGTTGGAGCACCTACAAGTTCTGGAGGTGAGTAAGGTTTTAAAGAAGAAATTGGACAATCATTTGTTTTGAAATGGCATAGGGTTTCCTGCCTGAGCAGGGGGTTGGACTAGAAGACCTCCAAGGTCCCTTCCAATTCCGTTATTCCATTACAACCATTTATGAAGTGACCATTCAAATTTACAACAGCACTGAAAAAAATTGGACATGACCATTTTTCACACTTACAACTGTTGTAATATCCCCACGGTCACGTGGACGGAATTCGGAGTCCTGTTGGAGAAGGACGGTATACAAATTGAAAAAATAAATAAATAAATAAATAAATAAATAAATAATGGCTGCTGTGTCCCAGCATGTCATGTGATCTTCTGACAAGAAAAGTCAATTCACTTAACAACCGTGTTACTAACGTGACTACTGAAGCAGAGGTGGTATTCAGCCGGTTCGGACTGGTTCTAGCGAACTGGTAGCGGCGACTGCGGGCCCGCCCATCTGTCTGGATGTAATGCCGTCCTATTTAGCCATGCTTTCGAGGCCAGGCACATGCACGGAAAGCACACATGCAGGAGTGAGTAAGTAAGAATATGTGAAACCCACCTCTGTACTGAAGTGATTCACTTACCAACTATGTCAAGAAAGATCATAAAACGGGGCAAAATTCACCTAACAACCATCTTGCTCAGCAACCGAAACTTTGGGCTCAATTGTGGTCATAACTCAAGGACTACCCTGCCATGCCAAGGAAGTGAATGCAGCATGCAAGCTACTGAGACTATTTGTGAAAATCGAAATCCGTAGATTGGGGTGAAGTGTACATTATGCTCCCGTAAATGCTGGTAATGGAACAAATAGGTTTGGGGGGGAGGAGAAAAGGGTGCAAAATTCTGGATCAATAAAATCTGGAGAGAGTGAGACGAACTATTTTATTAGATAATCTAACTGAATGGTGGGAAAGAGCACTGAAAAACGCTTAAAACGTTTTTATTTCATCAAGCTGGCCTGGCCTAAATCATCTCCTCTTTTAAATTTAAATTTTAAACATAAATTTTTAATCTGTTTAATTATGGGGGTATTTTAAAATTCAGCCTAAATTATTTAATTTGTTTTAATTTATTTTAGATTTTGTATTTCCTGTGTTTTATCTTTTGGCTGTTCACCACCCTAAGTCCTTCGGGAGAAGGGCGGTATAGAAATTTAAAAAATAAAAATAAAAATAAAAATAAAAAAAAGTGATTTGGCCCTTTGGAGACTGTATGGTGAGCATATGTTGGCTTCAAATGCATAGATTAAACACAAGTGTTCCTGCATGCACTTGAAAAGGAATGAATAAAAACCTTTAACTGATCTGGTAGTTTTTATGAACAATTGAGGAAACTAGTGTAGAATGCAAAGATAATGAGAGTTTCTAAAACTGGGGTAGATTTATTGGGACAGAGGAGGGAAAGGGGAGGAGAAAGGGAAAGGGGAATAGAATAGAATATTCTTTGTTGGCCAAGTGTGATGGGACACATGAGGAATTTGTAAAATTAAATTAAATTCATTTTTTAAAAAAACTGAAATTTAAAAAAAATCATAAAAAGAAAAATAACTGCAAAAAACAGAAAATAGAAATTAGGTAAGAAAAAGTTTTAGAAGGTAGATGAATCTCCCAAGAGCATGAATGGAAAATAAGGCATAATGAAATAGAAAATGCTCGGAATAAAGTGACAAGAATTATTTTTGTGACACAGAAATATGCATAAAAGTCAACCATTACTAGAAAAAATAACTGAGAGAGGTGTTATATAGTGTAATGTGCATTTGGAAATTATATATGATAGATAGATAGATAGATGGATAGATAGATAGATAGATAGATAGATAGATAGATAGATAGATAGATAGATAGATGATGGATGGATAGATAGATAGAGAAGATAGATGATAGATAGATAGATAGATAGATAGATAGATAGATAGATAGATAGATGGATGATTGATGGATACATAGATAATGATAGATAGAATATAGATGATAGATGATAGATAGAAGATAGATAGATAGATAGATAGATAGATAGATAGATAGATGATAGAAGATGATAGATGATAGAAGATGATAGAAGATAGATAGACAGATAGATAGACAGACAGACAGACAGATAGATAGATAGTAGATGGATGGATGGATGGATGGACGGACGGACAGACGGACAGACAGACGGACAGAGAGACAGATAGATAGATAGTTCCTTGTTCTCTTTGAATGTTTAAGCCTGAAAATGAGAAAATTGGAGAAATTTTCACGGAAATCAAAATTGCTCTGGAAGTGAATAAGAAAGGCGGAACAACTCCGATAGAGCAAAGGATTTTAAAATAAAAGAGATGAAATTATTGGGGATGAAACTGAAAAGCAGGATTTTAATTAGTGTTTGGGAATGGTTGTGATGTGCTGAAAAATTGAATTGAAATGACTCCTAAAAATGATGGGGTGGAAGGGGGGAAAAATGATGAAAAGATAAGTCATAAACTGGGGTTGGAAAGTTAAAAATGACCACCCTGTAACTGGAGTATTGTCAACATGTGGACGTGGTTTGCTTATGGGGGAGGGGTCGCTACACCAGCGTTTCATGTTTTTGTGTGAAAGCTGCATCACAAGCCTGATATTTGGATGAGTGATATCATTGTGCCCTAAACAAAGAAAAGGCTAGCAAGAATGAATGCAAAAATACAGGGGGATTAGTCTATAGAGTGCGCTACGCTTGGTGACTGGCAGTATTCTGATTCAGAGGATACAAAAGATGACAATAAGCACAATTATAGGTCTCACAATTATAAATTTACTGTATTTATTCATGGATTAGCTGAGAATTAGCTCCCAAAACACCCAATCACAAACTGGGCTTATCTGGGAGGATATATGGTAAAGTATATATCCCATATGAGCAGTGGTGGGTTTATACCGGTTCGACCCGGTTCGGGCGATCCGGTAGCGGTGATGGTGATCTGAGAGTGACCGGTTTTCTCTGACAGTTAGCTTGACTCTCCCGCCCGCCCCTGCCTTATACATACCTTATATTCAGTCGTTTTTAGCCCAGCTGAAAGGCGCGGCAGAGCGGATTGCCGTGTCTCAGCTGTTCCGTAATACACTGCGCTTGCGTGGAGCGCAAGTTTGGCGTGCGTGCGAGTGAAGCGCACGTGAACCGCGTGCATTAAGCGAACAGGTGGTAATGCCGGCTGAAACCCACCACTGCATATGAGGGTGCAATGGCTCAGTGATTAAAGGCGTGAGTTTGTCAGCTGGATAACGGACAGCCCCAGTTCGAGTGCTACATGACAGGGTGAGCTCCCGTTCCTGCTCCAGCTCTTGTTCACCTAGCAATTTGAAAGCATGCAAATGCGAGTAGATAAATAAGTACCACTTCGGTAGGAAGGTAACGAAGTTCGGTGCATCTTGGCATACAATCATGCTGGCCACATCACCATGGAAATGTCTTTGGACAATGCTGGCTCCAGGAGTGAAATCCAGCAGATTCTGACAGGTTCTGGAGAACCGGTAGCAGAAATTTTGAGTAGTTTGGAGAATTGGTAGCGGAGATTTTGAGTAGTTCGGAGAACTAGCAAATACCAGCTCTGGCTGGCCAGAGTGGGGTGGGAATGGAGATTTTGCAATATCTTTCCCCCAGGAATGGGGAGGGAATGGGGATTTTGCAGTATCCTTCCCTTGGAGTGGGGAGGGAATGGGGATTTTGCAGTATTCTTCCCCTGGAGTGGAGTGGGAATGGAGATTTTGCAGTATCCTTCCCCTGCCATGCCCACCAAGCCACGCTCACAGAACTGGTAGTAAAGAAAATTGGATTTCACCATTGGCTGGCTCCCTCAGTAAGGAACAGAGATAAGGACTGTGCACTAGAATCAGACACGACTGGACAGGGAAATCTTTATCTTTACGTATATATCCCATACATACTCACAGATAAGCCCAGAAAAGCAGACTCTTCCATTTTTAACAAAAACACCGTGAAAAATGTGCCACCGATGGATAAGCCATTTGTGAAAATTGAAACATATGAACATTTTGAGCTTATTCTGTTTATCTGCAGGTGATGGGTTTTTTTCATGGTATTTTGGTTAAAAATTCAAAGGTCGGTTTATCTCTGAATGGACTTGTATGTGAATATATACTTTAGTTAAGATTCCCTTAAATCAGTGTTTTTCAAACTTGGTAACTTGGTAAATGCTCAGAATTCTGAGAGCCAAAGTCCACACACTTAAAGTTGCCAAGTTTGTAAGACAGTGATTTAAATGAATGAATGGTAGTTGGTATGTAGGTAATCTTCATGTAACAACTGTTTGCTTAGAGTCTTGAAGGTTTTTTTATTTTTATTTATTTATTGTTGTTCAATCACTAAGGTGTGCCCGACTCTTTGCAACCTCATGGACCATATCATACCAGGGCCATCCATTGTCTCCTGGAGTTTGCTAAAATTCCTGTTCATTGTGTCCATAACACCATCTAACCATCTCATCTTCTGCCATCCCCTTCTCCTTTTGCCTTCCATCTTTCCCAATATCAGGGTCTTTTCCAATGATTACTTTTTAAGGCCACCTTTATTATTTTTTTACAAATAACTCAAAGCAGTGAACATATCCAACACATCTTCCTCCTCCTATTTTCCCCTAACAACAATCCTGTGTTGGGCTGAAAGAGAGTGACTGGCCCAAAGTCACCCAGCCAGCTTTCATGCCTAAGGCAGGACTACAACTCAGAGTCTCCTGGTGATTGGCCCAACGTCACCCAACCAACTTTCATGCCTAAGGCAGGACTACAACTCAGAGTCTCCTGGTGATTGGCCCAACGTCACCCAACTAACTTTCATGCCTAAGGCAGGACTACAATTCAGAGTCTCCTGGTGATTGGCCCAATGTCACCCAACCAACTTTCATGCCTAAGGCGGGACTACAACTCACAGTCTCCTGGTGATTGGCCCAAAGTCACTCAACCAACTTTCATGCCTAAGGCAGGACTACAACTCACAGTCTCCTGGTGATTGGCCCAACGTCACCCAACTAACTTTCATGCCTAAGGCGGGACTACAACTCACAGTCTCCTGGTGATTGGCCCAATGTCACCCAACCAACTTTCATGCCTAAGGCGGGACTACAACTCACAGTCTCCTGGTGATTGGCCCAACATCACCCAACCAACTTTTATGCCTAAGGCGGGACTACAACTCACAGTCTCCTGGTGATTGGCCCAACGTCACCCAACCAACTTTTATGCCTAAGGCGGGACTACAACTCACAGTCTCCTGGTGATTGGCCCAATGTCACCCAACCAACTTTCATGCCTAAGGCGGGACTACAACTCACAGTCTCCTGGTGATTGGCCCAACATCACCCAACCAACTTTTATGCCTAAGGCGGGACTACAACTCACAGTCTCCTGGTGATTGGCCCAACGTCACCCAACCAACTTTCATGCCTAAGGCAGGACTACAACTCACAGTCTCCTGGGGATTGGCCCAAAGTCACCTGGCTTTCATGTCTAAGTCAGAACTTGAACTCAGGTCTCTGGTTTTCTAGCCTGGTTCCTTAACCACTAGACCAACACCAGACCTCCTCAGAGCTACTTACAACATGGTTCCGGATTTCTAAAAGCCATGCCTCCACGCAGTCACGTGATCACATTTACTGTCCGTACTAAAGACAAGGCAGCTCCCCCCGGCACTGGGTGTCTGCATTTGCGTTAATTCACCATGAATGTTTGCACATTTAAATTTGACCCTGAGTTGCCAGGAATATTAAAGTGGGAGGAAGGCAGACAAGAGCAGGAGAAACATCTAGGTTTATTTAAAGAAGTCCCAGTAGCAAGCCGACTCTTTATCGTGGTCTGCCAATCCAAGCATCCAAGGAATTTGGAATCTGAATTTGGATGGAAAACGTAGCCAGCTTCCCACTGCAGCCACTTCTTCTGCGTTGGTGCTGGAACTCGTCTTCTCATTGACAGAGGAACAGCTCAGCTGAGCGATGGATGTTGCTAGGTGAATGCGCTTAAGGAACATTCTGCTTAGCTCAGCACCTTCCAGGATTAGATCAGTGGAGCTGAGTTTTCCAAAACCCTTTCCACACCCTTTCTCCTGCAAATGAATCATCCAGAAGGTCACAGAGAGGTTTCCTTCTGTAGCATTTCCAGATTGTCGGGTCGTTCCTCTTTATCCGGGATACGCAGAAACCAAAGCAGATTTACAACTTATAGTACAGGTAGTTCTGAACTTACAACCAGTTGTTAACGAGTGTTGGTAAGGCCACACTCGGAATACTGCATCCAGTTTTGGTCCCCATGATATAACAAAGATGTTGAGACTGTAGAAAGAGTGCAGAGAAGAGCAACAAAGATGATTAGAGGGCTGGAGGCTAATACACAGGGGTGAAATGATCCCAGTTCAAACTGGATTGCCCGATCCGGTAGCGATGGAGGCAGGTGGTTCGGAGAACCGGTAGCAAAAATCTCTGCCCACTCCCCCCCACCAAAATGCTCAGCTGAGCCGCGTGATCATCAGAGGCTTTTTTTTTCTTTTAAATGCCTCTGATGATCCAAGCTGAGGCTTTAAAAGCCTCTGCCAATCAGGCAACTCAGCTTGGATCGTCAGAGATATTTAAAAGAAAAAAAAGCCTCTGCCGATCAGGCAACTCAGCTTGGATTGTCAGAGGCATTTAAAAGAAAAAAAGCCTCTGATGATCAGGCAACTCAGCTTGGATCATCAGAGGCATTTACTGTATGCCTCTGACGATCCAAGCTGAGTTGCCTGATCGTCAAGCTGAGTTTGACGATCCAAGCTGACGATCCAAGACGATGCCTGACGATCCAAGCTGAGTTGCCTGATCGGCAGAGGCATTTAAAAGAAAAAAAAAGCCTCTGATGATCAGGCAACTCAGCTGGGATCGTCAGAGCCTTTTGAAAGCATTTTTTAACAACCTCTTCACTGAAGAGGTTGTAGAAAAAATGGTTTTAAAAGTTTTTTTAAAAAATTGGCCATACCCATCCAGTCACATTACTAAGGTGACCAGATTTTAACATTGGTAAAGAGGGACATTGTGGGCGTGGCTTATTTTGTGGGCGTGGCTAGCTGGTCATGTGACTGGGTGGGCGTGGCTAGCTGGTCATGTGACTGGGTGGGTGTGGCTAGCTGGTCATGTGACCGGGTGGCCATGGCTATGCGTATAGGGTAAGGTGAACAGATTTTAACATTGGTAAGAAGGACACCATTGTGGGCGTGACTTATTGTGTGGGCGTGGCTTGGAGGCCATGTGACTGGGTGGGCGTGGCTAGCTGGTCATGTGACCGGGTGGCCATGGCTATGTGTATAGGGACTACTCAGAGGGCTGAAAAGTCATTTCTGACAGGTCCTCACACTTTTGACTGGTCCTCACACTTATGACCATCCTCACATTTATGCCCGTGCAGTATTCTTAACAACCATGTCACTCATTTCACAACTGCTTCTCTTCACCATGGTGACAAGATAGGGCAAAAACGTAAAATGTGAGGACAGTCGTAAGTTCGAGGACTGGTCAAAAGTGTGAGGACCAGTCAAAAATAACTTTTTCAGCCCTCTGAGTAGTCTATATGCACAAAAGGACTAACCAGAGGGCTGAAAAAAGTCATTTCTGACAGGTCCTCGCACTTTTGACTGGTCCTCACACTTATGACCATCCTCACATTTATGCCCGTGCAGCATTCTTAACAACCATGTCACTCATTTCACAACTGCTTCTCTTCACCATGATGACAAGATAGGGCAAAAATGTAAAATGTGAGGACAGTCGTAAGTTCGAGGACTGGTCAAAAGTGTGAGGACCAGTCAAAAATAACTTTTTCAGCCCTCTGAGTAGTCCATATGCACAAAAGGACTAACCAGAGGGCTGAAAAAAGTCATTTCTGACAGGTCCTCGCACTTTTGACTGGTCCTCACACTTATGACCATCCTCACATTTATGCCCGTGCAGCATTCTTAACAACCATGTCACTCATTTCACAACTGCTTCTCTTCACCATGATGACAAGATAGGGCAAAAATGTAAAATGTGAGGACAGTCGTAAGTTCGAGGACTGGTCAAAAGTGTGAGGACCAGTCAAAAATAACTTTTTCAGCCCTCTGAGTAGTCCATATGCATTAAAGGATACAGCAATAGAGAGGGATGAAGGAATGGAAATTAGAGTAGGAGTGAGGGTAAGAGAGGGAGGAAGAGAGGAGGAGAAGGAGAAAGGAAGAGGAAGTAGGGAGGAGAAAAAGAGGGTGGGGGGAAGAGAAAGTAAGAAGGAAAGAAAAGAGAGTGGTGGTAGGTTTGAGGAGAAAGATTGCTGTACAATAAAAAAGATGAAAGGGAAGAAAGCCAACCCCAAGCAAATATAAAGATATTAAGATTAAGAATGAATTGTTAAACTTTAAAGAATAAAAGAGAACAAATATGAATAAATAGCAATAATTAGAAACACACATACAAACATGCAATGTATTTTCTTTGAACAGAATATTTGGCTGGTTCACAAATTTAAACAGCGTTTAGTCATTTCAATTAAATTTACAATTTCTATATTTCCTTTTTGCCATATTTATTCCTCATCTATTTTTTTAAAAAAACAATATTACCCTTCATCCTCATCCCTAATCTTAATCAAATTCAATTTTTCCCTTCTATTCTATATTATACCCCTTCCCATTGTCATCTATTTTTATATCCATCCTCACATTGGTTAATTATGTAATTATGTAATACAGTTGTTTAATACAAATTCAACATTTTAATATAAATCAATTAGTTATATAACTATCTTTTTTGTATATTAATCAATATGAACATGAATATTCCAATTATTTCCATGCAATCCAATTTCTTACAAATCAATTAATTATATTTACCAATAATAATAAACCAAATAATTTCCCCCATATATTCCTCCAAACCACAACTTAACCATTTCTGCTTTCAACACAATATACAATTATTAATAGTATCTCAATTATTACAATTCCCTAGTTAAATAGAGCTTTTTTTCTTTTGTGTTTTAAAATCTTGAACTCTCCTCTTTTGCCCAAAATTTCCCATTGTTTGCAGTTTTGTACCTACCTTTTTTGGTGAGGAAAAAGAAAAAGAAAAAGAAAGAAATCTCTCTCTGCCTCATTTTGTCATGTTGCAGGTTTAGTTTCGCTTTCGCCTTTGTTTTCAGTATAGCTTGGGGGGGGGGGGAAATCTGCTCCAGGAACTTTTTGCAGCTTTTTGCAGCTAATTAACCTAGCGGAAGCTGTTAACAGGGGCTGTTTTTTCTATTTTTGCAGGCATGGGTCTATTCATTTTTTTTTTAACACTGATCAGCTGTAGGTCGGCCCTTTGAAGCCCCGCGGCAAGAGTTTAAAGAGTTTTTTTTCCCTCTAGCCATCAGCGGGGATTCAGGAGGCAGAATGAAAAATCGGGACTTTTTTAAAACGCCGCGGGACGAGGGACAAATTGCTCAAAAGCGGGACTGTCCCGCCAAAAGCGGGACGTCTGGTCACCTTACACATTACCCCCCCAAGCCACGCCCACAGAACCAGTAGTAACAAATTTTAGATTTCACCATTGCTAAAACATATAAAGAACAGTTTTAGGAATTGGGTACGTCTAGCCTAGTGAAGAGAAGGACTAAGGGGTGACATGATAGGCAGTGTTTCCAATATTTGCCGGGCCTCCACAAAGAAGAGGGGGTCAATTCACCAAAGCACCTGAAGGCAGAACAAGAAGGAATGGATGGAAATTCATCAAGGAGCAAAGCAAACCTAGAACCTAAGGAGAAATTAATTAATCAATTCATCAGTGGAATGTCTTGCCTTTAGAAGTTGTGGGTGCTCCAAGAATTGGAGGTTTTTACAAAGAGATTGGACAGCCAGCTGTCTGAAATGGCATAGGGCAGTGAGGGCTAACCTTGTTGCCATCGCATGTCAGGAGTGGGAGGAGCACGGGGGAGTCACGTGCAGACATGCCCACATCCATAATTTTATGTGCCCTGCCCCCACGCATGACATGTGGCACCCCCCCACCACTCCTGGCACGTGATGGCCCAGTGGGCCCGTTTTTCTCTCTCCCCAGGCTCCAGAGCCTTTCTAGGAGTCTGGGGAGGGCGAAAATCAGCTGGCCAGAGCCCACCTGCAGCGCTGGAGCTGAGCTCGCGTGCCCACGGATATGGCTATGTGTGCCACCTTTGGCACACGTGCCATAGATTTGCCCTCACGGGCATAGGGTCTCCTTTTTGAGCAGGGGGTTGGACTAGAAGACCTCCAAGGTCCCTTCCAGCTCTATTATGATCACTTCTTAGGGCACTTCTGACAAGCAAAGTCAATGAGTGAAGCCAAATTCACTTAACAACCACAGCGTAAGAAGTCATAAAATCAAGCGCAACTCATTTCACAACTGCATTGCTTAATGACAGAATTGCGGTTGTTAAGTCAAGGTCTACTTGTATTCCCCACCTGAACTAAAAGTTTTACATTATATTCTTCATTTCTATACAACTCAAGGGATAGATCCTCCCTCCCTCTCTATCTCCTTCCTTCCTTCCCTCCCTCCTTTCATTTCTTTCTTTCTTTCTTTCTTTCTTTCTTTCTTTCTTTCTTTCTTTCTTTCTTTCTCTCTCTCTCTCTCTCCCTCCCTCCCTCCCTCCCTATCTCCTTCCTTTCTTCCTTCCACTCTCCCTCCCTCCTTTCGTTCTTTCTTTCTTTTTCCCTCCCTCCCTCCCTATCTGCTTCCTTCCTTCCACTCTCCCTCCCTCCCTCCTTTCATTATCTTTCTTTCTTTTTCTCTCCCTCCCTCCCTATCTCCTTCCTTCCTTTCTTCTTTCCTTCCTTCCTTCCTTCTACTGAATTTATAAAGCCATCCACCTCACCATTAAACAACAAAACCACACAATCAAAGGCATTAGAAACAAAAACATTAAACCCCAACAAAGCAGTTACAACAACAATTACACAAAAAAATGTGGAAGAATGCACCCCAAACATACAAACAGTATACAGCCATTTAGCAAACTATATACTTCCATGGGACCCCTAAGCCAATGTCAGCACCAGATTTTAAAGGCTTTCTGGAAGGTCTGAATTGGGGACAATCTGACTTCTGGGGGAATGGTGGCTGGTGTAGCAGAAGGAATGGCAGAATCTGGGGGTGGAATGAAAAAGGGAATCAGCCTAGAATCTCTACATAGCCGCAAGTAAACTATGTCCAAACTCCCTTGTGTGCCATTGACCCTTATCTAACTCTAAGCAGGTGCTGACTGTTAGTTGAGAAGATTCCTGTGCATCAGCTTTTAGCAATAAATCAGTTTAATTGGATCTTCACATATGGTCCTGTGGCTCAGTGGCTAAGACATTGAGCTTGTCAATTCGAAAGGTCGGCAATTCAGTGGTTCAAATCCCTAGTGCTGCGTAACAGGGTGAGCTCCCGTTACTTGTCCCAGCTTCTGCCAACCTAGCAGTTCGAAAGCACGTAAAAAATGCAAGGAGAAAAATAGGGACCACCTTTGGTGGGAAGGGAACAGCGTTCCGTGCACTTTTGACGTTTAGTCATGCCGGCCACATGACCACGGAGATGCCTTCGGACAGCGCTGGCTATTCGGCTTTGAAACGGAGATGAGCACTGCCCCCTAAAGTCGGAAACGACTAGCACATACGTGCGAGGGGAATCTTTACCTTTATCTTTATATGGATCTGATCTTTTGTGCCTGACTGACAGGACATATAACATGCTCCTCCTGCTGAATCTGATGCTATCTGATGTCTTTACTTTTCCAGCACCATGAAGGGACCCCAGTAACTGTTTTTCTCTTCAAAGTCCTCATGAAATTACCTTCATCTCATTCCCATCAGATAGCTCAGGCAACTTAAAGCCATCTTAACTTCTTCTAAGTTTTTTCATTTTCTCCCAACACAATTTTTGGCATGGATGCTCTCAGGCACACTTCACTGACAAATCAGTCGCTGACACAATCAGAGATGGGATCTTCTAGTTGCCTTTTCATGCCCTGCCCATTTTGCCTGGCGCTGCGGGAAAGACCAAAGAAGGGTCTTTGGTGGTCTCTGAGCTTGGTTTTCTTGCAGATGTTTGTTACCCAAACGAGGTAACACCATCAGTGCTAAATTTTTAGTGCGAACTGTTTACCATTAATGATGTTACTGGTTTGGGGTAGGGATGGGCTTCAAAAATTGCAGCAATGGGTTCGCTGCCCCATGGCTGGGTGGGCGTGGCCATGGTGGGTGTGGCCTAGTCGACCTCCTGCACCATTGTAGGAGAGAAGTTTTTTGCCCTCCCCAGGTTCCGGAGGCTTTTCTCGAGCCTCCGGGAGGGCAAAAACTGCTTCTCCCAGCCTCCAGAGGCCCTCCGGAGGCCAGAAACAGGCCCGTTTCCAGACTTTCAGAACTTCCGGTAGGCCTGTTTTTCACCCTCCCCGATCCTCCACGCGAGCCCTGCACTTACCTGGCATGATGAACGGGCTGCATGGAGACTCCTGGGAGGGGGGGGCGAGGGGGGGCGTGACCAGCCAGGAATTATATTTGGGGGTTCGCTGAACTGGGCAGAATCCTAACCAGAGGATCGCCCGAACCCGTGAGAACCCCTAGCAGCCCACCCCTCGTTTGGGGCATGAAACATTTGCAAGAAAACAACCAAACTCAGAGAGCACCAAGGACTCCTCATTTTAACCCTGAGGTACAAACATTCTCCTTTAAAGATCAAAGACTCGGCCTCTGAGAGTCCTCGGTCTGTGTCGGGGTGTCTTTCGTGTACGGTCAAAGGTGTCAAAATGGGAACAAGGTAAAGGGACCTTCTATCATGTTTGGTGGACATGTAAAAATGTTTCTAAAATTCAGATTCGAATACACACAATTTCAGATAACACAATAACACAGTTGGAAGGGTGGGAATGGTGACACAATATCCACTGTTTGCAAGGTCTACATTGCAAATTCTGCTGGTTATTTGGAGCTGGGAAGCAGAGGAGCTGGAAAACAACAGAATAACAGAATTGGAAGGGACCTTGGAGTAGGGGTGGTATTGCCTTACTTTCCCTATTGCTTCGCAAATGTGAGCGTGTGCGCGCGCCATCTTCGCTCACATGTGTCACTTCCACGCATGCACATGAATTTCCATGCATGCACTTTGCTTGCACGTGTGCCTTCCACGCATTTGCCTGGACTCAAAAACGTGCCTAAATAGGATCGCATAGAGCCGGGGCGGGCCCACCTGCGATTTTCACTACCGGTTCGCCCAAACAGGTCCGAACCGGTTGAATATCACCTCTGCCTTGGAGGTCTTCTAATCCAACTCCCTGCTTGAGCAGAAGACCCTATACCAGGGGTGTCAAACTCAAGGTTTGGGGGCCGAATCTGGCCCACAGGGCCACCCTGGAAAACAGAGAAGGACCAGCCTGCAGTCCCTGTGCCACAACACAAGAGATATTAAGCTGGCCATGCCTACCATGGCCACGCCCACCCCAGACCCCTGAGGTAAAACACAACCCTGATGCGTCCCTCAATGAAATCGAGTTTGACACCCCTGCCCTACACCATTTCAGACAAACGGTTGTCCAATCTCTTTTTGAAAACTTCCAGAGATGGAGCATTCACAACTTCTGAAGGCAAGCAGTTCCATTGATTAATTCTTCTCACTGACAGGAAATTTCTCCTCAGTTCTAGGTTGGATCTCTCCTTGATAAGCTTCCATCTGTCGCTTCTTGTCCTGCCCTCAGGGGCTTTGGAGAACAGCTCCGACAACTGTTGTGTACATTGATGAACAATGTTCAACAGCGATTATTGTTGATCCAGAGGACTTTGAAGATTAACATTCAGTTGAAGCAGAAAATCTCCTTTTAGGACTGAGGGATACACAGTTAGGAAAGCGCCCTAGAAGATGATTTCAATATACGATTACTGCAGTGAGATTATTATATACGCAAAGGTGGAACAATTCTGTATTGCTCACCGTGGAGGAATGGAGCAGTGGTGGGTTTCAAAATTTTTTTACTACCGGTTCTGTGGGTGTGGCTTGATGGGTGTGGCATGGCTTGGTGGGCGTGACAGAGGAAGGATACTGCAAAATCCCCATTACCTCCACACTCCTGGGGAAGATTACTTCAAAATCCCCATTCCCTCTCCACCCCACTAACCTGCTCTGGGAAGAAATCAAACTCCCCCCTCTTCATTTCCCCAAATAAAATACTACTCATAAGAAAAGGCTCCCAGAAAAGCAAGGAAAAATCAAGCTGCTAGCAAAGAAACCTGCCTGAGGCTCATTCCACATTCCTGCCAGCTGCATAAAGGAAACTTTGTAAGCAGAAAACAGCTTCCGGTGCTTAGAGATAATAGAAAGTGGAAGCCGGAAGTTCAGCTCCATTTACAAGCAGGCAGAAAACTCATTCAAGACAGGATATTTCACAATGGAAATCGGCCAAACCTTTTTAGAAATACAAGGCCCATGTTGCACAAACCCCAACTTCAAAAACATAGAACCATATAAGAATCCCTCCTCTTATCCAGTTTGTAGTTCAGCCAACCCAGAAACGAACTGCTGAATGTCACTTCACTTCTACAAGTTAAAACCTCCTTCCAGCAGCTGCTTCTTGGCCTGTCAATTTAAAGTGACAGTGTCTTGTGTTCTTCTTCTTCTTCTTCTTCTTCTTCTTCTTCTTCTTCTTCTTCTTCTTCTTCTTCTTCTTCTTCTTCTTCTTCTTCTTCTTCTTCTTCTTCTTCCTCCTCCTCCTCCTCCTCCTCCTCCTCCTCCTTCTCTCCTCCTCCTCCTCCTCCTCCTCCTCCTCCTCCTCCTCCTCCTTCTCTTCTTCTCCTCCTCCTCCTCCTCCTCCTCCTCCTCCTCCTCCTCCTCCTCCTCCTTGTTGTTCTTCTTGTTCTTCTTCCTCTTCCTCTTTGCCAAGCAATCTCCTGGCTGAAAAGCGAGCCCTGATTTTTTCCTTCTAGCCGATTAGCTCGGAGACTGGGAGGCAGCAAATAGATTGGGGGCAGGGCCAGGCAGAGGTGGTATTTACTGGTTCTCCGAACTACTCAAAATTTCTCCTACCAGTCTGCAAGAAACGGTCAGAACCGGCTTTGTTTGTTAACATTGATTGGAAACTCTTCATGGACATGTTGGAAGAAATGTCCATCTGGATTCAGTTCCAAGTGAGGAGAAAGACACTGGAAACATGGGGGCTGTTTAGAAAGAGGGTTTAATGGTGGACAGGACCACATGGTTTTGAGGTCCTGGGCAAAAAAGCACATAGTGAGAGAGAGAGAGAGATTTATACCCCCTGTTGGGCTTTGAATTTGAGCTTGTATTCTGATTGGTTGTCAGACTCCCAGGGGTCTGGCAATGGTAACTTTGTAGGTTGTCTTTTGAGTCCCAGGCTTGGTTGAGCCTTGCTGGGTGATGCAATCTCCCCAGGTCCATGTGGTGAGTTCTGTTGCTAGATGGATAGATGGCTACTCCTACCTTTGTTGGATCTTGGGTGAGGGTATTTGCTTATGAATAGATCTAGCTATCTCTTTATCTCTTAAGTGATGGCATCTGCTGTGGGCTTTTGTGAGTCTGGGGGCTATTAAGAGTGAATCTGCTTCCTGCCTTAAAAAAACATGTTTCTCCATTTCTCATCCAGGGAGGTATAAGATTCTGCCTTTGTAATATTTCCTAGAATATTTCATTCTTCTAGGAGAGGGGTGGGTGCTAACTTCCTGTAGACATTTTGTGTAAAAAATAAAATGTTTTGGTGTCTTACTAGAAAGAATAGGTTATAAAAAGAAAAGAGTTATTGTATAATGTAATCTTAGAGAAAGAAGTTTGATAAGAATTGTATGTATCACTATTGAGAGGAATATTGGGAGTCATTTATTCACTCATTCACTCATTCATTATCTATCCATCCATTCATCCATCCATTCTCATTCATTCATTTATTCATTCATTCGTATTTTCTGGTCTTTTACTTTGTTTCTGTTTTTCCTGCCTCCATTTTAATTTGTCTCTTCCTTCCTTGGCTTTTTTTTTTCTTTTACACATTTACTACATTTTTTTTCTTTAAATGTGTTTCTTACTATATACATAAACTCTTTTAACAAAAATTATCCATAAAAAAAGTCAAGTTGTGGTGTGACCGGAACCCTACCTGTTTTTAGTAAACACTGCTAGTAAAGGCACATAATAATCATAATAAAAATTTTAAAATGCACATTAAAAAAACAGGCAAAGCTTTGAATGAGCCATTGTGGCTACAATCTCGACTTTTTTGACCATCCCGGCAGACATTTCTCCATCCTGTTGCACATTTTATTTCTTCTCCACCAGGGGTGAAATGCTCCCGGTTCGGACCGGATCGCCCGATCCAGTAGTGGCGGGTGGTTCGGAGAACCAGTAGCAAAAATCCCTGCGCACCCTCCCCCCCATGCCCCGCTGAGCTGCATGATCATCAGAGGCTTTTTTTTTTTTTTACTTTTAAAAGCATTTTTTCTATAACCTCTTCCGACGAAAAAATGCTTTTAAAAGTAAAAAAAAAAGCCTCTGATGATCGCGCGACTCAGCTGGGATCATCAGAGGCTTTTCAAAGCATTTTTTTCTGCAACCTCTTGGCCGAAGAGGTGGTTAAAAAAATGCTTTGAAAAGTCTCTGACGATCCCAGCTGAGTTGCCTGATGGCAGAGAGGTATTTTTTAAAAAGCCTCTCTGACGATCCCAGCTGAGTTGCCTGATCGGCAGAGGCTTTTCAAAGCATTAGAAAAAATGCTTTGAAAAGTTAAAAAAAAAAAAAGTTGGCCACGCCCACCCAGTCACATTACCCCCACCACCAAGCCACGCCCACAGAACCGGTAGTAACAAATTTTACATTTCACCCCTGGGTTGAGTGCTCAAAAAAGTCAAGATGGCGGCTGCAGGGAGGTGAACAAAATTCCCAGCTTGCCTCTCTGGACACCACGGGAAGATGCGTCTTTCTTCTGCGGCCCAAGAATCCATCCCATTCTTTCCTCCTGCTGTCCACGGATCCTCCACAGCTGCCTCTGCAACGTGAGGGCAGAAGGCAGTGAGAGAGCAGGGGAGAGAGGGAAAGTGAGAAGAAGGCATTGATGGGATTCAGCCAGTTCGCACCACTTCAGGAGAACCGGTTGTTAACTTCCTGAGCAGTTTGGCAAACTGGTTGTTGGAAGAAATCATATGGGCAGAGAACTGGTTGTTACTTGAATCCCACCACTGGAAGAAGGGATCACTTCCTTGGGTCTCTGCCCAGATGTTGGCGGTCAGTAAGGATAAGTTCTCAACATCTTAATGCAAAGAGCAGAGCACTCTGCCAAGAAGCAGCAGCCCTGGTGGGCAAGGAGCCTGAAGAGCAGGGGAAGGAGGAGGAGGAAGAAGAAGAGGAGGAGGAGGAGGAGGAGGAAAGGGGAGGAGGAAGAAAAAGGGGAGAGCAGGAGGAGGAGAAGGAGGAGGAAGAAGAAGAAAAGAGGAGGAGGAGGAAGAAAAAGGTGAAGAGGAGGAGCAGAAAGGAGGAGGAGGAAGAAAAAGTTGAAGAGGAGGAGCAGAAAGGAGGAGGAGGAAGAAGAAGAAGAAAGGAGAAAGAAAAAGGTGAGGAGGAGAAGGAGAAGGAGAAGGAGAAGAAAGGAGAAAGAAAAAGGTGAGGAGGAGCAGAAGGAGCAGGAGGAGCAGGAGGAGGAGGAGGAGGAGAAGAAGGAGAAGGAGAAGGAGAAGGAGAAGGAGGAGGAGGAGGAGGAGGAGGAGGAGGAGGAGGAGGAGAAGAAGGAGAAGAAGGAACTAGAACTCACAGTCTCTTTGATGAGTGATGACCCAAAGTCATCCAGCTGACTTTTATGCCTAAGGCAGGACTAGAATTCTCGGTCTCCTGGTTTCCAGGCCAGCACCTTAACCAGTACAACCAACTGGCTCTCCTTTTAGTAACAATATTAGAAGCATTCTCACTAATTACTTCCCTTTGCACCTTCTTTGTCCCCTTTCACCAAGGTGGATTAAGGGATAAGTCAAATTATACCCTACAATGCATTGTAACCTTCTTTCCTAAAATACCTTAATCTAATATAGTTCCCCTCAAGGTAAGTTTGTCCCTGTTAATAAGATGGACGCATCCAACTTGTTCTTTACAAAGGTGGTTTGGTTTGATTGTTCCCTTTTTCTGGGATATTTTTTTTTGATTTTCCAGTCTACTCTGCAGCTCTGAATTTCTTAGCGATTTCCCATCTAAACCTAATTAGGCAACAAACAAAGTACGCTTGTTGTTTTTGCTTGCTGGAGAAGCTTTTAGTATCGTAACAACATGAGCTGAGGAAACACATAAACTGCAGAAATGGATGGATGAGATGCAGCTTTTGATCCCGAAAGTTATACTAGTGACTCTAGCGAAGAACGCAGGAGAAATCAGTCATAGAGTTCTTTTAATCCAGAATGGCATGGCTATTAATCTAAATTTTGTGGCAGCGTAAATGAGGCTAACATACCGAGTCTTCTAAAATACATCATCCTTGGCTCAAAAAAAATTCCTACATCGCAGTCAAAATCTCCTCCAAAGTATATATTTGGGGAAAACGTATTACTTCTATGCCAAAAAAATAAATAAAATAAAAAAATCCTCTGTATAATTTATTCCTTTGTTTTTTAAAAAAAATTAGCTTCTGCTTTTCTACTTTACTCACAAGATGCTTGAAAAATTCTAATTTCCCTCAGTGATGATTTTGACTTTACTTGATTACTGAGAGCGGTACAAGGTGTGAATAGCAGTGGGTTTTGTTTTTTTTTAGAGTAACACTGTTGTGGCCCGCCAGCGGCCAGCAGAGCTGGCAGCAGATTCGGACAGTGAGGAGGTTGGGGAGGAACGTGGGCCAGTCCTGGAGTCTGGGGAAGGCTCGGACGAGGGCTCTGCGTCAGAGGCAGAGAGGGGGCCAGGGCCATCTGGGAGTTATGTGCTGCCTCCGGAGCCTCTGGAATCTGACATCAGCGAGGCAGAAGAACAGTGCAAGCCTGTTCCCAGTGTGTGCATGTGCAGAGCTGCCAGAAGGCAAGAATAATTTTTTTTTAAAAAAGGGCGACTCAGGAGTAAGGCTTGGAGATGATTGGCCCCTCCCATAAGACATAAAAGAGGAGCAAACGGACGTAAGCCTTTGCAGGAAGCAATTAGTTCATATAGTCAATTCAAGCTCTGAGAAGTCCGTTTCTGCTAAAACAGGACTTCTCTGAGACCCTCTGTCACTCTCATTATAATCTCCTTCCTTCCTTCCTTCCTTCCTTCCTTCCTTCCTTCCTTCCTTCCTTCCTTCCTTCTCTTCTTTTTCCTTCCCTCTTCATTCTAGTTTCATCTTATATATTTATTGGTTCAATTTATATGCCGCCCTTCTCCGGAGACTCAGGGCAGCTTACAATGCGTTAAGCAATAGCCTTCATCCTTTTGTATATACCTGTTTAGTAGGGTTTTTGCCCCCACTCCCAAGCAGTGTTCTTTTTTATACAAAGTCAGCTTATTGCTCTCACAATCCGGGTCCTCATTTTACCTACCTCGAAAGGATGGAAGGCTGAGTCAACCTTGAGCCTGGTGAGATTCGAACTTGCGGTAATTGCAGACAGCTGGTGTTACTTAACAGCACTTTTAGTCTGCTGAGCCACCAAGGCTCTTCTTTCTTCCCCTCTTTCCTTATTTCTCTTCCCACGTTTCCTTCTTTTTCCTTTTCTTTGTCTTTCCTCTTTTCCTTTTCCTGCAACCCAGCCTCAAAAATGGCACATAAAGAGCTCTTCCATCTTTGCAACAAGCTGCCGTTTTCCTCCAGCGTTTCGTTCCCCCTTTATGGCATAAGAAGGATGGAGCCACGCGGGCGATACGGTGTCTTGATAATTATGCTTGGCTTCACAAGGGATAAGTTTGGCCAGCGCCAAGTCTCATCCTTCTTCATTGTGGGAGGCACCCTGCTGTCCATGGACGCGCCGGAGTATAAAACGCCAACTCCGAGACAGCCCCTGATCTCTAATCTAGCACATAAATATGGCCAGGAGTGGTTAATTGATTGTTCAGGCTCACTACAGTTCTAGCGGCTGAAATCCACGGGCAGCAGAGCCCGAGAACTGGAGGCAATTGGATTGTAATCTGCAGTCTGTCAATTTTGCAGCATGACAGAGGTGTCGTGAATGAGAGAAGAAAGCATGAACGCCTATATAATATTGATGAAGCAAAACTGAGGCTGAATTAATGGCAGCTGGCATCAGAAGAGGGGGGGAAAAACAAAACAAGGACAGAGAGCTGGAAGAACACAGGTAGTCCTCGACTTACAACCTCAACTGAGCCCCGTGGCTAAGCAAGTCAGTTGTTAAGTGAGTTTTGCCTCGTTATGATGACCATTCTTGCCACAGTTTTTAAGTGAACTCACTTTATCAAGTTAGTAATATGGTTGTTAAGGAGACGCGGTGGCTCAGTGGCTTAGACGCTGAGCTTGTCGATCAGAAAGGTCGGCAGTTCAGCGGTTCGAATCCCTAGTGCCGCATAACGGGGTGAGCTCCCGTTACTTGTCCCAGCTTCTGCCAACCTAGCAGTTCGAAAGCACGTAAAAAATGCAAGTAGAAAAATAGGGACCACCTTTGGTGGGAAGGTAATGATGTTCCGTGCACCTTTGGCATTTAGTCATGCTGGCCACATGACCATGGAGATGTCTTCGGACAGTGCTTGGCTCTTCGGGTTTGAAACAGAGATGAGCACTGCCCCCTAGAGTCAGGAATGACTAGCACATATGTACGAGGGTAACTTTACTTGTCAGAAGGTCGCAATCGCATGATCCTGGGACACTGCAACTGACATAAATACATGCCAGTTGCCATGCATCTGAATTTTGATCATGTGACAATGGAGATGCTGCAACAGTCATAGATGTGAGCAATGGTCATAAGTCACTTTTTTCAGTGCCTTTATAACTTCAAACGATTGCTAAATGAATGGTCGTAAATCAAGGATTGTCTGATGCAAGAGTTGACCAGGCTGAGCCTGAGGGAGTGGACAAACATGTCATAAGTCACGAGTCCCTGTGCACTGCAAAAGGTCCAACCCACCTTGAATACCTCTCTTATCTCCCGCTCATTTTCCTTGACTGTTAGTAGTTCAGATTCTTGTATAGAGCTTAAGTTTGCAATAAATCTTCATACTCATTTGAACTGCCTGAATCTCCTGATTTCTCCAGCATTTGACAGCTGTTATAAACTATGTCTAGAGTCTAGACAAGTGCAGGTTGTCCTTGACTTACAACCATTCACTTAGTGGCTATTCTAAGTTACAACAGACCTTCAAAAACCTACTTACACCTGTTTTGAAGTTCCAATATTAGTTTCCCCGTGCGATCATGTAACTGCATTTTGGGCACTTAGTAACCAGTCCATATTTGTACTACCCTGTGGTCACACAATTTTGTAGGCGTGGGTTCTGGAACAAACCACCCCATAGTGAACAAGCCAAAGGACTTGTGGATGCGTTGAAGAACCTCCTGATCATTTCAGGATAGGCTCTGTTTTTCCTTAAGTGGTTCGGATATGATATCTCTCCATCCCTACCCTCTGCCCCAAATTTGTGCAATCTTGAAAAAGTAAATTTAAGCTTCCACCCATGTTCCCTTTGTTCAATTGCGAACCTGCCCTTGGCCTTCAGATTCTGTTTCTTTCACTGATATGGACCAGTTCTGGAGAAGAAGCCTCCATATTCTTCTTAGCTCACTACCAAAAGGGATCCCTGCTTAGCCACAATTTTCTCCCTCACCTGATGAAAAGGCTGTTTCCCCCCATCTCTCTCCCTCTCCCCCCTCTCTCTCCCTCCCACCCACCCTTCCTCCGTCTCCTTCCCTCACTCACTCACTCTCCCTCACTCATTCTCTTACCCTCCCTCTCTCTCTCCCTCTCTCCCTCCCTCCCTCCTGCCCTCCCTTTTCCTCTCCGTCCCTCTCTCTCTCCCTCCCTCTCTCTCTTGCCCTCCCTCCTGCCCTCTCTCTGTCCCTCCCACCCTCTCTGTCCCTCCCTCCTGCCCTTCCTCTCCCTCTCTCTCCCTCCCTCTCTCTTTCCCATCCTCCCTCTCTCTCCCTCCCCCTCTCTCTCTTCCTCCCTTCCACCCCTCTCTTCCTCCCTCCTTCCTGCCCCCCCTCTCTCTCCCAGCTCTGTCTCCCTCTCCCACACGCCTTCTCACTTGGCCAAGCTCCCCGCAGCAGAACCGTAAGACAGAAGGACTCACTCCCCGTAAATCAAGCTGGCTTGCTTGAAGGATAATTCGCAGCCAGGAGACCTGTTTGCTTTGGAAAGGAGCAAAACCTTTTGCAAACAAGCTGGTGAATTACAAGACAGGCCTAAGCATCTCTCCGCGGGAGAAGGAAAAGGCCTCGCCAGGACTTTGCAAATGGAGAAAGCATTTAGTCTAGATTGAGGTGGTTTTTGCGACCTTCCGACAAGCCAAGTCAATAGGAAAGCCAGACCCACTTAACAACTATGTTACAACTGCAGCGATTCGCTTAACAGCTGTGTCAACAAAGTTTGTAAAATGGGGCAAAACACAATCATTGTCTCGCTTAGCAACAGAAATTTGATGCTCCATTGTGGTCATAAGTTGAGAACCACCTGTAGTCACATATAAGTTGCCTCCACAAGTGCTTCAGCTTGTGGAGGACTAAGGGAAGGGGGTCATTTATGGAGCTCTGGGCCAACTCAAGATACTTGAAGGCATTCGTGGGGAACAGTGGCATGAAATCCATTGTTTTCAAGTTCTAAATTGCATTTTTCAGTTGACTATTTGATGCTGGGAAGAACAAGATCATTTAGCATGAAAACAGACAAGAATAACAGAATAACAGAATTGGAGGGGATCTTGGAGGCCTTCTAGTCCAACCCCGTTGCCCAAGGTATCATTTCAGACACCTGGTTGTCCAGTCTCTTCTTAAAAACCACAAGTTTGGTTCTTCAGAACTGGTCTGAACCGGCTGAATCCCACCCCTGGGCCTAAGGCAGGACTAAAACTCACCATCTCTCACTGTCTATGGAGATTCTCAGTCATCCATGGTTGTCATGGTTGTCCCAAAGGTGCTTTTTCAAGAGACAGCTGGACTTTCTGCTTTTTTGTTTGAAGACATTTCGCTTCTCACCCAAGAAGCTTCTTCAGCTCTGACTGGATGCCATTCCCCACCATCCAGTCAGAGCTGAAGAAGCTTCCTGGATGAGAAGAGAAACATCTTCAAGGAAAAATCAGAAAGTCCAGTTGCCTCTTGAAAAAGCACCTTTGGGTCACCATATCTCAGTTTCTAGGCTGTTGCCTTAACTACAACACCAAACTGGCTCTCTAGATGCCAATTACATGTAAACAAATGTAGTTTTTGTGCTGAGTCTAGCATCTTTCTTGCCCACTGCTCAAAGGCCTTTGGCCTGAAAAGGTTCACACGCATTTTGCAAAGTGTTTCTTTCTATTTTTGCAAAGGCCAAATGTTTGGGCTAATGACGCCTCCGGTTTGGAAGGAACACTTGCTTGCGAGGGACTTTTAAAAGGTCTCTCTTTTGAAAATAAAATCAAAGTCATGATGGCAAATGAGAAAAATGGGATATCGGTTGTGACTAGCGGCACAATTGTTCTTAACTATGTTCATCGGCTGCCTCCTGAAAATTGCAATTGTGAGGTTGGAGTACGAAAGGGCATCAATGCCCCATTTTCCATCTCTACATTTAATAATTAATAGGGAACTGTTTGCAGATGCTCGGGATTGAGTTTGGTCGCAATCAGACTTCTGATGTCATGCTTATGCTACCAAATTGATGCAGTAATTATTTATGGATTATTTGTTCTAAGAGGCTACGCACTGAACTTTAGCTGAGAAATAGAAGTTGAACTCCAAATTCATCAGCTGGCCATAGCCAACACTTCACTAGGCCCAGTAACACGTCTGCAGTTCTGTTCCCCAAAATTTCCAAATCTTACTGACGCCAATCTTTTTCAGGGTATTTTTTTTATAACTTGGTTTGGTTTGTGCTGCTAAACACCATAAATCAAGGACTTTCGCTTGGTATTAAAAACAAACAAACAATTGTAACGATCTCAGCTACCATGTAGAAATGGAGTGCACCCTAAATAGCAGTGGTCCAATATTTGAGGGGCTGCCACAGAGAGGAGGAAGAAGGTCAAGCTATTTTCCAAAGCACCTGAAGGTCAGACAAGGAATAATGGATGGAAACTGACCAAGGAGAGATTCAACGTAGAAATGAGGAGGAACTTTCTGACAATGAGAACCATCAACCAATGGAACAGAAGTTGCCTTTGGAAGTTGTGGGAGCTTCATCACTGGAGGCTTTCAAGAAGAAATGGTGTAGGGTCTCCTGCTTGGGTGTGGGGTTGGACTAGATGACCTACAAGGTCCCTTCCAACTCTGTTAATCTAATCTAATCATCTAAATAGGGAGTGGGGCTCGCTTCATTCTCCTTTAGGCTCCATTAATTTGCATACTCTCCTAGTTTGCTAACTCTCCCTACCTTGTTCTCCTTCCCTTTCTTGTAAGAAAATCCACACAAAAAAAAGTTTGCAGCATTCCACCATCCCAGTTACATCACTGCAATTTTGATGGTTTTGCCAAAAACTGGCATTTGCTACCCGTTTCCGGCAAAAAGCATCCCATAGCAGTCCATGGATTCGCTTAACGGCAGTGGTGTTTGGTTTACAACCTCCGCATTTGGTTTATGACTATGGCGTTTGTTTCATGAAAATCACAAAAATCATTGTTAAATCGGGCCCCTGACATGGGGTGACCTGCTGTTGGAAGAAATGTCCATCTGGGTTCAGTTCCAAGTGGGGAGAAAGACACTGGAAACATGGAAACTGCTTGGAAAGATGGTTTAATGGTGGATAGGACCACGTGGTTTTGAGATCCTGGGCAAAATGAGCACATGGGTGAGAGAGAGAGAGAGAGATTTATACCCTCTCTTGGGCCCCGCCTTGGAGCTTCCTGTTCCTGTGTAAGGATAGGTATCCTGATTGGTTGTCAGACTCCCATGGGGCCATGTAGGTTGTCTTGAGTCCCAGGCCTGGTTGAATCTTGCTGGGTGATGATGTGATGAAGGGGCTTTGGGCAATTCCTATTATGGTTTCATGGCTTTGTCCTGGTTGGATTTTGAGTGAGGGCTAATCCTATCATGTCCTGAGGGCCATGTCTTTTGTGTTGTAGATAAGCTGGCCCAGCCTTTGTCTTGTAGATATGTTGGCACTAAAATATCTGCATGGGTGGGGGATGAGGGAGCTGAGGCTCTGAGTTTATGTCTTTAGAAACATGTTTCTCCTTTAGGGAAAATATAATATTCTGCCTTTTTAATGTTGCCTAGAATATTTCATTTCTCTAGGAGAGGGGTGGGTGCTAACGTCCTACACTGCTTAATGACGATCATCAAGGTTCAATTACAGTTGTTCTGTTGAGGGCCATCTCTGTAACCGGGTTTCACATATTGTGTGAATGCAATGAAGAGATCTCGATCTGTTGTGCTTAACTGGGTTTATCAGAGAACCCAGGCTCGGGAGAACACCAGCTGCAGCTGCCCAGAAGTGCAGGAAAGTCACAAGACACACATGCACACCCCATTATTCCCCTCCAAAATAAAGCAAGAACCTCCTGGGAGCCGAGCTGAACTCCTGGTGATTTCATGGACACATCTGTGCAATTTTTCCTGACAACAATGCAGAGGCGGTTTGCCGTTGTCTTCTACTGGGACGGTGTGAGACTTCAATGTTCCTCCCAATTATTAGTTCCTCGTAATATTTTATTAGCATTTTAGACAGTCGGAATTTTTTTCCCCCTTATTTCCCAGCATTGTTGGCCTACAAAGTCTATGCTGGGACCGGACAGAAACCTCGCCAACTGTTCACTAATGATAACTTTTGCCAAGATAAATTGGTCCCCTGCCAGGCAGAAGAGCCTTTTGCGCTTCTGTCCAAGTCCAGCAAGCACTTTGTCTGCTTCAGATCTTCTGTCTAAAATCCCTTAATCCCAGTTCGGTGATTTATGTGGGGAGGTATCAAATCTCACGATGGCCTGAGAAACACAAGACGGAGGAGTCAGAATGATGTTCTCCAGATACGGGAGCATCTGTCTGGCTCTGCAGAGGGGTACCACCCAGGAGCAGGTAATGGGCTTTGAGACAATGTTTCTCCATTCCAGCAACTTTAATACGTGTGGACTTCAATTCCCAGAATTCCCCAGTCAGCATTTTATGCCTGGATTTTGACTCCCAGAATTCCCCAGACAGCATTTTATGCGTGGACTTCAGCTCCCAGAATTCCCCAGACAGCATTTTATGTGTGGACTTCAGCTCCCAGAATTCCCCAGACAGCATTTTATGTGTGGACTTCAGCTCCCAGAATTCCCCAGACAGCATTTTATGCGTGGACTTCAACTCCCAGAATTCCCCAGACAGCATTTTATGCGTGGACTTCAGCTCCCAGAATTCCCCAGACAGCATTTTATGTGTGGACTTCAACTCCCAGAATTCCCCAGACAGCATTTTATGTGTGGACTTCAGCTCCCAGAATTCCCCAGACAGCATTTTATGCGTGGACTTCAACTCCCAGAATTCCCCAGACAGCATTTTATGTCTGGACTTCAACTCCCAGAATTCCCCAGACAGCATTTTATGCATGGACTTCAACTCCCAGAATTCCCCAGACAGCATTTTATGCATGGACTTCAACTCCCAGAATTCCCCAGACAGCATTTTATGTGTGGACTTCAGCTCCCAGAATTCCCCAGACAGCATTTTATTTCTGGACTTCAGCTCCCAGAATTCCTCAGACAGCATTTTATGTGTGGACTTCAGCTCCCAGAATTCCTCAGACAGCATTTTATGTGTGGACTTCAGCTCCCAGAATTCCCCAGACAGCATTTTATGTGTGGACTTCAGCTCCCAGAATTCCCCAGACAGCATTTTATTTCTGGACTTCAGCTCCCAGAATTCCTCAGACAGCATTTTATTTCTGGACTTCAGCTCCCAGAATTCCCCAGACAGCATTTTATTTCTGGACTTCAGCTCCCAGAATTCCTCAGACAGCATTTTATGCGTGGACTTCAGCTCCCAGAATTCCTCAGACAGCATTTTATTTCTGGACTTCAGCTCCCAGAATTCCCCAGACAGCATTTTATGTGTGGACTTCAGCTCCCAGAATTCCCCAGACAGCATTTTATTTCTGGACTTCAGCTCCCAGAATTCCCCAGACAGCATTTTATGCGTGGACTTCAAATCTCAGCATTCTGGGACTTGAAGTCCACAGATCTTAAAGTTGGTGGGGTTGGGGAACACTGCTCTGAAGAGTAGCAAAGAGGCCATGCTGGACCAGGAGAAAGATTAAGAAAATAGATTGACCCCTTCTTTGTGACAGCCCCTGATAGTAGATATTGGAAGACTGCTATCATGTCACCCTTGGTCCTTCTTTTCATTGAACTAAACATACCCAGTTCCTGCAACCGTTCTTCATATGTTTTAGCCTCCAGTCCCCTAATCCTCTTTGTTGCTCTTCTCTGCACTCTTTCCAGAGTCTCAACCAGTGGTGGGTTCCTCCCAGTTTGGCCCAGTTCTCCCGAGCCGGTAGCGGTGACAATATGATGTCACCGAACCGGTTCTGCACCCCCGCCGCGCTCCCCCACCCCCCCCCCTGGCGCCCCCCACCCCCCCACGTTATTCTTACCTTTTATTTGGTCCCACCCCCAATCTATTGCTGCCTCCTGAGTCCCAGCTGATGGCTAGAGGGAAAAAAACTGTTTAAACTGTTGCCGCGGAGCTTCAAAGGGCCACCCTATAGCTGATCAGTGTTAAAAGAAAACAAATGCCTGCAAAAATACATGAGTAGATCAGTGCCTGCAAAAATAAATGGGTAGACCAATGCCTGCAAAAATACATGAGTAGATCAGTGCCTGCAAAAATAAATGGGTAGATCAGTGCCTGCAAAAATACATGAGTAGATCAGTGCCTGCAAAAATAAATGGGTAGACCAATGCCTGCAAAAATACATGAGTAGATCAGTGCCTGCAAAAATAAATGGGTAGATCAGTGCCTGCAAAAATACATGAGTAGATCAGTGCCTGCAAAAATAAATGGGTAGACCAATGCCTGCAAAAATACATGAGTAGATCAGTGCCTGCAAAAATAAATGGGTAGATCAGTGCCTGCAAAAATACATGAGTAGATCAGTGCCTGCAAAAATAAATGGGTAGACCAATGCCTGCAAAAATACATGAGTAGATCAGTGCCTGCAAAAATAAATGGGTAGATCAGTGCCTGCAAAAATACATGAGTAGATCAGTGCCTGCAAAAATAAATGGGTAGACCAATGCCTGCAAAAATACATGAGTAGATCAGTGCCTGCAAAAATAAATGGGTAGATCAGTGCCTGCAAAAATAAATGGGTAGATCAGTGCCTGCAAAAATAAATGGGTAGATCAGTGCCTGCAAAAATACATGAGGAGATCAGGGCCTGCAAAAATAAATGGGTAACCAGTGCCTGCAAAAAATAAACGAGTAGATCGGTACAGTTCTGCAAGCAGTTAAAAGCCTGGTAGACCAGTACCTCTGCTAAATCCTAAATAATTGTCACATGATCATCAAGCCACACCCACAGAACCGGTAGTAAAAAAAATTAAAACCCACCCCTGGTCTCAACATTTTGTATCGCAAAGTTGCTTTTTCAAGAGGCAACTGGACTTTCTGGTTTTTCTTTGAAGATGTTTCGCTTCTCATCCAAGAAGCTTCTTCAGTTCTGACTGGATGGTGGGAAACGGAAGGATTTGCAAGGAGTATAAATCCTTCCATTCCAGTTGCCTCTTGAAAAAGCACTTTGGGACAACCATGAGCTGGATGACTGAGAATCTCCATAGACATTCAACATTTTGTGGTAACCTCCATCCAAAAAAAAAAAAAAAAAAAAAATTATGAGTCCAATCATTTGTGTGAGTGAGAATTATGATTTATTTTTGTTCGGGGATAGGATGGGATATAAATCTAAGTGCTGTTCCAATTGCTATTTCTTCTATGACCCATTTGTTTGCTTTCTTGGCTCACCTTTCAATTAACGTTTAATAGAAACTTTGACTTTCTGAGAAAACAGATGAATGGCTTTTTTCGACCCCCCCAAAAAAACCATTGCTGGAGGGAACAGAAAACACTCTTGGCAAAACCTTATTTTATTTATTTTATATTTTATTATTGGGAGAGGGCTGAAGGCTAAAACAGATAAAGAATGGTTGCAGGAATTGGGTATGTCTAGTTTAATGAGAAGAAATACTAGGGGTGACAGGATAGCATATCTAAGAGGCTGTCCTAGACATGCGGGAGTCTACTTATTCTCCAAAGCATCAGAAGGCAAGACAAGAAGCAGTGGATGGAAACTAATCTAGGAGAGAACAAACCTACAATTTAGGAGAAATTTCCTGACGGTGAAAACAATTAAACAGTCAAAAAAGCTTAGCTCCAGAAGTTGGAGCTCCAATACTGGAGGCTTTTAAGAAGAGACTGGACAGCCATTTGTCTAAAATGGCATAAGCCCGTGATGGTGAACCTATAGCCATATCAGTGAGCACATGAGCTCAGCTGATTTTCGGGCCTTCTGGGCCCACCAGAAGTAGGGAAACAGGCTGTTTCCTCCCTCCGGAGGGTCTCAGGGGGTAGTGGGGAAGGCCCGTTTTTCTCTCTCACCTGGCTCCAGAGCCTTTCTAGGAGTCTGGGGAGGGCCAAAACGGCCTTCCCCACCCCTCCAGAGGTCCTCCAGAGGCCAGAAATGGCCTATTTGACAACTTTTGGTGGGACCAGAAGGCTCGTTTTTTGCTGTCCCCAGCCTCTAGAGCCTCTTGAGGAGTCTGGGGAGGGCGAAGATGGCCTTCCCCACCACCCCGGTCCCATCGGAAGTTGGCAAACGGACTGTTTTCGGCCTCCAGAGGACCTCCAGGAAGGTAGGGAAGGCCGTCTTCGCCCTCCCCAGACTCCTAGAGAGGCTCTGGAGTCTGGGGACAGCAAAAAAATTGGCCTTCCGGTCCTACCGGAAGTTGGCAAATGGGCCGTTTCTGGCCTCTGGAGGACTTCCGGAGGGGTGGGGAAGGCCGTTTTGCCCTTCCCAGACTCCTAGAAAGGCTCTAGAGCCAGGTGAGAGAGAAAAACGGGCCATTGCGTGCCAGGAGCATGGGGAGCGTGCGCAGGGGTGGGGTGCATAGAAATATGGGTGTTGTCACGCGCACAAGTGACCCCCCCCTTACCCCCCGGCACGCGATTGCAAAAAGGTTAGCCATCACTGGTATAGGGTCTCCTGCTTGAGGAGGGGGTTGGACTAGAAGACCTCCAAGGTTCCACCCAGCTCTATTATTCTGTATTCTACCCACGTCAATGTGAGCGGCCCATTTCTACCTGCATTCACAAGTTTGTTTTTTGTTTTATGTTTTATTAAATTTATATACCACCCTACTCCCGAAGGACTCAGGGCAGTGAACAGGCACAAAATAAAATACATAAATACAAAAGTTAGAAACATAATTAAAACCAAATTAAATAATTTAGCTCAAGACAATTAAAAATCCCAATAATTTAAAACAAATTAAAATTTCAATTTAAAAATTTAAAAGAAAGGGGAGAAAATTAGGCCAGGCCGGCTTGCTGGAATAGGCGGGTCTTAAGAGCACGGCGTAAAGTGCGCAGATCTGGGATCCTCCATATCTCCGGGGAGAGCTCGTTCCAGATAGTGGGTGCCCCCACAGGGAAGGCTCTCACCCTAGGGGCTGCCAGTTGACACTGCTCGGCTGACGGCACCAGGAGGAGCCCCTCTCTATGAGAGCGTACCGGCCGGTGGGAGGCTGTTTGTGGTAGTAGGCGGTCCCATAAATAACCAGGTCCTAAGCCATGGAGCGCTCTAAAGGTGGTGACCAAAACCTTGAAGCGCACCCGGAAGACCACCGGGAGCCAGTGCAGCTTGCGCAGGAGAGGTGACCAACAAGTGACCAACCGGGTTTTGGAATCTAAGCCATTTTGGCTGAAGGCATCTAAAGCTGATCCAGAAATATTTCTCTCGTGGCGTCGTCCTCCTTTGGCAGAGTCAGGTTCACCCAAGGATCCTGCTTGGGAGCCAATCAATTCTTAATTAACAGGGCTCCTCATCAGTGCCTTCACTAATTGCTACTCAGCATAATTGATTGTTAAATTGTCACTGACTGTGCTCCGAGGGCTAGCCTAGCAGGAGGTCTGTGTTTATTGTGTGGAACTGTGACTGTACCAGCTGGGTATCCGACATGGGGATATCTGGTACTGACACTTCAAAGAAATTCATCATGTTCCTGGTCCAAAAAAAAAAAAGGGGGGGGGGCATTCCAGAAAAATCAGTGAAGAAGCAAGAAGGCAGCTGATGTCTCTGGAGCAGCTACCAGCAGCAGTCCCAGTTATCCGAAGGTCTCCAAATTATTCTCCGCTTGCGACCGAGGATCTATTGCAGTGGTGGGTTCCTCCCGGTTCGGTCCGGTTCGGCCGAGCCAGTAGCGGTGATGATATGATGTCACTGAACCGGTTCTCCTCCCCCCTACCCTCCCACCCCCCCCACCCCGCCACCCACGTTATTCTTACCTTTTATTTGGTCCCACCCCCAATCTATTGCTGCCTCCTAAGTCCCAGCTGATGACTAGAGGGAAAAAAACTGTTTAAACTCTTGCCGCGCGGCTTCAAAGGGCCGTCCTACAGCTGATCAGTGTTAAAAGCAAACAAATTAGTCGGGTCGTAAGTGCGAGGACTGGTCGTAAGTGCGAGGACCTTCCAGAAATGACTCTGACCAGCTAGCCACATGACCTCCAAGCCACACCCACAAAATAAGCCACGCCCACAGAACCGGTAGTAAAAAAATTTAGAACCCACCCCTGATCTATTACAGTTGTCAAAAGCTAAATGAACAGTATCAAATTAGAATAATATTAAACAGAAAGAAGAACAACGCAACTCAACTTTTTTTCTTTTTTTTTTTTTTTTTTGTTTCCCCTGCGCCGTCAAGTTTCGGAAGGCTTTCCCCGTGCATTGCGATAACTCGTCAAAATTCCCAGGTTAAGACAATACAATTACTGTGTTTCGTGTAGCGGGCAATAAGTGAATCATGTAACGGCTTAATGGGCTGACAACATGCTAAGATTGTGGCTGGGCAGCACAAAGAGCCTTGATAGTACAGTGGTTTGGTGCACCCTGTCATTAACACAGCTGCCTGCAATTTCTGCTGGTTCGAATCTCTCCAAGGCTCAAGGTTGACTCAGCCTTCCATCCTTTCTAAGGTAAGTGAAATGAGGACCCAGTTTGTGGGGGCAATAAGCTGACTTTGTATAAAAAAATATACAAAAGTATGAAGGCTATTGCTTAACGCATTGTAAGCCGCCCTGAGTCTCCGGAGAAGGGCGGCATATAAATCAAATTTAAAAAAAAAAAAAGCACTTTGCTGCTGCTTTCACTTAAACTGGCGCGCTTTGTGAAATCAGAGCATTAGTTTACAGGGGAAGGGATAATCAACCTGCTTTTAGGATTCCTTATTATTCCTTATCCGCCAGGCTGGGCTATCAATAGATTTTAATTGGTTTTAAAGGAGATTTTAAATTTGGGGTTTTATAAATTTAATTATTTAATAATTAAATTATTATTATTATTATTTAATAATTTTAATTATTTTAAATATTGTCTGTCTTTGTGTTTTTAATTAGGCTGTACACCGCCCTGAGTCCTTCGGGAGAAGGGTGGTATAGAAATAAAATTAATAATAAATTAATAAATAACAAACTTGGGAGGGTTATATAACACTATTCAAGAAAAGTTGAAGCAGTTTGTTCTAAACCGGCAGAAAATTCTCCTGGCATTGTATTCGTTGCCAATCAGTATCCTGCCACAGGCACGAAACTGGCAAATGGGCTTTCTTTCTGGATAACATACAGCAGTAGAAATCTCCTAATTTGATTTTTGTCCACTACCAACAAATGTCACTAGCGAGAAAGAAAGCATCCATTCCAAGCAATCTTTGACTTATCACTACAATTGGGACCAGATCCGGCCCGTGGGGTGCTTAGATCTGGCCCAATGGGCCACTCTGGAAACAGCGAAGGATAGGCCTGCAATGCCTCTGCTAGTGAAAACGGGCTCTAGAGCTCCATTCTCGGCTGCGACAGCCCGTTTTTGCTGGCAGAGCGCTCGGGCCACCACAAGCGCCCCCGACACAAGTGACGTTGAGCTGGCAACGCCCCCCCAAGCCACGCCCCCCAAGCCACGCCCCCCACGCCGCCCCCCCTCAAGGTCAAACACCACCCTGATGCGTCCCTCAATGAAATCGAGTTTGACATCCCTGGTTTAGAGCATGAGGTGGGTGACTGCCAATTTGATTTTTACTTTTATTTTTTGACATCCCACAGCCCAAAGAGACCCTTGAGTCTTTCTGAATCTGGACAGACTTCAACATTCCTGGGGCTCCTCCTTGAGGAGCACCCGGAGGCTCCAGCTGGTCCAGAACGCAGCAGCGCGGGTAGTGATGGGAGCAGCATGGCGCTCCCATGTAACACCGCTCCTGCGCGAGCTGCTCTGGCGCCCGGTAGTCTTCCGGGTGCGCTTCAAGGTGCTGGTTATCACCTTCAAAGCACTCCATGGCATAGGGCCTAGCTATCTTCGAGACCGCCTGCTGCTACCAACGACCTCCCATCGACCCGTGCGCTTCCACAGAGAGGGCCTCCTCGGGGTGCCATCAGCCAAACAGTGTAGGCTGGTGACCCCCAGGGGGAGGGCCTTCTCTGAGGGGGCACCTACTCTCTGGAATCAGCTGCCCCCAGAGATAAGGAGAATCCAAGACCTCAGTGCCTTCCGTCGTGCCCTTAAAACCCATTTTTTCAAGCAAGCCGGGCTGGCTTAAGAAGAAATTTTTAAATGTTTTTAAATGTTTTAAATGTTTTAATTGGTAGTGAATTTTAATTGGACCAAATTTATATATCTTTTAATTGTTTTTTAATATCTGTACTGCATGTTTTTTAATTCTGGCTGTACACCGCCCTGAGTCCTCAGGGAGAAGGGCGGTATAGAAATTCAATAATAATAACATTGGGCCCTATCCACCATTTGGTGGTGAAATAAATACACATAAGTATTAGCCATTCCTGACTCTAGGGGGCGGTGCTCATCTCCGTTTCAAAGCCAAAGAGCCAGCGCTGTCCGAAGACATCTCCGTGGTCATGTGGCTGGCATGACTCAACGCCAAAGGCCCACGGAATGCTGTTACCTTCCCACCAAAGGTGGTCCCTATTTTTCTACTTGCATTTTTATGTGCTTTCGAACTGCTAGGTTGGCAGAAGCTGCGACAAGTGGCAGAAGCTGCGACAAGTAACAGGAGCTCACCCCGTGATGCAGCACTAGGGATTCGAACCATCAAACTGCCGACCTTTCGATCGACAAGCTCAGCATCTTAGCCACTGAGCCACCACGTCCCTTGTACCAATCCTAATTGTACCACCACTTAAATATGAGCCAACAGTGCGCTGCAGCTGCCAAAAAGGCCAATGCAATCCTAGGCTGCATCCACAGAGAGAGTGAGAGAGCATCAAGACAACAAGAAGTGATACTATCATTTTACACCATACTAGGGAAAGCACACTTGGAATATATTGTGTCCATTTCTGGTCAGCACAATACAAAAAAAGATGTTGAGACCTTGGAAAGTGTGCAGAGAAGAGCAACAAAAATGATAAAGGTTCTGGCGTCTAAATCGTATGATGAACAGTTGGAGGACCTAATGAAGGCTAACAAAGAGAAGGACTAGCGGTGATACAATAGCAATAGCACTTAGACTTATATACCGCTTTACAGTCCTTTACAGCCCTCTCTAAGCGGTTTAGAGAGTCAGCCTATTTGCCCCCGACAATTAGGCTCCTCATTTTACCCACCTCGGAAGGATGGAAGGCTGAGTCAATCTTAAGCCTGGTGAGATTTGAAGTGCCAAATTGCAGGCAGCCGGCAGTCGGCCGAAGTAGCCTGCAGTACCGCACTCTAACCACTGCGCCACCGTGGCTCATAATATTTGTCTTCCAGTACTTGAGGGCCTGTCACAAAGAACAGGGGGTTGACTTATTCTCCAAAGCACCAGAGGGCAGGAGAAGAAGTAATGGGTGGAAGCTTGTCAAAGAGAGATCCGACCTAGAATTAAAGAGATTTTTTTATTCTGACAGTGAGAACAATTCATCAGTAGGATAGCTTGCCTCCTGGGGTTGTGGATGCCCCATCACTGGAGGTTTTGAAAAATAGACTGGACAACCATTTGACCAGGAGAGTTTAAGGCTCCTGCCTTGAACAAGGGGCTGGATTGGAAGATCCCTAGACGAGATCCCTATGATTCAGTGATTCTTTTAACGTTTGCACCAGGTTTTGTCTTTCCGCTGCAAGGAAGGAACAGAAAGTGTGTGTCTCTTCACCTGCTTGCAGGCTTCAGTATGAGAGGGGCTGTGTGGGGGAAAAGCCACAACGTTTTTATGTGCATAGAGGGACAAATAAATTTTGTAAATGGCTTGCCTTATTAATTACAAGTAATTAATTTTATAGTTATAAATCAGAGTTTTTAGTTTTAGAATTATAAAGATCAGGGACTGACTTTCTCGACTAACAAATGGCATTAAAAAAAAATGTTCCAACTAACCAATTGTAATTTTTTCAGGTGAGCTTCTGCTCTTTAATAAAAATTGCTCAGTCGTAAAAGGTTCTCCCAGACTCTCAATATCTGCCACCATGGACCAGGGATGTCAAACTCGATTTCATTGAGAGTCTCATCAGGGTTGCATTTGACCTCGGATGGGCCGGGAGGGCGTGGCCCGGGTGGGCGTGGCCAGCTCAACATCAGTCATGTCGGTGTGGTGGCCTGGGTGGGGCTGAGGGAATCCCCCTGCAGCCCTCTTCCAGTGAAAATGGAGCTTTGTTTTCATTGACAGAGGGCTGCAGGAGGCCGTCACAGCTGAAAATGGAGCCTGGGAGGGCCGCGCACCATGGGCCGGTCCTTTGCTATTTCCAAGGCGGTCCTGCAGACCGCGTCTAAGCACCCCATGGGCCTGATCCAGCCTTCAGGCCTTGAGTTTGACAGCTCTACCATAGACTAACCTATTGTAGATACCCTCTCTGTCACAAGTAAATGCTTTATTCTCCATCATGTAAATAGAATCTGTACAGTATATCAAGAGTTAACTTATTTCCATTGCTTAATGTATGTATGTCTAACCACCCCCATATCTAGCTCCTCCCCTTGTATATATAAGGAGCTGTATGCCATTTTTCAGTGCTTCTATTTGTGAATATTCAGTGAATATAGAATGCCATCTGTGATTAAACAGAGCTTTATTTAAACATACTATTCTTACTTTAATTATTGAGTCTGATCCTGAAAATATTGCAACAAATTGGTAGCAGAGGATGGTTAATTGACTCAATAAAAAATTCAACAATGTCTGAGAGAGAAAAAGCAAAAAGCAAAAAAATAAGACCCAATACCAGGGCATATACTAAAGAAATGGAAGCAGAACAAGAAATAATTGATGAATACGCAACTGAAATATCGAGAGAATCTGAAGACTGTACTACAGACAACGAAGAAATAATAGATGAGAACAATGATCAAAAAGAAAACGAAATAGAAAATAACAAACTCAGGTCAGAAATACTAAAACTTTTAAAAGATCAAAAGAACGATGAAAACCTCATCGCGAACCTCCAAGACTTACTGAAAAAAAGCGGAGCAGCGAGAGAAAAGCACATCGTTACAGATGAGAGTGAAGACTCAAAAAAGGTGAGCGATTTGTCTACAGACAAAAATGCAACGAAGGAGAAAAGCAATGGTCCCGCGCAAAATTTTGAATGGCAGCCATCTTGGTTTCAACGAACCTTCAGTCTAAGCGATGAAGAGCCAATCAGAAGACAAGATTCAAAATATCTGGCACGAAAGGACTTACTTGATGCAAAAAACAAAAGAGAAAAGATCCATACATCAGAAGAATCTGACACAGAGACTGAAGAAGAATCAATAGAAAATAAAGTAGAGTCTGCAATGAAAACACTTTTTGCAACTTTTGGGTCAAAATTGAAAATAACTAAAGAATCAGCGAAAAACTGCAGTAAAAAAACAAAAGGAAGAACAGTGAGTAAACGAACTTCCCGAAGATCGCACACCTCTATGCAAACAGCGAAAGCATCGACGCCTGAACCCAGAGAGCCCTGCAGATACCAACCTACGCCGCAAACAATTCCAGAGACCAGCGCTCTCAATAAAAGGACTCCCATCGCCACCAGGACTCCCAAGGCTGAACCAGAGACCGAGTCTTCCGAAGAAGAACAATGCGAGGGAGCTGCAGCGACGAGAACCTTTCACCATGATTTCAGGAGCGAAATGGACAATGCGCATGTGCAAAGCTACACAGACAGCTTCGAAGCAAGAGAAAGACAGAGACTGGCATTTAAAGTCGTCGCTAGCATCCCCATGCCATTCTGCGGTTACCAACACTTAGAAGACCATGGACTTCCTCCAGTTGTAAGTAATGGAGCTAACAACATTGGGAATTTACCCAATGATTTCCCAAAACTGAGGGTAGATGGTGTTAATTTACAAGAGTGGTGCCAACAGCTCCAAGTTGTCTTTATGAAAGAAAATTTATTGTTTTTCATTACTAACCCTCCAAAAAGACCTTGGACTTTAAGATTGGACTGCCTACACCATAGAGCATTTTTCTTACTAATATCCAGTATATCTCCCGCTATGTATCATAGTATTAAGTCAAATCTAACTGTATCAGAAATTGTTCAATGCATGTTTAAGCTGTTTCACAGTGATAGTGTAGCCACTACAACAAGAATGTCTAAGGATTTCTTTTCAGCCAGGTTAAAATCTGGGGTCACCATAAGTGAACATTTAATATACTTAAACAAAGTCAGAGCAGAATTACAACTAAGAGGAGAAATAATTTCAGATCAAACAATGAAAAGTGTTATTATCAATTCATTAGACCCATCTTGGAATAATTATATATCCCATTTAGATACAATCAATTTAGGGTATTTATCCATAGAAAACCTTTCTAATAGGTTGATAGCTGAAGACAATTCGAGAAGAAATCGTTATAATAATCACATAGAGCATAAGCAATATAGGAAAGTGGCATTTCAAGAAAGGTACCATGAACCAATCAAATGCCATAATTGTGGGTCCAAGGAGCATAATAGAAGAGATTGTCCTAAATTCCTCAGAGATAAACATAGGACAGATCATAGAGATAGATATCACAACAGACAGTCATCCACTGACAGACATAGATATAGAAGTCCACCCATCTATAAGGAACATAGAGGGGGTAGAGATGATTCAAGAGATAGAAAATCTGGTTCATTGAATGGACTGAACAAACACAACAACAACAACATACATAGACCAGAAAATAACGATTGGCTCGTTGACTCTGGTGCAACAAATCACACTACACACAACAAAAATATATTATCTTTGTTTGTTGAAGATAAATTTGTAATCAAAGTAGCTAATCAAGGGATGGTCCAAGTCATAGGTAGAGGAAATATAATCTTACCTGGCCTAGGAAAAATAGAGGGGGTATTGTTAATACCTGAAATACCTCATAACATACTTAGTGCAATAAAACTAAGCAGAGAATCTGGCATAAACATAGTCTTTTCAAAAGGGAATGCAGCTTTAAAGAAAAATGAAACAAGCGTAGGTACTGTCATTATAAAAGGAGGCTTACCTTACTTAATAACAAATGAAAGATGTTTACACAATATTGATTCCAACATAGAGGATGACAATGACATAAATAACGAAGAAAATAGTAATAGTGATAATGAGGAACATGAGGTAGTTCATAACAACAAAAACTCATTCAATGATAAAAGACCTAATATAGGCAAACCTATTCATGATGAATGTGCTCATATCTTACATAGAAAATTAGGACATGCTAGTTTTCCTGTAGTACAAAAAATGATTGAACATGCTGATGGTGTTAAAATAAAAAACTGTAAAAACTATCTAGAATGCTCAGTGTGTAAATCCACAAAACTCAAAACTAGCCCCAGGCCCAAAAAATCAACCAGGTCAACCAAACAAATCTTTGAATTAGTACACATGGATTTAGTTGGCCCATTGACACCATCAATCACATATAAAAAACGCTATTTTCTAACCATTGTGGATGACTATAGTCATTATGGGTTTGTCTACACATTAAGACATAAGGATGAAACATTTCAGAAATTCAAAGAATTTTACAAACGCATAGAGACACAACACAACATTAAAATAAAACAAATTATGACAGATAGAGGATGTGAGTTCATGTCAAACGAATTCTCACGATGGCTAAAAGATAAAGGGATGTTGCATTACACATCTAGTCCTTTCTCTGCATTCCAGAACGGAGTGGCAGAGAGAAAGAACTCGACACTACAAACCATGATTAGATCCACATTAGAAGATGCTGGTTTAGGTAAACAATTCTGGTCAGAAGCTTTACAATTTTCCAATTACACCCAAAATAGGACTTGGTCCAGCATAGTGAATAAAACACCATATGAAGTGATGTACAGTAGGAAACCTAAGTTAACACACATGCATATATTTGGAGTCACTGCAGACGTACATATACCTAAACAATTAAGGCGTAAAGGTGAAAACGTATCCAGAAGACTTAAATTCATGGGATACGAAACAGGCACAAAAGGATACAGATTTATTGATAACAATAACAGATTCATAATTTCAAGAACAGCAGTATTTCATGAACAGGCCAATTGGTCCAAAATACACCTTAATGAAATATTCCCAAACACCAATTCAGACACTGAACATCAAAATAAGAATATTGAAAAGAAAAACAATAACAGCACACACAAAAACAAAGTTAGAACATGGACAAATAGTCAACACAAAATAAAAACTGATTCAGTAACAAAAAAGGAAGCAAGGTATTTACATGACAATGATAGTATACCAGTGAGAACAACCAGAAGTAACAGAAATCAGGTGCCTAATAAATACAAAGATTATGTAATGTGTATGAATGGAGAAATAGTAACACCAAACACTTATGAAGAAGTGCTGAAACTTCCCCCCAAAGAAAGAGAAAAGTGGGAATCAGCAATGACCAAGGAGATGAATAGCTTACAAGAATTGAATGTTTTTACACCCACACAAGCCCCAAGGGATAAGACTATTATTGGTACCAGGTGGATATATAAAATTAAGAATTTGGAAGGAGGTAACACACTGTATAAAGCCAGACTAGTCGCACAAGGTTATGCTCAAAAATATCCTGAGGATTATACAGACACTTACTCTCCTACTCTAAGAACTGAGAGTGTTAAAACAGTTCTAGTTATAGCATCAGCACTTAATCTCGAGGTATTTCAATATGATATACAAACTGCATATTTACATGCCAAATTAGATAAAGATATATATGTAAGAGCTCCTCATAGTCAATATACAAACAAAAATGATATATGGCTATTAAACAAAAGTCTATACGGATTGAAACAATCTGGCAAGCGATGGTATGAATGTTTAGTCAAAGTACTTAAAACTATGAACTTTGTTGCCACTACTGCTGACAATTGTTTCTTTGTTAAGAGTGAAGGTGATTCTCCAGAATTTGTATTGATTTATGTTGATGATATTCTATATATAGGCAAAGATACAAAAAGGAGAGAAACTTTTGTAACAAAACTCAATGAACACTTTTCCTTAAAATCATTAGGGAAAGTAAACAAATATCTTGGTGTTCAAATCAGCAAAACAAAGAAGGGATTCAAACTTTCCCAAAGGGATAAAATTATAGAACTCTTAAACAAATGTAACCTAAATGATGCCAAACCATGTGATACTCCCATGCAGACTGATTTTCTAAGAAACACTGATGAGTCATCTCCAGAATTTAAAGATAACACATTGTATAGGTCTGTTATCGGCTCTCTTCTCTATATCTCTAACTGGACTAGACCTGATATTGCTTTACCCCTTAACTTATTATCCAGACATGTCAGTAAACCATTATCATACCATTGGGAAGCTGTCAAGAGGATATTAAGATACTTTAAAAATAGCTTAGACTTCTGCTTGTTATTAGAACCCAATAATACAAATGAACCCATTCTCACATGTTATGCAGATGCAGATTGGGCTGGTGATGTCACTTGTAGAAAAAGTACATCTGGCTATATATTTTTCCTTAACGGCTGCCCAGTTTACTGGTACACTGGTAAGCAAGATTTGGTAGCTACATCAACTACTGAGGCAGAATATGTTTGTCTGTCTAAAGCATCAAATAACCTAGTATGGTTTAATGATTTATTGTCTAATATTTGGAAAAAACCTTCATTGCCTTATATCATACATGAAGATAACAAAGCTGCCATCGAAATATCTAGATCTGATGCTATTGGACAGCGATCTAGACATATAGATATAAAATTCAAACATGTAAGGCAATTATCACAAGACGGATTTATTAAAGCTATTCATTGTGAAACATAAGAGCAAATAGCTGACATCTTGACAAAACCTTTACCTACTAAACAACACAAATACTTAACTACCAAGCTACAAGTTTTATATTGTTCTGAATCTGAACGTAATTATTGTCATATGTCGAATCAGCATTTAGAGGGGGATTTGTCACAAGTAAATGCTTTATTCTCCATCATGTAAATAGTATCTGTACAGTATATCAAGAGTTAACTTATTTCCATTGCTTAATGTATGTATGTCTAACCACCCCCATATCTAGCTCCTCCCCTTGTATATATAAGGAGCTGTATGCCATTTTTCAGTGCTTCTATTTGTGAATATTCAGTGAATATAGAATGCCATCTGTGATTAAACAGAGCTTTATTTAAACATACTGTTCTTACTTTAATTATTGAGTCTGATCCTGAAAATATTGCAACACTCTCACTATCCTGTAGTCATGGATTCAATTGATATAGACTTTCTTTCATCCTCTTTCATCCGAGGAGCCGAGGTGGCGCAGTGGTTAGGGTGCAGTACTGCAGCTACTTCAGCTGACTGCTAGTTCAGCAGATCAGCGGATCAAATCTCACCGGCTCAAGGTTGACTCAGCCTTCCATCCATCCGAGGTGGGTAAAATGAGGACCCAGATTGTTGGGGGCAATATGCTATTTAGTATACTGTCTATGGTGTAAGCCACCCAGAGTCCTCAGAGAGTGGGCGGCATAGAATTATGACTAATAAATAAATAATAAATAAATAAACCAAGGAACCAAAGAAGGAAGAAGACGGATAAAGGAAAAAAAGGAGGGACGGAAGGAGGGAGGGAGGGGAGGAAGGAACCAAGGAAGGAAGAAGATGGACAAAGGAAGAAAAGGAAGGAAGGAAGGAAGGAGGGAAGGAAGGAAGAGCCAAGGTGGCACAGTGGTTAGAGTGCAGTACTGCAGCTACTTCAGCTGGCTGCTAGTTCAGCAGATCAGCGGATCAAATCTCACCGGCTCAAGGTTGACTCAGCCTTCCATCCTTCCGAGGTGGGTAAAATGAGGACCCAGATTGTTAGGGAGCAATATGCTATTTAGTATACTGTCTTTGGTGTAAGCCACCCAGTGTCCTCAGAGAGTGAGCGGCATAGAAATATGAATAATAAAATAAATAAATAATAAATAAATCCTGTCCCTACCAGTTTTGGAACAGATGGCATCAAGTAAGTCCATGAGGGCAAACCTATGGCACGGGTGCTGGAAGTGGCATGCAGAGACATCTCACGCGAGCCGTTACCTGTTGCTCTTTGGGTTCTGGCATGCCAGCCAGCTGGTCTTCACATGCGTGGGAGCACAGGAAACTGGAAGAGCAGCTGCCTGGTGCACATGCGTGTGTTGGAAGGCGATCTTCCAGTTTCCGGCGTGTGCATGTGCACCAGCCATCTGGTCATACCACGCGCATGGGCACCAGAAACCAGAAGACCAGGTGGCCAGTGCACATTCCTTGCAGACAGCTGGTCATTTGCATCCTTCTAGAGAGTCGTTGAGGCCACTTGGAGGTTTGTCTGTGTCCTCAGGGTCACCTGAGTGGTCCAAATGGTTCCTGTAGTCTGCAATTTTTTTTCCCTCTGGAAATCCATTCCTACCCCCCACACCATTCAAAGGGTGTTCATCCCAAATGGTATATATAGCTCAGGGGTCGGCAACCTTAAACATTCAAAACGGGGGTGAAATGCTCCTGGTTCGGACCGGATTGCCCGATCCGGTAGCGATGGAGGCGGGTGGTTCGGAGAACCGGTAGCAAAAATCCCTGCCCGCCACCCCCCCCCCCCCCCCCGTTGCCCAGCTGAGCCGCACAATCATCAGAGGCTTTTTTTTTTAATTTTAAAAGCATTTTTTCTACAACCTCTTTGGCCGAAAAAATGCTTTTAAAAGTAAAAAAAAAAAGCCTCTGATGATTGCACGGCTCAGCTGGGATCATCGGAGGCTTTTAAAAGCATTTTTTTTACAACCTCTTCAAGTTTGTAGAAAAAATGTTTTTAAAAGGAAAAAAAGCCTCTGCTGATTAGGCAAGTCAGCTGGAATCGTCAGAGGCTTTTTTTAAAAAAAAGAAAGCCTCTGCTGATCAGGCAAGTCAGCTGGGATCGTCAGAGGCTTTAAAAGCATTTTTTTACAGCCCCTTCAGCTGAAGACGTTGTAGAAAAAATGATTTTAAAACTTTAAAAAAAAAAAAGTTGGCCACACCCACTCAGTCATATTACCCCCACCACCAAGCCACGCCCACAAAACCAGTAGTAACAAATTTTACATTTCACCACTGATTCAAAGAGCCACAAAGGCCCTAACCCTAACCCCCTATTCAATTCTGGAGCCAACTGGAAGTCCGCCCCCCCCCCCCCCACACACACACCATAGAGTCTCCTTCTAGCACAGCAACCTTTTTCCTCTACCTATCCTGACTGAAAGCCCTATCAATTGTGGAGTTGACTGGCAACAGGAAGCCGCATCAGAGGAATGAAAGAGCCACATGCGGCTCCAGAGCCGCAGGTTGCTGACCCCTGGTATAGCTAAAAATCTGTAGAGATTCTCAGTCCTCCAAGTCATGGTTGTTCCCAAAGGTGCATTTGCAAAAGCTCGAGACTGGCTCCTCTCCTTTCCAAGGCAAAAGGCACCATCTCATCCAGGGACGAGCAAAAGCTCCTCAGCCCCCATGGCTCCCCCCCCCCCTCCACGCCCCCCCTCCCACTGGCACCGTAAAATGAAGGCATTAGGAAGCGGTGGCAGCCCCAGTCTGCAGAATCCAAACTAATTGAGCCGTTTTGTTTCAGAGCGTTTGAAAAGAGCAAAAATGAATTGGCTTTGAGAGGCGTGCAAAAACGGGAAAGCGGGAGGGAGCGAGGGAGGGAGGTAGGGGGAGGCAAGGTATGGGGAAGGGGGGGAGGGGAAAATGAAGGCAGCCAGCCAAATACAGGAGTCGGGATCCGTGTTGGTTAAGCTGCCCATGATGTGTGAGAGCCAGGCGTCACCAAATGCAGAATATGACACGGACTTGCCGAGTTTCCGAGTGGGCCTGCAAATTGGAGAGATTTGCACAAAAAGTGAACCATAAAGGAAACCAAAACGGTAGAATTTATACAACCATTTCATCAAACCACCAGAGTAGAAGGGACCTTGGAGGTCTTCTAGTCCAACCCCTATGCCCGAGCTAAAATATCCAAAATAATATCCAAATTATCCAGATAAAATACAGGTAGTCCTCAACCTATGACCACAATTGAGCCCCAAATCTCTGTTGTTCAGCGAAACATTTGTTAAGTGAGTTTTGCCCCATTTTACGACCTTTCTTGCCACAGTTGTTAAGCGAATCACCGCAGTGGATAAGCTAGTTGTTAGCTGGCTTCTCCATTGACTTTGCTTGCCAGAAGGTCGCAAAAGGGGATCATGTGATCTTGGGACACAACAACAGTCATAAGTACATGCCGGTTGCCAAGCATCTGAATTGTGATCACATGGGGATGCTGCAAAGGTCGTAACTGTGAAAAACGGTCATAAGTTTTTCATTGGTGTTGTAACTTTGAACGGTCACTAAACGAACTGTTTTAAGTCGAGGATTATCTGTATCCGGGGACCGAAAAAGCAAGATTCAAACTCACACGTCAGAGACCTACAAGGTCAGACAAGAGATAGAAAAACAGGCCAATCATAGAGATAGAAAAACAGGCCAATCACTCCAATCATAGCCATCCAATTCAAGACACAATTATCTCTCTTGTTTCATCAATTGTAGTGGCTATTCAGGGATATGTATATGTATGTATATGTTTAACTTTTAATCATGTATTTAATACAGTCCCCTTTCAGACCGACTAATGCACTAACAATGATTTGGTGTGTAGGAAGTCCAGAATTTGGGGTCCGCTAGTGACTAAAATTAACACAAAATCAATACAAAATTAGGTCTGTTTGTTTTCAATATGCTTTGGCTCAGTGGTGGATTGCTCCCGGTTCTGTCTGGTTCTTGCGAACTGGTAGTAATGATGGAGGGAGGCTCTGCTCACCCACCCCTGTGTGATCACCCGGTGTCATCAGTGACGGAAATAATTAGCTGGGGTTTTTAGTCAAAACAAAAAAAGTTTTCTTGTGGGAACCAAGGACATTTCAACAGGTGGCGGGGAAGAGGAGGAGTAGAGTAACCGAGCAACCGGTCTGCCTTTCTATTGGACAATGTGACTGATGACTGGGGGTGGGGAAGGGGAAACTTTCATTTTTTAATCAGGGGAAAACTGCAGGAACTTTCAAAGTCGGTTTTCACCAGTTTGTGCCAATATGATCTATCCAATAAATTGTTCTTTGAGGAATCTACCCGCCTCCGAGTTCTGCTCGAAACGGGTGCATTACTTGGAATGTTGACAGACATACAACCAGCCTAGGAACCCTTCAGAATCGAAATCAACCGCACAGCCAACCAGAGACAGCACCGACCCCCAACCAACCCACACAAGCCCCCCAACCAGCAGTTCATCGCTCAATGACCCTGATCGGATGTAGCTTCATCCATCACAAGACCCTCACTTGATACACCCACACCGGAAGTCCTTATAAGCAGAAGAAAACCGACACCGACATTCCCCAAACTCCGCTGAAGATGTTACCTAAGCTGGTAATGAAACATCCGGAAACCAACCCACAAGCTTGGAGAATGAATCTTCACCCACATTGACCAAAAAGTTGACAACTCACTAAGGGGAGGTTTCTCCCCTTTATTCCTGCTTCCCCAAAGGTTGCTTTTCTATCCTGTGCAATATTTAGCAAATCTGGGCTGATCACAAAAAGTAAAGCTGGATTGGGCCCAGTTAGGATTTGAATGGGAGACCACTAGGAAATCTCAGGGTCATAGGTCAGGCTGAAATGTCAAAAAATATATATCTAGAAATCCTTTTGGTATGTTGCCCCCAGGACACCATCAGGAGTGAAGGAGAGTTTATTTCAAATGTAAAGGACCAGAGGAAGAATTGGTTGAACTTAGGGGTGAAATCTACTTACCTTTCCTACCGGTTTGGAAGTGCGAACGCGCGTCACATGTGATTGTGGATCCTCTGCGCATGCGCAGAGGGAAAAAACCAGTTTATTTCCTGGTTAAAATCAGGAAATAATGACGTCCAGGCAGGTGGGCGGAGCCTTGTGCTGCCACTGCTACTGGTTTGCACGAACCGGTGCTAACCGGTAGAATTTCACCCCTGGTTGAACCTATGCAAAGGTAGTCCTTGACTTACAACCGTTTGTTTAATGACCGTTTGAAGTTACAACAGCCCTGAAAAAAGGGACTTATGACCATTTTTCATACTAATGACGGTTGCAGGATCCCCATAGTCACGTGATCAAAATCAGACACTTGCCATGTATTTATGACGCCTGCAGTGTCCTGGGGTCATGTGTTCCCCTTTTGTGGCAAGTTTCCAACAAGCAAAATCAACGGAGAAGCCAGATTCACTTACTCATTTTAACAACTGCAGTGATTCAGAGTGGAACATTTGTCTGAAGTGATGTAGGGTTTCCTGCCTAAGCAGGGGGTTGGACTAGAAGACCTCCAAGGTCCCTTCTAACTCTACTATTCTATTCTATTCTATCCAGCATTTGTTGGCAATTTGCTCTCTAGTTCCACTTAACAACTGTGGAAAGAAAGGCCATAAAATAGGGCAGTTAATGATTGCTTTGCTTAGGAATGAAAAATTTTGGCTCAGTTGTGGTCATAAGTCAGGGGCTATCTATATGTCCAAAGAGAGAATGATGGATTAGAAAATAAAGCTAGCCGAATGACAAAGATGGAACAGCAATGAGAGCGTGCAGTAGAAAAACCACTTTGTCTCTGCTACAAATTCCTAGATCTTTCATAGTTACAAGGTGTATACTTCATGTTTACAGCACAAACATGCCAGGAATTGCACTGAGCCCTTTGCAACTCTGTTTTGGGAAATGGTTGCCATTGCAGTGCCTCAACAAGTCCCAGAGTTTAAATCCTTCTAACTCTCAGCTGTCTTTTCATAGGTACAGATCTTGCAATATCTTCCCATCCTGGTGGCTGTTGTGGTCCGCCAGCAGCCTGTGGAGCTGGCAGGGGAGTCGGACAGTGAGGAGGCTGGGGAGGATCATGGGCCAGTCCTGGAGTCTGGGGAAGGCCCGGACGAGGACTCTGCGTCAGAGGCAGAGATGGGGCCAGGGCCATCTGGGAGTGATGCGCGGACTCCGGAGCCTCCAGAGTCAGACAGCAGAGAGGCAGAAGAACAGGAGGAGCCTGTTCCTAGTGCACGTATGAGAAGAGCTGCCAGAAGGCAAGAGCAGCTAAAGCAAAAGGGACGACTCAGGAGTAAGGCCAGGAGATGATTGGCCCCTCCCATAAGGCTTAAAAGAGCAGCAAAGGCTCTTGGGCTCTTTGTAGGAAAGCAACATTGCTAAATCTGTTTTCCAGTCGGCATCTCTTGTTTCTGAACTTTGTGGGGCTTTGCCAAGAAAGGCTTTTGGCAGGGTGCCAAAGAAGATAAAGATTTGTGATAAACCCAAAGGACTTTTACTGAAGGACTTGTTTTGGAATTAATTTGGACTAAGCTGGGAATGAAGTAATTCTCAGCTGTTATAATAAAATAGATTTGTTTGGGACTAATTGTGTCCTGTAATGACTAAGTGAGCCTAGGTCACAACAGTGGCTTCTTCAGCATGGGCACACATTTGTCTGTTCTGCTGTTGCTGAATTCCTCGGATGCAGCCTTGAACCCAGGTCAGACGCTCCATCCCAGTGGTCCACGTTCATCCTGCCAGATTTCATTTTAAGAGTATCTCTCTCCATTCCCTTCTGATTTGGTTTTTTTAATACACAAAATGCGAGGGAGAAAGCCTTGCTGGTGTAGCGTAACTAAATAATGCACATGGTCTTAAATGCTTGTTTGGATTTTGCGTATAGGTTTTGGAAACAAATGACATCGCCTGGGATTTTTTTTTGGCTTGGGGGAAGATTTGTGCTTAGGATGAGCTGGGAGAAAGAAAATATTAATTTTCCCTTTGGTTGTTCCTCTTATTCTTAATCAGAGTAATAAGGCAAAGAATACAGGCAATCCTCAATTTACGACTATAATTCGGAGCAAAATTTTGATTTGTAAGCAAGTTTGGTTGCTAAGTGAGTTATTTAACCATAATTCGGAGCAAAATTTCGATTTGTAAGCAAGTTTGGTTGCTAAGTGAGTTATTTAACCATAATTCGGAGCAAAATTTCGATTTGTAAGCAAGTTTGGTTGCTAAGTGAGTTATTCCTGATTTTCTAATTTTTTGACATAGTTGTTAAGTGAATCCCTGAATCGAGTGGTTGTTAAGCGAATCTGTGTTTCCCCCATTGACTTTGCTTTGTAAGAAGACCATGCGAAGGTTACAATCGGAGATCACGTAACTCAGGACGTTGTACTTGCACCCATTGTAAATTCATGCCGGTAGCCAAGCACCCAAATTCGGATCACATGACCTTGAGGATGCTGCAACAGTCATAAGTGCAAGTCATCCAGTCGTAAGTCAACTTTTTCAGTCTCGTTGTAAGCTTGGTCGCTAAACGAACGGTTGTAAGTTGAGGACTAGATCTAGCCTTCTATCCATTTGATGCAAACTCTATTTGATTAGATGATCTGATGTGAATGTCTGGGACACACTAATTAAGCAATGCCCGCAGTCCTACGCTGCATTAATCGAGGGATAGAATCAAGATCACGTGAAGTGGCTTTTTTTTTATAGACAAGTTTTATTGAAAAAATTTTCTTTTCATCATACATATTTTATAAACAGAGTGCTGACCAAGACACATTTTATACATCTTATATAATCAAAATCATCATTATAATATATCTTAATCTTCCCTTTTTTTTTCCAATATTTCTCTCTTTTATACATCCTTTCTTACAAATTTATAATTTTTCTCCATCTCTTCTTATTTCAACTTCCGCCATATTATTTTCTTTCCATCATTTTTTTATCCTTTTCCATTTTATTTTTCAATAACATCGCTTTACGCCTTATGCTTCTTCTTATGACAATCACTCCAATTGCTTACTTTCTTCCTTCATCACATGATCACAAGATCACAAGATCACGTGAAGTGTTAATACCACTTTATAATGCCTTGGTAAGGCCACACTTGGAATATTGCATCCAGTTTTGGTCGCCACGATGTAAAAAAGATGTTGAGACTCTAGAAAGAGTGCAGAGAAGAGCAACAAAGAGGATTAGGGGATTGGAGGCTAAAACGTACGAAGAACAGTTGCAGGAATTAGGTATGTCTAGTTTAATGAAAAGAAGGACTAGGGGAGACTTGATAGCAGTCTTCCAATATTTCAGGGGTTGCCACAAAGAAGAGGGAGTCAAGCTATTCTCCAAAGCACCAGAAGGCAAATGAAGCAATGGATGGAAATTAACCAAGAAGAGAAGCAACCTAGAACTAAGGAGAAATTTCCTGACAGTGAGAACAATTAATCAGTGGAACGACTTGCCTCCAGAAGTTGTGAAAGCTCCAACACTGGAAGTTTTTAAGAAGAGATTGGACAACCATTGTCTGAAGTGGCGTAAGGTTTCCTGCCTAAGCAGGGGGTTAGACTAGAAGACCTCCAAGGTCCCTTCCAACTCTGTTATTCTATTCTAATTCTATTCTATTCTATTCTATTCTATTCTATTCTATTCTATTCTATTCTATTCTATTCTATTCTATTCTATTCCATTCCATTCCATTCCATTCCATTCCATTCCATTCCATTCCATTCTATTTTTTTTATATATTTTTTTATTTTTATTTTTTAAATTTGATTTATATGCCGCCCTTCTCCGGAGACTCAGGGCGGCTTACAGTGCGTTAAGCAATAGCCTGGGTCCTCAATTTACCTACCTTAGAAAGGATGGAAAGCTGAGTCAACCTTGAGCCTGGCAAGATTCGAACTTACTTTAATTGCAGACAGCTGGTGTTAAATTACAGTGCCTTGTCTGCAGAGCTATCGAGGCTCCTATTCTATTCTATTCTATTCTATTCTATTCTATTCTATCCTATCCTATCCTATCCTATCCTATCCTATCCTATCCTATCCTATCCTTCTATCCTATTCTATCCTATCCTATCCTATCCTATCCTATCCTATCCTATCCTATCCTATCCTATCCTATCCTATCCTATCCTTCTATTCTATTCTATTCTATTCTATCCTATCCTATCCTATCCTATCCTATCCTATCCTATCCTATCCTATCCTATCCTTCTATTCTATTCTATTCTATTCTATTCTATTCTATTCTATTCTATTCTATTCTATTCTATTCTATCCTATCCTATCCTATCCTTCTATCCTATCCTATTCTATTCTATCCTATCCTATCCTATCCTATCCTATCCTATCCTATCCTATCCTATCCTATCCTATCCTATCCTATCCTATCCTTCTAGCCTATTCTATTCTATTCTATCCTATCCTATCCTATCCTATCCTATCCTATCCTTCTATTCTATTCTATTCTATTCTATTCTATTCTATTCTATTCTATTCTATTCTATCCTATCCTATCCTATCCTATCCTATCCTATCCTATCCTATCCTATCCTTCTATCCTATTCTATTCTATTCTATCCTATCCTATCCTATCCTATCCTATCCTATCCTATCCTATCCTATCCTATCCTATCCTTCTATCCTATTCTATTCTATTCTATCCTATCCTATCCTATCCTATCCTATCCTATCCTATCCTATCCTATCCTATCCTATCCTATCCTTCTATTCTATTCTATTCTATTCTATTCTATTCTATTCTATTCTATTCTATTCTATTCTATTCTATCCTATCCTATCCTATCCTATCCTATCCTATCCTATCCTATCCTATCCTTCTATCCTATTCTATTCTATTCTATCCTATCCTATCCTATCCTTCTATCCTATTCTATTCTATTCTATCCTATCCTATCCTATCCTATTCTATTCTATCCTATCCTATCCTATCCTATCCTATCCTATCCTATCCTATCCTATCCTATCCTATCCTATCCAGCGCATGATCTCTAGTTCACTTAACAACTGTGGAAAGAAAGTCCATAAAATAGGGCACTTAACGACTGCTTTGCTTAGGAATGAAAAATTTGGGCTCACTTGTGGTCGTAAGTCAGGGGCTATCTATATGTCCAAAGAGAGAATGATGAGCTAAGGAGAAATTTCCTGACAGTGAGAACAATTAATCAGTGGAACGACTTGCCTCCATAAAATATAGAAATGGTTTAGGGGCTCCTGCTCGAACAGGGAGTTGGATTAGAAGACCTCCAAGGTGCCTTCCAACTCTCTCATTCTCTGTGTTATTCTACCTAGGTGGTGAGCCATATTGGCTGCTACTTTCAAGTGAAAAGCCAAATCAAATTATGGCTTAATATAATGGCCCAATTCACACAACATTTCACGACCAACAGCTGGATTCCCACCGCACACATCTTACAGGCTCATTTTAGCCCAGTCTAGCCCGCTTAGGGGAAACCACGTCTTGTTTAAATTCAAAAAATGGATTGATTTAGAAACCCGGTTAAATATGATGTGCGAATGAGTTGAATTGGTCAGGAAAAGCGCACGTCACTGGAGACTCTCCAAGCTGTGAGGAAGGATCCCTTTGAAATACAGGCCCTGTGAGAAAGTATCTGCCTTTCTTCGCTTTCACACTGTCAAAACTGACTAAGCCAATGGAAATATATTAGTGTTTCTCTCTTCAACACCTTATTTCCAGCATAATAAAGTTCACTAAATATTCACCAAGCTTCACAATGGAGCCATGTGGTTCAGGCACTCCATCCCAGGCTTGTAAGCACCTGATTAAAATCTTATTTAGCTACGAGAGCGCTCTGTTAGCCTCTGCAGGCCATTATCTCATGACCCCCGCAACCCACTGACCTCCACAAGGAAGGGAGGGATGCGAAATCTGCTTGGCGTGCAACCCCATGTAATATCCGTAAATATTTATTGGAGCAAGCCATCAAAGGCGGGGGAGCTTTTAGCTGTTAAGTGGTGCCATGAATCTGCTCAAGGTTTCATTCAAGGTTTTATGGGGGGTTGAAATCGGTCTAGCGTGGAGGTGGCTGTGGGGGGGGGGGGGGAAAGGAGATGGGAGAGACCCTGATTCTGAGATTCATTTGGGCATCCACCTTTTGAAATTCTCAGTTGCCCAATGGCAGGGGTCTGCAACCTTAAACACTCAAAGAGCCATTTGGACCCATTTCCCACAGAAAAGAAAACGCCGGGAGCCACAAAACCCTTCCCGTGCCTGACTATTTCTTGAGGGGCCACAAAACTAGCATATGTAGTTGAATTAAATGTTGTGTCTTCTTCTGAAACTTTTCTTTTCTTGGATTTATCCGTGGTTGGCCTACCAGGAGTTGAAAAGCTCAATAAATTGTGTGCTGGCAGGTGTCGCACATTGGTGGTTGTGACACATATTTTGAGTGACAGGAAGCCGCAGCACAGGAGCGAAAGAGCCACATGCGGCTCCAGAGCCGCAGGTTGCTGACTCCTTCCCTATGGAGATGGAGTCCCACCATAGAACAGAGAATAACAGAGTTGGAAGGGATCTTGGAGGTCTTCTAGTTCAACCCACTTTCTCAAACAGTCCCTATGCCTGTGATGGTGAACCTATGGCACGCATGCCAGAGGTGGCACCCAAAGCCCTCTCTGTGGGCACAGGCACCATCGCCAGCTGCTCTTCCAGGTTCCATCATGTGCATGGTCACTGAACAGCTGGTCCAGCATGCATGCGCCTTGCCAGCTGCTCTTTTCCGGATTCCGGCACGTGCATACACCCGGCCAACTGCTCTCTCCTGGGTTCCAGCACGCACATGCACCTGGCCAGCTGCTCTCTTCTGGGTTCCAGTACACGGATGCGCCCGGCCAGCTGCTCTCTCCCAGGTTCCAGCATGCACATGCTTGCCAGCCAGCTGGTCTCTTCCAGGTTCCAGCACACGGATGCACCCGGCCAGCTGCTCTCTCCTGGGTTCCGGCATGCACATGCTCACCAGCCAGCTGCTCTCTTCCGGGTTCCAGCACGCAGATGCACCTGGCCAGCTGCTCTGTCCTGGGTTCCGGCATGCACATGCTCACCAGCCAGCTGCTCTCTTCCGGGTTCCAGCACGCGGATGCACCCGGCCAGCTGCTCTCTCCTGGGTTCCGGTATGCACATGCTCACCAGCCAGCTGCTCTCTTCCAGGTTCCAGCACGCAGATGCACCCGGCCAGCTGCTCTCTCCTGGGTTCCGGCATGCACATGCTCACCAGCCAGCTGCTCTCTTCCAGGTTCCAGCACGCAGATGCACCCGGCCAGCTGCTCTCTCCTGGTTCCGGTATGCACATGCTCACCAGCCAGCTGCTCTCTTCCGGGTTCCAGCACGCGGATGCACCCGGCCAGCTGCTCTCTCCTGGGTTCCGGCATGCACATGCTCACCAGCCAGCTGCTCTCTTCCGGGTTCCAGCACGCGGATGCACCCGGCCAGCTGCTCTCTCCTGGGTTCCAGCATGCACATGCTCACCAGCCAGCTGGTCTCTTCCAGGTTCCAGCACACGGATGCACCCGGCCAGCTGCTCTCTCCCAGGTTCCGGCATGCACATGCTCACCAGCCAGCTGCTCTTTTCCGGGTTCCAGCACGCAGATGCACCCGGCCAGCTGCTCTCTCCTGGTTCCGGTATGCACATGCTCACCAGCCAGCTGCTCTCTTCCGGGTTCCAGCACGCGGATGCACCCGGCCAGCTGCTCTCTCCTGGGTTCCGGCATGCACATGCTCACCAGCCAGCTGCTCTCTTCCAGGTTCCAGCACGCAGATGCACCCGGCCAGCTGCTCTCTCCTGGGTTCCGGCATGCACATGCTCACCAGCCAGCTGCTCTCTTCCAGGTTCCAGCACGCAGATGCACCCGGCCAGCTGCTCTCTCCTGGTTCCGGTATGCACATGCTCACCAGCCAGCTGCTCTCTTCCGGGTTCCAGCACGCGGATGCACCCGGCCAGCTGCTCTCTCCTGGGTTCCAGCACGCGGATGCACCCGGCCAGCTGCTCTCTCCTGGGTTCCAGCATGCACATGCTCACCAGCCAGCTGGTCTCTTCCAGGTTCCAGCACACGGATGCACCCGGCCAGCTGCTCTCTCCCAGGTTCCGGCATGCACATGCTCACCAGCCAGCTGCTCTTTTCCGGGTTCCAGCACGCAGATGCACCCGGCCAGCTGCTCTCTCCTGGTTCCGGTATGCACATGCTCACCAGCCAGCTGCTCTCTTCTGGGTTCCAGCACGCGGATGCACCCGGCCAGCTGCTCTCTCCTGGGTTCCGGCATGCACATGCTCACCAGCCAGCTGCTCTCTTCCGGGTTCCAGCACGCGGATGCACCCGGCCAGCTGCTCTCTCCTGGGTTCCGGCATGCACATGCTCACCAGCCAGCTGCTCTCTTCCGGGTTCCAGCACGCGGATGCACCCGGCCAGCTGCTCTCTCCTGGGTTCCGGTATGCACATGCGCGCCGGCCAGCTTGTCTCTTCCGGGTTCCGGCATGCACATGCTCACCAGCCAGCTGCTCTCTTCCGGGTTCCAGCACGCGGATGCACCCGGCCAGCTGCTCTCTCCTGGGTTCCGGCATGCACATGCTCACCAGCCAGCTGGTCTCTTCCAGGTTCCAGCACGCGGATGTGCCCAGTCAGCTGCTCTCTCCCGGGTTCCGGCATGCACATGCTCACCAGCCAGCTGGTCTCTTCCGGGTTCCAGCACGCGGATGCACCCGGCCAGCTGCTCTCTCCTGGCTTCCGGCATGCACATGCTCACCAGCCAGCTGGTCTCTTCCAGGTTCCAGCACGCGGATGTGCCCAGTCAGCTGCTCTCTCCCGGGTTCCGGCATGCACATGCTCACCAGCCAGCTGGTCTCTTCCAGGTTCCAGCACGCGGATGCACCCGGCCAGCTGCTCTCTCCTGGCTTCCGGCATGCACATGCTCACCAGCCAGCTGGTCTCTTCCAGGTTCCAGCACGCGGATGCACCCGGCCAGCTGCTCTCTCCTGGCTTCCGGTATGCACATGCGCGCCGGCCAGCTTGTCTCTTCCGGGTTCCGGCATGCACATGCACCCGGCCAGCTTCTCTCTTCCAAGTTCCAGCACGCAGATGTGCCCAGTCAGCTGCTCTCTCCCAGGTTCCGGCATGCACATGCTCGCCAGCCAGCTGGTCTTCATGCAAAGACCAGCTGGCTGGCGCGTATATGTGCACTGGAACCTGGAAAAGCAGCTGGCTGCCGCACATGTGAGCACCAGCAGCTGCTCTGTTCCGGGTTCTGGCCCTCCGGCTCACGCACTTGTGCATATGTGCACTCCAGTTTTGGCAACAAGTGCCAAAAGGATTAACCATCACTGGCCTATACCATTCTGGACAAATGGCTCTTCTTGAAAACCTCCAGTGATGGACCCCCCACAACTTCCAGAGGCAAGATGTTCTACTGATTAATTGTTAGCAGAGTCAGGAAATTTCTCCTTAGTTCTAGGTTGCTTCTTTCCTTGACAAGTTTCCATCTGTTACTTCTTGTCTTGCCCTCAGGTGCTTTGGAGAATAAGTTGACTCCCTCTTCTCTGTGGCAGCAGCTAAAGTACTGGAAGACTGCTATCCTATCACCCCTAGTCGGTCTCTTCATTAGACTAGGCTGTTCTGCAACTGTTCTTCATACAATTTAGCCAGTTTTTTTCCCTCTAGCCATCAGCTGGGACTCAGGAGGCAGCAATAGATTGGGGGTGGGGCCAAATAAAAGGTAAGAATAATGTGGGGGGCAGGGGGTGGGGGGCAGGGGGGTGGGAGGGCGGGGGGGAGAACCGGTTCGGTGATGTCATATCGTCACCGCTACCGGCTCGGCCAAACCGGACCAAACTGGGAGGAACCCACCACTGGTGGTCTCACCTGTGCAGTACGAAAGGATACTATCACTTTCTGTGATCTTGAAATTCTCGCTTGGTTGTCCCGAAGGTGCTTTTTTCAAGAAGCAACTGGACTTCCTGGTTTTTCTTGGAAGGCGTTTTGCTTCTCATCCAAGAAGCTTCCTCAGAGCTGAAGAAGCTTCTTGGATGAGAAGTGAAATGCCTTCAAAGGAAAACCAGAAAGTCCAGTTGCTTCTTGAAAAAAGCACCTTCGGGATAACCATGACCTGGATGACTGAGAATCTCCATAGATATTAGGCTTCGACTCAACCCTTCCAAGACTGAGTGGCTGTGGCTGCCGGCGTCCCGGTACAGCCAATTAGTCCCATCACTAACTATTGGGGGATGAGTCATTGACCCCCGCAGAGAAAGCTCGCAATTTAGGCATCCTCCTGGATGCACGACTGTCTTTAGAAGATCATATAACAGCCGTGGCCAGAGCAGCTTTCTATCAGGTTCGCCTGATTCGCCAATTGCGTCCCTTTCTAGACCGGGACTCATTATGCACAGTCACTCAAGCCCTCGTCATTTCCTGACTTGACTACTGCAATGCTCTCTACATGGGGCTCCCCTTGAAGTGCACCCGGAAGCTCCAACTGGTCCAGAATGCGGCCGCGCGAGTAATTATGGGAGCAACATGGTGCTCACATGTAACACTTCTTCTACACGAGCTGCACTGGCTTCCGGTGGCCTTCCGAGTGCGCTTCAAGGTGTTGGTTCTTACCTTTAAAGTGCTCCATGGTTTAGGACCTGAGTACTTACGAGACCACCTGCTGCAACCGATAACCTCCCACCAACCAATACGCTCTCACAGAGTAGGCCTACTCATAGTACCATCATTAAAACAATGTTGGCTAGTAGTTCCAAGGGAGAGAGCCTTCTCTGTGGGGGCACCTACTCTTTGGAACAAAATACCCCCTGGAATACGAATAATCCCAGATCTTCGCACTTTCCGATGTACCCTGAAGACCTTTCTGTTTCAACAAGCAGGGCTAGCATAAACATCTAAATTCTATGCCAAGATCTTAGCAGATACACCAAGTTGACTCAATTTCTTATTTACTGTATATATATATATATATATATATATATATATATATATATATATATATATATATATATATATATATATATATATATATATATGAAATCTTAATCTGTTCACTGCCCTGAGTCCTTCGGGAGAAGGGCAGTATAGAAATTAAATAAATAAATAAATAAATAAATAAATAAATAAATAAATAACCATGACCTGGATGACTGAGAATCTCCATAGATATCCCTTCGTTGACGCAATCTAGGACCGCATTTTTGGGCAGCTCCAGCACACTGCTGGCTCACACTTGCGGTCTATTAGGAAACCTAAATCCAGCGGTGGGCTGCTGGGGTTTCGCAGGGGTTCGAGAGAACCTCTAGCTACGATTCTGTGCAGTTCGGAGAACCCACAAATCCCACTCCTGGCTGGCCCCGCCCAGCCCACCCCTCCCCTCCCAGGAGTCTCCACGCAACTCTTTTTTTTTTTTTTATTTGATTTATATGCCGCCCTTCTCTGGAGACCCAGGGCGGCTTACAATGCGTTAAGCAATAGCCTTCATACTTTTGTATATTTATACAAAGTCAGCTTATTGCCCCCACAAACTGGGTCCTCAATTTACCTACCTTTGAAAGGATGGAAGGCTGAGTCAACCTTGAGCCTGATGAGATTCGAACTTACAGTAATTGCAGACAGCTGGGGTTAATCACAATGCTATCAGTCTGCTGAGCCACCAGGCAGACAGGCCATTTTGGATGCAGGTAAGTGCAGGGCGTGTATGGAGGCTTCAGGAGGGCAAGAAACAGGCCTGCCGGAAGTTTGGGAAGGCCGGAAATGGGCCCGTTTCTGGCCTCAGAGGGCCTCCGGAGCCTGGGGAGGGCAAACACACACACACACCCATGGTGCAGGATGCCGACTAGGCCATGCCCACCCAGTAATCAGGCAGAGAACCCCTTGCTAACATTTTTGAAGCCCACCCCTGCCTAAATCCCTCTCACAGGTGCTACTATTGAGCCAAGTACCACCTATTCTGTACCTGTGCGTTTGGTTTTCCTTACCTAAGAGTAGAACCTCGCTTTTCTCACCACTGAATCACAATGTTTTGTCTCTGCTTTTCCGCCCTGAGACCCAGGGGTGAAATGCTCCTGGTTCGGACCGGATCGCCCAATTCGGTAGCGATGGCGGAGGGTGGTTCGGAGAACCGGTAGCAAAAAATCCCTGCGCACATACCCCCATGCCCACCTGAGCCGCGCGATCATCAGAGGCTGGTTTTTTTTTTTTACTTTTAAAAGCATTTTTTCTACAACCTCTTCGGCCAAAAAAAAAATGCTTTTAAAAGTTTTTTTTAAAAAAGCCTCTGATGATCACGCGGCTCAGCTGGGATCATCAGAGGCTTTTCAAACCATTTTTTTCTGCCGAAAGAAAGAGGTTGTAGGGAAAAAAATGCCTTTAACAACCTCTGGCGATCCCAGCTGACTTGCCTGATTGTCAGAGGCTTCTAAAAGCATTTTTTTTCTGCAACCTCTTAAGGTTGTAGAAAAAATGCTTTTAAAAGTAAAAAAAAAAAAAAAAAAGTTGGCCACACCCACCCAGTCATATTACCCCTCCCCCCCACCAAGCCACGCCCACAGAACCGGTAGTAACAAATTTTAGATTTCACCCCTGCCTGAGACCCAACCCTGGTGAGCCTGGTGGCGCAGCAGTCTAATAGCCTGTTATTATCATTCAGCTGCCTGCAATTACTGCTAGTTCGAATCTCACCAGGCTCAAGGTTGACTCAGCCTTCCATCCTTTCTAAGGTAGGTAAATTGAGGACCCGGTTTGTGGGGGGGCAATAAGCTGACTTTGTATAAATATACAAAAGGATGAAGGCTATTGCTTAACGCATTGTAAGCCGCCCTGAGTCTCCGGAGAAGGGCGGCATATAAATCAAATTAAAAAAAAAATACCATCTTTTGTTCCCCAGTTAAATGTCACATGACCCCCTTGGAAGCTTCCTTTCCCGCCCTCCTTACCCCCGTTCCCCCAGCCCCTCAAGTCCTTATCAGCGTGCAAGGCCAAACATTGATCCAGCCCGAGAGATCCATCTTCCTTCCAGATGGCACGGCTCATTGCTTGGTCCCTCCAGCTGTTCCCAGCCATTGACGTGACTTTTCCCTGGGCCAGATGTGTACCGAAGCATTCTTTCCTTCCAGGTGCCGGGACTGATGTATGCACATCATTACGGTCCTGGCAAAAGATGAGAACTGGGGCTGGCACCCAACCAGCCCCCAAATCGCACGCTGCACGCTCTGCAGGAGGAACACCTTGAGTGGGGTGCCGACCCTTCCAGATTCCACGCAAGGGCTCCCCTTTTTTATTAGCTTCACCTGACAGCTGCAAACAAAAGGGGGCAGGCTTTCTTGGGTAACCATTCCCAAGGGAAGAAAGCTGGGGCTGACCCAGGATCTCTGTGAATTTCTAAAAGGCTTCCCATTAAATAGAGAGAAGGAGATTGCAAAACACAGACCGTCGGATTTTGGCTTGCTCCCAGATGCTTCCAGCTGTGGCCAGGTCTTTCTCCGTCTTTTTGCCAGAATGAAGAAATAAACACACAACTCTCCATTTGTGAAAGCGTGAAATCCACTGTCACAAAAATTGTTTCCATCCTTCGATGAAGCGCACAGGCTACGCTCGCACAAGATGTTTCGTTTGGATGCCGTGCTCACCTATTTTCTGGGTTTACACAATCCATTTGGCCAAGGGGATCCCCTAATTAACCAAACGGGACCCATTCACGCAGATTCACACAATAGCCTAACGCAGGGGTCTGCAACCTTAGAGCCATTTGGACCCGTTCCCCACAGAAAAGAAAACACCGGGAGCCACAAAACCTGGGTGGGCGTGGCCAACTTGATGTCACTCACTTCCACCAGTCACATGACACCCTCCCTAGCCATGCCCACCCAGCCGGTCATTAGGGCAGAGAACCAGTTGTTAAAAAACACCGGGAACCACAAAACCTTTTTGACATTTCTCTCTCTCCCCTCCCTCCCTCCCCCCCTTTCTCCCTCTCCCTCTCCCTCTGTATCTCTCTATGTCTCTCTCTCTCTCTCTCTGTATCTCTCTATGTCTCTCTCTCTCCCCCCCTCTCTCTGTATCTCTCTATGTCTCTCTCCCCCTCTCTCTGTATCTCTCTATGTCTCTCTCTCTCTCCCCCCTCTCTCTGTATCTCTCTATGTCTCTCTCTCTCCCTCTCTCTGTATCTATGTCTCTCTCTCTCTCCCTCTCTGTATCTCTCTATGTCTCTCTCTCTCCCTCTCTTTCTGTATCTCTCTATGTCTCTCTCTCCCTCTCTCTCTATCTCTCTATGTCTCTCTCTTTCTCCCCCTCTCTCTCTGTATCTCTCTATGTCTCTCTCTCTCCCCCTCTCTCTGTATCTCTCTATGTCTCTCTCTCCCCCTCTCTCTGTATCTCTCTATGTCTCTCTCTCCCCCTCTCTCTGTATCTCTCTATGTCTCTCTCTCTCCCCCTCTCTCTGTATCTCTCTATGTCTCTCTCTCCCCCTCTCTCTGTATCTCTCTATGTCTCTCTCTCCCCCTCTCTCTGTATCTCTCTATGTCTCTCTCTCCCCCTCTCTCTGTATCTCTCTATGTCTCTCTCCCCCTCTCTCTGTATCTATGTCTCTCTCTCCCTCTCTCTCTGTATCTCTCTATGTCTCTCTCTCTCCCCCTCTTTCTGTATCTCTCTGTCTCTGCCCTGGCCACTTCTCCATCCCACGCCGTCGCCCTTACCTTCTCAGGCCAGGCAAGGAGTGACTGGGAGGGGAGGGTGAGGCCAGCCAGTGGTGAGATTCCCCTGACAGAGAGCCAAAGCAGAGGGCCCAAAGAACCACATGTGGCTCCGGAGCTGCAGGTTGCTGACCCCTGGCCTAACACAAGCTTAGCAGGTTGCGCCAAGGTAAAAGTCGTGCTTTACAGGCTTGGCCTCTTGAAGATGTGTGAACTTCCAACTCCTAGAATTTCCCCAGCCAATGCTGCTGGGAATTGAATCCATACATCTTAAAAATAGGCTGGCTGGGAAATTCTGGTTGTGAAGTGGGGCATCAGGTGAACGGACCTGATTTTTTTGACATTTTTTCAGGGGCTGTTGCGAACATGGAGGTTGTTTAGCAAAGCAATTTTCCCCAATGGACATTTTTGTTGGAAACTGGAGGTAAACCCCAGAAATCAGCAAAAAGCCTCACAAACTGCAGCCATATAACCGTGGGATATTGCAATCAGCCATAAAGGGGAGCCAATTGCCAACCAAGAGAGCCAGTTTGATCTAGAAATTAAGGCACCAGGCTAGAAAGCAGGAGACAGTAACAGTAACAGAGTCGGAAGGGACCTTGGAGGTCATCTAGTCCAACCCCCTGCTCACACAGGAGACCTGTACTAGGGATTCGAACTGCCGAACTGCCAACCTTTCTGATCGACAAGCTCAGTGTCTTAGCCACTGATCCACCTACTCCCGCCTTAGGCATGAAAGCCAGCTGGGTGACTTTGGGCCAATCACCAGGAGACTGTGAATTCTAGTCCTAATTGTAATTTTTTTTTTTTAACCACTTAACCCCCACCCCACCCCCCCGGCTTGTCCGCTATTTTTTGGAAGCAGACCTGGCAACCCTATGTGAATGCAGCCCCGAATAAATGCAGCCCCATTAGGAGAAACATTGGGATATAAGAGCTCAGATATTCTGCAAGAACATTCCCCCAGGCAATGCAAAATAGCATCCAACTGCTAAATAGGTAAGCAGCCCACACTTGTGCCTATGAATTATACATCTGGCTATATTATTATTTCTTATTATTCCTTAATCCTTTTAGCTTGAAAGGCAGAAGCAGAACTGCCTCCTCTAACCCAGTGGGCAGAATCTTTTGGGTTTTTGTAATATAGAGGAGGAGAAACTCTTGAAAACGTACCGCAGATTCAGCAAGTAGCTCTGAAGGGTTCTGTGGAAACTCTCTCTGGCTGGGTTCACACAACACGTTCAACTTTACAACTCGTACCTTCATCCAGTGGTGAAATCCAATTTTTCTTTTACTACCGGTTCTGTGGGCGTGGCTTGGTGGGCGTGGTGTGGCTTGGTGGGCGTGGCTTGGTGGGCATGTCAGGGGAAGGACACTGTAAAATCTCCATTACTTCCCCACTCCTGGGGGAAGGATATTGCAAAATCTCCATTCCCTCCCCACTCCTGGGGGAAGGATACTGCAAAATCCCCATTCCCTCCCCACTCTAGGGCCAACCAGAGGTGGTATTTGCCAGTTCTCCGAACTACTCAAAATTTCCGCTACCGGTTCTTCAGAACCTGTCAGAACCTGCTGGATTTCACCCCTGCCTTCATCCCTACATCAAACAGGATAGATCAGTGGTGGGTTTCAAATTTTTTTACTACCGGTTCTGTGGGCGTGGCTTGGTGGGTGTGGCAGGGGAAGGATACTGCAAGAGCCTTGATAGTACAGTGGTCTAAGCACCCTGTTATTAACACAGCTGCCTGCAATTTACTGCTGGTTCGAATCTCTCCAAGGCTCAAGGTTGACTCAGCCTTCCATCCTTTCTAAGGTAGGTGAAATGAGGACCCAGTTTGTGGGGGCAATAAGCTGACTTTGTATAAATATACAAAAGGATGAAGGCTATTGCTTAGCACATTGTAAGCCGCCCTGAGTCTCCAGAGAAGGGCGGCATATAAATCAAATTTTAAAAAAAATCCCCATTTCCTCCCAATCAGCTGGGACTCCGGAGATAGGGAATAGATGGGGGCGGGGCCAGTCAGAGGTTGTATTTACCGGTTCTCTGGACTACTCAAAATTTCTGCTACCGGTTCTCCAGAACTGGTCAGAACCTGCTGAAACCCACCTCTGGGATAGATAGGGCCAGGTTATCTTCAAGACCGCCTTCTACTGCATAGCTCCCAGTGACCGGTAAGATCCCACAGAGTTGGTCTCCTTCGGGTCCCGTCAGCTAAACAGTGCCGGCTGTCGGGCCCGCGGGGGAGGGCCTTCTCTGTGGCAGCCCCAGCTCTCTGGAACCAGTTACCTCCTGAGATCCTGACCATCCCCACCCTATTGGCCTTCCGAAAAGCGGTGAAGACCTGGCTTTTCCGGCAGGCCTGGAGCTGTTGATCTCACTGTTGCTATCTGGCGAGATCCGGCCATGAATGGTGTGAATGGGTTTTAATTGTTTTTAATGTTTTAATTTTTAATGTTTTTAATATATGGTTTTTAAATGCATTGTATGCCGCCTTGAGTCTTCGGAGAAAGGCGGCATACAAGTTGAATAAATGAATGAATGAATGAATGAATGAATGAATGAATGAATAAAGTATCTAACTACACGCTCTGGTTGCTCAGGTTTACGAAGGAGAGTTTTGGGTGCCACATTACATTCCCTGACAAATAATGCCTATCCTGGCCTGATTCGCACAATGACCAAAACTGGCTTCCCACATTACATTTGACCTGCTTGCTAAACCAGCCCTCGCTGCATCCTAGATGAACTTCTGCGGGTTTATCATCGCCTGTATTTCTTGCACCACCTTGGTCAACGTTTTGCAAACATGCCGGCTGGGGAATTCTGGGAGTTGAAGTCTGCAGGTCTTAAAACTGCCAAAGTTGGACGTCTCTGTAAATGAAGGTTTAACTACTGGAGGAGATTACAGGTTAAATGATGGCTGTGCCATCCACCATCATGAATGCTTGGCCCTGGGGAAATACATACAGGAGTGGCCAAAATTGGGAAAACCTTTTGGGAAAAGTGTATTTTTGAGGTTTGATGGCTAATAACACCACTTTTTTGGAGGGGGCGTTTCAAGATAATCCTATTCCACTGCTGGAATGGCCTGGGAATAGCCTGCGGCTCAGGGGTGGGTTCTAAATTTTTTTACTACCGGTTCTGTGGGCGTGGCTTATTTTGTGGGTGTGGCTTGGAGGTCATGTGACTGGGTGGGCGTGGCTAGCTGGTCAGAGTCATTTCTGGAAGGTCCTCGCACTTACAATCAGTCCGTGCACTTACAACCCGACTCATTTGTTTGCTTTTAACACTGATCAGCTGGAGGATGGCCCTTTGAAGCCACGCGGCAAGAGTTTAACAGTTTTTTTCCTTCTAGTCATCAGCTGGGACTCAGGAGGCAGCAATAGATTGGGGGTGGGACCAAATAAAAGGTACGAATAACATGGGGGGGTGGGAGGGCGGGGGGGAGAACCGGTTCGGTGACGTCATATCGTCACCGCTACCGGCTCGGCCGAACCGGACCGAACCGGGAGGAATCCACCACTGCTGCGGCTCTGGAGCCGCATGTGGCTCTTTCACCCCTCTGCTGCAGCTCCCTGTCACTCAAAATATTACTCACAGCCGCCAATGTGCAACACTTGCCGGCACATGATTTATTGAGCTTTTCAACCCCCGGTAGGCCAACCATGGATAAATCCAAGAAAAGAAAAGTTTCAGAAGAAAACAGAATGTTTAATTCAACTACATATGCTAGTTTTGTGGCTGCTCAAGAAATAGTTAGGCACGGGAAGGGTTTTGTGGCTCCCGGTGTTTTCTTTTCTGTGGGAAACAGGTCCAAATGGCTCTTTGAGTGTTTAAGATTGCAGACCCGTGGCCCAGACCTTAACCCAATTGAAAAATCTATGGAGCCGACTAAAAAAACTTGTTCGTCAGAAGCAACCCAGCAATAAATCCCAGTTAATCGAAGCAATCCTTCAATCTTGGTTTCACATTATAACAGTTGCAGAACTCAAAGACTTGGTTCACTCCATGGGAAGACGTTGTAAGGCCATCATTCATGCTAAAGGTTACCCAACTAAGTATTAAGTGACACGGTGGTCTTTCGCCGTACCCTAAAAACTTTTCTTTTCCATCAAGCAGGGCTGGCGTGACCCCCCCCCTTTTTTTTTTTTTAGCCTTTTAAATTGTCAATGGGTTTTACTTTGAATGTTTTAAATTTTGGGCCAAAGTCATATAATTCTTTTTAAAAATTTTAAATTTTGTATTGGTATGTGTTTTAGTTCTGGCTGTGCACCGCCCTGAGTCCACTAGGAGAAGGGCGGGATATAAATTGAATAAAATAAAAAATAAATAAATAAATTATCTCGTTTTTTCTTCGCGTTTCACTTTTCTTCTTTATACTGTAACTGCCATTCTAATAGCAAATCCTTCATAAAAGTTATCGCATTACATTCTCTTTTTTTTTATTGCAAAAGTTTTACAATTACATTTTCACCCCATTTCCTCCCCCCAAACCCACCCCAAGCCCCCCAACCTAACCCGCCTCCCCCCTGACTTCCACAGAATATAATCCCATCAAAATCCCCTTTTTATAAAACCTGAACCCCTCCAACCCCCATATATATAATACTTTCAGTGAAAAGCTATTTGATACTTCCTAGTTTGATATTTATTCTGCACATAATGTATCCACTTTTTCCATTCCCATTCATAAGTCTCTCGCATTACATTCTCGATTAAATTATCTTTCCATTGATAAATAATTTTATGGTACTACCCCACCCCCACCCCCAAAAAAAGTAGTGTCATTAGCTAGTTTTAGAAAATACACTTTTTCCCCAAAAGGTTTCCACAATTTGGGCCACTACTGTAGGCAAATCTCATCTCTGTTCTTCCACAGCTATAATTAGGGTCCTCCAGAGCCTACCACTCCCCCCAAAATGTCAGGACATCATTGGCACCCTATTGGCCAGAGGATCCTGTGGGAAATCATCCTTTCCTCCCTCTTCATTCCAGAGAGACCCTCTACCCTAATATCCCCTCTGTGCCTCGGACAGGCTGTAAATGCAGAAGCCAGATAAAGTGTCAGCACCCAAGAAATCCTTCCACCGACACCTCGGGCTGCTGAGGAGTCTTCGCCCATCGAGTCCGGTAGCCCAGCTCTGGAATCTGCTGGATGTCAGCAAAGCAAGACCAGCCCGGAAGATGCTGATTGTGAGAGGAGCCGGGAGCGATAAGCTCAAGGGAAAGGCCCTCCAGAAAGCATTAGCTAATGCCCCAGGTGTCCAGATAGGCATTCAGACCAGGAGCCGGTCAGTTTCTCTTTCTGATAGCGATACGGCCGGAGGCAGATGGTCCTCCCTGGGGGTGGAGATGTACCTTCTCCGCACAGCTGGACTGGCTTCGATCAGCCACCCCAGACTTTTCTGGGCTTAGTAACTTTTCAGCAATGGGCCAGAAACTGCACACAAGCAAACCTGAATATTGCATTGCATTGCATTGCATTGCATTGCGTTGCATTGCATTGCATTGCGTTGCATTGCATTGCATTGCATTGCATTGCGTTGCGTTGTGTTGCGTTGCGTTGCATTGCATTGCATTGCATTGCATTGCATTACGTTGTATTGCGTTGCATTGCGTTGTGTTGCGTTGCGTTGCATTGCATTGCAATGCATTGTGTTGTGTTGTGTTGTGTTGTATTTTATTGCAATGTTCTCATTTTTTGTTTTCAAGCTTTGCTTCCATTTTGTTCTCAATCAAGCCACTTTAAGTCCTTCAGCATAACTATCAATCAGAACAGAGCTGGAAGGGACTTTGGAGGTCTTCTAGTCCAGCCCTCTGCTCAAGCAGGAGATCCTACACCATGTCAGAGAAGTGACTGTCCAGCCTCTTCTTAAAAACCTCCAATGATGGAGCACCCACAACTTCTGGTGGCAAGCTGTTCCACTGGTTAATTGTCCTCACCGTTAGGAAATTTCTCCTTAGTTCCAGGTTGCTTCTCTCCTTGATTAGTTTCCATCCATTGTTTTTTGTCCTGCCCTCTGATGCTTTGGAAAATAAGTTGACCCCCTCTTCTTTGTGGCAGCTTCTCAAATACCGGAATACTGCTATCATGTCACCCTTAGTCCTTCTTCTCTCTAAACTAGACAAACCCAAATCCTGCAACCGTTCTTCATATTTAAATTTAATAAAACTTAATTTAATAAAAATTTAATAAAACAAATTTAATAAAACATAAAACATATGTTTTAGTTTCCAACCCTTTAATCACCCTAGTTGCTCTTCTCTGCACTTTTTCCAAAGTCTCAATATCTTTTTTTGTAATGTGATGACAAAACTAATGCAATATTCCAAGTGTGGCCTTACTAAGGCTTTGTCCTTAATAAGTGGTAGTAATACGTCATGTGATTTTGATTCTATGCCTCTGTTTATACAACCAAGGATTGCATGAGCTTTTTTGGCTGCTGCCGCACACTGCCGATTCACGTCTAACTGATCGTCCACAAGGACTCCAAGGTCCCTCTCACAGTTACTGTTTTTCAGCCAAGTTTCGCCTAATGTATACTTGTACCTTTTTTTTTGTTTTTCCTACTTTGGGTGTAAAACCTTGCTTTTCTTCACATTAAATTTCATGTTGTTGGATAGGGCCTGGTTATTCAAGTCTGTCATGAACTTTTTGAATCCCGAGCTTGTCTTCTGGGGTGTTGTCTTATTCCTGCCAGTTTAGTGTCATCTGCAAATTCGATGAGTTCCCCTTCCGTTCCCTCATCTAAGTCATTTATGAAGATATTGAAGAGTATTGGGCCTAAGACAGAAACCTTGTGGCCAGTGGCGGGTTTCATAAATTTTTACTACTGGTTCTGTGGGCGTGGCTTGGTGGGCATGGCAAGGGAGGGATACTGTAAAATCTCCATTCCCTCCCCACTCCAGGGGAAGGATACTGTTAAATCTCCATTCCCTCCCCATTCCAGGGGAAGGTTACTGCAAAATCCCCATTTCCTCCCAATCAGCTGGGACTTGGGAAGCAGAGAATAGATGGGGGTGGGGCCAGTCAACCAGTATTTACCGGTTCTCCAAACTACTCAAAATTTCCGCTACTGGTTCTCCAGAACTGGTCAGAACCTGCTGAAACCCACCTCTCCTTGTGGCACCCTGCTGCTTAGAATAGAAGGGACCTTGAAGGTCTTCTAGTCCAACCCCCTGCCCAGGCAGGAAACCCTACACCACTTCTGACAAATGGTTATCCAACATCTTCTTAAAAATTTCCAGTGTTGGAGCATTCACAACTTCTGCAGGCAAGTTGTTCCACTGATCAATTGTTCTAACTGCCAGGAAGTTTCTCCTTAATTCTAAATTGCTTCTCTCCTTGATCAGTTTCCACCCATTGCTTCTTGTTCTACACTCAGAAGAATAGTTTGACTCCCTCTTCTTTGTGGCAGCCCCTGAGATATTGGAAGACTGCTATCATGTCACCCCTGGTCCTTCTCTTCATTAAACTAGACATACCCAGTTCCTGCAACCGTTCTTCATAGGTTTCAGCCTCCAGTCCCCTAATCCTCTTTGTTGCTCTTCTCTGCACTCTTTCTAGAGTCTCCACAACTTTTTTACATCGTGGCGACCAAAACTGAATGCAATATTCCAAGTGTGGCTTTGGAATGCTTCCCTCCATGTAGATGTAGACCAGGGGTGAAATCTAAAATTTGTTACTACCGGTTCTGTGGGCGTGGCTTGGTTGGGGAGGGGGGTAATGTGACTGGGTGGGTATGGCCAATTTTTTTTTTTTTTTTTTTACTTTTAAAACCATTTTTTCTACAACCTCTTGTAAAAAAATGCTTTCAAAAGGCTGTGACGATCCCAGCTGGGTTGCCTGATTGGCAGAGGCTTTTTTTTCTTTTAAATGCCTCTGACGATCAGGCAACTCAGCTTGGATCGTCAGAGGCATTTAAAAGAAAAAAAGGGTTTTTTTTTTCTTTTAAAAGCCTTTGATGATCCCAGCTGAGCTGCGCAATCATCAGAGGCTTTTTTTTTTACTTTTAAAAGCATTTTTTTTTTGGCCGAAGAGGTTGTAGAAAAAATGCTTTTAAAAGTAAAAAAAAAAAAAAGCCTCTGATGATTGCGCGGCTCAGCTGGGCATGGGGGGCGGCAGGGATTTTTGCTACCGGTTCTCCGAATCACCCACCTCCATCGCTACCGGATCGGGTGATCCGGTCCGAACCGGGATCATTTCACCCCTGATGTAGACCCATTAAGGACTACTCATTAAGTACAGTTTGTCTGCCAGTTACAAACCCATCTGTACATGATCTCCAAGGCTTCTTTCCACTCCGGAAAGGAGTGTGGGTTATACCCAGTCCTTTAACCCCTTTCCATTCTCACCTAACAGAGATGAGCTGCGCTTCCAATTTATCCCGTATGCTGGTGAGTCCATCTGTCCGCTTAATCTGTTTGCCTTCCCAAGTCATTAAGCTGATACAAAGCCTCAGCGCTTCTTCCTGGCTGCCTCTCACCTCGGCCTTCTCTTGAGCATCTCATCTCTTGATTTTTTAAAATAACACCACCACCACTCTGTTCCTAGCAATCCACCCTGGGTGCCTGTCACACCTCTGGCCGAATGGAAGACCAGAGAAGAGAGAAAAGGTAATTAATTGCAGCCATTACACACGAGGGCTGTTCAATGGCTGGATGGCCACCATCTGCCTCCTTCTCTGCATGGCTGCAAACGGTTGCCAGGGTCAAGGAGAGAATATAATTGATTGCTAGAGAGAAATAGGAGTCCTCCTGTCTGGCTGATTGGATCGATTCCCACACAGGCAGAGAGGCCAGCCTCTTGGCTGTGGATGATTGGGCCAGCTTTCGTGACACGTGGATTCAATTCAGGCCCTCCCTGCTGAGATGCCGAAGAGGAAGGGGGGGGGGAGAGATGTCAAGAAGGCAATGGCCAGAGCGAAGGGATGCCTCTCAATCACCCAAGGACAAAGGGCCCATCAAGCAGAAGCCAACCGAGAACAGCGACCGAGCAGCCAACGCACGAGGGCCTGTTTTTACTAACCTCTGCCCTCCGGTTTGATCAACGGTGCCCAGCAAATGAGATTCTCCCACCTAGGTTAGGACAAGCACCCGAGCGCAGCAAGCCAGCCCCAGCCGTATATAGATTCAGTCAGCCGATCGATATTGTAAGATCGAGGCCCAAAAGCAGAATGAATGAATGAATGAATGAATGAATCGTTGGATAAAACAAATGCTCAAGAAGTTCTCCCAGAAGTTCTCTCTGTCAGAGAAACAGAGAGAAAGAGAGAAAGAGAAAAAGAGAGCGAGAGAGAAACAGAGAGAGAGAGAGAAAGAGAGAGAGAGAGATGGGGAAGACCGAGAGATACAGAGACATAGAGAGAGAAAGAGATAAAAAGACAGAGAGAAAAAAGAGAGAGAAATAAACAGAGAAAAATGGAGAGAGAGAGAGAGAATAAAAGAGAGAGAGAGAGATTGGGGGAGACAGAGAGATGGGAGGAGACAGAGAGAGAGAGAAACCAAGAGGAGAGAGAAAGAGAGAGAGAGAAAACAGAGAGAGACAGAGCTGGAAAGAGACAGAGACAGACGGAGAGAGACAGGAACAGAGGCAGAAAGATACCGAGAGGGAGACGGAGATGGAGATGGAGAGAGAGAAGGAGAAAGACAGACAGATAGAGATAGATATGGAGAGAGAGACAGATGGAGATGGAGATGGAGAGAGAAAGAGAGAGGGGGAGCGAGAGTGGGGAGAGGGAGAGAGAGAGATGGAGATGGAGAGAGAAAGAGAGAGGGGGAGCGAGAGGGGGGAGAGGGGGAGAGAGATGGAGATGGAGAGAGACAGAAAGAAAGATGGAGAGAGGGGGGGAGATGGAGATGGAGAGACAGAGACAGAGAAAGATGGAGAGAGAGGGGGGAGATGGAGATGGAGATGGAGAGACACAGAGAGAGAGAGAGATGGAGAGAGACAGAGAGAGAGATTTTAAAAAGTTTGCCAGTTCTTATCAATACTAAAAGTTTCTAGCAAAAAGCACCCACTGTAGACAATAGTGTAATTTAACAACCATCTCAAAAACGGTTATAAAATCAGGCACAGTCACATGGTATCCCACTTAATGATGAACATGACTTCCAGGCTCAATTATCGTTGTAAGTCAAGGATTGTGTGTGTGTGTGTGTGTGTGTGTGTTCATATTTTTATCCAGCTACAATCAAAGGTGTTCAACAGCTTACACAAAGTACAAAATCACTTAAAACATCCACACTACGAGCTTCCGTTAAAAAAAAAAAAACAATAAAAAAAATCACCATCCAAACCTAAAAATGCAAACAATCAAAACTGAAGATTAAAGGTGGCACGATAAAATCAGAGAAAAATTCTCCAAAGCAGATCCGTCTTTTTGTTAAGGATATTGTTGAAATGACAATGCATTATGCATTGTATCTAGAACTTATACTTCCCGAAGATTGGCAAGGAGGGAACCGGTTTGCTCATTCTTCATTGCCTGATTTGATTAATTCGATTTGATTCATTGCCCGAGCCGTGCCTGGAGCATGTAAAGGGGATTTGAACTCAATCATCCAGTGAACTCTCACGGATTAAATCAGAGATGTCCAACCGGGGCCGTTTTAAGACTTGTGGACTTCAACTCCCAGAATTCCCCAGCCAGCAAGGGAATTGGACACCCCTGGCCAAGATTGGACACCCCTGGATTAAAGACTCTATTTGGCTGGCCAGTTGACCATTTGCCAATAAAAAGAAAATGCATCGCTGCAAAAACCCCTCCAAGAAAAGAAAGAGAAAGTTATGTCTCATTTGCATATGGTAATTTATAACTGTAGGTCAGTCTTTAGCATCTTGATAGCTACAGATGGATTGGAGTTCAATCTTCCCTGTATCGCAACATGGCAGAGATTAATTCTGTTCATTTGGTTAAACAGTTAAGCTGGCAGGAATAGCTAACACCCTAGATAGAAGAGAAGAGAAGAGAAGAGAAGAGAAGAGAAGAGAAGAGAAGAGAAGAGAAGAGAAGAGAAGAGAAGAGAAGAGAAGAGAAGAGAAGAGAAGAGAAGAGAATTCTTTATTGGCCAAGTGTGATTGGACACACAAGGAATTTGTCTTGGTGCATACGCTCTCAGAGTACATAAAAAAAAAGATACATTCGTCAAGAATAATAAGGTACAACACTTAATGATAGTCATAGGGTACAAATAAGCAATCTGGAAACAATCAGTATCAATATAAATCATAAAGATACCAGCAACAAAATCACAGTCATACAGTCATAAGTGGGAGGAGAAATTTTGAGCAGTTCGGAGCAGTGGTGAAATCCAATTTTTTTTTACTATTGGTTCTGTGGGCGTGGCTTGGTGGGCATGGCAGGGGGGGCATACTGCAACTCTCCATTCCCTCCCACTTCTGCGGGAAGGATATTGCAAAATCTCCATTCCCACCCCACTCTGGGGCCAGCCAGAGGCGGTATTTGCCAAACTACTCAAAATTTCCGCTACTGGTTCTCTGAACCAGGGGTGAAATCCAGCAGGTTGTAACAGGTTCTGGAGAACCGGTAGCGGAAATTTTGAGCTGTTCAGAGAACCAGTAGCGGAAATTTTGAGTAGTTTGGCTGGCCCCAGAGTGGGGTGGGAATGGAGATTTTGCAATATCCTTCCCCCCAGGAGTAGGAGGGAATGGAGATTTGCAGTATCCTCCCCCTGCCCCACCCACCAAGTCACGCCCACAGAACCTGTGGTAAAAAAAATTGAATTTCACCACTACTCCGAACTGCTCAAAATTTCCACTACCGGTTCTCCAGAACCTGTCAGAACCTGCTGGATTTCACCCCTGCTGTAGAGAGACTGACAACGGTAAAATGGATGGATGTCGGTTCCATGCTTGGGGGAGCGGAGAGCCGGAAGGACAATGTCCAGAGGGGAAAGGAATCCGAGCCTTTCCAAGCAAGGTTCTCTGCCACTAATTCCATGCGCCTACTCAGAAGTTGCTCTTTGCTTTAGGGAATAAACAAAGCGCCCCTGTGTATTTCCCTCCATAGACTTAATTGCAGTGGGGAGGATTAATCCCAGAGGCTCAATCCAAATTAGCAACTTTGATCTTAGAAAGCCAAACGCAGCTGGCTCAGCATTCCTTTGCTGCCTATTTTGGCTCCCGGAGTTGTGAAACAGAGAGGCATTTTAACTGATTATTCAGTCAACCCATATTGGGGAGGGGGGGTATCATCCTAAAACCTTAAATCTGCTTAAATTAGGGGAAAATTTAACGAAACTGGCCAGGTTTTTCCACCGGGCTAAGCCACGGAAGAAGTAACTGCTAGCTCTTTTTTTGTGAAATCGATGGTGATTATTTTCCAACTTGCTCTATTACAGGTAGTCCTCGATTTACAATAGTTCATTTAGTGACTGTTTGAAGTTACAACGGCACTGAACAAAAATGGACGTAAGACCGTTTAAGAAGACCCGGGCTCCGTTTTCGCTGGCAGAAGGGCTAGCAAAACAAACTAAAAACAAAACAAAAGGAGAAATGTTTCCCATTTTGCATTTGCGCATGCAAGAAGGGACAGGAAAAGAGAAAGGGAAAGAGGAAAGAAAAAGAAAAAGAAGGGAAAACAGGAAGAGAGTAAGGAAGGAAAAATAAGGGAAGAGGGGAAGGAAGAAGAAAAGAGAATAAAGGGGGAAGGAAAAAGAAGAAAAGGGAGGGAGGGAGGGAGGGAGGATGTCACACAAGTGATGTCAAGCGGGCCACGCCCGCCACGCCCATGTCCCCCCACTCCCCCCACCCCCCGAGGTCAAATACAACCCTGATTTGGCCCTCAATGTAATTGAGTTTGACACCCCGATCTAGTGAAAAGCACTTGATTAATCTTATATTCTATTAATCTGTCAAACTATTTACTAAGTCTGCACTACTATTAATCTTCTCATCGTTCCCACCGCCCATCTCCTTCCACTTATGACTGTAGGCCTGTAATTTTGTTGCTTTTATCCTTACGATTTATATTGATATTATTTCCTGATTGCTTATTTGTACCCTATGACTATCATTAAGTGTTGTACCTTATGATTCTTGACGAATGTATCTTTTCTTTTAGGTACTCTGAGAGCATATGCACCAAAGACAAATTCCTTGTGTGTCCAATCACACTTGGCCAATAAAGAATTCTATTCTATTCTATTCTATTCTATTCTATTCTATTCTATTCTATTCTATTCTATTCTATTCTATTCTATTCTATTCTATTCTATAAAGAATTCTATTCTATTCTATTCTATTCTATTCTATTCTAGAATTCTATTCTATTCAATAAAGAGTTCTATTCTATTCTATTCTTATTCTATTCTATTCTTATTCTATTCTATTCTAATTCTTATTCTATTCTTATTCTACTCTATTCTATTCTTATTTTATTCTATTCTAATTCTTATTCTATTCTTATTCTATTCTCATTCTATTCTCATTCTATTCTTATTCTATTCTAATTCTAATTCTAATTCTTATTCTAGAGTAGAATAGAATAGAATAGAATAGAATAGAATAGAATAGAATAGAATAGAATTCTTTATTGGCCATGATATGCTTCAACAGATTGTTTAATACACAAGCAGACACATTCACATGATATGTTAATGATATGCAGACACATTCACATGCAATGTGCAAATCCAGGATGTTGGATTAATTTACGGTTCAATGCACAGGCAGTCCTCAACGTACGACCTCAATTTATGAGAGATAAGTGAGAGATTTGTTAACTGAGTTTTGCCTCATTTTCCGACATTTTTTGCCGCAGTTGTTAAGTGAATCAATGCAGTTGTTAAGTTAGTCACATGTTTGTTAAGTGAATCTGGCTTCCCCATTGACTTGGCTTGTCAGAAGGTCGCAAAAGGGAATCACCGGACCCAGAGACACTGCAACCGTCATAACTATGAATCAGTTGCCAAGTGTCTGAATCACGTGACTATGGCACTGCTGCAAATGGTTTTAAATGTGAAAAAACGGCCAGGTCATAGTTTTTTCAATGATGTTGTAACTTTGAATGGTCACTAAATGAACGGTTATAAGTCGAGGGCAACTTGTATTCTGCAAAACCTAGAACAGTGATGGCTAACCTTTTTGCCATTGCGTGCCAGGAGCAGGCGGGGGGGTTTGCGCACGTGCGTGCCCACATCCATAATTCTATGCGCCCTGCCCCCCCCCACTCCCCATGCTCCTGGCACACGATGGTACGGTAGGCCCGTTTTTGCTCTCCCCAGCCTCCAGAGCCTTTCTAGGAGTCTGGGAAGGGCGAAAACAGTCTTCCCCACCCCCACCCCCCTGGAGGTCCCCCGGAGGCCAAAAACAGCCCGTTTGTCAATTTCCAGTGGGACCGGAAGACCCGTTTTTGCTCTCCCCAGCCTCCAGAGCCTTTCTAGGAGACTGGGGAGGGCGAAAACGGCCTTCCCCAACCCACCCACCCCCGGAGGCCCTCTGGAGGCTGAAAACAGCCCATTTGCCAACCTCCAGTCCGTTTCTGGCCTCTTGAGGGCCTTTGGGGGTGGGGAAGGCCATTTTCGCCCTCCCCAGTCTCCTAGAAAGGCTCTGGAGGCTGGGGAGAGAGAAAAACGGGCCTTCCCCACCACCACCACCGAGGTCCTCCAGATGCAGGAAACAGCCTGTTTCCCTACTTCTGGTGGGCCCAGAAGGCCCGAAAATCAGCTGGCCGGCACACGCATGCATGCCAGAACTGAGCTCGCGTGCCCACCGATATGCCATAGGTTCGTCATCACGGACCTAGAAGGTGAATTAGATTGCAGCAAGAAACCTGGTGCAACGTGTTTTTAACAAAAGTATATTGCTTCGATATCGATAGCTAAGACAGAGAACCCATCCTCTAAAAGTGGTTGGAAATGAATAAATAATCTATTTGAAGATTAAGGCCAAAAGCGTTCTTTCGTATTTAGAGGTTATGTTGCATAGACCAACAATTCTGGAAGACGATCTGTTGTAAAATGAAACACTTTCTAAAGATTGGATTCCGGTTTCCAACCAGTTGTTTGAAATACTTTGCCAAACCTTCTGTTTTCACAAACTATATTGAGTTGGCTTTGCATCGGGTAGGCGATGCCAGGCCACACTTATGTTTTTCATTGCAAATTATATATTATTATCTTCATAGAAAAATGGCAAATTAAGTGGCCGTATTTCATTTCTCTCGAAAATAACCTTTACATTTGAAAAAAAACAAAAACAAATGTAATATAGAATTTGATTCCACTTGGAAGCCGTTCCTGGAAAACAGTTCAACATATGGATTCATACTGGATCCGAAGTTTCTTTTAGCATAAGGTTTTAATACAGGCAGTCTTCAAATTACAACAGCTTGTTTAGTGACCATTCGACGTTACAATGGCACTGAAAAAAAAGTGGCTTATGATGGTTTTTCACGCTTACGACAGTTGGAGCATCCCCATGGTCACGGGATCAAAATTTAGACGCTTGGTAGCTGGCTCAGATTTATGACATTTGCGGTGTCCCATGGTCACGTGATTTCCTTTTGCGACCTCCTGACAAGCCAAGTCAATGGGGAAGCCAGATTCACTTAACAACTGTGTTACTAACTTAACTGCAGTGATTCGCTTAACAACTGTGGCAAGAAAGGTCGTAAAATGGGGCAAAACTCACTTAAGCAAATGTTTCACTTGGCAATGGAAATTTTTGTCTCAATTGTGGTTGTAAGTTGAGGACTACCTGTATCTAGTCCAGAGATAAGGTCTGCAACCTTAAACACTCAAAAAGCCATTTGGACCCGTTTCCACAGAAAAGAAAACACCGGGAGCCACAAAACCCTTCCCGTGCCTGACTATTTCTTGAGCGGCCACAAAACTAGCAAATGTAGTTGAATTAAATGTTCTGTTTTCTTCTGAAACTTTTCTTTTCTTGGATTTATCCATGGTTGGCCTACCAGGGGTTGAAAAGGCTCAATAAATCGCGTGCCGGCGGGTGTCGCACATTGGCTGTTGTGACGCATATTTTGAGTGACAGGGAGCCACAGCAGATGGGTGAAAGAGCCACATACGGCTCCAGAGCTGCAGGTTGCTGACCCCTGATCTAGTCTCTTGTTTGATTTGCTAAAGAAATGCAGAAGTCCCAGATAGAAATTTCTGTAGTTTTTTCAGTTTAATACATAATTCTTATCATACCAACTATTTACTAATGACTGCATATCAACTTGATATTAATAATGTTCTGAAGGTCTAAATGGCTACAAAATATTCCAAAATGCAGCCTTTGTTTCACTCTGGAATTGCTAAGTAATCTTATAACGCTTGAAATTCTCTTTTCTCTTTATTTGTCTTAACGTTCTTTCTGTCGTCTTACAATATTTCGGTTGTTCTTACTTTCTGGGGGTTTTTTTTTTTTCTTCCTCTGATCGTGTTCCCATGATTCTAATTTTTTTTTTAATCAATGAAATCCAATTGCATTAATGGCTACTATCAATAGCAAGGGTCCAACCGTATCACAAAGACATGTGGGATCTAAAATTAGCACACTTGATAAGGAAAGCACTTTTTGGTCCCATGACATTTCTTGTGATTTTAAAGTGTAACGGCATGCACGCATCACTTTAAAAAAAAAAACCTGCAAAAAGGGCAGATTTGAGATGATTACATGCACAGATGGAGCTGAATCCTAGTTAAGCAGTGTTCGAGGAGTGTGCATGCAAATCAGTAGAACGCAACCCCAAAGGAGTTGGGCTGCATCGTTTTTGGTTATCTTTGCTTTCTGCCAATTCTCTATGGCCCACCCCACTGCAGGAGATACGAAAAAATTGGGTTGGCGGGGAGACAGAGAAACCTCCGGTGCACTGAAAGAATTTACGGCCGTAGGCTTTTATCTCTGGAAATCATTTTAGCTGTTTTCCTCCTCAAACCAGAACCGGAGGAGGAGGAACCGAGAGGGAACAGAAAGGGAAAAGAAGTGACTGGATGGGAGAGAAGAAGGAGGGAAGGAGAAATCCCATAGCTTAGGGATGGGCTTCAAAAATTTTAGCAAGGGGTTCTCTGCCTGGTTGCTGGGTGGGCGTGGCCATGGTGGGCGTGGCCTAGTCGGCCTCCTGCACCACAGCAAGGGTGGTATTTTTGCCCTCCCCAGGCTCCGTAGGCCCTCTGGAGCAGGGGTGGGTTCTAAATTTTTTTACTACTGGTTCTGTGGGCGTAGCTTATTTTGTGGGTGTGGCTCGGAGGTCATGTGACTAGGTGGGCGTGGCTAGCTGGTCAGAGTCATTTCTGGAAGGTCCTCGCACTTACGAGTGGTCCTCGCACTTACGACCCAACTCATTTGTTTGCTTTTAACACTGATCAGCTGTAGGACGGCCCTTTGAAGCCCCGCGGCAAGAGTTTAAACAGTTTTTTTCCCTCTAGTCATCAGCTGGGACTCAGGAGGCAGCAATAGATTGGGGGTGGGACCAAATAAAAGGTAAGAATAATGTGGGGGGGTGGGAGGGCGGGGGGGAGAATCAGTTTGGCGATGTCATATCGTCACCGCTACCGGCTCGGCTGAACCGGACCAAACCGGGAGGAACCCACCACTGCTCTGGAGGTGGAAACAGGCCCGTTACTGGCCTTCCTGAACTTCCGGTAGGCCCATTTTTTGCCAGACCTTCCCCGAACCTCCGTGCACGCCCTGCACTTTCCCAAATAGGCCACGTGGGGACTCCTGGGAGGGGCACGGAGGGGAGGGCGGGGTCAGCCAGGAGTGGGATTTGGGAGTTCTCCGAACTGCACAGAATCTTATCTAGAGGTTCTCCCGAACCCATGTGAGGCCCAAGCAGCCTACCCCTGCCATAGTTGGAGAGGTGAAGAATTCGGCAAAACAGTAGAAGTGGACACCTGCCGTATTGGAAATTATGAACTGTGAGGGGTCCTTGGTGTTCTCTGAGTGTGGTTGCAGACGTTTCATTACCTAAGTAGCAGACATCATCAGGGCTAGAAGGGAGTGAGATTTGCAGAAAGGAGGAGGAGAATTGTGAGGTCCTTGGTGCTCTCTGAGCTCGGTTGTTTTCTTGCAGACATTTCATTACCCAACTAAGTAACATCATCAGTGCTAATAGGGAGTGGTAGGTTTGCTCTCAGTTTATATTCTAGTGGCTTGCCCTGTCCGTGTTTTAGGGGATGATCTTAGAGGTTCTTTTGTTGGACTGTTTAGTATTAGTTGATTGGGGAATTGTTTACTTCTTAACTGTTGGCCTGATGTTAATTCTGGAGTTAATCTATGCTCATCTGGGTGCCGATTGCTAGAAGGGAGGTGTTTTGGTCTATTTTGTTCCCTTTTTGGCTTGTTGATTATCTCTTTTGCATAGTACAGTGATGGCTAACCTTTTTGCCATCGCGTGCCAGGAGAGGGGGGGGCGGGGGAGGGTCGTGCGCAAACGTGCCCACGCGCATGCGTGAGCAAACCCCTCCCCCCTCCCCCCCGCTCCTGGCACATGATGGCCTGGTAGGCCCGTTTTTCTTTCTTACCTGGTTCCAGATCCTCTCTGTGTATCTGGGAAGGGCGAAAACAGCCTTTCCCACACCCTTGGAGGCCCTACGGAGGCTGAAAGGGCCCATTTCCCGACTCCCGGTGGGACAGGAAGTGACATTTTTTGCTGTCCCCAGCCTCCAGAACCTCTCTAGGAGTCTCTAGGAGCCTCTCTAGGAGTCTCTGGAGGCTGGGGACAGGAAAAAACGTCACTTCCTGTACCACCAGGAGTCGGGAAATGGGCCCTTTCAGCCTTCGTAGGGCCTCCAAGGGAGTGGGAAAGGCTGTTTTCGCCCTTCCCAGATACACAGAGAGGATCTGGAGCCAGGTAAGAAAGAAAAACGGGCCTTCCCCACCCCGCCCCCAGGCCCTCCAGAGGCAGGAAACAGCCTGTTTCCCTACTTCTGGTGGGCCCAGAAGGCCCGAAAATCAGCTGGCCGGCGCACACATGCGCCCCAGAGCTGTGCTGACGTGCCCACTAATATGGCTCCGTGTGCCACCTGTGGCACGCGTGCCATAGGTTCACCATCACGGGCATAATATGTAGATACTGTTTATGTCTATGTGTCTGTTGATGGCTAATTTGACCGAGTGATCTGCTTCTAGAAATTCCCTGCTGTTTTCGGACTTGACTTGGTCTAGGATGGTCCCCGTTTCCCAGCTGAAACTCTGGCTACGTCTGGTCCATATGTTGAGAAATTAAAGAGCTTTCAGCAGATCTTCTGACTGCTAGAGTCCATTGTTTACTGTAGCTTTTGGGGCATTGAAGGCAAGTTCTGTCTTTGTCCCAGACAAAGCAGCTGCTACTTCTCTCGTCTTCAGACAATAGTGGATTTTATTTGCTCAGAGCTCCTGGTTTGGTTTGGTTTTTTCCCTGCATGGGGAACCCCTCCTGGGACCAGTCCAAGCCTGCCCCAGGTTTGGCCATCCTCTTCAAATCAAAAGCCCCAGCCAACTCCATCCGTCCCAGAGGAGACCAGGGGAAGCAGTTGACGAGAGACCTGAGCTGTTAAAATGGCCATCAACAAGTCATACTTCACAACGGATTAGAGGGAAGTAATAAGAAGGATTATCTGAACTTTTGGGTTATCAGGGGAGGATTAGTCAGGCTGCTGGTGGGGACCCTCTAGGAGGGAAGAGGGTTGGGGAGGGGGAGGAGAGCACAAAGGACCTGGCATCTCTCCTACAAACTATTCCTTTAGCTACAAGAATGGGCAAGTGGAAAGCTGATCCCAAAGTATTAACAAGAGGAGAAGAGAGGGAAACTGCCTTCGGGCAGTGGAGACAAAAACTGTGTTCCTGAATTCATTCATTTGTCTACCTTCAAGGAAGGCACCGGATCGGAAAGTAATCAAAGGGGTGGAGTTTGCACATAGGACGAGGGGGAGGGGGAAGGAGGAGGAGAAAGGAGGAAGGAGGAGGAAAAAGAAGGAGGAGGAGGAGGAGGAGGAAGGCTCTTGACAGACTTGAACATTGGGCGCTATCTAACAAAATGAAATTCAACAGTGCAAAAAAGCAAGGTTCTACATTTAGGGAAGAAAAACAAAATGCACAGGTACCGTATATGTGATACCTTGCTCAATAGTAGTAACCGTGAGAGGGATCTTGGAGTCCTAGTGGACAACCATTTAGATATGAGCCAGCCATGTGCAGCAGCTGCCAAAAAAGTCAACACAGTTCTGGGCTGCATAAACAGAGGGATCACGTGAAGTGTTAATATCACTTTATAATGCCTTGGTAAGGCCACACTTGGAATATTGCATTCAGTTTTGGTCGCCACGATGTAAAAAAGATGTGGAGACTCTAGAAAGAGTGCAGAGAAGAGCAACACAGATGAGTAGAGGCTAAAACCTATGAAGAACGGTTGCAGGAACTGGGTATGTCTCGTTTGATGAAGAAAAGGACTAGGGGAGACATGATAGCAGTCTTCCAATATCTCAGGGGCTGCCACAAAGAAGAGGGAGTCAAGCTATTCTCCAAATCACCTGAGGGTAGAACAAGAAGCAATGGGTGGAAACTAATCAAGGAGAGAAGCAACATAGACCTAAGGAGAAATTTCCTGACAGTTAGAACAATTGATCAGTGGAACAACTTGCCTGCAGAAGTTGTGAATGCTCCAACACTAGAAGTTTTTAAGAAGATGTTGGAGAACCATTTGTCTGAAGTGGTGTAGGGTTTCCTGCCTGGGCAGGGGGTTGGACTAGAAGACCTCCAAGGTCCCTTCCAACTCTGTTCTATTCTATTCTATTCTAAGGGGGAAAAGGGGAAAGAAGGGAAAGAGAAGGAAGAAGGAAGAAGAACCTTTCGATCGACAAGCTCAGCATCTTAGCCACTGAGCCACCGCGTCCCTTTGCACCACCGCATCCCAATCACAGGTAGCCTGTTGTAATTGTGCAATTGCTAGATCTTTAACAAATCCACCTGGTTTTGGGGACGCAGCCCCTCGCCTACAGTCGTTCTGAAGCAGTCAGATAAAAACCTCACAGGCGTATTAATCTATCACACACAACTTAGATGTTGTTAACCTCAGGAAGGACAGCTCCATAACCAAGGCACCGTTTACTGCTGGAGAAAATTTAAAACAGCCTCAGCCGAGCGCTAGGAGTATTCAAAGAGGCCCTGTTAAATGTTACACTTCCTGGAAAGCAAATAAATACACTCCACGTTGACCAAACCTTTGTGTGCAATTGAGAAGGCTAACGTCGGAGACAGGAATATGAGCGTCTGGCACGACATGAGAATATCGCCATAATAGATATGTCAAATTGTGGCAGAATTGCTGTGATCAATGAAAGACAGCGATGGCCGAGTACCAACAATATAGAATAATAAACCAGAAGAAATGAGGGGCAGAAGGAACAGCGAGACTGGAGTACTCATCGCACAGAATAATAAACTGAAAGAAAGAGGAGGCAGAAGCGCGAGAGAACAGACGATAACAGTATAAACTATGGTAATAAGATTGGATTTCCCAGAAAAATTGCCACTCTCAATAGGAAACGGGTCCCCGGAGCATTTTATTACGTGCAACCATAAGTTGTTGTTTTCAGGTAATGCAATTGTTGGCTGGCTGCAAGAAGGCAGCTTAAGATAACAGAATCACGGAATTGGAAGGGACCTCGGAGGTCTTCTAGTCCACTCCCCCCCTTCTCAAGCAGGAAACTCTATACCATTTCACACAAATAGTTGTCCAATCTCTTCTTAAAAGCTTCCAGTGTTGAAGCATTTACAACTTCTGGAGGCAAGTTGTTCCATCGATGAATTGTTCTAACTGTCAGGAAATTTCTCCTTCGTTCTAGGTTGCTTCTTTCCTTGATTGGTTTCCATCATCTGTTGCCAGGGGTGAAATCCAGCAGGTTCTAACAGGTTCTGGAGAACTGGTAACGGAAATTTTGAGTAGTTCAGTGAACCGGCAAATACCAACTCTGGCTGGCCCCAGAGTGGGGTGGGAATGGAAATTCTGCAATATCCTTCCCCTGCCGCGCCCACCAAGCCATGCCCACAAAACCGGTAGGGAAAAAATTTTGAATTTCACCCCTGTCTGTTGCTTCTTGTCCTGCCTTCAGATGTTTTAGAGAATAACTTGACCCCCTCTTCTTTGTGGCAACCCGTGAAATACTGGAACACTACTATCATGTCACCCCTAGTCCTTCTTCTCATCAGACTAGACATACGTTATTCCAGCAACCGTACTTTATATGTTTTAGCTTCCAGTCCCCCTAATCATCTTGGTTGCTCTTCTCTGCACACTTCCTAGAGTCTCCACCTCTTATTTTTATATCATGGCTACCAAAACTGGCTCCAGTATTCCAAGTGTGGTCTTACCAAGGCATTATAGAGTGATATTATTTATTTATTTAATTTAATTTAATTTAATTTAATTTAATTTAATTTAATTTAATTTAATTTAATTTAATTTAATTTAATTTAATTTAATTTAATTTAATTTAATTTAATTTAATTTAATTTAATTTAATTTAATTTAATTTAATTTAATTTAATCGGACTTATATGCTGCCTTTTCTTCACAAGGACTCAGGGCGGCTCACAGCAATAAGCAACAACAAGTCCAGGTTAAAATTCAAACAATAAAAGAAACTAAAATTCCCATTAAAACCCCATTCAGTCCAGGCCAGCCTGACGAAACAACCATGTTTTAAGGTCACGGTGGAAAGAGCGAAGGTCGGAGGCCACCCGGAGCTCCAAGGGGAGCGGATTCCAGGGGTAGGTGCGCCTACAGAGAAGGCTCGCTCTCTAGGGGCCGTCAGCCAGCATTGTTTGGCCGACGGGACCCCAAGTCGGCCCTCTCTGTGTGAGCGCACCAGGCGATGGGGAGCTGTTGCTGGCCGAAGATGATCCACCAAATACCCCGGGCCTAAGCCATGTAGGTCTTTATAGGTAATCACCAACACCTTGAACCTCACCTGGAGGGCAACCCGTAGCCAATGTAGGTCTCGCAGGAGGGGTGTGACATCACTCCCATCACTACCCGCGTGGCCGCATTCTGCACCAGCTGAAGCCTCCGAGTGGTTTTCAAGGGCAGCCCCATGTAGACAGCGTTGCAATAGTCGATCCAGGAGGTGACGAGTGCATGGGTGACCGTGTGTAAGGCATCTCGGTCCAGGTAGGGGATATTAACACTTCCTGTAATCCTGATTCCATTAGTAAGACAGTTCTTAAGTGAACCTGGCTTTCCACGTTGACTTCGTGTGTCAGGAGGTCACAAAAGGTGACCCTGGGACACTGCAACGGTCATAAATATGAGTCAGATGCCAAGCACCTGAATTTGGATCAGGGATGTCACAATGGTCGCAAGTGTGAAAAATTGGTCATAAGTCCCATTTTTCAGTGGCGCTGTAGCTTTGAACTGTTGTCAGTCAAGTCCTGTATTCTAGATGTCTGCAGATTTTTTTTTCCCCCAGATCTTACAGCTCTCCTTTGGCTTTTGAAGTTCCTTTAATGAGAGTTAATTTGACACTTTGCATAGACAGGAGCAGTTTTTATGTTAGGTTCCAGGAACATGTGAAGTTTGCATCCCAGATTAACTTCTGATGAACTGTGACTCAGATTAAGCTTTGGCCAATTACCCTAATAAATCCCAGCAGGGGATGCTTTTAATTTCCTGTGGATGAAAGATCCTCTTTCTCTAAGTGCCAAACTGCCAACCCCAGGAAACCATCATCCCTCCTACCCCTCCCAATTACAAACCCCCTTTAGGGATCCACCCCTTCCTTGGAGAACAATTACTAAACTCTGTTACCACACCGCTCCATAGTCAGCCTACAAGAACCAGGAAGAAACTTTTTGAGAAAGAGTTACAGCTCAGATCGGAAATGCACTAAGGCTTTTATCCAAGGTACTTAAACCTGCTTAAGGCATGGCCAAAGTGGCTGCATTCACACATGCTTAATTAGAGTTCTAACAGAGAGGGTGGCTTTGGGTTATTTGGAAAGTTCACCTGGAAAGCTTATGGTTCATAGCATCACGCAGACCCAGAAAAGGGCTGCTGCAGGCGCTGTAAGAGATGGGTGTAGCTCAGGGGTGTCAAACTCAAGGCCTGCGGGGTGCTTAGAACTGGCCCATGAGGCCACCCTGGAAACAGCGAAGGACCGGCCTGCAGTGCCTCTGGCAGCGAAAATGGAGCTCCATTTTCGCTGCCAGAGGGCTGCAGGAGGTCATCCCAGCCGAAAACGGAGCTCGGGGAGGGCTCCATTTTCGCTGCCAGAGGGCTGCAGGAGGTGATCCCAGCCGAAAACGGAGCTCGGGGAGGGCTCCATTTTCGCTGCCAGAGGGCTGCAGGAGGTCATCCCAGCCGAAAACGGAGCTCGGGGAGGGCTCCATTTTCGCTGCCAGAGGACTGCAGGAGGTCATCCCAGCTGAAAACAGAGCATGGGGAGGGCTCCATTTTCGCTGCCAGAGGGCTGCAGGAGGCCATCCCAGCCGAAAATGGAGCTCAGGGAAGGCTCCATTTTCACTGCCAGAGGGCTGCAAGGAGGTCATCCCAGCCAGAAACGGAACTCACGAGTCCCTTTTTGCTGACAGAGCGCTCGGACCACCACAGACGCCCACGACATAAGTGATGTCAAGCTGGCCACACACACCCCGCTTCTCCCCCCACCCCCCCACCCCCCGAGGTGATACACAACCCTGATCCGGCCCTCAATGAAATCAAGTTTGACACCCCTGGTATAGCTGGTTTGGGATGCAACACTCCCAGTGACCACTATGTGGCGGCAGGGACACGACTGCCCTCTGGTGGTCACTCGGAGTTTTGCAGTCCAAATCTAGCAGCTCTAAATTTAAAAGGGTTGTGTGAATGCTGCCTCTGAGAGCTGTCAGCTGGTCTGGGTAACTAGAAGCTGTTAGAAACTATTCTTTCTATTGCCTTTGGAGCAGTGCATGTACTGGGAAGGTCAAAATAGTTAAGATGGCGGCTGCAGCCATGCAATCAAAGCCTCAGCTCTTTTTTATGTGCATCACGACATATATTAAAAAGGGGCAGGAGTTCAATCATATGGTCTGAAGGACCATCTGGACTATTTTCAGAGAGAGAGAGAGAGAGAGAGAGAGGGAGGGAGGGAGGGAGGGAGGGAGGGAGGGAGAGAGAGAGGGAGAGAGAGAGAGAGAGAAGTGTCCCCACTCCCCAGTTTGGGGAGCCCTGGGATCTCCTTGTGGTCTCACATTCAAGTATAGGTAATCCTCGATTTATGACCACAGTCGAGTCTCAATATTCAGTTGCTAAGCAACACAGTTAAGTGAAATTTGCCTCATTTTACGACCGTCCTTGCCACAGTTGTTAAGTGAATCACTTTGGTTGTTCAGGTAGTAACACAGTTATTAATTGAACTTGCTTCCCCCGTTGACTTCGTGTGTCAGAAGGTCGCAAAAGGAAATCACGTGATCCCGGGGACACTGCAACCGTCACAAATATGAACCAGTTGCCAAAGCATCCGGATAAGGTTCTGACCAGTTCTGGAGAACCGGTAGCGGAAATTTTGAGTAGTTCGGAAAACCGAATAAATACCACCTCTGACTGGCCCCGCCCCCATCTATTCTCTACCTCCCAAGTCCCAGCTGATTGGGAGAAAATGGGGATTTTGTTGTATCTTTCCTCTGCCACGCCCACCAAGCCACACTCACAGAACCGGTAGTAAAAAATTTTGAAACCCACCACTGGATGGGGTTGTAACTGAATCGGAAATAAAGTGATTGCTGATCATCTGGTCCCACTCCCGAGCAATGTTTTAGCCATTCTACTTCCACCCACCCAGATTAATTTTTCACTCTCTTATTTCTACAGACGTCTGCATGGGTGCTTCTCACCCTCAATGGCGGCACCATAAGGAGTTTTATGAACCTGCTTTCCAGGCAATTCCCCCCAAAGACAGCAGATAGGTGGTTGCGTGGATCTGCCCTGGCAACCCCAGGAACGGGGGCCACCTGTACAGAGCAGGCCAGATGTGAGTCACCGAATGTGTCAACACTGGGAGCAAACATGAACCTGCTTTTAAAATTCCCCGTCTCTGCCTCCACCGGAGCGTTCAAACACGGTAAGAGCTTTGGAAAAGTCAACAGACTTTGCAACCTTGGGAACAAGGCATGGGGGTGGGTGGGAGTTAAGAGGGCTGGAGAGCTGCCACCTGCAGAAAGACTCACGGGAAGTGGCACCTGGATAACTCTTGGCGATGCCTAGCCATGCCTTGAGTGCCTCCTGTTGCTGAGATACGTCTGACTCTTAATGACTTTCTTTAGCTGCCACCTTTGGGGGTTGATGGACCTGCAGCTCTAGTAATTTTGGATTTCACCACTGCAGGACACCCATCAAAACTGACCCCAGCCAGAGCATAGAACAACTCAAAGAGCCTGGATAGCTCAGCAGACTAATGCATTGTAATTTAACTCCAGCTGTCCGCAATTAGTAAGTTTGAATCTCTCCAGGCTCAAGGTTGACTCAGCCTTCCATCCTTTCTAAGGTAGGTAAATTGAGGACCCAGTTTGTGGGGGCAATAAGCTGACTTTGTATAAAATATACAAAAGTATGAAGGCTATTGCTTAACGCATTGTAAGCCGCCCTGAGTCTCCGGAGAAGGGCGGCATATAAATCAAATTTTAAAAAAAAGAAGAAGAAGCAGTGCGAGATTGGAAGATGTGGAGAGACTGGCCCATAGAATTGCCAAGAGCCAGACATGACTCAACGGTTAAATCATCATCACCCCTTCGCCTTGTTTCCAGCCCTTCCCGAAAAGAGGAAGTGGGGCAAAGAAATTGGGTAGGCTTTAAAGCAGAGGAATCAATCATGGCCCTTTTATGACTTGTGGACTTCAACTCCCAGAATTCCAGAGCTCTGGAATTCTGGGAGTTGAAGTCCACAAGTCTTAAAGCTGCCAAGTTTGAAGACCTCTGCTTTAAAGAATCTGTCGATTCTCCATTTCAGCTCAACAGCTCTACTGCGCCATGTTCTACAAGGGAGCCGAAGGCTGTGGTGATTCCAATCAAAACATTACCTTGTTGAAAGGCGGGTGGCAGATCTGTCTTGCTTGTTAGCTGATGCCACTGAAAGCCCCCCCATCGACCCCTACCCCCCTAGGCCAAGCCTCTAGGGATGCTTCTCTCAATTGGGCCCTCTGTCCCGCTTGTAACCAAAGCCGACCTCCGTCCCTTTTGTGCTGTGGATAATGAGCGAGGTAGTGGGGGCCTCTGGAATGACTCATAAGACCTTTCAAAGCCCCCATTGTCCTTTTCAAAGATGGATTACCCCAAGGATCTTCTTCCATCCTTCCACACAATGCCCACCACTGACTGCACATCCCTCTCTGGCTGACACCTTTCTGTCCTCAAAAAAGTTGAGTGAAGTCCACAGAGAGGTTGAAGCAGCCTCTACGGTGTCTCCCTTAGGATGAGCAGACTTCAAGGCTTGTGCATCAGAAGACACCTAGCCCAGAGAAGGAAGGTTGCAAGATCGGAGATAAAGGTTGCCAGTGTGGGTCTCCAGAGGCTACGCTCAAAAAGAGGTCAAGATTGATTGAGGGGACTGGAAGCTAAAACGTATGAAGAACGGTTGCAGGAATTGGTACGTCTGATTTAATGAAAAGAAGTGTTGGAAGAAATCTCCTTCTAGGTTCTGCTCCAAGTGGGGAAAAAGACACTGGAAACATGGAGACTGCTTGGAAAGATGGTTTAATGGTGGACAGGATCACATGGCTTGAGTTCCTGAACAGAAAAGGGGTGAGACGCAGAGAGTCCCCGGGTTTTATGCCCTCTCTGGCTTTGAACTTCCTGGGGCCCAGAAAGAGTATCCTGATTGGTTGTCAGACTCCCAGGGGGTGGGGGTCTTAGCTAGCCTTGCTGGCTGATGGTCACATGTGCTTCTCAGTCACATGTGGTGAGTTTTGGTTGCTAGATGGGGTCCATTGTGTTAGTTTCTGTTGCTATTGTGTTGCAAATGTCCTTTGACAAAGGATTGGGTTTTCTGCCTCTGGTCCATTAACAAAGGGGGGAGGGGCAGGAAGGTGGGAGCTGCTTCAAACCATGCTTCTCCAGTTCTCATCCAGGGAAATATAATATTCTGCCTTTTTCATATTTCCTAAAATATTTCACTCCTCCAAGGGGTGGGTGCTAACTTCTTACAGAAGGATTAAGCGTGACATGATCGCAGGGTTCCAGTATTTGAGGGGCTGCCACAGAGAAGAGGGGATCAACCTATTGTCAGGCCTGGAAACCATCTTTTTTCGTTGGATCTTCAGGCCTGCCACATTTACTACTACTGTGGGAAACCGGGAAGGGGGATTGTATGGATCACGGGTGATACATACTCATAATAACATTCCTTTCTCAGAGAGTCAAGGACATCTTGCCCTGCACCTGGAAAGGTGAAATTGGGAGGCATCTCCAGTTGGGACGGTGCTTGGATTGGACCATGTGATGGATTTGTGGGTGTTGGGCAGGGGCTTGAACTTTCCTTTGGGTGGGGAAAACCTGGAAGCTCTCAGATTCGGGTTTTCCCAGTTGTGCCAATATGACATCTCTAACAATGAGAACAATTAATCAGTGGAACAACTTGCCTCTAGAAGTTGGGTGCTCCGTCACTGGATGCTTTTAAGAAGAGATTGGACATTTGTCTGAAATGGTATAGGGTTTCCTGCTTGAGCAGTGGGTTGGACTAGAAGACCTCACCTCTGTTATTCTGTTATTTGTTATTCTATTATTCAAGATGGCACTCATAGCACTGCGATGGTGGCTTTTGTTAACAGGCAGAGTTGCCTTCACACTGTTGTAGCTGCCATCTTGGACTTTTTGAGCATAGATACCTCTGGCTAAGTCCACTCAGTGTCACCTTGATTAGCTGTCGAAAGGTCTGTCGAAAGGTCGGCAGTTCGGCGGTTCGAATCCCGAGTGTCGTGTAACGGGGTGAGCTCCCGTTACTTGCCCCAGCTTCTGCCAACCTAGCAGTTCGAAAGCACGTAAAAAATGCAAGTAGAAAAATAGAGACCACCATTGGTGGGAAGGTAGCAGTGTTCCGTGAGCCTTTGGCCTTTAGTCATGCCGGCCACATGACCACGGAGACGTCTTCGGACAGCGCTGGCTCTTCGGCTTTAAAACGGAGATGAGCACCGCCCCCTAGAGTCAGGAACAACTAGCACATATGTGCGAGGGGAACCTTTACCTTTACCTCTGGCTAAGTCCACTCAGTGTCACCTTAATTAGCAAGTACTGACATGGTGCACAAGCTAAATTTTGCATTGCCAAGCGCTGTTCCCTTCCCTTTCAAGCTCTGTGTTTCACGTAGTTATGGTGAAAGCCCCGGTGAAGTTCTCCCTCTGGTTCTCTCCTCCCCTCTTCCCTGACTCCATTCCACCTATCACTTACCCCACCCTTCTTTTCCTACCACGTCCATCTCTGATGCCCTGCCTTGAAGTGAAATCCAATATCTGACCTACACAGAGGGAATAAACTCTTTTTGACCTCCCACAGGCCGTATCAGAAATTTCAGAAGAGGCATCCAATTGCAGGAAGCACAAACAACCAAACCCTCTCTCTCCCCCATACCTTTATTATATGCGTTTCTCTCAGCTTTGTCTCCAATGAAAATAATCCCTTCCGTGACTGTTTTTCCCTATAGCTGAGATAAAAAGGCTCTGTGCCCGTCGGGCATTGGCAGAAGACTCTCCTGGCATGAGATACCCTGTGCGCCGCTGCTGATCCCTTTCCCAGTGTTGACTGTTCCCAGTCACTGCCAGGCCTGTGACCTCCTTCTAAAGCCCTAGCGTAGAGTTCCCCAATGTTTTCGGCTTTGTAGACGGAGGGGCGGGGAGCAAATGGTTCTTCGCAGGAGTAAAATTTTAGCAAGGGTTTCTCTGCCTGGTTGCTGGGTGGGTGTGGGCATGGTGGGCATGGCCTAGTCGGCCTGCACCATAGTGAGGGGGGGCGTTTTTGCCCTCCCTGGGCTCCAGAGACTTTCCTGGAGTCTCTGCGAGCCTCCGGGAGGGTGAAAATAGCCTCCCCAGGCTCCAGAGGCCCGTTTCTGGTCTTCCAGAACTTCCAGTAGGCCTGGCTTTTAGCATCCCCGAGTCTCCACGCATGCCCTGCACTTACCTGCATCCAAAACGGGCTGTATGGGGACTCCTGGGAGGGGCCAGCCAAGAGTGGGATTTGGGGGTCCTCCAAACTGCACAGAATCTTATCTAGAGGTTCTCCCGAACCTCTGCAAACTCCCCGCAGCCCACTCCTGGTTCTGCGTGCCAGTGGGCAAGCGTGCATGCCCTTTAACTTTACTTTCATTTTACTTTAACTTTACTTTAACTTTACTTCACATTCGTTTTTTATATTTTTCTCTTTTCACTTTACACTTTACTCTTTCTTTTTACTTTTCACTTTACTCTTTACTTACTCTACTTTATACTTTACTCTTTACTCTTTACTTTACTCTTTACTTTATACTCTTCACTTTAGTTTTTACTTTGCTCTTTACTCTTTACACTTTACTTTACTCTTCCTTTTACTTCTTACATTTTACTCTTTACTTTATTCCTTACACTTTGCACTTTATTCTGTATACTTTACTTTTTACTTCGTTCTTCGCTCTTTACCCTTTATTCTTCATTTTACTCCTTACACTTTGCACTTTATTCTTTATACTTTACTTTTTACTTCACTCTTTACTTTTTACTCTGCTCTTCATTTTACTCCTTACACTTTACTCTTCATTTTACTCCTTACACTTTGCACTTTATTCTTTATTCTTTGCTTTTTACTTCGCTCTTTACTCTTTACTCTACTCTTCATTTTACTCCTTACACTTTACTCTTTACTTTATTCTTTACACTATGGAATTTATTCTTTATTCTTTACTTTTTACTGCACTCTTTACTTTATTCTTTATATTTTACTCTACACTTTACTCTTTACTTTTTACTTATAATATTTGGTGTCTTCAAGTCAATGTTGGCTCGAGGCAACGGCCTGAACAAGTCCCGGCAGTTTTCTTGGCAAGATTTTCGGAAGTGGTTTTTCCTTGTTTCCTTCTTCCTGGAACGGAGACAAAGGGATGACCCAAAGTCACCTGGCTGGCATCATGCCTAAGCAGGACCAGAATGACAGTTTCTCAAATACCTACTACACCACCCTGGCTCTCTACTAGATTATTTTCTAATAAACATTTTGTGATTATTATTTTTTTTTAAAGGCAATTGAACGTTTTTGGTTTGTTTTTTATCCTTTGAAAATGTTTCGCTTCTCATCCAAGAAGCTTTGTCAGGTAGAATGGAAGAGATCCTCTTCCAGTTTTTCCACTAGGGTCACCAAATCACTGGTTCAAGGACCACCACCAGGCCCCCAACTGAAATTCCTCTGGATAGCAATAGCACTTAGACTTATATACTGCTCCACAGTGCTCTACAGCCCTCTCTAAGCGGTTTACAGAGTCATCCTATTGCCCCCCCAATAATCTGGGTCCTCATTTTATCAACCTCGGAAGGATGGAAAGTTGAGTCAACTTTGAGCCGGTCGGGATCGAACTCCTGGCAGTGGGCAGAATTAGCCTGCATTACTGCATTCTCAGCCACTGCGGCTCTTACGTACCTTCAAAATATCAACAAAAACACAATGCTGTGTTATCTTTTCACACCACCACCGTATTGCCTGCCTTCTGCCAGTCTACACTTTTATTGATGTAAAAATAAAAACAATTTATTTAAATAAATGCAGTTTTAAAAAGCAGGGCATAGATCAGTGGTAGGTTGCCCCAGGTTCGGACCGGTTCTATAGAACCAGTAGTAAAACCGGAGGGAGGGTCCGCCCACCCACCCTGACATCATCAAAACGCTTCTGCACATGCACAGAAGCTTCTCGCACAGCCCTGTTGCGAACCAGTAGTAAAGGTAAGTAGAACCCACCCCTGGCGTATCAGAATATCAGAATTGGAAGGGATCTTGGAGGCCTTCTAGTCCAACCCTCTGTTCAAGCAGGAAACCCTGTAACATTTCGAACAAATGGCTGTCCAATCTCTTCTTAAAAATGTCCAGTGTTGGAGCATTCACAACTTCTGGAGGCAAGTTGTTCCACTGATTAATTGTTCTCACTGTCAGGAAATTTATCCTGAGTTCTAGGTTGCTTCTCTCCTTGATTGGTTTCCATCCATTGCTTCTTGTCCAGCCTTCAGTTGCTTTGGAGAATAGATTGACACCTCCCCCAGCGGTGAAATGCTCCTGGTTCGGACCGGATCACCCGATCTGGTAGCAATGGTGGCGGGTGGTACGGAGAACTGGTAGCAAAAATCCCTGCCCCCGCCCCCATGCCCAGCTGAGCCGCGCGATTATCAGAGGCTTTTTTTTCAATTTTAAAAGCATTTTTTTCTACAATCTCTTCAGCAGAAAAAATGCTTTTAAACGTAAAAAAAAAGCCTCTGATGATCACACGGTTCAGCTGGGATCGTCAGAGGCTTTTAAAAGCAATTAAGGAATGTAACAATTTAAATATGGAACATATTACAATGTTTTACATGTGAATATGAAAATTTTCATAGATCTATATTTTATATAAATATATAGATAAAAATAGGAAAATCAGTCTGCCAATGTGATAGCTTTAAGAGCAAGTCGTAAGACTTGATTGACGTTTGTCTGTTGTATTGTTGTATTTATGTTTGTTTGTTTGTACTTTTTAATTAATAAAAAATTAAAATAAAATAAAATAAAATAAAAGCATTTTTTTTACAACCTAGAAAAGGTTGTAAAAAAATGGTTTGTAGAAAAAATGGTTTTAAAAGTTAAAAAAAAAAAGTTGGCCACGCCCAATCAGTCACATTACCCCCACCACCAAGCCACGCCCACAGAACCGGTAGTAACAAATTTTACATTTCACCACTGACACCCCCCTCCTCTTCTTTGTGGCAGCCCCTCAAATCTTGGAACACTCCCTCTCATGGCCCCCCTAGCCTTTCTTTTCATTAAACTAGACCTACTCATTTCCTGCAAGAGGTTGTATCTAAATCCAGAAAGGAGGTGCATAAAGCCGAAAACTTTGTCTGGATTTAAACACCACATCCCCGTGTGCTGGCTGGGCAAGGCTGCCAGGCTGAAGTTTCCCAGTGTGATTATACCGAACAAAGAAATGCATTGTGGGCAAGGTTTATATTATTGAGATATTATTCACTGGAAAGTCACACGCTCGGTTGCTTATCGGCAGCTTGCAGCTTGGAAACAAACAGGAGTTCAAGGTGAGATCAAAAGGAAGTTGGCTTTGCGGTAATTGACGTTTTGATCTCACCTGGATTAATTTACCTGTTCCCAGGATCTGGGCATCGCGACAGGTGTATCTGGCACCGGATCACTTGTTTCTCAGTTGCCTTTGCTCCTAGTAGTTTCCCCAGCCACCCATTGTCTCTCTTCTCCTGGGGTCATTGAAGACTTCAGGACTTCAAATGAAAGAGACTCAATTCCTTTCTTCTGTTTTTGGCTAATTTGTCGACATGGAACCTGCCCGTAAAGCGTTCTTTCTCAATCTTGGCAACTTTAAGATGCGTGGACTGCAGCTCCCATAATCCTCCAGCCAGCAGCCTCTTGGCTTCTGCATATCTAACAGAACAGAACAGAACAGAGTAACAAATTTGAAAGGGACTTTAGGTGATCCAGTCCAACCCCCTGTAGAAGCAGGAAACCCTACACGATTTCTGACAGATGGCAGTCCAGTCTCTTCTTGAAAGCTTCCAGTGATGAAGCTCCCACAACTTCTGAAGGCAACTTCTGTTCCATGATTGTTCTCACTTTCAGAAAATGTATTCTTAGTTCTAGATTGAATCTCTCCTTGATCAGTTTCCATCCGTTATTCCTTGTCTGGCCTTCAGGTGCTTTGGAAAATAGCTTGACCCCCTTCTCTCTGTGGCAGCCCCTCAAATATTGGAAGACTGCTTTCATGTCACCCCTGGTCCTTCTTTTCACTAGATTAGACATATCCAATTCCTGCAACTGTTCTTCATGTGTTTTATTATTATTATTTATTTATTTATTATTTAAATTTGTATACCGCCCTTCTCCCGAAGGACTCAGGGCAGTGAACAGCCAAAATTTAAAACACATACAGTATAAAAATTAAAAAGAATTAAAACAAAATTAAATCAGTTTGGCTTCCCTAAATTTTAAAACCCTTTCCCCATAAAATAACCCATTCAAATTTTAAGCCAGCCCAGTTTGCTGGAATAAGAAGGTCTTTAATGCTCGGCGGAAAGTACGGAGGTCTGGGATCAGTCGTATTCCTGGGGGTAGCTCGTTCCAGAGGGCAGGTGCTGCCACAGAGAAGGTTCTCCCCCTGGGGGTCGCCAGCCGACATTGCCTGACCGACGGCACCCTGAGGAGACCCTCTCTGTGGGAGCGAATTGGCCGGTGGGAGGTTATCGGTGACAGAAGGTGGTCTCGTAAATACCCGGGCCCTAAGCCATGGAGCGCTTTGAAGATGAGAACCAACACCTTGAAGTGCACCCAGAAGACCACCGGGAGCCAGTGCAGCTCACGCAGGAGAGGTGTTACATGGGAGCGCCATATCGCTCCCATAATTACCTGCGTGGCCGCATTCTGGAGCAGCTGGAGCCTCCGGGTGCTCCTCAAGGGGAGCCCCATATAGTATTAGTAGTATTATTTATTAATTTATTAATCATATTTCTATGCTGCCCACTCTCCGAGGACTCTGGGCAGCTTACAACAATCGACAGTATACTAAATAGCATATTGCCCCCAACAATCTGGGTGCCCATTTTACCCACCTCGGAAGGATGGAAGGCTGAGTCAACCTTGAGCCGGTGAGATTTGATCTGCTGATCTGCTAAACTAGCAGTCAGCTGAAGTAGCTACAGTACAGGACCCTAACCACTGCGCCACCTCGACTCTAGGTCCCTAATCAAGAGTTTTTATAAAGCAACCAATTTTGGTCACCACACTATGTTGAGACTTTGGAAAAAGTTCGAAGAAGAGCAACTAAGATAATCAAAGGCACAGAGACTAAAACATATGAAAAACGGTTGCAGGATTTGGGTTTGGCTAATCTAGAGAAAAGAACTAGTGGGTGACATGATAACAGGAGCCTGAGTGGCGTAGGAGGCTAATGCCTCCTACTAAGGCAGCATTTAACATCCAGCTGCCTGCAATTACTGCGAGTTCAATTCTCACCAGGCTCAAGGTCGACTCAGCCTTCCATCCTTTCTAAATTGGGTAAAATGAGGACCCGGTTTGTGGGGGCAATAAGCTGAATTTGTATAAAATATACAAAAGGATGAAGGCTATTGCTTAACGCCTTGTAAGCCGCCCTGAGTCTCCGGAGAAGGGCAGCATATAAAAATAAATAATTAAAAAAAAAAAAAACAGTGTTCCAATATTTGAGGGGCTGCTCCAAAGAGAAGGTCAACTTATTTTCCAATGCACCAGAAGACAAGACAAGAAACAATGGATGGAAACTAATCAAGGAGAGAAGCAACCTGGAATTAAGGAGAAACTTCGTAACAGTGAGGACAATTCACCAGTGGAACAGCTGGCCTCCAGAAATCATGGAAGGAGGCTGGCGGCCACTTGTCTGAAATGGCATAGGGCAGTGATGGCAAACCTTTTCGGCACCAAGTGCCCAAAACGGAATGTGCATGGATGTATGCACATATGTGTGCGTTGGAGCGCCGAAAACCACGAAAACCAACTGGCCGGTGCACATGCACATGCTGGCCAGCTGTTCTTTGGGTTTCTGGCACACGCATGCGTGCTGGACAGCTGGTCTTTGTGGACACTGGAGCACCGGAAACCCCAAAACCAGCTGGCCAGTGCACACTTTTTGGCTGGCCTGTTTTTGGGCTGTTTTTTGGGGGGGGGGGGCGTTTTTAGGCTGTTTTCCGGTGCTCTGGTGCCCGCGAAGACCAGCTGGCTGGAAACCAGAAGAGCAGCTGTTGACGGTGCACGTGCCCAGAGAGAGGGCTCTGCGTGCCACGTCTGGCATGCGTGTCATAGGTTCGCCATCATGGGTATAGGGTCTCTTGCTTGAACTGGACTAGAAAACATCCAAGGTCCCTTCCAACTCTGATTCTGTTCTATTCTATTCTACTCTGTTCTGTTCTGTTCTGTTCTGTTCTGCTCTGCTCTATTCTATTCTCTAATCTATCTTCTCTTTTCTTCTCTTCTCCTATTCTATTCTATTCTATTTTCTATTCTGTTCTCTAATCTATTCAATTCTCTAATCTATTTTCTAATCTATTCTCTCTTCTCTTCTCTTCTCCTATTCTATTCTATTGTCTATTCTTTTCTTTTCTATTCTATTCTATTCTATTCTATTCTATTCTATTCTATTCTATTCTATTCTTTTCCCTTCTCTAATCTATTCTATGTTCTCTTATTCTATTCTATTCTATTCTCTAATCTATTCTATCTTCTCTTCTCTTCTCCTCTTCTCTTCTCTTCCCTTCTCTTCTATTTTCTATTTTATTCTCTTCTTTTTTCTTCTCTAATCCATTCTATCTTCTCTTCTCTTCTCTTCTCTTCTCCTATTCTATTCTATTCTATTCTATTCTATTCTATTCTATTCTCTAATCTATTCTATCTTCTCTTCTCTTCTCTTCTCTTCTCTATTCTATCTTCTCTTCTCTTCTCTTCTCTCTTCTCTTCTCTTCTCTTCTCTTCTATTCTATTCTATTTTCTATTCTATTCTATTCTATTCTCTAATCTATTCTATCTTCTCTTCTCTTCTCTTATTCTATTCTATTCTATTCTATTTTCTATTCTATTCTCTACTTTTCTATTCTCTAATCTATTCTATCTTCTCTTCTCTTCTCCTCTTCTCTTCTCTTCCCTTCTCTTATATTTTCTATTTTATTCTCTTCTTTTTTCTTCTCTAATCCATTCTATTTTCTCTTCTCTTCTCTTCTCTTCTCTTCTCCTATTCTATTCTATTCTATTCTATTCTCTAATCTATTCTATCTTCTCTTCTCTTCTCTTATCTATTCTATCTTCTCTTCTCTTCTCTTCTCTTCTCTTCTCTCTTCTCTTCTCTTCTCTTCTCTTCTCTTCTCTTCTTCACTTCCCTTCCCCTTCCCCTTCCCCTTCCCCTTCCCCTATTCTATTCTATTCTATTCTATTCTACTCTACTCTACTCTACTCTACTCTACTCTACTCTCTAATCTATCTTCTCTTCTCTTCTCTTCTCTTCTCTTCTCTATTCTATCTTCTCTTCTCTTCTCTTATCTATTCTATCTTCTCTTCTCTTCACTTCTCTCTTCTCTTCTCTTCTCTCCTCTTCTCTTCTTCTATTCTATTCTCTAATCTATTCTATCTTCTCTTCTCTTCTCTTCTCTTCTCTTCTCTTCTCCTCTTCTTCCCTTCCCTTCCCCTTCCCCTATTCTATTCTATTCTATTCTATTCTATTCTATTCTACTCTACTCTACTCTACTCTCTAATCTATCTTCTCTTCTCTTCTCGTCTCTTCTCTTCTCTTCTCTATTCTATCTTCTCTTCTCTTCTCTTCTCTTCTTCTATTCTATTCTCTAATCTATTCTATCTTCTCCTCTCTTCTCTTCTCTTCTCTTCTCTTCTCTTCTCTTCTTCACTTCCCTTCCCCTTCCCCTTCCCCTTCCCCTATTCTATTCTATTCTATTCTACTCTACTCTACTCTACTCTACTCTACTCTACTCTACTCTCTAATCTATCTTCTCTTCTCTTCTCTTCTCTTCTCTATTCTATCTTCTCTTCTCTTCTCTCTTCTCTTCTCTTCTTCTATTCTATCCTCTAATCTATTCTATCTTCTCTTCTCTTCTCTTCTCTTCTCTTCTCTTCTCTTCTCTTCTCTTCTCTTCTTCCCTTCCCTTCCCCTTCCCCTTCCCCTTCCCCTATTCTATTCTATTCTATTCTATTCTATTCTATTCTATTCTACTCTACTCTACTCTACTCTACTCTACTCTACTCTACTCTCTAATCTATCTTCTCTTCTCTTCTCTTCTCTTCTCTTCTCTTCTCTTCTCTTCTCTTCTCTTCTCTTCTCTTATTCTATTCCACTCCATTCCACTCCATTCCATTCCATTCATCTCAACATTTTTGTTTATATCCTGGGACCAAAACTAGAATGTTGTTCTAATTCAGCAGCTGGGCTCTCCTTGACTGAATGAAGCCTGATGCATGAATATAGTCATTATGATGAGCTTCTAGGACAGGACAGATAAAGAAAGGGTCTCTGTTTTTTAGGACCAGTGGGGATATGAGCATGGACAATACCCTTCTGTGTTTCCTTTGTAAGGCAATGCAACAGCTCCAGACTGGTACTTCACTGGGGGAAAAAAAACCCTGTTGAATAATGCTAGAAGCTGTTTGCTTTATACCAGGAATCTCCAAACTTGGCAACTTTAAGTTTGGGGACTTCAACTCCCAGAATTCCTCAGCCAGCCATGCTTAAATAGCCAGCCATGTTCATTTAATAGCCTGGATTCACTTAATGACTGCCACAAAAAGGGTCATAAAATCAGGTCGGTCATACAACCGGCCTGTTTTACGACTGTCACAAGTTATGACTGTGATAGGCAGGCTCCATTACATTCATAAGTTGAGAACTACCTGTCATAGTAAACCATGTAGGTACATGGCTTACAGGAAAACTACATCTCGTTCTCAACTTACAACAGTTCATTTAGTGGCCATTCAAAGTTACAACAGCAGTGGAAAAAAAGCGCGGCTTAGAACCGTTTTTCACACTTACGGCCGTTGCAGCCTCCCCATGGCCACGTGATCAAAATTCAGATGCTTGGCACCTGACTCACATTTATGACAGTTGCAGTGTTCCTGGGATCGTGTGATCTCCTTTTGCGACCTTCTGACAAGCAAAGTCAATGGGGAAGCCACGTTCGCTTAGCAACCCTGTTAGTAGCTGAAACCCAGCAGTGATTCACTTAACAACTGTGGCAAGAAAGGTCATTTGTTGTTGTTAGTTGCGAAGCCGTGTCCCACCCATCGCGACCCCATGGACAACGTTCCTCCAGGCCTTTCTGTCCTCTACCATCCTCTGGAGTCAGTGGCGGATTCCTCCTGGTTCAGCCCGGTTCTGCCGAGCTGGTAACGGTGACGATATGCCATCCCTACAGCTGATCAGTGTTAAAAGAAAACAAATGAGTAGACCGGTGCCTGCAAAAATACATGAGTAGATCAGTGCCTGCAAAAATACATGAGTAGATCAGTGCCTGCAAAAATACATGAGTAGATCAGTGCCTGCAAAAATAAATGGGTAGACCAGTGCCTGCAAAAATACATGAGTAGATCAGTGCCTGCAAAAATAAATGGGTAGATCGGTACAGCTCTGCAAGCAGTTAAAGCCTGGTAGGCCAGTACCTCTGCTAAATCCTAAATAATTGTCACATGACCATCAAGCCATGCCCACAAAATAAGCCACGCCCACAGAACTGGTAGTAAAAAAATTTAGAACTCACCCCTGTCTGGAGTCCATTTACGTTCACGCCAACTGTTTCAGTGACTCCATCCAGCCACCTCCTTCTCTTGCTGTCCCCTTTTTCTTTTGCCCTCCATCGTTCCCAGCATTAGGCTCTTCTCCAGTGAGTCTTTCTTTCTCATTAGGTGGCCAAAGTATTTGAGTGTCATCTTCAGGATCTGGCCTTCTTAAAAGCAGTCAGGGTTGATCTCCTCTAGGACTGAATGGTTGGATCGCCTTGCAATCCAAGGGACTCGCAGGAGTCTTCTCCAGCACCATAGAGCCTTGGCGGAGCAGCGGACTAAAGTGCTGTTAAAAAGTAGCACTTAGCTGCCAGCTGCCTGCAATTACTGTGAGTTCAAATCTCACCAGGCTCAAGGTTGATTCAGCCTGCCATCCTTCCGAGGTAGGTAAAATGAGGACCCAGATTGTGGAGCCAATAAGCTGACTTTGTATAAAAAAGAACACCGCTTGGGGAGGGCCGAAAGCCCTACTAAGCAGGTATATACAAAAGTATGAATGCTATTGCTTAACGCATTGTAAGCCGCCCTGAGTCTCTGGAGAAGGGCGGCATATAAATCAAACCAATAAATAAATAAATAAATAAATAAATAAATAAATAAATAAATAAATAAAGTAGGCCTCAATTCTTTGGCACTCAGCCTTCCTTATGGTCCAACTTTCCCAGCCATACATTGCAACTGGGAAAACCATAGCCTTGACTATACACACTTTTGTTGGCAGGGTGATGTCTCTGCTTTTTAATATGCTGTCTAGATTTGCCATGGGGCAAAACTCACTTAACAAATAGTCTCGCTTAGCAAGAGAAATGTCAGGCTCCACTGTGGTCAAAAGCCGAGGGCTGCCTGTACCCAGATCTGTAGAGTTCATTTCAATGCAGAGTTGTCTCCGTTTTTTTTAAATTTTTATTTTTACTTTAAACCTGAGATCCGTTCAACCAGAATTCCCTTGCAGGTGTGACCCTTTGGCCACTGAATGACAGCCTTTTCTCCTCTTTGCCTCTTTTTGGTTCCCATCTTCGCAATGTCCTTGTTCTTTACCTCCATCAGCGTTGCCTTCTGTTCTTCCTCCCTGGGCTCGGCTCAGCTCTCTTAAGGGCCATCCCCAAAAGTTAAGCGTTCTGGGGAAAATATTGTGCTTATTAAGGATAAGTTATTTCTGTTGCGGAGTTCAGAAGGCCGGTGCAATGAAGCAATCGCTTCGGAGAGTTCCTCCTGGGAGCTTCAGAATGGAGAGCCGAACGTACGAAGGCCAAGCAAAGCATGTTCAACAGCAACTTCCCTCCGGGAAGCATAAAATGCTTCCACTCATTGTCCCAGCTGTAAATTATCTAGTAAGTACTATAACACACACACGTTTGAACAGCAGAGAAAACTCTTGGGGACTCGCAGTGCGAGTGCATTTCGAACGGCTGCTTTGGATAGAGCAGGGAGATGGATGGGCTTACTAATTCGATCAGGAGGGGCAGCTAAAAGTGCATTGCACGCTGTTCTAACAGGAGAAACCAGGTAAAGGTTTTGGATAGCGCCAGGGGTGAAATCCAAATTTTTTTTACTACTGGTTCTGTGGGCGTAGCTTGGTAGGCGTGGCAGGGGAAGGATACTGTAAAATCTCCATTCCCACCCCACTTTGGGGCCAGCCAGAGGTGGTATTTGCTGATTCTCTGAACTACTCAACATTTCCTCTACCGGTTCTCCGAACTACTCAAAATTTCTGCTCCCGGTTCTCCAGAACCTGTCAGAACCTGCTGGATTTCACCCCTGCCTAGTTAAGGTAATGAATTGTCTCCAAGAAATCAAGCAAGCTCAGAGACCACCAAGGACCCCCTCATTTCAACTCTGAGTTACAAATATTCTCCATTCCCACCAAAATCTCCATTCCCACTGTCAGGTTTCGATGTTGTCTCAAATAAAATAAATTGCATTTCCAAACAAATAGTCTTTGAAGAAATCTTTCATTTTATTAAGCACGACAACCTGTCCCCGATTGTGGCGTAGCCAACAATGACTTCCGGACCCCAAACCTTCCCTTTCCGTTCCCCAATTCTCTGCGTCTCATTGGCCCTCTTTCAAATCACTCTCCCCATATCTACTACTTCAGCTCCCAGGAATGTCCCCCCACCCATCTCATCTCCTAGGGGATATTATCTTCAGGGAAAATAAGTAGGTGAGAAGTCAAGCGTCCTCTTGCCAGCTGCCCCCTCTTCTCCTTCTTATGTCAGCACTAGAGTAAATGCAGGTTGAAGTGCTGACACCCACCCCACTCCGAGGGAAGGATACTGCAAAATCCCCATTCCCTCCCCATTCCTGGGGGAAGGATATTGCAAAATCTCCATTCCCACCCCACTCTGGGGCCAGCCAGTGGTGGTATTTGCCAGTTCTCTGAACTACTCAAAATTTCTGATGCCGGTTCTCCAAACTGATCAAAATTTTTGCTACCGGAATCTCCAGAACCTGTCAGAACCTGCTGGATTTCACCCCTGGATAGCGCCAGTGCTGGTATTCAGCCGGTTCTATCTGAAACGGTAGAGGCAGTTGTGGGAGACTCCGCCCACCTGCCTGGACGTCAACATGTCCCGTTTTTGACTCTCTGTGCATACGCGGAAGGCTCACATTTGCGCATGCGTAAGTGCTCACATTTGTGAACCAGTAGCAAACGTAATCGAATACCATCCTTGGATAGCGCGTATAGGGAGGTGTTTGAGTTTCACCTGGATGACTGGTCCTGTTTCCAATGGGTCGGGTATTGATTGTTTGTCCCACAATCAACCAGATGTTCTGACGGGTTTGGGCATGTTTTGTGCACCTCGTGAGTCTTTCCGAAGGACCTGGGATAGACAGATGACAATTTTGATATGTTAAAGCAGGGGTGTCAAATTCCATTTCACTGAGGGCTGCATCAGGGTTGCGTTTGACCCTCAGGGGGGCCGGGGGTGTACGGCCAGTGTGTGTGGCCAGGGGGCATGGCCAGCTCCACGTCACTCATCAAGGCTCTGTTTTCAGCCACACGCTGCCTGCCCAGCAGTGGTGGGTTGCCCCCGGTTCAGACCAGTTCGCAAGAACCGGTAGTAAAACCGGCGGGAGGCTCCGCCCACTGACCACGGACGTCATCAAAGTTAATCTGCGTGAGCACGATGCGAACCAGTAGTAAAGGTAAGTAGAACCCACCCCTGCTGCCCAGGCTCCATTTTTGGCCGCGACGGCCTCCTGCAGCCCTCTGTAGAAGGCCGTCACAGCCAAAAATGGAACCTGCGTGGGCTGGGCACAGCCTCACCAAGCTCCATTTTCACTGGCAGAGGCACTGCAAACCAGTCCTTCACTGTTTCCAGAGTGGGCCCGCGGGCCAGATCTAATCATCCCAGAGGCCGGATGTGGCCCGCAGGCCTTGAGTTTAACACCTGTGTGTTAAAAGTATCGTCACAGAGTAACAGAGTTGGAAGGGACCTTGGAGGTCTTCTAGTCCAACCCCCTGCTCAGGCAGGAAACCCTACACCACTTCAGACAAATGGTTATCCAACATCTTCTTAAAAACTTCCAGTGTTGGAGGATCCACAACTTCTGGAGGCAAGTTGTTCCACTGATGAATTGTTCTACCTGTCAGGAAATTTCTCCTAAGTTCTAAGTTGCTTCTCTCCTTGATTAGTTTCCACCCATTGCTTCTTCTCCTACCTTTGTATAAATAATCTCATTTCCCAGCCATCGTGTCTACACCTCTTTAAAAAAGTTGTTGAGAAAAGACTGATCTTGAGTATTTCACCATTTGGGGGCACCTTCTCTATTTGCAGCCTTCTTCTATTCATTTCGAGGTTATATTTCGAGGTTATATTTCTCTAAAGCATTGAAACGGCACTCATATTTCTTTGAAACGAAGCCATGCGTGGGTTTCTAACGAACTGAGAAATTTTGCCCGGCAGTTCATAACTCACTTCCTTCTTCTGTGAAAGGGAAGCTCTGATACACGCTAGAGTAAGGACCCCTCCCAGTTTTGTAAGGCTGACAATGAAGAGCTGGCTTCACACCGTAAACCAAATCTGGTTACCGAAGACATCTATCTTCTGGGTTTGGATAATACGTTGAATCATAAATGAGCTGAGTCTAAATGACTTGCTTAAACATGGGGCACGCTGGCGAATCACAGTATATGGCAGAATGCATGGCCTGTCGTGCGAATCCCGCTCTCATTCACGCCTGGTCTGGGTTTATTTTTGCAGTCAAGGAAGGAAGGGTTTATCAGGCAAGCATGGCAGCTCCTCAAAAGGCTGTATTTTACTTGATCGTGCACATAGCTTGAAGCTCGGTTCTAGCATTTGAGCAGCTATGTGTGGTCTTGATAGAAGGCAATAGTTGGAGCTCAGGGTTGACATGAAGGGGTTCCTTAGGGCTCTCTGAGCTTGGCTGCTTTCTTGCAGGTATTTCATTACCCAACTAGGTAACATTATTTATTTATTTATTTTATTTATTATCGGATTTATACGCCGCCCTTTCTCCACAAGGACTCAGGGCGGCTCACAGCAATAAACTACAACAAGTCCAATTAAAATTCAAACAATAAGGTCGATTCAGCCTTCCTTCCTTTCTAAGGTGGGTAAAATGAGGACCCAGTTTGTGGGGGCAATAAGCTGACTTTGTATAAAATATACAAAAGTATGAAGGCTATTGCTTAATGCATTGTAAGCCGCCCTGAGTCTCCGGAGAAGGGCGGCATATAAAAATAAATAAAAATTAAAAAAAACAATAAAAAACAATAAAAACTAAAATTCCCATTAAAATCCCATTCAGTCCAGGCCATCTTGGCAAAACAGCCATGTTTTAAGGTCACAGCAGAAGGAGCGAAGGTCAGGGGCTACTCGGAGCTCCAAGGGGAGCTGATTCAAGAGGGTAGGTGTACCCACAGAGAAGGCTCGCTCCCTAGGGGCCGTCAGTCGACACTGTTTGGCCAACGGGACCCCAAGTAGGCCCTCTCTATGTGAGCACATGGGGTGATGGGGAGCTGTTGCTGGCCGCAGGTGATCCGCCAAATATTTATTTATTTATTTATTTATTTATTGCGATTTATATGCCGCCTTTCTCCCTAGGGACTCAAGGCGGCTTACAAAATGACAACTTCAATACAAATCACAATACAATACAAAATTAAAATCAATAACCCAGTTAAAAAATGATTTTAAATTATACCAGTGTACCCCCAAATGGATCAGTTTAATTGGCGGAAGAGCCACGTCTTCAGCTCGCGGCGGAAGGAAAGAAGGTCGGGGGCTGTCCTGAGCTCAGTGGGCAATCCATTCCAGAGGGTCGGGGCTCCCACAGAGAACGCCGTCCCCCTGGGGGTCGTCAGCCGACATTGTTTGGCTGACGGCACCCTGAGGAGGCCGACTCTGTGAGAGCAAATACCCCGGGCCTAAGCCATGTAGGGTTTTATAGGTAATCACCAGCACCTAGAACCTCACACCAGTGGTTCATCAGTCTAGAAGGGAGTGGGGTTTGCTCTCAATTTATATTCTTGTGGCTCGCCATGCTGACGTTGGTGGGAATGGTCTTGGTGATTCTTTGGTAGCATTGTTTACTTGTTAGTGTCAACCAACGGGTGGGCTTGAGTAGTTCGGAGAACCGGCAAATACCACCTCTGGCTGGCCCCAGAATGGGGTGGGAATGGGGATTTTGCAGTATCCTTCCCCTGCCACGCCCACCAAGCCATACCACGCCCACCAAGCCACGCCCACAGAACCGGTAGTAAAAAAAAAATTGGATTTCACCACTGTCACTAGGTAATATCATCATTGCTAGTAAGGAGTGCTGTTTCATCCCAAAAGGTCTCAGCACTCCTTACTAGCACTGATGATGTTACCTAGTGAGGTAATGAAATGTTTGCAAGAAAACAAGCAAGCTCAGAGAGCACCAAGGACCCTTTATTGTATGTTATAGATGGGTTTTTTTCCCCCCTCTGGGGCTGCTGGGTCTTATTTAGGATGATTTGGAGGGCTTTAGATGGATTGTGTGCTGCACTCTGCCATGTGGTTGTAATAGTCTGTTGGCGGTTTCTCAGATGTTTTTGATGTATGGCAGTGTTTCCCTTTTTACAGCTTGTTTTGGTTGGTGCTGGGTTGGGTCGATGGTCAGGCACTTTTGATGAAGTTGCACGGATATTGGTTTTGTTGGAACATGTTGTACAGATGATCTTTTTCTGATGTTCAGGGTTGCTCTCATTGTCTCTTTTATTATGTTGTCTCTTCTGTTGTCTCTTTTCATTTCAGAAGGGAGGGAGAGGCGGAAGGAAGAGAAGAGAGAAGGAATGATGGATGGAAACTGAAGAAGGAGAGATTTAACCTGGAAATAAGGAGAAATTTGTGAGAACCATGGATCAGAAGTTGCCTTCAGAAGTTATGGGAGCTCCATCACTGGAGGCTTTCAAGAAGAGATTGGATTGCCATTTGTCAGAAATAGTGTAGGGTTTCCTGCATGAGCGGGGGGTTGGACTAGATGACCTACAAGGTCCCTTCCAACTCTGTTAATCTGTAATCTGTAATAAGTAAGTAAATAAGGAAGGAAGGAAGGAAGGAAGGGCAAAGGGAGAGAGAAAGATAGACTCTTTGTTCTTTAATTGTGTAAATCTTTTTGAGAGGCTTTGAGACCTTGTGTGGTATTCACACAAACATTTAACTGAGATAGTCAGAGAGATTTTGCATAATGGATCATCCACTAGAGGATATTATAAAACCCACCCTCTCTCTATTCCCCTCCTTTTGCACCTAACTACAGACCCACAGAAACCCATGCAGGTTTCTCACCGAGATTGACGAGCCTATTTTCCCTAAATTAGCTAGAATCTTCCTGTTAGAAAAATGGCAAAAATTTAAGAGCCTGGCTGGATTTCAGAGATGGGTTTGTGTTGTATAATTTATTGGCTGGATGAGAAGGGCAAGGAAGGTCCTGAAATATAGGGCCGGTCTTCCCAACCTGCTGCTGGCTTTTCTAATGGGAGGAAGGGAGGGAGGGAGAGAGAGGGAGACAGAGAGAGACAGAGAAAGAGAGACAGAGAGAGAGACAGAGAGACAGAGAGACAGAGAGACAGAGACAGAGACAGAGAGACAGAGACAGAGACAGAGAGACAGAGTCAGACAGACAGACAGAGAGAGAGAGAGACAGAGACAGAGAGACAGAGACAGAGACAGAGACAGAGAGAGGCAGAGACAGAGAGAAGAGACAGAGAGACAGAGAGAGACAGAGAGACAGAGACAGAGACAGAGAGACAGACAGAGACAGAAAGACAGACAGAGAGAGACAGAGAGAGACAGAAAGACAGACAGAGAGAGACAGAGAGAAGAGACAGAGAGAGAGAGACAGAGAGACAGGGACAGAGAGACAGAGAGAGAGAGAGAGAGAGAGAGACAGAGACAGAGACAGGGACAGAGACAGAGACAGAGACGGGGTGCTCTCATGACCCAAGAAAGCTCCAGAGGGCTGGAGCAAAAATGGGAAATGCCAGGCTTGCTTAGATGAAAAGGAAGCCCAGTGGGATTTTTCAGAGGCTGCAACAATAAAGAGTGATTGTTAGGTAGCTTAGCAGCATTAGAAGTGATGTCCATGATAATAATAAAAAAAAAAGTGCTGGAAAAAAGCAGCTTTAGGTTTTGTGTTCACACCTGGATTTTATTTTATTTTATTTTATTTTATTTTATTTTATTATTATTTATTTTCATTATATTTTATTTTTATTTTATTATTTATATTGTGCCTTTATTATTTTTATGAGTAACACAACACAGACAATATTCCTTCTCTTCCTATTTTCTGCACCACAACAGTCCAGTGCTGAGCTGAGAGAGAATGACTGGCCCAAAGTCACCTAGCCAGCTTTCATGCCTAAGGCAGGACTAGAATTCACAATCTCCTGGTGATTGGCCCAAAGTCACCCAGCTGGCTTTCATGTCTAAAATGGAACTAGCACTCACTCTCCTGGTGATTGGCCCAAAATCATCCAGCCAGCTTTCATGCCTAAGGCAGGACTAGAATTCACAGCCTCCTGGTAATTGGCCCAAAGTTACCCAGATGGCTTTCAGGCTTACGGTGGGACTAGAACTCACAACCTCCTGGTGATTGGCCCAAAATCATCCAGCCAGTTTTTATGACTAAGGCAGGACTAGAACCAGGGGTGGACTGCTGGGGGTTCGCAGGGGTTCGGGAGAACCTCTAGCTAAGATTCTGTGCAATTCGGAGAACCTCCAAATCCCACTCCTGGCTGGCCTCGCCCCCCAACCCCTCCCAGGAGTCCCCACACAGCCCGTTTTGGATGCAGGTAAGTGCAGGGCGTGCACAGAGGCTTGGGGAGGGTGAAAAATGGGTCTACTGGAAGTTCGGGAAGGACGGGAAAGGGCCCGGAGGGCCCCTGGAGCCTGGGGAGGCCGTTTTCGCTCTCCCGGAGGCTTGAGGAATGCCTCCGGAGCCTGGGGAGGGCAAAAACGCCCCCATACACCATGGTGCATGAGGAAAACTAGGCCACGCCCACCATGGCCATGCGCACCCAGCAACTGGGCAGAGAACCCCTTGCTAAAATTTTTGAAGCCCACCCCTGACTAGAACTCACAGCCTCCTGGTGATTGGCTCAAAGTCACCCAGCTGGCTTTTATGTTTAAAGTGAGACTAGCACTCACAGCCTCCTGACTTCCAGCCTACGTGCCTTAACCACCAAATCAAACTGATTCTCTTAATTTGTAGGTGAAGGGGTTCTTGGACCTTAAATCTGGATTCCACATCCATTTTGCCTGTCACAAGGTCACAAAACGTGATCACATGACCCGGGATATTGCAACCATCATAAATACGAGCCAGTTGCCAAGCGTCTGAATTTTGATCACATGCCCATGGGGATGCTGCAACAGTCATAAGTGTGAAAACTGGTCATAAGTCACTGTTTTCAGTGCTATTGTAACTTCGAATAGTCACTAAACAAGTGATTGTAAATTGAGGACTACCTGTAGAGAACCAAATAAATTAGAGGCAAGAAAAAAAAATTTTTTTTACATGTGATGATGTTTATATCAGTGGTGAAATCTAAAATTTGTTACTACTGGTTCTGTGGGTGTGACTTAGTGGGGGGGGCAATGTGAGTGAGTGGGCGTGGCCAATTTTTTTTTTAACTTTTAAAACCACTTTTTCTACAACCTCTTTTTTCTTTTAAAAGCCTCTGCCGATCAGGCAACTCAGCTGGGATCGTCAGAGGCTTTTAAAAGCATTTTTTCAAAAGCGTTTGACGATCCCAGCTGAACTGCATGATCATCAGAGGCTTTTTTTTTTCTTTTAAAAGCATTTTTTCTGACGAAGAGGTTGTAGTAAAAATGCTTTTAAAAATTTTTTTAAAAAAAAGCCTCTGATGATTGCGCGGCTCAGCTGGGCATGGGGGGGGGCAGGGATTTTTGCTACCGGTTCTCCGAACCACCCACCGCCATCACTACCGGATCAGGTGATCCGGTCCGAACCGGGAGCATTTCACCCCTGGTTTATATCCCTTTAAGCCGCCTTGAGTTGCCATGGGCAAATAGGGAGCAATATAAATTTTCTAATAAATAAAAATAAATAATACATATAATTACACCAGCACCATAGACTAGACTAGACTAGACTAGACTAGAATAGACTAGACTAGACTAGACTAGACTAGAATAGAATAGAATAGAATAGAATAGAATAGAATAGAATAGAATAGAATAGAATAGATCTGGAAGGGACCTTGGAGATCTTCTAGTCCAGCTCCGTGCTCCAAGCATCTTCATCCTTTTCATCCTTACAAACTATCTCAACTCCCTTCACTTTTCTTTAGCAAGGAAAGAGATTCTAAGTGAGCTAAACGCCACGCTCAACTTTCTTTTGAAAGCTCTCAGGAAAATATTGGGACTATGACCAATTCTAATTTCCAGAGAATTCTTGGCAAATTGCATTTTCCCCCGAGAAGACCGTCCTTCACCTGGCAAACATCCAATGTCGTTTTTAATGTCACGATTTCAGATTTTGCATGACATTCTCATAGGACGAGCGAGAGGCCTAGGCGCATGTTTGAAAAGAAATACATAATTCAGATGCAAGGAAGATATATGTGTTTACTCATGAATTGAGCTAGATAAGTAAAGTCACCATTTCAGTTCCTTACCGTGGGAAAATCCGGGTGCTTGAAGCAAAATCTAATTCTCAGGGATTTGGTGGGAAGAGGAAAAAGATGGATTCTGGATCCGTGTATTTTTATTTTTATTTTTTTCAAGGACGGGAGCAGCAAAGACAGCAAAAGGACTCGGAAAAAATCAAATGATGAAATGCTCTGCCTCCTTTCCCACATCTGTTGCTAAGCACTTCAGTCTCTAAATGAAAAATCATGTGACTGTGATGGATTTACAACCTCAATTCTCCCATGGTTGTTAAGAGAAACACAACGGTTATTAAGTAAGACAATGGTGATTTCACATTTGCATTCTCTATTACCAGGTTTCCCCGAAAATAAGACCCTATCTTCAGAAGTGGGTTTCAGCAGGTTCTGACCAGTTCCAAAGAACCGGTAGCGGAAATTGTGAGTAGTTCGGAGAACCAGTAGTAAAAATTCTGACTGGCCCCGCCCCCATCTATTCTCTGCTTCCCAAGTCCCAGCTGATCAAGAGGAAATGGGTATTTTGCAATATCCTTCCCCTGGAGTGAGGTGGGAATGGAGATTTTACAGTATCCTTCCCATGCCACGCCCACCAAGCCACGCCCACCAAGCCATGCCATGCCACACCTACCAAGCCACACCCAGTAGTAAAGATTTTTGAAACCCACCACTGCCTATCTTTTTTTTTTTTTTTTTAAATTTGATTTATATGCCGCCCTTCTCCGGAGACTCAGGGCTGCTTACAGTGCGTTAAGCAATAGCCTTCATACTTTTGTATATTTTTATACAAAGTCAGCTTATTGCCCCCACAAACTGGGTCCTCAATTTACCTACCTTAGAAAGGATGGAAGGCTGAGTCAACCTTGAGCCTGGCGAGATTCGATCTTACTTTAATTGCAGACAGCTGGTGTTAAATTACAGTGCTTAGTCTGTTGAGCTATCCAGGCTCTTATATGTTTTTGATCCCTGAAATAAGTGCTTGGCCTTATTTTTGGGGAGGTCTTATTATTTTGGTGCTCGTGGAGCAAGACAGGGCTCCTGTTGCCACCTTACCTGATTTCCAACTCTGTCTCCCTAACCCTAACCAGAGAAAATAGTGGGGACCGGCTGTGCATGTGGTTAAATATTTTCAGGGAGGGCTTATTTTTGGTGGAGAGCTTATTTTCAGGGATTTTGCAGTAACCTTCCCCTGGAGTGGGGTGGAAATGGAGATTTTACAGTATCCTTCCCCTGCCATGCCCACCAAGCCATGCCCACCGAGCCACGCCCACAGAACCGGTAGTAAAAATTTGGGAAACCCACCACTGGTGCAGAGGCCCATCATTCTGGCACCCCAGAGAAGAGGGATTAAATCCACTGAAGCCCACTGCCTCTGCTGCCATCTGACTCCCATTTGGAAGCCATGACTTCTCCTCTCTTCTTTCCGAGGTCTAAAAGCAGTGGTGAAATCCACCCCCCCCACTCCCCATGGTTCTATCTGGCTCGCCGAACTGGTAGCGCCAATGGCGGGAGGCTCTGCCCACTTGCCGGGACGTCATTAGGAGGAGAGGCGCACACATGCTCCCACGCGCTCCCATTCCCGAACCGGTAGCGAAGGTAAGTGGATTTCACCGCTGTCTAAAAGGTAAAGGTAAAGGTTCCCCTCGCACATATGTGCTAGTCATTCCTGACTCTAGGGGGCGGTGCTCATCTCCGTTTCAAAGCTGAAGAGCCAACGCTGTCCGAAGACATCTCCGTCTTCATGTGGCCGGCATGTCTAAACGCTAAAGGTGCATGGAATGTTGTTACCTTCCCACCAAAGGTGGTCCCTATTTTTCTACTTGCATTTTTTACGTGCTTTCGAACTGCTAGGTTGGCAGAAGCTGGGACAAGTAACGGGAACTCACCCCATTACGCGGCACTCGGGATTCAAACCGCTGAACTCCTGACCTTTCAATCAGCAAGCTCAGTGTCTTAGCCACTGAGCCACTGTGACGTCTAAGCTTGGCCAAAGGCTGGAAGGCAACCAACTCTCCCTGTACTTTGAACAGGAGAGCCCCTTGGCCGGGGTGGCTGATCTCCCCCCCCACACCCCTGCCAGCTGGCCTCAGCTGTCACTCCAAGGACACTGCAGATCAGGCACATGGTCTTTGAGTTGCAGGCCATGTGCCTGAGCCTTTGAGGAGAGCAGACTGGGCTGTATCTCCAGCCGGCTTGTGTAACCTTGAGATAAGAGGAACCTGACAGTTGTATGTAACTGGGAAGGAAGCTGAGGAGGGGGAAAGACCAGGAGACTTCTGACCAAGGTTTGCTCATAGTCTTTCTACAAAACTGTTTTTGTACTCCACCATCACTGCCCCCTTCCATCTCTAGAAGGCATCTATAGAAGATGGCACAGCTTATTTCTCATTAGCTTTGCAAGACAGCTGGTGGGGCTTATATGAAGAGGTCCTGAAGACAACCTGCCCCAACCTGCAACCAGGATTGGCAGAATCTACTACCAATCTGAAGTGAGTTGTCCCAACCTGCAACCAGGATTGGCAGAATCAACTGCCAATCTGAAGTGAGTTGCCCCAACCTGCAACCAGGATTAGCAGAATCAACTGCCAATTTGGGGTGAGAGGTCATGCAACCAATCCTCCCCAATCCTCAACTAGCTGATTTCTGCTGATGAAAATCCTAGTTACAGGTAGTCCTCGATATACGACCAGAACTGAGCTCAACATTTCTGTTGCTAAGCGAGATGGTTGTTAAGCGAGTTTTGTCCCATTTTATGACCTTTCTAGGCATAGTTGATAAGCGAATCATTGCAGTTGTTAGATTGGTTTGGTTCCAATCTGGGATTTGAATAAAATATCTGGATGTGGCTAAGCCTCCAACGTCTTTTCGTCAAAAATGATTATAATAGTCCTTGACTGACAGCCATTCATTTAGTGACAGTTCCAAGTTACAGTGGCTGGTCCTCACACTTACAACTTCATCCCCATGGGTCACAGGATCAGAATTTGGGCACTTAGCAACCAGAAATGTATTTACACTGGTTACGGCATCCTAGGGTGAGGTGATCATCGTTGGTGATCTTCTAGTCAGCTTCCAACACACAAACTCAAGGGGGGAATTAGATTCGCTTAACGATTGTATGATTCACTTAACGACCGCACCGATTTCCCTAGCAAACCTGGCAAAAAGATGGCGCAAAACTCATTTAACAACTGTCTTGCTTAGCAATGGAAATTTTGGCCTCGATTGCGGTCGTAAGTCGAGGATCACCTGTATCACAGTGGAAGACCCACACTACCCCACAGACAAAAAAAGTTGGCCACACCTACCCTGTCACATTACCCCCCCCACCAAGCCACGCCCACAGAACCGGTAGTAACAAATTTTACATTTCACCACTGGACAAAACTCACTGAACAATTGCCTCAGATGTTTTGCAACAGATGTTTTGGTCTCACTCGTGATGGTAAGTCAAAGGACTCTCTGTATTTATTCCTGACAGAAAAGAAACAAGGGAGGATTAAATATTAACCCAGGAAATATATCAATACAGCGACCAATTAAACATGATGTTTGAACACAGCTATGCAAATAATCACGGCTCCTCTCTTGCTGTGTTTTGATAAAGGGAGAATACACAGAGCATTTGAAGGATAAGATTCAAATCTGTTCATGAACATTGGACTTAACGTTGCTAGGGGTGTTATCTGCCAGGAAAATGTCTATAAAGCAGCTTACTATGGGAAAACCCACAAAATATATGACTGCAATGTCCATACATGGTTTATTATAAAGGACTGCACTTTTATTTCAGAAAGCCATTTTGTATTTTTATTCATTTTTCCAAAACCGCTTTGTCCTTTATTCTGGTCACTTAATTTTTTTTTTCTCGTACAACCAGTACCCCTTAATGCACAGTCTTTCCACGTTCAGGTGAAAAATATGGAAATTGAATTGTCTTTTTTTTAAAAAAAAAATACATGGTTTTGATTTTTAGATAATTTTATTGGAATAGGAGCTTTGTAAAGTTTTTCTTGGCTTCGCTCTTGAATGTAATGCAAAGCTATGAACCTAAAGCATTTATTATTGTTTTATCCTGATAAGCCTCTTTCAGGTTTTCCCCCTTTTTCAGGTTTGTCTCCTTTACGTTGCCCAAGAAAACATGGTCACCCTGTGTATGACTGAAAATTACATGCCATGCGAAAGAAAGAAAGAAAGAAAGAAAGAAAGAAAGAAAGGAGGGAGGGAGGGAGGGAGGGAGGGAGGGAGGGAGGGAGGGAGGAAGGAAGGAAGGAAGAAAGAAGGAAGGAAGGAAGGAAGGAAGGAAGGAAGGAAAGAAAGAAAGAAAGAAAGAAAGAAAGAAAGAAAGAAAGAAAGAAAGAAAGATTACATTGCTAATTCTTTGCATCAAATAAATGACTGGCTAAATTTGCATATTGCTTTGGGTGGAAGGTCAACAATGATTAATGTGAAGTTGTGTACAATCTGATAAATTAAAAATGTGGTTGAGGAAACAAAATACCCAGTTTTAAGATGGGAAAGTGAAAAGTAGACAGAAATGGAAACTAAGGGGTTCTCCCACTCCTTCAGCTCATCTAAATCAGCTTTTGCTGCTTCAAGGTCTCCATTCAGACTGGGGGAGGGGGTGTCCCAAGAACGAGGCTCAGAACTACAATTCGACCTATCCCTCGGTTGGCTTTTCTATTAAATATCTAAACTCTGCCCCCCCCCAAAAAAAAATATCCTTGCAACCTCTTCAAAAACTGCCCAGAATCACCTTATAAGGGAGATGGGCAGCATAAACATTTGAGAGAGAGAGAGATGAGAGTGATGAGAGAGGGGGTGGGAGGGAGGGGAAGAGGGAGAGAGAGAGATGGATGGATGGATGGATGGATGGATGGATGGGTGGGAGGGTGGGTGGATAGACAGGCAGACAGATAGAGACAGACTAATATAAAGAAAGGGATAGGTAGGTAGGTAGGTAGGTAGATAGATAGATAGATAGATAGATAGATAGATAGATAGCCTGGCTAGGTGGCAAGTGGCTAAGACACTGAGCTTGTCAATCAGAAAGGTCGGCAGTTCAGCGGTTCGAATCCCTAGTATAGGTCTCCTGCATGAGCAGGGGGTTGGACTAGATGACCTCCAAGGTCCCTTCCAACTCTATTACTGTTTAGATAGATAGATAGATAGATAGATAGATAGATAGATAGATAGATAGATAGATAGGATGGATGATGGACGGACAAACAATATGAGAGGGAGATATGATATAGATACATACATGATAGATAGAGCTGGAGATAGATAGATAGACAGATAGATAGACAGACAGATAGATAGATAGATAGATAGATAGATAGATAGATAGATAGATAGAATGGATGGATGATGGACGGACAAACAATATGAGAGGGAGATATGATATAGATACATACATGATAGATAGAGCTGGAGATAGATAGATAGATAGATAGATAGATAGATAGATAGGCAGGCGATATAGAAGAAGGGAGAAAAATCAAACACACATAGCAGTGAAAATGTGGCAGTCTCTGTGTATGATCTGGGATGCAGGAAGAGCTGGAATTGAATTCAGCCACCTAGGCAAAGGAGTATCAACTTAGCTGCTTTTGCCCCTAATCTGCCATTTGGTAAATGACAAAACGTGGACAGCATCTCTTCTGATGCCCTCTGACCTTTGCCTCCGGGTTGAAATCCATGTTTCATTTTGCTTGGTGATCTTGCGTGTCTGCTCCAATTATTTCGCTGTTCTTCTTCTGTAGCCACAGATTTCATCTATGTTCCATTGCGCACTGCAGGATGGGCATAGATGTCAGTGCACATGTAAACATATAAACACAGCTGTAAATGTTGGGAGAAGGGAGGGCTGCTGGAAGATCTCCCTCACACCTCCTTTTGTCTGTCTATAGTCTGTTTCTCAAAACTGGTGGCTTAAAGATGAGTGGACTTCAGTTCCCCATCTGACTTCAGAATTCCCCAGCCAGCATGCTTTAAGATGTCTGGACTTCAATTCCCAGAATTCCTCAGCCAACGTGCTTGAATGTGGGTGGACTTCAACTCCCAGAATTCCCAACCAAAAACCTGAGAGTTGAAATCCATACGTCTTTAAAGTGTGCTGGCTGGGAAATACTGGGAGTTGAAGTCCAGATATCTGAAATGGTATAGGGCCTCCCCACTTGAGCAGAGGATTGAACTCTTTATGGCAGAACTATCTATCTATCTATCTATCTATCTATCTATCTATCTATCTATCTATTTATTTATTTATTTATTTATTTATTTATTTATTGAATTTGTATATCACCCTACTCCCGAAGGACTCAGGGCGGTGAACAGCCAAATAAAATACATGTAATACAAATGTTAAAAACCATTAAAATACAATTAAATAATTGGCTCAGAGAACTAAATTTAAAACCCCCAAATTCATAAGACACAATTTAAAATTTAGAAATTTTAAAAATTTTAAAAAGTTTAAAAGAGAGGTTAGGCCAGGCCAACTATCAGATTCTGCAACAGCTTTATGCCATCCATCTTGTAAATTCGCAGGATTCTTTTTTTCGCCGTGTATATGTCTACATTCGAACTAGACCATGATATAACAGAGTGTACAGAGAGTAACAGAGTGGTCAATGCCTGGAATGCACTACCTGACTCTGTAGTTTCTTCCCCAAACCCCCAAAACTTTAACCTTAAACTGTCTACTGTTGACCTCACCCCATTCCTAAGAGGTCTGTAAGGGGCCTGTATAAGTGCACCAGCGTGCCTAACATCCCTGTCCTAATATTCCTTTTTTACTTACTCTTTTCATGTATTCAAATTATGTTTATACTTTTACCTGTTATATGCTTGACAAATAAACTTATGATTATGATTATGTTTTTCTGTGTCATATATGTGTATGGATGTGGATATATGCATACTTATCAGCGGTGAAATCCTCTGAAGTCTGCTACCGGATCTGTGAGTCTGCTACTAAGGCGTGCCCATGCAGCGCTAAAAAAGGAACATTTTGAAGCCTTCCGAGTCTGCAAAGGTAAGTAGAAAAGCGAGAGTGGGGGCGGGGAGATCCGCTGTGCCACATGATTTAGATTAGCTAGAAAGCAGGAAATCTGACGATTCTAGCTAATCTAAATCGCGCATCACAGCTGATCATCGGAAATACCGGTTCACCCGAACTGGTAGCATTTTTTACTACCGGTTCACCTGAACCGGTCTGAACCAGTAGCATTTCACCCCTGTTACCTATATTTTTGAGAGCTGAATGCAATAAAATTTCATTTTAATGTATGCTGATTAGTGTACATTTAGACCGGCAAAGTTCTATTCTATTCTATTCTATTCTATTCTATTCTATTCTATTCTATTCTATTCTATTTTATTCTATTCTATTCTATTCTACCCCCCCTACCCTACCCTACTCTACTCTACTCTATTCTCCAAGATCCCTTCCAACTCTATTACTCTGTTATCTTAAAGCTTGAGATAAAGCTATCTTAAAGATTGAGTAACACTGATCTATACAGTCAGTAGAGTGTTTCACCATCTGAATGCAATGTCCTACTCTCGGGCATAGATGCAAATGTAGTATAGCTCTGAGAGAGGGGGGGGGGGGGAAACATCAGACAGTAATTACTAAGACTTTTAAAAGACCAATAAAGAGCTGTGGTGGCGCAGTGGTTAGAATGCAGTACTGCAGGCTAACTCTGCCCACAACCTGGAGTTTGATCCTGACTGGCTCAAAGTTGACTCAGCCTTCCATCTTCAGAGGTTGGAAAAATGAGGACCCAGATTTTTGAGGGCAATAGGCTGACTCTGTAAACGGCTTGTGAGAGGGCTAATGAAGCGGTATATAAGTCTAAATGCTATTTATTGCTGCTATTTCAGGCTCTAGGGAAACCGATTTAGTAAGACCCTGTAAAGACCCGAGGTGGCGCAGTGGTTAGGGTGCAGTACTGCAGCTACTTCAACTGACTGCTAGTTCAGCAGATCAGCGGATCAAATCTCACCGGCTCAAGGTTGACTCAGAATCCCATCCTTCCGAGGTGGGTAAAATGAGGACCCAGATTGTTAGGGGGCAATATGCTATTTAGTATACTGTCTTTGGTGTAAGCCGCCCAGAGTCCTCGGAGAGTGGGCGGCATAGAAATATGACTAATAAAATAATAAAATAAATAAAGACGGATGGCTTCGGGATGTATCAAATCCCAGCCAGCCTCCCCATTGCCTTATCCCTTCCTTTGAATACAATTGAAGACAGGACTGGCGAGTAACCACGTCCAGTTTTTCATTTTCAAGTGGATTGCAAACTATTCAAGTCAAATTGAGGTTTAGCCCTGGCCTTACTGTTCTTCTTCTACCAATCAAACGCCATCCTATGCTGGAGTGGGGGGAATATCACACGTTCCGATAATTTAAAGAACGGCAGAGCTGGCAATTTCCCAGCTATCAGATTCAATTTCCTTTCAGCTTGCATCCAACGGGTCTTTAAAACTATCTCCCTCATTTCTATTTGAGACGATTGCATTGGGAGCGACTCCTTTCCCTCTCACCACGTTGTCTGGATTTCCATAAAACTTTTTGCTAAGTTCATTCAAGTCCCAGGAACTGCGTGCACCTAAATTATCCAGCTTGGATTGTGTTAACCTCAATTGTGGAGTGTGTGTATGTGTGTGTGTCAGTGGTGGGTTCCTCCCGGTTCGGCCCGGTTCTCCCGAGCCAGTAGCGGTGATGATATGATGTCACCGACCTGGTTCTGCCCCCCTGCCCCTCCCACCCACCCCCCGCGTTATTCTTACCTTTTACTTGGCCCCTCCCCCAATCTATTGCTGCCTCCTAAATCCCAGCTGATGGCTAGAGGGAAAAAAACTGTTTAAATTCTTGCCGCGGGGCTTCAAAGGGCTGCCCTACAGCTGATCAATGTTAAAAGAAAACAAATGAGTAGACCAGTGCCTGCAAAAATACATAGATCAGTGCCTGTAAAAATACATGAGTAGATCAGTGCCTGCAAAAATAAATGGGTAGACCAGTGCCTGCAAAAATACATGAGTAGATCAGTGCCTGCAAAAATACATGAGTAGATCAGTGCCTGCAAAAATAAATTGGTAGATCAGTGCCTGCAAAAATACATGAGTAGATCAGTGCCTGCAAAAATAAATGGGTAGATCAGTGCCTGCAAAAATACATGAGTAGGTCAGTGCCTGCAAAAATACATGAGTAGATCAGTGCCTGCAAAAATAAATGGGTAAACCAGTGCCTGCAAAAATACATGAGTAGATCAGTGCCTGCAAAAATAAATGGGTAAACCAGTGCCTGCAAAAAAACATGAGTAGATCAGTGCCTGCAAAAATAAATGGGTAGATCAGTGCCTGCAAAAATACATGAGGAGATCAGGGCCTGCAAAAATAAATGGGTAGATCGGTACAGCTCTGCAAGCAGTTAAAAGCCTGGTAGACCAGTACCTCTGCTAAATCCTAAATAATTGTCACATGACCATCAAGCCACGCCCACAAAATAAGCCACACCCACAGAACCGGTAGTAAAATAAATTAGAACCCACCCCTGGTGTGTGTGTATGGTTTGATGTGGCAGGTGCAGCAGTAAGCCTATTTATATTCAGTTATGGCTTCAGATAGTATACAAAGCCAGGAAATGGTTGAACTGGGAACCAGATGAAGCATGTTCTTGGGAGCACAGGCTCCAGAATTGGTAGCCTGTAGAGTTGTTCTTGTCCAGTTTGGCTATTTTCCTCTTGCAAGGACTACAACCAGTGGGGGGATTCAAATAATTTAACAACCAGTTCTCTGCCCTAACGACTGGCTTGGTGGGAGTGGCCATGGTGGGCCTGGCCTGGGGGTGTGACAGGTGGCACTCGGCCTTCTGCAGCCCCCGGGAGCAAAAACGGGTCGCGGGGAGACGTGGACGTGCCACCTCCCCCCCACGTCCCTCTTTGGGCCTAGGAGGCCTCCCTGAAGCCTTCTGGGAGCGAAAATGGGCTGTGGGTGGGGGGCCACCACACCACCACCATCCCGCACCCCATTTTGGGAGTAGGAGGCCTCTCTACACTCACCTGGGAGCCAAATGGGGAACGTGGAGACTCCTGGAAGGGGCAGGGCAGGGAGGGGAGGGACCAGCCAGCAATTTAACTACCAGTTCGTTCACCCGAACTGGCCCCGAACCGGCTGAAGCCTACCACTGACTACAACACCCATCTCGTGATCTCTCCAGTTCTCCGTGTTTGCTACAAGCTTCTCCCTGTCCCAGAGGACTAGATCATTTTTTAGTTCTAAGACAGTGTTTCTTAACTCTGGGAACTTTAAAATATGTGGACCTCAACTCCCAGAATTCCCCAGCCGGAATTCTGGGAGTTGAAGTCCACATGTCTTAAAGTTGCCAAGATTGCAAAAACACTGCACTAAGACGTATTCTTCCTTTTCCTTCCCCACCTTTTTTCTCCCTTTCTCTTTCACATGACTCCGATTTTGGAAATCAACCAGTCAATCTTATCAGGAGCTACCTGGGAAACAGCCGAAGAACAAACAATGGTCAGAAACGAAGGTTTATGAGTCAACAAGGAGCAGGTTGAACGGGAATCGCTAGGGCTGTGATGAGAAAGGGGGCTGGAAGCCAAGGAAGAGGCGAGTTCTGAGGACACAGATGCCCCTGTGTTGATCCGCTGATCCATAAATCAAAGGATTCACATAAAAGACCAAGCAGAAAACACAATACCTGGTCCTTCTTGAATCAGATCTAACTCATTCGAGACAATGATGAATCTGCATACAGGCGGGAGGTTGAACAACTAGCCTTATGGTATGACCGGAACAATCTGGAACTGAACACACTCAAAACCGTAGAAATGGTGGTAGACTTTAGGAGAAACCCTTCCATACTTCCACCTCTCACAAAACTAGACAACACAGTATCAACAGTAGAGACCTTCAAATTTCTAGGTTCTACCATATCGCAAGATCTAAAATGGACAGCTAACATCAAAACAGGCCAACAGGCCGGGCTGGCCTAGAAAATGAATTTTAATTGGGTGTTTGTAGTTTTTAATAGAAGGGCCAAATTTTTAATATATTTTAAACTGTTTTTTAAATTTTGTGGGTATATGTTGTTTTAATATGGCTGTACACCGGTCTGAGTTCTTCGGGAGAAAAGCGGTATAAAAATTTAATTAATTAATTAATTAATTAATTAATTAATTAATAATAATGATGATAATAATAACGTCATCAAAAAAGCACAACAAAGAATGTTCTTTCTGCACCAACTAGAAAGCTCAAACTGCCCAAGGAGCTCCTTATCCAGTTCTACAGAGGAATGATTGAGTCTGTCATCTGCACCTCTATAACTGTCTGGTTTGGTTCTGCAACCCAACAAGACAGACAGAGACTTCAGAGGATAATTAGAAATACAGAAAAAACAATGGCTACCAACCTGCCTTCCATTGAGGGCCTGTATACTGCATGAGTCAAAAAGAGGGCTGTGAAAATATCTACAGACCCCTCACATCCTGGACATAAACTGTTTCAATTCCTATCCTCAAAACGACGCTATAGAGCACTGCACACAAGAACAACTAGACACAAGGACAGTTTTTTCCCCGAACACCATCACTCTGCTAAACAAATAATTCCCTCAACACTGTCAAACTATTCACTAAGTCTGCATTACTATTGCATTACTACATGGGGCTCCCCTTGAGGAGCACCCGGAGGCTCCAACTGGTCCAGAATGCGGCCGCGCGGGTGATCACGGAAGCGACATGGCGCTCCCATATAACACCTCTCCTGCGCGAGCTGCACTGGCTCCCGGTGGTCTTCCGGGTGCGCTTCAAGGTGTTGGTTCTCACCTTTAAAGCGCTCCATGGCTTAGGGCCAGGATATTTACGAGACCGCCTGCTGCTACCGATAACCTCCCACTGGCCAATACACTCTCACAGAGAGGGCCTCCTCAGGGTGCCGTTGGTCAAGCAATGTCGGCTGGCGGCCCCAAGGGGGAGAGCCTTTTCTGTGGGAGCACCCGCCTTCTGGAATAAGCTACCTCCCGGAATACGACTGATCCTGGATCTCCGCACTTTCCGTAAGGCCCTGAAGACGTTTTTATTTCAACAAGCCGGCCTGGCCTGAATAGGTTTTAGGGGTTAGTTTTTTAATTGTATTGCTAGGGGTTTTAAATTGGGGCGGCCGTTTAATTTAATTTATTTTTAATTATTTTAACTTTTATATTGTATGCTATTTTAATTCTCCGCTGTTCACCGCCCTGAGTACCTTCGGGGAGAAGGGCAGGATATAAATTTAATTAATTAATTAATTAATTAATTAATTAATTAATACTATTAATCTTCTTATCGTTCCCATTACCCATCTCCTCCCACTTATGACTGTATGACTGTAACCTTGTTGCTGGTATCCTTAAGATTTATATTGATATTGTTTCCTGATTGCTTATTTGTACCCCATGACTATCATTAAGTATTGTACCTTAAGATTCTTGACGAACGTATCTTGACTTTTTATGTACACTGAGAGCATACGCACCAAAGACAAAGTCCTTGGGTGTCCAATCACACTTGGCCAATAAAAAATTCTATTCTACTTTATTCTATTGTTGGATGAATAGAATAATGTGATGGCATGATTCCAGCAAATTAAATGATCCAAATTCTCCCCACTTAGGCCTCCCAGCGATGGGACCACAGGACTGTTTTGTATCTCCTCCCTTCCCAATGAACCTGTTTAATAAGCAAATAATCATGCCAATTTTCTTGTTAGGTGAGCAAATTCCTACAGCAGAGTTTCCTTGCCAAAGGGAACTAATTTGACCAGGCCAGCCTGTTCTGGATTACTTGCCAGCTAGCTCTAACAATGAGGTTATTGTGCTAGACTTAGGATATTTCTTAGCATTTCATTTCATTTGTCACATTTGACTACCCTCCTCCTACAGTAGTGTTTTTCAACCTCAGCAGCTTTAAGATGGATAGAATTCCCAGAATTCCACAGCATGGTCGGCTGGGGAATTCTGGGAGTTGAAGCCCACACAGTTTCAATTGTGAGTAGGGCTGTCAAACTCGTGGCCCGCCAGCCAGATGTGTCGCATGCTGGCCACGCCTACGCCTGGTTCATCAAGGTGGGGGGAGTCACAATACATCACATAACAACAACGCCACAAGTTTGATACCCCTGCTTTAGAGATATGTGGCAATTTGAAGATGCCTAGACTTCAACTCCCAGAATTCTCCACCAGCAAGCAGCCAGCAAACTGGCTGGCTGGAGAATTCTAGGAGCTGAAGTCCAAGCATCTTAAAATGACTGAAGTTCTCTCACCGACCAGTACGCTCCCATAGAGAGAGGCTCCTCAGGGTGCCATCGGCCAAACAGTGTCAACTGGTGACCCCCAGGGGGAGAGCCTTCTCTGTGGGGGCACCCGCCATCTGGAACGAGCTCCCCCCGGAGATACGGAGGATCCCGGACCTACGCGCTTTCCGCCATGCCATCAAAACATTTCTATTTCAGCAGGCCGGCCTGGCCTAACCTCTCTTTTAAATTGTTTTTAAAATTTGTAAATTTTAAACTTGTCTTATGAATTTGGGGTGTTTTAAATTTCGTTTTCCGGGCCAATTATTTAATTGTATTTTAATGGTTTTCTAACATTTATATTATATGTATTTTATTCGGCTGTTCACCACCCTGAGTCCTTTGGGAGTAGGGCGGTATACAAATTCAAATAATAATAATAATAATAATAATAATAATAATAATAATAATAATAATAATAATAATAATAATAATAATAGATAAGCAGCAAGAAAAAATCACAAAGTACCGGGACTTACAAATTGAAGTTGAGCGACTGTGGAAAAAGAAATCGTGTGTTGTCCCGATTGTAATTGGAGCCCTCGGAGCAATACCCAAAGGGCTATCCCACTATTTAGAAATTCTAAATTTACTGGACTTGGAACATTTTGACTCTACAAAAAAACACCTTACTCGGAACAGCTTACATCCTCCGACGATACCTTAACAGTTCCTAGGTCCTTGGTTAGGACTTGAGCTGCTGAGCTATTAACCAGCCTCAAAGGCTGTGAATCTCAATAAAGATTAAATAATAATAATAATAATAATAATAATAATAATAATAATAATAATAATCTTACATCCTCCGACGATACCTTAACAGTTCCTAGGTCCTTGGTTAGGACTCGAGCTGCTGAGCTATTAACCAGCCTCAAAGGCTGTGAATCTCAATAAAGATTAACCAATTAATAATAATAATAATCATCATCATCATCATCATCATCATCTTACATCCTCCGACGATACCTTAACAGTTCCTAGGTCCTTGGTTAGGACTCGAGCTGCTGAGCTATTAACCAGCCTCAAAGGCTGTGAATCTCACTAAAGATTAACCAATAAATAATAATAATAATAATAATAATAATAATAATAATAATAATAATAATAATAACACTGTTCTAAAACTTTCTGAGCAGCAGTTAGGCATGGTAGCCTGGCATGGTAGATTCTTGCCTCTAAGTAAGAGAAAAACTCAAGCAGGGAACCCTATACCTGTGATGGAGAACCTATGGCACGCGTGCCACAGGTGGCACACAGAGTCCTCTCTGTGCGCATGCCAGCCGTCACCCCAGCCCAGCTCCACCGCACATGCGTGTGTGCATTCCGCCGGCCAGCTGGTCTTCAGGTCTCTGCTACACATGCATGGGGGGTGGGGCACATGCAGGGATGTATCTGTGCATGCAGGGGATGTGTGCATACATGCAGGGAATGTGTGGAGGTGGGGTGCATGCACGGGGGCAGGGCGCATGCACGGAGTGGGGCGCATGCGTGGGGGCACTCACATTGCATTTTGGGGCTTTGCACGCTGCTATGCTTCTTGGTTTGTTCTGACAACTAGTTTGTTGCCCTGAGAAACAATAACAGACGGAGTTACTGCACTGTGGTTAAAGCTTTGTCCATCTCGTCACTGTCATGATTCCAAAATCAATTGTGGGAGTGGGGGGAGTGAGGAGGCATCTGATCTCATTACACCCTGTTGAAAGAAAAATCCAGTCCAGTCCCAATCCGGGAGAAAGGCGCTGGAAATAAAATGGAGGCTGACTGGAAAGAAGGACACTGTTTATTGATGAGCAGAACCTACAACAGCATGTAGTTCTGGGACAGCTGACAAATTGGTTTGAATAGTACATGGATTTTTATAGGGTTCTGAGATGCTGCAGGGGGTTGCGCAATGTAGTGAGCCTTGTGCCTTTTGCTAGTCTAATAGTGGCGGGTTAATCCTATCATGTCCTAAAAGTCATGCCCTGTCCTTCTTAATCCCATCAGATGGAGCTGAAGGTGTTTTTCTTTGTGAATAGATTGGCCCAGTCTTTCTTAATTAGCATAAAATATCCATCTCTAAAGACTTCAGGCATCTGCTGGAGGCTGTTTCACGATGCAGGAAGACTGGGGCTGCTTTCTGCCTTTAAGAACATGTTTCTCCATTTCTCCTTTGGGGAAATATAATATTCTCTTTTAATATTCCCCAAAATATTTCATTCTCTGAGGCAGGGGTGAAATTCACTTACCTTCCCTATTGGTTTGCAAATGTGTATGCGCAGATGCTGAAAATCATCACAAAAAAGAGACGTCATGACATCCGTGTGGGTGAGCGGGGCTTTGCGCAGTCGGCCCTACCGTATCGCGCGATCCGGATAGAACCGGCTGAATTTCACCCCTGCTCTGAGGGGAAGGGGGCTTCCTACAACCCTTAACACTTCCTTTTAGACTCAATCTCAGTGGGCAAATCTTAATTTTGACAAACATTTTAAAGGAGGAGGGACAGTACCAGGAGTGGGTTCTAATTTTTTTTACTATCAGTTCTGTGGGTGTGGCTTATTTTGTGGGTGTGGCTTGGAGGTCATGTGACTAGGTGGGCGTGGCTAGCTGGTCAGAGTCATTTCTGGAAGGTCCTCGCACTTACGACCAGTTCTTATACTTACGACCCGACTCATTTGTTTGCTTTTAACAGTGATCAGCTGTAGGGCGGCCCTTTGAAACCCCGCGGCAAGAGTTTAAACAGTTTTTTTTCCCTCTAGTCATCAGCTGGGACTCAGGAGGCAGCAATAGATTGGGGGTGGGACCAAATAAAAGGTAAGAATAATGTGGGGGGGTGGGGGATGGGAGGGCGAGGGGGGGAGAACCGGTTTGGTGACGTTATATCGTCACTGCTACCGGCTCGGCTGAACCGGATCGAACCGGGAGGAACCCACCACTGGACAGTGCTGCTAATACATCTGCTAATCCAGATTCAGTCAGGAACTGTGAGGATCAAAATGGTCTTTCAACTCTAGTCCCTGACCTAGTTTGAACACAAAGGCTAATATTCTGTGCAGTACAATTTTAAGGAGGGAGGGAGTGAATCGTTGCCAATTCAACCAAGAGTACAAATACTATCTGAGGTGGACATATGACGCCCGTTCGAGCTGGCATGCAGATCTATGTTTTGAAACTGAAAATGTCAGATGTTCTTAATGTCTCTGGCTGAGCATCTGCTGATATAACCGAAAGGCGGACAGCAATGTCCCTCACAATTTCTGGGAATTTAGCTTTAATACAAGTGGATCAGTGGGTGTGGCTTGGTGGGCGTGGCTTGGTGGGCGTGGCAGGGGAAGGATACTGCAAAATCTCCATTCCCACCCCACTCTAGGGGAAAGATACTGCAAAATCTCCATTCCCACCCCACTCTGGGGCCAGCCAGAGGTGGTATTTGCCGGTTCTCCGAACTACTCAAAATGTCCACTACCGGTTCTCCAGAACCTGCTGGATTTCACCCCTGAAGTGGATTCTCTGCAACAGGGGTGAGGAAGGATGGCCTTTTTATGACTTGCTGGTTTATGACAAGTATTGTATTTTTGGCATCCAGAGTTACATCCTGGAACAGCTCATTCTAGGACTGGAAGGACAAGGGAAGACATGATAGCAGTGTTCCAATATTTGAGGGGCTGCCACAAAGAAGAGGGGGTCAACTTATTTTCCAAAGCACCCGAGGGCAGGACAAGAAACAATGGATGGAAACCAATCAAGGAGAGAAGCAACCTGGAATTGAGGAGAAACTTCATAACAGTGAGGACAATTATCCAGCGGAACAGCTTGCCACCAGAAGTTGTAAATGTTCCAACTCTGGAAGTTTTTAAGAAGAGATTGGATAACCAATTGTCTGCAATGGTATAAAGTCTCCTGCTTCAGCAGGGGGTTGGACTAGAAGACCTCCAAGGCCCCTTCCAACTCTGCTATTCTGTTATCCCGTGGTGGCAGGAAAGATGTGGAAAGAGGAGTTTAATTTAGTGAACTGGACTGTAAGAAGAAAACTCCCTTCCAACCAAAGAAAGCGGGGGGGGGAGAAAGCCCCCAAATTCCCTTCAAATACAAAAGGCAGACCGTCCCAGTTGGGTCTTTCAAAGATGCACAATGATACTGGGTCATCGCCTTTTTTCCAAGCATCTCTTAAAAAGCACAAGAGGGTACTCCTTCCTTCCTTCCTTCCTTCCTTCCTTCCTTCCTTCCTTCCTTCCTTCCTTCCTTCCTTCCTTCCTTCCTCCCTCCCTCCCTCCCTCCCTCCCTCAATCCTTCCTTCCTTCCTTCCTTCCTTCCTTCCTTCCTTCCTTCCTTCCTTCCTTCCTTCCTTCCTTCCTTCCTTCCTTCCTTCCTTCCTTTTAGAAATTGAGATGCTGCTTACAAGCTAATTGTAATGAGAACTCATGCAAAATGAGCATTCCTTAACAGCAATTTCTGGTTTGCCTATAGCTTGATTGGGGAGAGAGATTTCTGGGCAAGGAGCAGCTATGATGAAAGAATTATCCAATAGGATCGGAAGACTGGTGAGAGAGCAATTCCTTACTTCCATTGGGAATGGCCTTCCTGCGAGGGTATACTGGGAAGGATGGATGGATTTATTCAATTTCTATCGCCACCCATCTCAAGTTGATTACTCTGGACAGCTACCAATTCCAAAACTATAAAAACAATTAAAACAATAAGAAGCATTAAAAAAAAATAACATGTGAATGGGATGTGAAAGAAGAAGTAAAATAGTTGTAATTAGTGCAGGTTATCCCAAACTGTAAGTAGCTTAGGCATCACACAACCACTTGATTTTGGCCTCTGGCTTGAGCATATCTAGCAGAACAGAACAGATTAACAGAGTTGGAAAGGGACCTTGTAGGTTATCTAGTCCAACCCCCACACCCAAGCAGGAGACTCTACAACATTTCTGACAGATGGCAGTCCAGTCTCTTCTTGAAAGCTTCCAGTGATGAAGCTCCCATAACTTCAGAAGGCAACTTCTGTTCCATTGGTTGGTTGTTCTCACTCTCAGAAAATTTATTCTTAGTTCTAGGTTGAATCTCTCCTTCATCAATATCCATCCATTATTCCTTGTCTGGCCTTCATCTGCGTTAGAAAATAGCTTGACCCCCTCCTCTCTTTGGCAGCCCCTCAAATATTGGAACACTGCTATAGTGTCTCCCCTGGTCCTTCTCTTCACTAGACTAGCCAGGCCCAGTTCTTGCAACCGTTCTTCGTATGTTTTAGCCTCCAGTCCCCTAATCACCCTGGTTGCTCTCCTCTGCACTTTTTCTAGAGTCTCAACATCATTTTTATAGTGTGGTGACCCAAACTGGATGCAGTACTCTTTTTTAAAAAAAAAAAAATTGATTTATATGCCGCCCTTCTCTGGAGACTTAGATCTGCTTACAGTGCGTTAAGCAATAGCCTTCATACTTTTGTATATTTTTATACAAAGTCAGCTTATTGCCCCCACAAACTGGGTCCTCAATTTATCTACCTTAGAAAGGATGGAAGGCTGAGTCAACCTTGAGCCTGGCGAGATTAGAACTTACTTTAATTGCAGACAGCTGGTGTTAAATTACAGTGCTTAGTCTGTTGAGCTATCCAGGCTCCTCAAGACTCTAGATGTGGTCTTACAGTACTAAGAAGGGGTGAAATCTACTTACCTTCCCTACCGGTTCAGAAGTGTATCCACTGTGAGTTGGCCATGCCCAGACAGGTTTTGTGGCTCCCGGTGTTTTTTTTTTCTGTGGGAAATGGGTCCAAATGGCTCTTTGAATGTTTAAGGTTGCAGACCCCCGCGCTACCCCATCTCCTTCCAGCATCAGGGGGAAAAAAAGGCCTCTTCATTTGCTCCGTCTGTGTATTTATATTACTTTATTTTATTGAGACATAACTTCCTTTCCTAGTCTGGAGCACGTTGCACGCCGCGAACGAAACTTAACATAAAATGTTTAAAAACACAGATGAAATTTGACAATAAAGTGCTCAGATCCTCTCATTAAAAACCTGGTGAACAGGAAAGGGAAAAAAAATCTCCACAGAATTTAAAATGAAGAGAAAACCGAGCCCCCCCACCCCCACCCTCTCCAAGACAACTCCCGGGAAGCAACTTCAGAAATCTGGGAGCAGAGCAGCAATACAACCCACAACTGACCCACAATGGCCTCTGAAAGGGTCTCTCACCTGCGGACCTGAAGACGGTGTAGGAAGTTAGCACCCACCCCTCTTCTAGGAAAATGGGATATTTCAGGGAATATTAAAAGGGCAGAATATTTCCCCTAAAAGGGAGGCAGAAACTCACCCCCCACACACACCTTTGTCAATGGGCCATTAAGGCCTGGGCCAGTCTATTCTACCTCCTTCAGGCAGAGCCATAATAGGAATCTCAAAGCCCTTTCATTACATCATCACCCAGCATGGCTCAACCAAGCCTGGGACACAGACAACCTACAAAGTTACCCCTACATGGCCCCATGGGTGTCTGACAACCAATCAAAATACAAGCTCAAATTCAAAAGCCCAGAGAGGGCATAAAACCCAGGCACTCTCAGCATCTCCTCCCTTTCCCAACCCCCAGGACCTCAAACCATGTGATCCTGTCCACCGTTAAAAACCATCTTTCCAAGCAGCCTCCATCTTTCCAGTGTCTTTCTTCGCCACTTGGAACTGAACCCAGATGGACATTTCTTCCAACAACACCACAAATAATGGCAATAGAGATTTAACCAGATCATGAGAAATACGAAAAGAAACAAAAAAACGAGATTGCCCACCTTCTCCTCTTATGGTTTGTCTCAATTCTTGAAATATTGAATAGAGACATGAAGTGAGATGAGAGGACGCTGGGTAAAAAGATTTTTTTTAAAAAAAAAAAAGAGTCAGACGAGTTAAGAGATTTTTTTTAGGGATGACTTTGTTCTGGTTTCCGTAGTAGACCCTTTAAAGGGAATCGAGCTTTTAATGAGTAAATTAAAAGAATTTGGGGCATTAGCAGGTTTCAGGATTAATAATCGAAAGACAAAGATGTTAGCAAAAAATATGAAGCCGCAAGATCAAAGAGAATTGATGAATAAGACGGGGTTTAAGATGGAGAAGAACAGCAGTGGGTTTTCAATATTTTTACCACCGGTTTCCCCCCACACGCATACACTTGCTTCATGCACGCGCACGCCTTCTGGCCATGCGCCCGGCGAATACGAATTTGCTCGCTCACATGCCTTCTGCGCATGTGCCCCTGCCTCGAAAATGTGCCTAAATAGGACGGCATAGAGCCAGGGCAGGTGGGCAGGTGGGCAGGCCCACCCGCGATCTCCGCTACCGGTTCCCTCAAACCAGTACGAACCAGCTGAATACCACTGTTGTGGCCCCGCCCTCTGAGCCTGTCCCATCGGAGGAAGAAAGCTCCGAGCATGAGGAAGAGGAGTCAGCCAAGCCTCCCTCTCCAGGCCCCTCCCCTCTGGCATTGTCTCAGGTGCCGGCCAAGGGAGAGGAGATCAGTAGGGAGACAGGTGGCTCGGATCAGAGTGACGAAGAAACATTCCTGGACGCACGCCTCCGAAGGCGTGATAAACGATTGCAGCAGTTTAGGAGGCGTGCTAGGGATTAGAATTGAGTCACTGGACCACACCCCAGAGACTATATAATAGAGGGTGGTGGTCAGTGATCCTTGTGACGAACAAAGCAAACCTTGGATAGTCACTAAAGCCTCGTCCGGAATTGCTGAGAGAAAGATTTCTTGTTGTCGGACATTTGGACTCTTGAGTATTTAATCTTTCTGTTTTACTGTGAAAATAAAGGCACTTGGCAGGCGGTGTGTCTATCGCTGCCAAGTGGGAGATAAAGAAACTGGGTGCGTTCCAAAGTGTTCCCTTAACCCTCGGCTGGCTGTGTTTGTGTGTGTGTGGGTACGGGGACAGATCAACCACCTCTGGAGAAGAAGATAACATGATTGGATATAACTATGACAAAGGCCCATGGGATGATTTTTCCAAATAACTGTGTTAAGATCCTCCAGACATAGTGGGGCTCCAGTTCCCATCATCCCCTCCCTCCCTCCCACCATAGCCATTTCCAACTCTAGTTCATTAGCAAACCTGCTCTGCCATCTCGTCTCAGCCAGATTCTGACTCCCCCCCCACCCCCTTTTAACTGTGGCTTGTTGTGTTCCTCAGCAATTTCTCAGCAATTTCTCCTCAGCAGCTGCTGACATGGCATGGGCCCGGGGTACTTGCAGGACCACCTCCTACTGGCCTCCCACCACCCAGTGCGGTCACATAGGACTGCCCTCCTCCGGGTGCCATCGGCCAGACAATGTTGGCTGGTGGCCCCCAGGATGAGGGCATTCTCCGTGGCCGCACCGACCCTCTGGAATGAATTACCCACCGGGCTTTGGACGGCCGCCGACCTCCGTGCTTTCTGCGCCGAACTGAAGACATGGCTTTTCCAGCAAATTCCCTGATCTGTTATGAGATTTTAGTTTTTACATTTGGATGTTTTTAGTTCTATTTATTGTTATATGTTTTTTATTCTGTGAGCCACCCCAAGTCCTACGGGAGAAGGGCGGCATAGAAGTAAATAAATAAATAAATAAATAAATAAATAAATAAATAAATAAATAAACAAACAAACAAACAAACAAACAAACAAATAAATAAATAAATAAATAAATTTTAGGTCTGCTATCAATTTGGTGCTGAGTTCGGGGTTATGCGTAAGGATGTGGTCAAGAAAGTCAAGATGGCGGCCACAACCATGGGATTGAAGCCCCGCCCCTTTTTACATTCAAGGGAAAGCCCAAGTCACGTAAAAAGGGAGGGTGGAGCTTCAATTGCGTGTTATGGCTGGCATCTTGACTTTTTTGACACACACCCCCCTTGCAGACACTTTGGCTGGGTTGTTTATAGGAGTGGGTTGTTATTGATGGCTCACCTTGAATTGTTCCATTCGGTATTTGCGGACAAGTGGTCGGCAAAGATAAGTACAAAGGTAAATTACACAAGGGACCCTGATAAGGACAGTTTGCATTGGCAGAATGACCGACAAGAGTCTCAAAAAAATGTTTGAGAAAAGATTTGGACCTGCAGAAGATTTCAATATATTTCTTTTACTTGTCGGACGGATCGACTGCCTTTCAAGACAGTATGTGTAAGAATCGCCTTTCATTCCCACAACAAACCTGTGAGGTAGGCTGGGTCGGGGCATGACCTTACATTTGCTCTGCTCCAAATCAATGGGGAATTTATGACTTCTCCTGCCAGGAAGAAACAGAAGGCTGGTGTTCTGTCCCTGTCTCACACACGCACACAAACAGACAGCCGGGGGTTAAATAAACTGGCAGACAACCAATTCTTCCGATAAGAAGCTTGGCAGCAACCCAGTAGTTGCTTGCCAAGAACTTTACTCATAAAACAAAATACACACAGTCAAGAATTGTCCAGTTCGTAAATTAAATCCAAGGCCGATAATGTTGTTTCCAAAGATGCAATGTGACTCGATAGTAGTTAGTTTTCTCCGTCACAGAGTCTGAATGGCCACCTCACCCCCTTTTATACCCTGTGGGGTGTGGTCCAGTGACTCAGCCTAATCTCTGGCACGCCTTTTCTTCTGTTGCGCGCGCTTATCTCTGCGACGCTGCCGAGGATCCAGCCAAGACTCATTTCCCTCATCACTGTCCACCTGTGGCTGCATGGACATGCTTGGCCCCAGCCCTATCTCTTGCCTTTCGGCGGACACCAAAGGCATTGCCAGAGAGGAGGGTCCTGGAGAGGGAGGCCTTGCCAACTCCTCTCCTTCACTCTCGGAGTCCTCTCCTGCCGATGACACAGGCTCATAGAGCCACAGCAGCTGGGGGTGACATTTATAGGGCTAATGAGGGGTATATTTAGAGTTTTTCTGCAATGGGAGATTTACTCAGATTTACCCAGGACTCTTGGTGGTGCAGTGGACTAAAGTGCTATTAAGCTGCCAGCTGCCTGTAATTACTGCGAGTTCAAATCTCACCAGGCTCAAGGTTGACTCAGCCTTCCATCCTTCCAAGGTAGGTAAAATGAGGACCCAGATTGTGGGGGCAATAAGCTGACTTTGTATAAATAAATAAATACTCGAGGTTAGTTTTTCTCAACCTTAACAATTTCAAGAGGGGTGAAACTCAACCTCCAGAATTCATAAACCTGCTTTTTGCTAAATCACAGTGAATCTTAAAATGCTAAAAGTGTTCAGTTGGAAGTAACTTTCCGAAGCACCTGAAGGCCAGACAAGGAATAATGGATGGAAACTGAACAAGGAGAGATTCAACCTGGAAATAAGAAGAACTTTTCTGACAGTGAGAACAATCCACCAATGGAACAGAAGTGGCCTTCAGAAGTTGCAGGAGCTTCATCACTGGAGGCTTTCAAGAAGAGACTGGACTACCATCTGTCAGAAATGGTGTAGGGTCTCCTGCTTGAGCGGGGGGTTGGACTAGATGACCTTCAATGCCCCTTCTAAATCTGTTCTTCTATTCTAACTGCATTGAGCATCTAATCCAGTGTTTTTTTTTTCAAATCTGGGTGTTAGAAGACCCAAACCTGGTTCTTTCAAACTTGGCAAGTAAGATGGGTGGACTTCATCTCCCAGAATTCCACAGTCAAACTTACTGGAATATGGGTGGACTTCCACTCCCAGAATTCCCTAGCCAGAAATCTGCAAATTGAAGTCCATGGATCTTGAAGCATGCTGGCTGTAGAATTCTGGGAGTTGAAGTCCTCCCATCTTAAACGTGCCAATTTTGAAAGGATTGATTGATCAACCTTCAACCATGCACAGAAAAACATATGTAAAACGTTCGTGAGGGACCTCTCTCCAACCAAGTCTTCTCAAAACCCTCCAGAGATGGGAGAACTTGCAACCTTCATAGACGAAGCATTTCAGTGGAATGGCAGGTGTGAATTTTTCACCTTGGCTAAGCCATATCTCAACTCACCCAGGTCTCTAGTTGACTTTGGGATGCGTTCAACTGCCGTTTCTTTGTTTTCCAGACATCAAAGTAATAGCTGGAACAGTTTCCAGGAATAAGTCCGCCCTCTTAACCAGGTCAGTAAAAGTCCCAAACAATGCTAAAGATTGGTGAGAGGTAATCGTGATCACATTTTTCGTGAGTTTGGGGGAGGGGGGTCAAGAGAAAACACAGTTTGTTAGCTATTTAAGATTCAGCAGTTTAAGAGAACCCAGAAAATGGGTAACTCAATAATTTGAATACAGAACAGGGGTGAAATCCAGCAGGTTCTGGAGAAGCGGAAATTTTGAGTAGTTCGGAGAACCGGCAAATACCACCTCTGGCTGGTCCCAGAGTAGGGTGGGAATGGAGATTTTGCAATCTCCTTCCCCCAGGAGTGGGGTGGGAATGGAGATTTTGCAATCTCCTTCCCCCCAGGAGTGGGGAGGGAATGGAGATTTTGCAATAGCCTTCCCCCAGGAGTAGGGAGATAATGGGGATTTTGCAATATCCTTTCTCCAGGAGTGGGGAGGGAATGGAGATTTTGCAGTATCCTTCCCCTGCCATGCCCATCAAACCACGCCGACAGAACCGGTACTAAAAAAATTTGAATTTCACCACTGATACAGAATAATATTGGAGTTGGAAGGGACCTTGGAGGTGTTCTAGTCCAACCTCCTGCATTAGCAGGAGACCCTATATCAGGGCTCTTCACATGTGGCAACTTTAAGACTTGTGGACTTCAACTCCCAAAATACCCCAGCCAGCAACTGGGGAATTGCTGGCCATGTTTAGAGACCCCTGCCCTACACCATTTCAGACAAATGGCTGTTCAATCTCTACTCTGGATGTTGTTGGGCCCATTGTAAACCCTACAGCCACTTTCTTCTAGACAGGGAGTGATGGGGAAATGATTCTCTGCATCCATCCTATGTTTCTGTGGGATACTTGTATAAATTAGTGGGAACATGCCCTATGAATTAGATCTCCCCTCTTCCCAACCATTGCTGACAACAGAAATATATTCCTTTTCTCCTGGTCTGCCTCAGAAGATCAAGAGCTGGGGGTGAAGGTAGGAGTCATGTTCCCCAATCCAAGACTGCCATCTTCTGGATTTCAGAAATGGGCCTTTAAAGGAGACCCCTTCTTCCCTCAGGACATTTTCAACCTTGGCAACCTGAAGACATGTGGACTTCAACTCCCAGAATTCCCCAGCCGGCCATGTTCTCATTGAGATCGGCAGCATATACATTTAATTAATAAGTCAATAAAGGCACCAGGCTGGAAAGCGCGAGTCCTGTCTTAGCCATTAAAGCTGACTTAGGGTCATTTTCTGTCAGCCCAATCCACTCCACAGGGTTGTTGTTTTGGGGAAAATAAGAGGAGGAAGTGTGTTCTACAGAGGAATGATTGAGTCTATCATCTCCATCTCTGTAACTGTCTGGTTTGGCTCTGCAACCCAACAAGACAGAGACAGATTTCAGAGGATAATTAGAACTGCAGAAAAAACAATGGCTACCAGCCTGCCTTCCATGGAGGACCTGTATACTGCACGAGTCAAAAAAAGGGCTGTGAAAATATTTACAGACCCCTCGCATCCTGGACATAAACTGTTTCAACTCCTACCCTCAAAACGACTCTATAGAGCACTGCACACCAGAACAACTAGACACAAGGACAGTTTTTTCCCAAACGCCATCACTCTGCTAAACAAATAATTCCCTCAACACTGTCGAACTATTTACTAAGACTGTATTACTATTCTTAGTAGTATCTATCTCTTCCCGCTTATGACTATAACCATGTTGCTTGTATCTTTCAATTTACATTGTTTTTATTTGTTTCCTAGTACGATTTGATATCTTATTAGTAACCTTGACTATCACTAAGTGTTGTATCTTTTTATTCTTGATGAATGTATTTTATTCTCCTTATGTACACTGAGAGCGTATGCACCAAAGACAAATTCCTTCTGTGTCCAATCACACTTGGCCAATAAAGAATTCTGTTCTGTTCTGTTCTGTTCTGTTCTACTCTAGTCTAGTCTAGTCTTTTCTACTCTACTCTACTCTATTCTATTCTATTCTATTCTATTCTATTCTATTCTATTCTATTCTATTCTATTCTATTGGATATGGTTGCCACCTTGAGTTATTTGTGAGGGTCCTTGGTGCTCTCTGAGGTTGGTCGTTTTCTTCAAAACGTTTCATTACCCAAACTAGGTAACATGAGTTACTTATAAAACTTATACAGGGAGTCCTTAACTTACAACAATTTGTTTAGTGACCATTCAAAGTTACAACCGCACTGAAAAAAGTGCCTTATAGCCATTTTTCATACGTACGGCCATTGCAACATCCCCATGGTCATGTGACCAAAATTCAGATGCTTGGCAACTGACTATTATTTATGACGGTTGCAATGCCTTGGGGTCATGTGATCCCCTTCTGCGACCTTCTGTCGAGGAATGTCTATGGGGAAGCCAGATTGACTTAACAACTGTGTTACTCATTTAACAACTGCATTGATTCACTTAACAACGGTGGCAGGAAAGGTCGTAAAATGGGGCAACTGTCTCACTTAGCAACGGAAATATTGGGCTCCATTGTGGTTGTAAATCAAGAACTACCTGTATAAGTTATATAACTCTATGTATTATTTGTAAACTAATAAACGTAGGATATAAATAAAAAATGTTTTTTTAAAAAAATCTGTACAGGTAGTCCTCGACTTATGACCACAACTGAGCCCAAAAGTCCTGTTGTCCTGTGAGAAATTTGTTAAGTGAGTTTTGCTCCATTTTATGACCTTCCTCGCCACAGTTGCTCAGCGAATCACTGCAAGTTGTTAGCAACACATTTATTAATGACTTTTTGCCCCATCGACTTTGTTTGTCGGAAGGTCACGAAAAGTGATCGCATGACTCCGGGACACTACAACCGTCATAAATACGAGTCAGTTTTCGAGCATCTGAATTTTGACCATGAAGATGCGGCAACGGTCGTTAAGTGTGAATGGGATCCTGAGTCATTTTTTTTTTTCAGTGCCCTTGTAACTTCGAACGGTTGCTAAACTAAATCTTTTCAGCCAATTTAAATTGGCTCATCTATCCAGATTCCACACACACAACAGGCGTGGGACGACTCCCTGCAATGCACACACAGACACACAAACACACACAGAACTTGCATGGACTGCCAAGTATGTACCATAGCCCTTTGCAATGGGCTCAGTCTCAGCTTAGGGCAGGGGTCTCCAACCTTGGCAGCTTTAAGACTTGTGGACTTCAACTCCCAGAACTCCTCAACCAGCAAAGCTAAGAAAAAGTTCTAATCTAGAAGATGTGAAAATGGATTTAGAAAGGGTGCTTAAAAGCAGCAGCAAACAAGCAGCCTAACGTCTACGGCCATACTACACTGAATACGCCCGATCCCGTCTGATCTCGGAAGCTAAGCAGGGTCAGGCCTGGTTAGTACTTGGATGGGAGACCGCCTGGGAATACCGGGTGCTGTAGGCTTTTTTTTAAAACTTATTCAATATTTAATTTAAAATAATAAAAACAACTTGCCTCCTGGCTTTTTTAAAAATTTATTTAATATTTTATTTAAAATTTAAAAAAAAACTTTTGCCTCCTTGCTTCCCCGTCCAGCCTGTCTTTCCACTTTTCCTGCAAATGGCAGCCCATGCAGGAAAATGCAAGGGTACTTTTTTCCCACTGCGAGATCGGGTGGGTGAGATCTTTTTACATCCGATTGCTTAGAATGGCCCTCCTGGCTTTGCAGGGCAGCGCAGAAATACAGCAGCAGCAAGAGGCATGCATGGAGAGCCTGGGGGCAGGGGATGATGGGTCCCATTTTGTAGTCCTGTTGATTGTGGTGCAGGGCATGGAGAAGCAGCTTAAAAGAGGCAGCAAAGACTTCATTTTTTGTCTACGGCCATACTACCCTGAAAGCGCCCGATCCCGTCTGATCTCGGAAGCTAAGCAGGGTCAGGCCTGGTTAGTACTTGGATGGGAGACCGCCTGGGAATACCGGGTGCTGTAGGCTTTTTATTTATTTAATATTTTATTTAAAATTTAAAAAAAAACAAACTTTTGCCTCCTTGTTTCCCCAGTCTGGCTTCCATTTTTCCTGCAAATTGCAGCCCATGCAGGAAATGCAACAGGTACTTTTTCCCACTACGAGATCTGGTGGGTGAGATCAGCTTTAAAATATTTTAAGTTTACTTTTCTATACCAAGTATAGCTGTACTATACCAAGTTACTTCAGCTATGTTAAAAAACATGGCAGTGCTGAGATTTATTTTATTATTATTATTATTATTGCCCTGCAAAACGCAGGTAATCCATGGATTTAGTCCAAGTTTAGAAGTACAGCTCCCAATACAACTCAATTTAGAAAGAAAAGAAGGCATTCAATTATGCCAATACCACCTCTGGCTGGCCCCAGAGTTGGTGGGAATGGAGATTTTGCAGTATCCTTCCCCCAGGAGTGGGGAGGAAATGGGAATTTTGCAGTATCCTTCCCCTGGAGTGGGGTGGGAATGGAGATTTTGCAGTATCCTTCCCCTGGAGTGGGGTCGGGATGGGGATTTTGTAGTATCCTTCCCCTGGAGTGGGGTGGGAATGGGGATTATTTTTGCAATATCCTTCCCCTGGAGTGGGGTGGGAATGGAGATTTTGCAGTATCCTTCCCCTGGAGTGGGTCGGGATGGGGATTTTGTAGTACCCTTCCCGTGGAGTGGCGTGGGAATGAGGATTTTGCAATATCCTTCCCCCAGGAGTGGAGTGGGAATGGGGATTTTGCAGTATCCTTCCCCTGGAGTGGGGTCGGGATGGGGATTTTGTAGTATCCTTCCCCTGGAGTGGGGTGAGAATGGGGATTTTGCAATATCCTTCCCCTGCAGTGGGGTGGGAATGGAGATTTTACAGTATCCTTCCCCTGGAGTGGGTCGGGATGGGGCTTTTGTAGTACCCTTCCCGTGGAGTGGGGTGGGAATGGGGATTTTGCAATATCCTTCCCCCAGGAGTGGAGTGGGAATGGGGATTTTGCAATATCCTTCCCCAGGAATGGGGTGGGAATGGAGATTTTGCAGTATCCTTTCCCTGCCACGCCCACCAAGCCATGCCCACTAAGCCACATCACATCCACCAAGCCACGGCCACAGACCGGTAGTAAAAAAAATTGGATTTCACCACTGGACTTGGGGTTAAATTAGATATCAAGCTACTTAGATATGCACAGGGTTTCCATTAATTCAAATTTAACCTCAGTGTATGATTTATTTTTGGGCTGCTGGATGTTTTTTTTTAAAAAAAAACCTACATAAGTTTAATGTTTTAGTGGAAAAAAATGTCATTTTTCGGATTTGTTGGAAATCTTAAACGGCACTTTAAGGATGATTTAAGGATGATCCATTTTTAAAGTCAAGTAATGTGTCAATTGTTTGTTCCTATGCAGACAATGTCATTGTGTAGAAGAGTTCAGGTAGTCTGAAATATACTGGTAGTTTTATTAAAATGTCAATAGAATTTCATTGATGTTGGAAGAAAATAAATCTGCTTAATCTTTTTTTTTTAAAGATAACTTTTCTTGTCTTTTTTTCTTTCTTGATTGTGAGCACACTGGCCCACATTAAAAATGAAATTCTGTAGCCTGGCCTCAAGAGAAAGTGTGCATTTTCCCAAACACATACATACATAACACGCCCATATTCACATCCTATATACCCATGATGGCGAACCTATGGCACGCGTGCCACAGGTGCCACGCGGAGCCATATCTGTGGGCACGCAAGCATTGTCCTAGCTCAGCTCCAGCGCATAGCAGCCACCTGATTTTCGGGCCTTCCGGGCCCACCAGAAGTTGGGAAACTGGCTGTTTCTGACCTCCGGAAGGCCTCTGGGGGTGTGGGGAAGGCCGTTTTTGCCCTCCCCAGGCTCTAAAAAAGCCTCTGGAGCCTGGGGAGGGCGAAAAACAGGCTAAAAGTGGGGGAATGTGAGGGGGTCGCATGCGGGGGGCAGGGCGCATTGAATTTTGGGTGTGGGCAACACAAGCGCGCGACCCCCGCACTCTCCCCACTTTGGGCATCCGACGGCAAAAAGGTTAGCCATCACTGCTATATACATATATACATACATACATACATATATGCACCATACACACACATACACATATTAATTTTCCATCCGCTTGCTTAGAATGGCCCTCCTGGCTTTACAAGGCAGCGCAGAAAAACAGCAGCAGCAAGAAGAATGGAGGGCAGCAGGGGGAGGAGGGCGGCAGGGGATGATGGGTCCGCGATGTAGTCCTGCTGATTGCTGTGCAGCAGTATTGAGAAGATGAGGCAGTTTAAAATCAAGAGCAAACAGTCCATTGTCTCATCTACGGCCATACTACCCTGAATGTGCCCGATCCTGTCTGATCTCGGAAACTAAGCAGAGTCAGGCCTGGTTAGTACTTGGATGGGAGACCGCCTGGGAATACCGGGTGCTGTAGGCTTTTTGCTGTTTCCAGTGAGGAAATAAAAAACACCCCAGAACTCTTCTGAGAACCCTGTATCCTTCTCCATCCTCTGTGCTGTCAAATACAGATAGTCCTTGACTTACAACCATTCATTTCATGACCTAAAGTTACAGTGGCACTGGAAAAAGTGACTTATGATGGTTTTCACACTTATGACCATTGCAGCATCCACATGGTCATGCGATGGGTGTTATCTATGACCATTGTATTGTCCCAGGGTCACATGATCCTGCCAGCAAGCAAAAGCAACTGGGGGGGATGGAAGCCAGATTCATTTAACAACCGCCCATTTCACTTCACGACCGCCCGTTTCACTTCACGACCGCAGTGACTCGTTTAAGAACTGCGACAAAAGGTTGTAAAATGGGCCACAACTCACTTCACTGCTTGCTTAGCGACGGAAATGTTGGGCTCAATTGTGGTTGTAAATCGAGGACTGCCTGCAAAACATTCCCGAGAGAGGCATGGATGTACATCAACAGAGTTATTCATATTTCTTTTACCCTTATTGCTTATCAGCCTAGATTGTGAATATATGGACTGGGCTTGTTATCCATGATTAATTTAATAACTGTCTTCTCAAGTAACCCACTTTTCGGAGTTTGCATAACAGATTGAACCACTCATCATGCTGTCTGGATTCCCACAACTCCGTAAATTAGCATAGCATGGAAAGGCAGCTAGGCAAACGGTTTGCCGTATTTTATGGTTTTGCCTGCATTTTACGAGCCACTCAAACTTCTCTGTTTTTGCAGAGCATAAAAATGGACTGCACTAAACCCGTATTATTTCTTTTTCCAGCCTTTTGAGGGGGTCGACTGGTGAAGCCTGCCAGCATTTCTGGCCCAGTTGTCTACTTTTGCCCCTAAATAAGATAAGGCTTCCCCATTTATGGAGGTGGGGTAGGTAGGTGGGGTTTTCGGGACTTCAATATGGCACTTACACCTTATATATGTATCGCTCCTGCATAAATTACACCCATTTTTAAAAGCCGCTCATTGTGGAATCTCCACTGTGTAGGATCTTCACTATCGACAGTGGGCGCGTCGATTTAATTGTGGTTGGCACAGCCTCCCTCATTCACAGGCCTGGCCATTTTGGGCACGAAAAATCACCTCCGTGAACCCCGGCAGGCCCTTCCATCTGTTCTCTTGGTGTTTCCTTCCAAACTCCTGATTCTCCTTTGGGACCATATGTTGTCTTGGAGAACCGGCTTTTGACAATCCTAGCTCTCCCTGGCCGATAGCCAATTTATCTTCGGTGGCAGCCGGGCACCATGGTGATGGTAGGGTGGAAGGGAAGACGGTGGGGTAGTCAGGGAGGTGTGGGGTTGCTGGGCTTTGAAGGCACGGGCCATATCCGAGCCCCTGATGGTTCTGAAGGATGCCACCTCCTTGGGCCTAAGTAACTGGGAGCTGCAGAGACAGCTTGGCAAGGCAACAAGGGCTGGCACTGAACCGGTGGGAGACTGGCATTCTCCAGTTGGTGAAAGAGCTTTCCACGGCTGGGCTTGCCTGCTCTTCCCAGATGCCACGATGTCTGTGAAAGGCAGCCAAGGTGGGTTGGCCAATGCCCTCTTTAGATGCCAGGGCTGCGGCATTCTCCCTGCCAAGCCCCTGCCTCACACCCAACCTGGCCCTTGCTCAAGCCTGTAAATCAAAGCCACTCTTGGCCTCCAGCCCTGTCTCTTGGATCCAGAGAAGTGGGGGGGGGGGGCGTGGAGTGCGGGGCAGCGTCGATAAAAGCCAAGCATCCCAGATCCGACACATCCCGGGAAAAACAGTCGGATAGGGTGTCTCAAAATGCTGGCTTCCGTCCCAATTTCCTTGTCTTCCTGTCTGTCTTTTCAGGCATTGGCAGGTCCCGGGTACAAAGCCCCCTGGGCAGCATGTCAGAGAACCTGACAGCACAGCTGGGGCCTGGGTCAGCTGCTGGTGGGAACGGATTGGATCGGGGAGCCAAAGGAAAAAAGGGGGCTTTGGAAAGGCTGCCTTCACCCCAGAATTCCACCAAAAAAAAAAAAAAGCAGAATTCTTCTCTTGGGGGTCTTTCAGGAACTTTCGATTTGGGAAGCGGTTGTTTCCAGGATCCCGCGGTATCCAGTGTGACGAGGATTAGGCCCCATCAAGTTATTGTCAGCTTTTAGCAACCGCTTAGATAAGACTTTCTCCATGATGATCTGTCCCGAACGTAATGCACGCATGGTCTTTTCTGTTCTTAATCATTATCATAAGTTGATTTGTCAAGCATATATATGATAACAGGTAAAAGTATAAACATAATTTGAATACAGGAAAAGAGTAAGTAAAAAAGGAAAATTAGGACAAGGACGGTAAGGCACGTTGGTGCGCTTATGCAGGCCCCTTACAGACCTCTTAGGAATGGGGTGAGGTCAACCAATGGCCTTGGTGGCACAGCAGACTAAAGTGCTGTTAAGTAGCACCAGCTGCCTGCAATTACTGCAAGTTCGAATCTCACCAGGCTCAAGGTTGACTCAGCCTTCCATCCTTTCGAGGTAGGTAAAATGAGGACCCCGATTGTGGGGGCAATAAGCTATTTAATATACTGTCTTTGGTGTAAGCCACCCAGAGTCCTCGGAGAGTGGGCGGCATAGAAATATGACTAATAAAATAAAATAAACTCCCAGAATTCCTCAGTTAGCAATGCTGGGAGTTGAAGTTGGGAGTTGTATAAAAAAAGAACACCGCTTTTGGGGATGGGGGCGAAAGCCCTACTAAGCAGGTATATACAAAAGTATGAAGGCTATTGCTTAACGCATTGTAAGATGCCCTGAGTCTCCGGAGAAAGGCGGCATATAAATCGAACCAATAAATAAATAAATAAATAAAATAAAATAAATTATTGTCAGCTCTTAGCAACTGCTTAGATAAGACTTTCTCCATGATGATCTGTCCCGAACGTGATGCACGTAAGGTCTTTCCTGTTCTTAATCATTATCATAAGTTGATTTATCAAGCATATATAAGATAACAGGTAAAAGTATAAACATAATTTGAATACATGAAAAGAGTAAGTAAAAAAAGAAAATTAGGACAGGGACGGTAGGCAGGCTGGTGCGCTTATGCAGGCCCCTTACAGACCTCTTAGGAATGGGGTGAGGTCAACAGTAGACAGTTTAAGGTTAAAGTTTTGGGGGTTTGGGGAAGAAACCACAGAGTCAGGTAGTGCATTCCAGGCATTGACCACTCTGTTGCTGATGTCATATTTTCTGCCTCTTCGGTGAAAAAAAAAAGATAAATCTCCAAATGGCCTCAACGACTCTCAAAAAGAGGGTTAACGACCAGATGACCGCAAGGAATATAAATCCTTCCATTCCCCACCATTCAGTCAGAACCGAAGAAGCTTCTTGGATGAGAAGCGAAATGTCTTCAAGGAAAACAAAGGAAGTCCAGTGGCCTCTTGAAATTGTTAAGGTTGAAAAAAACTAACCTCGAGTATTTATTTATTTATATAAAGTCAGTTTATTGCCCCCACAATCCGGGTCCTCATTTTACCTACCTCGGAAGGATGGAAGGCTGAGTCAACCTTAAGCCTGGTGAGATTCGAACTCACAGTAATTGCAGGCAGCTGGCAGCTAAGTGCTAATTAACAGCACTTTAGTCTGCTGTGCCACCAAGGCTCTTACTAACTACAATAAAGGGAGCGATGATAAGCCTGACCTCTTTGAATTTATCTATTTGTTTTTTAAACAATTGGTGGTAATTGGTGGTAAGTTTCCTGAATTGATGGTAAGTTTCCTTTCCCTTTAAACAGCCTAGCCAAAGTCCAGCCAAAGTTACTCTCTTGATTTCTCCTAGGGGAGTGATGACGAACCTTTTTTGTGCCGAGTGCCCAAAGTGTACATGCGCACCCGCAAAATGCAATGCAAGCACCCCACACACACACATGCGTGCACACCTTCCTTGCATGCGCTCCGCCCCCCCCTCGCCCATTTTTGACTTCCAGGTTAGTATTCTGTCCCCGTACCACTCACGCACCCCCACAGACGGCCCGGAGTTAATAAGCCACACGACAAAATTCTTTGAAAATAAAGCTGGCAGCAACCCAGTGGCTAGCTGCCAATTCAGACTTTACTCACACAAAACAAAGATTAGACTGCCAGCATTCCGATAGAACAGGCAGAGTTTTCAACAATACAAGGATTAATCCAAATGCAGTCCGATAAAGCAGGCGAAGTCCAGTAACGCAGAGATCATGGATTATTTCTAGTTTTTGCTCGTCACAAACTGAACTGGCCACCACACCCACATTTATACCCTGTGGGGTGTGGTCCGGTGACTCAGCTAATCTCTGGCACGCCTTCCCCTCTGCTGTGCACACTTCTCCCTGCGCCTCTGGCGAGGGTCCAGCCAGCACTTATCTCCTTCGTCGCTGTCCACCTGTGGCTGCAGGGACGTGTTTGGCTCTGAGCCTATCTTTTGGCCTTCGGTGTCCTTCGGAGGCATTGCCAGAGAGGAGGGTCCTGGAGTGGGAGGCCTTGCCAACTCCTCTCCCTCACTCTCAGAGTCTGCATCTGTCGATAGCCCAGGCTCAGGCAACGGAGCCACAACAGTTAGTGCAGGAGGACTTCCAGGCCCAAAACGGGGCATGGGGGGGCTCGCACATGCGCACAAACCCTCGAAATGCAATGCGATCGTCCCCCGCGCATGCACGGCAGAGACCCGAAGACCAGCTGGCCGGCAGGAGGCACGTGTGCATTCGCGGTGGAGCTGGGCTGGGGCAACAGCCGACGTGCCCACAGAGAAGGCTCTGCACGCCACCTGTGGCACACGTTTCATAGGTTCAACATCACGGTCCTAGGGCAATAAACTCGAGTTTGGACAAGAAAGCGGCTTTTTCGCTAACATTGAACATCACAATAGTGGTGACGATTTGGGCCAGTTTGGGTGAACCGTTAGTTAAATTGCTGACTGGCCCCGCCCAACCCCCCCCAAGAGTCCCCACATGCCCCATTTTGGCTCCCAGGTAAATGCAGGGAGGCCTACTAGGCCCAAAACAGGATGCGGGGGAGTGGCGCGCCCCCCGTGGCCCGTTTTGGCTCCCAGGAGGCTTCAGAGAGGCCTACTAGGCCCAAAACGAGGCACAGGGGGGCGGCGCATCCCCTCCCTGCAGCCCATTTTTGCTCCCAGGGGGGTGCAGGATGCCGAGTGCTACCTGTCACCCCCCCTGGCCACGCCCACCATAGCCACACCCTCCAGTCAGTCATTAGGGCAGAGAACCGGTTGTTAAATTGTTTGAATCCCACCACTGTCCTTGGTGCTCTCTGAACGTGGTTGTTTTCTTACAGGCTTTTCATTATCCAGACTAGGTAACATCATCAGCGCTAGTGGGAGTGATGATATTATCTTAGTTTGGGTCATGAAATATCTGAAAGAAAACAGCCGAGCTCAGAGAGCACCAAGGACCTCCCTAGTTTCAACTCTGAGTTACAAATATTCTCCTTTATTGTTACAGTAATATAGTCTTAAAAAACCCCAGAAAAATGAAGTTCTGGAAGTCTGTTTTAGACCAGAGTGGAGCTTCGCATAACTGAATATTCCTTCATGTATAAATATTCCCTTAAGGCAGACAACTAGCAGGTCAGACCAGGCTTATCTCTGCTAAATGGCTGTTTTTTGTTTTTTTTCTTTTCTGCCTGGCATCCCAGCTGTCAATCAGGAAAGTTATCACTTGGGGCATATTTTCCTCGGCTTTTGTGGACACAGAGTCCCTTCGGAAATCAACCTTGCCTCTAATGTCAGGTTTAATGAACTCCATGGAATTTCCTCCTTGCTGTGTTCTCTACCTGTGTCATAGGAGCCCTTTTGTACCCAGTTTTTTTTTAAAAAAAGCGGGGAGTGTAAATGGGAATATGGGGAACAAAGAGACTCGGTTCCCCCCATCCCTTGCACCAGCAGCAACTTCGATAGAGAGGAAGAACAACAGTAAAAGTTTGGGCTGCACGCCAAAGTGCTACGACATTCTATCCCATTTTATGCTCAGACATTCTACGCAGAGGAAATGGATTGTCCTAAAGTCCAGACAGGACAATAAATTTCTATAATATCCAGGCTAGCTTGGGATGTCTGGAAATTTTATCCCGACTCCGATACTCCCAGGCAACGTCATTGGCTCGCAATGCACGGGTCTCTGCAACCCTCAACGTGCGTGCGGAGTTCAGCAGGAAACGCCAAATTGCCGATGTGCCGTTTTGGCTTCAGTAGGAAAAAAATGCATCGCGCGCCAAAGCATTTGCCTTCCTGCTTCTTTGTGGCTCTGGTGTAGCTTAACATAGGGTACAAATCAGGGGTGAAATGCTCCTGGTTCGGACCGGATCGCCTGATCCGGTAGCGATGGAGGTGGGTGATTCAGAGAACCGGTAGCAAAAATCCCTGCCCCCCTCCATGCCCAGCTGATCTGCGTGATCATCAGAGGCTTTTTTTCTTTTAAATGCCTCTGACGATCCAAGCTGAGTTGCCTGATCATCAAGCTGAGTTTGACGATCCAAGCTTACAATCCAAGCTGACAATCCAAGACGATGCCTGACAATCCAAGCTGAGTTGCCTGATCGGCAGAGGCATTTAAAAGAAAAAAAGCCTCTGACGATCAGGCAACTCAGCTGGGATCGTCAGAGCCTTTTTGAAAGCATTTTTTTACAACCTCTTCGCCGAAGAGGTTGTCGAAAAAATGGTTTTAAAAGTTTAAAAAAAAAATTGGCCATGCCCACCCAGTCACATTACCACCACCACCACCAAGCCACGCCCACAGAACCGGTAGTAACAAATTTTAGATTTCACCACTGGTGCAAATCCAACCTCTGGATCCCCCCAAACAGCGACCAAGGGAGGAAGACCAGAAGCAGGAAATAGGCATATGACCACAATTCAACTCAAAACGTTTGTTGCTAAGCAAGACAGTTCTTAAGTGAGCTTTGTCCCATTTTACGGGCTTGCTTGCCAAGGTTGTTAAGCCAATCACTGCATGGTTAAATTGGTAACACGATGGTTAAGTGAATCTGACTTCCCCATTATTTGGCTTCTCAGAAAGTCGCAAAAGTGGATCGCATATCCCCAGGACATTGCAACCATCATATAGACCAGTGGTGAAATCCAAATTTTTTTACTACCGGTTCTGTGGGCGTGGCTTGGTGGGCATGGCTTGGTGGGCATGGCAAGGGAAGGATATTGCAAAATCCCCATTTCCTCCCCACTTCTGGGGGAAGAATATTGCAAAATCTCCATTCCCTCCCCACTCTGGGGCCAGCCAGAGGTGGTATTTGCTGGTTCTCCAAACTACTCAAAATTTCTGCTGCCGGTTCTCCAGAACCTGTCAGAACCTGCTGGATTTCATCCCTGATATAGACATGCCAGTGGCCAAGCATCCAACTCCTATTTATGCCACTGTCATAAATAGGAGTCAGTTGCCATGCTCCTGAATTTTGATCACGTGACCAGGAGTGGGTTCTAAATTTTTTTACTACCGGTTCTGTGAGCCTGGCTTATTTTGTGGGCGTGGCTTGGTGGGGGGTAATGTGATTGGGTGGGCGTGACCAACTTTTTTTTTTTTTACTTTTAAAAGCATTTTTTCTACACCCTTAAGAGGTTGCAGGAAAAAATGCTTTTAGAAGCCTCTGACGATCAGGCAGCTGGGATCGCCAGAGGCTTTTAAAGGCATTTTTTTTTCTACAACCTCTTCGGCTGAAGAGGTTGCAGAAAAAATGCTTTTAGAAGCCTCTGACAATCCCAGCTGAGCCGTGCGATCATCAGAGGCTTTTTTTTTTTTTTTACTTTTAAAGCATTTTTTCAGCCAAAGAAGTTGTAGAAAAAATGCTTTTAAAAGTAAAAAAAAAAAAAGCCTCTGATGAGGTGGGTGGGTAAGTGAGTGGCGACCAGGCCGGGGACTGGTTCGGGGGCATGGCCAGCCAATGTTATTACCGGTTCTCCGAACTACAAATTTTTACTACCGGTTCTTGCAAACCGGTGCAAACCAGGAGCAACCCACCACTGCACGTGACCATGGGGATGCTGCAAAGATCATAAGTCTGAAGAACGGTCATAAGTCACATTTTTCAGTGCCATTGTAACTTTGAATGGTCACTTAAACAAATGGCTGTAAATCCAGGACTACCTAAATCACATTATCCAAGGCACTGTCTCACCCCAATAAGATTTATCCACCCCACACACTGTGACAGAAGGGGCACGCAACATACCCTGTTGGCCAGGAAATTATGGCTGGCGGTTTCTAAAAGAAGAGCCTTTTCTGCGGTGGCTCCCACCTTCTGGAAAATCATGCCCTGCCTCTATCCTTTTGGCCTTCCAGAATGGCCTTAAAACCTGGCTCTGCCGGTTGGCCTGGCGCCTGGATGGGCAGGTGCCATTCCCGGAGATGGTTTATGGAATAAATACAAGATCCCACACAAGCCCCCCACCATTGTATATAGGTCATCCTCGGCTTACAACCATTCATTTAGTGACTGTCGAAAGTTATAACAGCTTTGAAAAAAGTGACTTATGGTCAGAGGTGGTATTCAGCTGGTTCAGACCGGTTCGGACGAATTGGTAGTGGCGACCTGCCCAGGTGCAATCCCGTCCTATATCCCTGTGTTTTTGACACCACATGCATGTGTGGATGTCGCGGGCGAGCGAATTGCCGTGTTTTGTGTTGCCGCGTGTATGCACGGACATTTCCAGTGTTGGGCGAACCGGTGATAAAATTATGTGATACCCACCTCTGCTTATGATCATTTTTCACACTTACGACCACACAGCCTCCCTCTGGTCACGTGATTCAAAATTCAGACACTGATCAACTGACTCCTATTTATGGCCGTTGCAGTGTCCCTAGGTCTTGTGATCACCTTCTGGCAAGCAAAGTCCGTGGGGAAGCCAGATTCACTTAACAACCGTGTAACTAATTTAACAGCTGCAGCGATTCACTTAACAACTGGGGCAAGAACAATCGTAAAATGGGGGGGGGGGAAATTCACTTAACAACTTCCCTCGCTTAGAAATTTTGGCCTCAATTCTGGTCGTAAATCGAGGAACTACCTATATTGCTCTCTCGTCCCCAATCTGCTGCTTCCTTCCCCCTATTTCTGCTGACAATGCCTTTCCCCCAGACCCTCTCTTCTGATCTTATCTCCTATCCCATAATATTTGGCTAATAACCCCTTATAAGGGGACCACTGTGAGACTCCTGGACGGGTGCCACTAAGGTGCTTTAATGACCTCTCCGTCTTTTATAGAAGCCCACCCAACATCTGAGAACGCCAGTTTTATATCGCGGCTGACTGTCCCAGGTCGTCTCAAGCTAATTAAACCCTAGAAGTTTAGATGGGCCCTTCCCTGACTCTCCGTCCTCCCATCTTCGCTGAGGACAGCTTGCAATCTGGCCCCTAGGACTTGGGGGAGGCGAGTGGAGTGGGGGGGGAGAGATTGTAATCAATGCGGTAGGATGGGGTGACACGAAGCTGTCACTTGAGTCACTTTGATTCCTTTAATAAATGAACGTGCTGCACGACAGAGCTACTGTAGCATGTTAAGAGCTGTCATCAGAATTTATTGATGCCACAGGAGACGGTTGGAGTCAGTGGGAAAAAATGCAGCAATTTATGGACTCTCCAAAGCCTCGGCTTCTTCAGTCACCCCCACCCCCTATTCCCGAGGCCTAATAAATCCCTACATTGTTCCTCTTCTGCTGTTCGGCCGGTGGCATTCACCGAGCAGACGGTTTACCCTGTCCCTTTGCCAATTTTCTGAGTAAGGAACCTCGCGGAGGAGGTCAATCCATCTGCTTCGTAGTCTTGCACCCACAGAGGGGAAGGGCCCACACCCCTCACCTGATAAGAGATGGACTCTATGATTTAGTGTCCCCGGCTGCTGGAGATAAAGTTGTGGGGGAGGGGAGCTGCCCTATGCTATCTTTCATGGTTTTCCATCAGTGGGCTTTGTGTTATTACCACATTAAAGGCAGAGGCTCGGTTCTACATTTTTCACCCAGGAGGACGATTGAAAATTGGGTTGGCTGAAAATGGCTCTTGTTGAGCCTCGCTCAGAAATTCTGATGGGATCATGGAGCTGGTCTCGGCGTGTAAAAACGAAGCTGAGATTTGGTCTCTTCTGCCTGCAGAAGGAGAGCATCAGAGGTGGGTTTCGGCAGGTTCTGGCCAGTTCTGGAGAACCGGTAGCGGACATTTTGAGTAGTTTGGAGAACCGGTAGTAAAAATTCTGACTGGCCCCGCCCCCATCTATTCCCTGTCTCCCGAGTCCCAGCTGATCAGGAGGAAATGGGGATTTTGCAGTAACCTTCCCCTGAATTGGGGAGGGAATGGAGATTTTACAGTATCCTTCCCCTGGAGTGGGGTGGGAATGGAGATTTTACAGGATCCTCCCCCTGAACCGGTAGTAAAAAAATTTGAAACCTACCACTGGAGAGCATAACTACACTTCGGAATATAGATTCAAGAGTCAGAAGGTTCTTGGCAGATGTGAGCATTGGGCCCTATCCAACAAGGTGCAGTCCATTGGAGAGACAAATTAAGGTCCTGCACTTAGGCAGGAAAAACCAGATGCATAGCAATAGCACTTAGGCTTATATACCGCTTTACAGTGCTTTACAGCCCTCTCTAAGCGGTTTACAGAGTCAGCATGTTGCCCCCAACAATCTGGGTCCTCATTTTACCCACCTGGGAGGATGGAAAGCTGAGTCAACCTTGAGCCTGGTGAGATTTGAACTGCCAAATTGCAGGCAGCCGGCAGGCAGCAGAAGTAGCCTGCAGTACTGCACTCTAACCACTGCGCCACTGTAGGTATAGAAGAGGTGGCACCTGGCTTAACAGTGGTGCCTGTGAGAGATATCTAGGTGCTCTGATGGACTACCCCTTACATCTGAGCCAGCAGTTTGCCAATGCAATCCCAGGCTGCATCAACAGAGAGATATCGTCAAAAACAAGAATCAAGAATATCATGAATAATACCACTCTGTACTGCACTAGTAAGGGCCCACTTCAAATAACGTGTCCAATTCTGGTCACCACAATACAGTAAAGATGCTGAGGCCCTCGAAAGAGTGCAGAGAAGAACCCTGGTGGCGCAGAGGTTAGAAATCAGTATTGCAGGCTAACTCTGCCGACTGCCAGCAGTTCGATTCTGACCGGCTCAAGGTTGACTCAGCCTTCTATCCTTCCGAGGTTGGTAAAATGAGGACCCAGATTGTTGGGGGCAAATATGTTGACTCTGTAAATCACTTACAAAAGGCTGTGAAGCGCTATATAAGTCTAAGTGCTATTGCTAGTGTTAATAAAGGTTTTGATGATTTTGGAGCTAAACTGTATAATGAACAGCTAAGGGAACTACCGTATTTTTCAGAGTATAAGACGCACCACCGGAGTATAAGACGCACCTACTTTTTTTGGTGAGGAAAAGAAGAAAATCTCTCTCTGCCTCTGAGCAATTTTGCCTTGTTGCAGCAAACAGCCTGCTTTACTTTCAGTTTCGTTTTCAGCATAGCTTGATTAGCACAAGGAAAAAAAAATCTGCTCCAGCAATTTACCTCCTTGCAGCAAGCAGCAGAGCCCTGCGCAAAACAGCTGAGAGCGAATCAGCTGAGAGTCGGGAGGCCGATCTAATCAACTTGTGCTAATTAGGCTGTGCTGAAGTTGAAAGGAACTGTTTTTTCTTGCTGTTTGCTTGTAAGGAGGTAACTGCTGCGAGGCAGAGGCCAAAGGGTGGGGGCCAGTGGGTGGGCGGGGCTACATTCGGTGTATAAGACGCACCTAAATTTTCACTCCCTTTTAGGGGGGAAAAAGATGCGTTTTATACTCCAAAAAATATGGTAGTTATGTTTAGCCTAATGAAGCGAAGGCTGAGGGGAGACATGATAGCCGTCGTCCAATATTTGAAGGACTGCCACAGGGAAGAGGGGAGTCAATTTGTTCCCGAGGACAGGACAAGATGCAATGGGTGGAACTCATTGAACAGAGAAACCTGGAGTAATATTGAAATCAATGTTAGTACACATGGCCACCTTTGAATCAATGTAAACATCTCTGTTACGACAGGTAATTTGCCCTATGTCGTTACTCAAAAAAAAGCCATTTTTTAACCCAATTTTAGGGAATTTATGCAGATTTGGGAAGCACCGCTTTCAAGAGTTTTCCTGCACATGACAGAGAGCTGATTGGATGGTCGTTGAGTCCTTTCCAAGTGCATAATTCTATGCATCTATGATCGTTAGTTCAACCGAGTTGGATCTTGTGAACTCTTTTCCCACATTTTTCCTGTGTTTGCCAGCATTCACTGCCCCCCTTTTGTGACCTTCTGACAACCAAAGCAGTGGTGAAATTCAAATTTGTTTACTACCAGTTCTGTGGGCACAGCTTGGTGGGTGTGGTGTGGTGTGGCTTGGTGGACGTGGCTTGGTGGGCATGGCAGGGGAAGGATACTGCAAAATCTCCATTTTCACCCCACTCCAGGGGAAGGATACTGCAAAATCCCCATTCCCACCCCATTCTGGGGCCAGCCAGAGGTGGTATTTGCCGGTTCTCCAGACTACTCAAAATTTCCGCTACCAGTTCTCCAGAACCTGCTGGATTTCACCCCTGAACCAAAGTCAATGGGGAAGCCAGATTCACTTAACGACATGTTATTAACTTAACAACTGCAGTGATTCACTTAACAACAGTAGGAAGAAAGGATGTAAAACGGGGGGGGGGGAATTTACTTAACAACCGTCTCAGTGATAAAAACATTTGGGGCTCTTTTGTGGTCGAAAGTCAAGGACTACTTGTAGATATTTAGTTCTGCAATCATCCTTGAAAATTCATTTCCAAATCCAGGTGAGCCCCTTTGTTTGGGTAACACAATCTAGGGCCAAAATGGGGGCTTTCAGTTCACTCCTCCCCATAACCCCTCAAATCAGGGGTCTCCAACCTTGCCAACTTTAACCCTGAAGGACTTCAACATGAGCCGAGGTGGCATAGTGGTTAGAGTGCAGTACTGCAGCTACTTCAACTGACTGCTAGTTCAACAGATCAGCAGATCAAATCTCACTGGCTCAAGGTTGACACAGCCTTCCATCCTTCCAAGTTGGGTAAAATAAGGACCCAGATTGTTAGGGGGCAATATGCTATTTAATATACTGTCTTTGGTGTAAGCCACCCAGAGTCCTCGGAGAGTGGGCAGCATAGAAATATGAATAATAAAATAAAATAAACTCCCAGAATTCCCCAGTTAGCAAAGCTGGGAGTTGAAGTCCGCCAGTCTTAAAGTTAGCAAGGTTGGAGACCCCTGCCTCAAATGATGCCATTGGTGGCAATGCTCATGTAGCCAAAAAAACTTGAATCATAGGCCAGCCTGTGATTGCAAGATTATTGCCTCCATTCCAGATTTAAAAAAGGAAAGCGGATCAAGAGATGTTGCAGTTGGACTTTTGAAAGACACCAGGGCTGCGTTCACGCAAAATGTTTATTCAATCCACTGGTTTTCACACATGACATTAAACCCTAAGATAAACCCATCGGATTCACTTCACGGGTGGTCGGGGCGCATCTGCTAGGCCTCTGATTCACTGCCGGCTGGGGAATTCTGGGAGTTGAAGTCCACACAGACGCACACACATCTCCAAGTTGCCAAGTTTGAGACAAACAGGTTCTCTAATTGATCTGAACCGGGTGTGTTGTAGGAAAGCCGGGCTGGAAGGGATCTTCTCAAGGGGCCTTTGAGGAGAAAGTCGGACCACGGCTGACGAGCAGGCAACCCGCGGAGAAAAAAGCTGCAGGCGAGGAAAAGATCCTGCCAACTTCTCCAGCAAGGAAAAAAAAAGAAAGAAATCTTTCCATGAACTCAAACTGTTATTAACCGCATAGCCTCTCTGGATCTGCTCAGCTGGCTGGGGCACATTCAAGACGAAACCCCGGCCTATTTCAAATACGGAGCCCCTGCCCCGAGCAAAATTGCTTTCCAGGCTGCTCTTGGCCTGGTTACACACAGAGCTTAATAAGAAGCAGATGCAGCCGAGACGAGATGCAGGGGCAGCTGAAATCTCGCTTGGGAGGGCAGCGAGGAGCCATGAAGGGTCCAAGGTTAGGGTAGAAGCCAAGGGCAGGTAAGCAGGTGAGATCTAAGGCTCCACTGAGGTCCAGGCAGTGGTGGGATTCAAATAATTTAACAACCGGTTCTTTGCCCTAATGATTTCTTCCAACAACCAGTTCACCAAACTGCTCAGAAACCAGTTCTCCCAAAGTGGTGCAAACCGGCTGAATCCCACCATTGGGTCCAGGGCTGAAGGGAGCTGGCCGCAGGGAGAGCTGCCGTGTGCCATTCAGCCTCTGGCAACAATAGCCATAGCACTTAGACTTATATACCGCTTCACAGTGCTTCACAGCCCTCTCTAAGCGGTTTACAGAGTCAGCCTGTTTGCCCCCAACAATCTGGGTCCTCATTTTACCCACCTCGGAAGGATGGAAAGCTGAGTCAACCTTGACCTGTAAGAATTGAACTCCTGGCAGCGGGCAGAGTTAGCCGCAATACTACCTTCTAACCACTGCACCACCACGGCTCTTGGAAAATCTTTCTGAAGACTAAATGGAATAGCAATAATACTTAGACTTATATACCGCTTCACAATGCTTTACAACCTTTTCTAAGCGGTTTACAGAGTCAGCCTATTTGCCCCCAACAATCTGGGTCCTCATTTTACCGACCTCGGAAGGATGGAAGGCTGAGTCAACCTTGACCTGTAAGGATTGAACTCTTGGCAGTGGGCAGAGTTAGCCTGCAATACTACATTCTAACCACTGTGCCACCACGGCTCTTGGAAAATCTTTCTGAAGACTAAATGGAATAGCAATAGCACTTAGATTTATATACCGCTTTACAGTGCTTTTACAGCCTTCTCTAAACAGTTTACAGAGTCAGCATATTTGCCCCCAACAATCTGGGTCCTCATTTTACCGTTCTTGGAAGGATGGAAGGCTGAGTCAATCTTGAACCTCTAAGGATCAAACTCCAGGCTGGGGACAGATTTTGCCTGCAATACTGAACTTTTAACCACTGTGCCACCAGAGCTCTTATCTCCTTCCCATTTTGACCATGAAGCTTCTTCTACATGCATCACCCTGGAAGTCTGGACAAAGACCAAATGTTGCATAGCAGCATTGCGGGCACCCTAGATCCCACTTTGTGCCTTCATCCCAGACAATCGTCTTTTTAATCATTTTGCCGCAGAATTCCCCCCTCTCCCCTGCTTATCATTACAGGTAGTCCTTGACTTATGAATGATCGCTTAGCAACCATTCAAAGTTACAATGGACCTCCCCGTAAGGTACTTACCACCCAGTTCTGAAGTTTTGACAGCTGCCCCCTCCCCTGCCCCGAGTCATGTGACCATATTTCAGGTGCTCAGCAACCATTTTACATTTACACTCATTTGCAGAGTCTTGTGCTACCTTGACCTTAATTTATGACATTTTTGCCAAAAACTAGGGTTTTACTTTTCAGCAAAAATATCTGACAGCAAACAGTGAGTTTGCTTAATGAACACCGTGTTTGCTTACTGACCGCTGCAAGGAAACATAAAGTCAGGTGAGTTGTGTGGATAATCCAGTTCACAATGTACGATTGTAATGCGTAGGCTCCATTATGGTCATAAACCAAGGAGTACTTGCCAATTATATATCATCAACAGGGTTGGAAAGTAAGGTAAAGGTAAAGGTTCCCCTCGCACATATGTGCTAGTCGTTCCTGACTCTAGGGGGCGATGCTCATCTCTGTGTCAAAGCCGAAGAGCCAGCGCTATCCGAAGATGTCTCTGTGGTCATGTGACCGGCATGACTCAACGCCATAGGCACACAAAATGCTGTTACCTTCCCACCAAAGTTGTTCCTATTTTTCTACTTGCATTTTTTTTATGTGCTTTCGAACTGCTAGGTTGGCAGAAGCTGGGACAAGTAACGGGAGCTCACCCCTTGACGCGGCACTAGGGATTCGAACCACTGAACTACCGGCCTTTCAATCGACAAGCTCAGCATCTTAGCCACTGAGTCACCCTGTCCAACAGGGTTGGAAAGTAGGACAATCTAATTCCCATCTTAACTCTGCCATGACTTCCCGTTCACAGCGCATTTATATCTAGTCTCCCTGCTGTGACCCTTGTCATGGATGAAAGCAAGGGGAGAAACTAGGTTCGCTCATTTCTGAATGTAAATGTTTTGAAGCCTGAATTTCAAATCAGTACAATACCATTGGTTTTCCTAGAGGGAACTCTGAAAATTAGGAAGCCTTCTGCTCCCGGCAGTCCTCGCTTAACCAGCAGAAATTGAAACCAAGAACTCCCATCGCTAAACAATGCTGGTGTAAGATGGGACGTCATAGGACTGCAGCACCTTACGATGGCAATTCCAGCGGGCTCAGTCTTTAGGTGAATTCTGCACAGTCTCAGTGTCTCGCGATCACATGATCGCCATTTGCTACCTCCTGCCGGCTTCCCCAATGACCTTGAACTGTCAGGGAAGGACATAAATGGCGATAGCAAGATGTCATAATTGTCATAGTTGCAAGCTGGTTTCCAAGTGCCCAAACTGCAGGTGTGTGACCATGGAGATAGGATGGAATGGAATGGAATGGAATGGAATGGAATGGAATGGAATGGAATGGAATGGAATAGAATAGAATAGAATAGAATAGAATAGAATAGAATAGAATAGAATAGAATAGAATAGCAGAGTTGGAAGGGACCTTGGAGGTCTTCTAGTCCAACCCCCTGCCCAGGCAGGAAACCCTACACCACATCAGACAAAAGGTTATCCAACATCTTCTTAAAAATTTCCAGTGTTGGAGCATTCACAACTTCTGGAGGCAAGTTGTTCCACTGATTAATTGTTCTGTCAGGAAGTTTCTCCTTAGTTCTAGGTTGCTTCTCTCCTTGATTAGTTTTCACCCATTGCTTCTTTGTCCTGCCCTCAGGGGCTTTGGAGAATAGTTTGACTCCCTCTTCTTTGTGGCAGCCCCTGAGATATTTGGAACACTCCTATCATGTCTCCCCTGCTCCTTCTTTTCATTAAACTAGACATACCCAGTTCCTGCAACCGTTCTTCATATGTTTTAGCCTCCAGTCCCCTAATCCTCTTTGTTGCTCTTCTCTGCACTCTTTCTAGAGTCTCCATATCTTTTTTACATCGTGGCAACCAAAACTGAATGCAGAATGCAGTATGCAGATGTTGCAACAACAGCAATTGCAAGGACTCATCATACGTCTCCTCATTCGATGCTGTTGTAACTTCAACAGATCGTTGAGCGAGGGGACATTAAACAAGGAGTACCTGTAAGGCAGGGGTGAAATCCAGCAGGTTCTAACAGGTTCTGGAGAACCGGCAGCGGAAATTTTGAGTAGTTCGGAGAACCGGCAAATACCACCTCTGGCTGGCCCCAGAGTGGGGTGGGAATGGAGATTTTGCAATATCCTTACCCTGCCACGCCCAACCAAGCCATGCTCACAGAACTGGTAGGGAAAAATGTTGGATTTCACTCCTGCTGTAAGGGCCCAATATGTCAGGCATTTGGAGTGAGTTCTCGGACCCCCTGGCCGCCTTTCTGCAAGGAAACCCACCACAAACGACCTTCCAAAAAATGTATACCCCATCAAAAAAAAAAAAAAAAAAAAAAAAAGACGGCCTATTCCTTTTTTCCATCTCTTAAAAAAAAGGGGGGAAAGCAGGAGGTCCAGGGACAAACTGCTGATCCACCTATCTCTCCTTCCTGCCTATTGCAGACACGAAGGATAAAGTGGATTTTGGCGTCTTCCTCCCAAACCTTTGCAGGGCGGAAAAAAAAATCAATGGGGATTAAGCTGCTGCAGTCAGCAAACGAAGTCCTTAGAACGGTTCGTCATCAGCAACTTGGCTGGGATTGAGGCAGCTTCTACCAAAGATTCAGTCATGGGAAGGAGGATTAATTAATGTGTCCTTTTCAAATCGTTTCCCCCTTTTCTTTTTTTGCATGGCCCTAATCTGGAGCTGCTTGAGATCAGCCCCCTCCCTCTAATTCCCGCAGTGCACAACTTCCAAGAAGCTGAAAAACACGCTCTAATGAGCTTGGTTCCAAAAGCTGGTGCTGCAATGCCTCCCGGAGCCAACCGAGGTGTGTAGGACACAACAAAGGTTGTCTAGCTACACACAAGATGCTGCTTGGTCTTTCTTCTCCAGGGCTGGGTGGCTTTTAACATTTTAAGGGTGTTGCTGGAAGTGAGCCATCCATCAGGAGCCGTGGTGGCGCAGTGGTTAGAATGCAGTATTGCAGGCTTACTCTGCCGACTGTCAGCAGTTTGATCCTGACCGGCTCAAGGTTGACAAGGATCAACCTTGATCAACCTTGACAAGGATGTTGTTCCATCCTTCTGAGGTAAAATGAGAAGCCAAATTGTTGAGGGCAATAGGTTGGCTCTGTAAACTGCCTAGAGAGGTTGTAAAGCACTGTGAAGCGGTATGTAAGTCTAAGTGCTATTGCTATCAGGGCTGTGGGCAGGATGTGGTCACAAAAGGCAAGATGGCCACAATGGTGCGGACAAAACTTTGACTAATAGGAGCCTCGACTGCCCCATCCTAACTGCCATTTTGATTTGGCATTGGGAGCAGTCAGTGTTGTGGCCCGCCAGCGGCCTGCGCGGATCGTGGCTGATCCCGATGAAGAGGAGGCTGGTGTGGTGTCGCGCCAGCAGCCTGCACAGCCAGCGCTCGCGTCGGACAGCGAGGAGGCTGAAGAGGATGTGGTGCCAGAGGCAGAGACTCAGCCAGGGCCTTCACAACCTCCAGAGGCTCCTTCAAGTGGAGAGAGCGAAATGGAGGAGCCTCTCCTCAATGCTCGAGCACGCAGGGCTGCCAAAAGGCAGGAGTGGCTACTCAGGAGGAGGAGGTCTACTCGAGAGTAGGGCTTGAGGATAATTGGCCACTCCCTTCGCCTATTTAAGTCACACGCAGCTAGTGCGTTCTTGCTGGAAACAACTCGTATTATTATCAGAGTATTTTTGGTTTATCATATCTTGTTTTCTGGGCTGGTTGCCAACCTTTGCCGGTCTTGTTTATTCTTGCTACTTAATACATTTGATAAGGACCGTTGGTGTGTGTTAATATCCTCGGAAATCCGGAGCTGGGGCAGAACAGTCAGCAACTTTCTGAGCCTCTGGCCAACTTCCCCTCCCATAGAGACGTATTGGGGAAATTAAGGGCCTGGCAGCTCAGCAGACTGATAGCATTGTGATTAACACCAGCTGCCTGCAATTACTGCTAGTTCGAATCTCACCAGGCTCAAGGTTGACTCAGCCTTCCATCCTTTCTAAGGTAGGTAAATTGAGGACCCAGTTTGTGGGGGCAATAAGCTGACTTTGTATAAATATTCAAAAGTATGAAGGCTATTGCTTAACGCATTGTAAGCCACCCTGAGTCTCCGGAGAAGGGCGGCATATAAATCAAATTAAAAATTTAAAAAAAAATGTCTTTTCTCTGTACCCAGATTCACCCCGATAAAGGAAAATATTTGTAGGTCAGGGTTGAACTGTGGAATCGTTGATGCTCTCTGAGCTTGGTTGTTTTTCTTGCAGGCATTTCATTACCCAAACTACCCTGTTTCCCCGAAAATAAGACATCCCCTGATAATAAACCCAATTGGGCTTTTGAGCGCATGTGCTAAAATAAGCCTCCCCCCGAAAATAACCCCCCCCCAAAAAAATATTTAAATGCAGGGCTGGAAATCAGGTAAGATGGCAAGAGGAGTGCCATTCTTGCTTCACGCGCCCCAAAATAATAAGACCTCCCCGAAAATAAGGCCAAGCACTTATTTCGGGGTTCAAAAAAATATAAGACAGGGTCTTATTTTCGGGGAAACACGGTAGGTATCATCAGTGATAGTCACTAGTACTGATGCTGTTAGGTAATGAAACATCTGCAAGAAAACATTATTTTTAATGTGTTTTATGGGTTTAATATGTATTTTTAACATGTTTTTATTGGATTGGGATTGTATTTCTTAATTGTTGTGAACCGCCCTGAGTCCTATGGAGATAGGGCGGCATACAAATCAAATTAAATAAATAAAATAAAAACAATCCAGTTCAGAGAGCACTAAGGACCCTTCCAGCTTAGTCCAATGATCCAGCTTCTCCCTCCAGCCTAAAGTTGGGCTAAAAGCCTAAAATGCTCTATTTTCAGAGAACTTAACTTCCTGACAAGCAGACAACGTTTTGAACTTTTGAGCATTTCCCTCAATGGTAAAATGTAAAATTTGTTACTACCGGTTCTGTGGGTGTGGCTTGGGGGGGTAATATGACTGAGTGGGTGTGGCCAACTTTTTTTTTTTTAACTTTTAAAACCATTTTTTCTACAACCTCTTTGGCCAAAGAGGTGGTAAAAAATGCTTTTAAAAGTCTCTGATGATCCCAGCTGAGTTGCCTAATTGTCAATCTTTTTTTTTTCTTTTAAAACCATTTTTTCTACAACCTCTTTGGCCAAAAAAGTTGTAGAAAAAATGCTTTTAAAAGCCTCTGACGATCCCAGCTGAACCGCGCGATCATCAGAGGCTTCTTTTTTTTAACTTTTAAAAGCATTTTTTCAACCGAAGACGTTGTAGAAAAAAATGCTTTTAAAATTTTTTTTAAAAAAAGCCTCTGATGATCGTGCGGCTCAGCTGGGCAGTGGGGCGGGGGCAGGGATTTTTGCTACCGGTTCTCGGAACCACCCGCCGCCATCAGTACCAGATCGGGCAATCCGGTCCAAACCGGGAGCACTTCAACCCTGGTTTCCCTTCCAATATTCAACTAGAGTGGGAAGAAAATAAAAGCACAGCAAACAGGGAACAGTTTTGCACGGAAAGAGTTTGGAATATGCCAGAAAGTGGTGGAAGCGTATCTAGAAATGCTCTTTTTTTTTAGATCAAGTCAGCTGTAAAAGAATATCTTGCTTTTCCAGTCACTTTGTAGATGGCTGAGACTCCGCTCTGACCAGCCAAAGTGACAGTGTTACCGGCCAGGTGACCTAAATTATCATGCTATCTTCAAGAGAATTAGAGATTAAACTTTTTCCCCAGTCCTGCGCAGGACAAGCCAGGGAGAAAAATAATTCAAGGGGATTCACTAAATGCATAGTGAAAGGTGAGTCAGTACTTGTTATCAGCGTCTCCTTGGGCTTCTTGAGCTGCTCTAGACTGGGTAATCCAAGGATAGAAAGAAAGGACTGCTCTTCAGACAAAGCAGATTTCCAAGTGCTCATTTTGGGAAACGAAGTAAACAAACAGCCTTTGAAGTTTCAGAGTTTTGCCAAGGGAGCATCTAAGCTCTCTGGTATTTTGCAATTGTCCATATCCCTGCTTGAAGAACTGAAGGGGTACTTCCACGCAAATGTTAACATCGCCGTGAAAAGGCCCTTGTATGTTCCTGAGCAGGCATATAGATCAGTGATGAAATCCAATTTTTTTTTACTACCGGTTCTGTGGGCGTGGCTTGGTGGGCGTGGTGTGGCTTGGTGGGCGTGGCAGGAGAAGGATATTGCAAAATTCCCATTCCCTTCCCACTCCAGGGGAAGGATACTGCAAAATCCCCATTCCCTCCCCGCTCTGGGACCAGCCAGAGGTGGTAATTGCTGGTTCTCCGAACTACTCAGAATTTCCACTACCGGTTCCCCAGAACTTGTCAGAAACTGCAGGATTTCACCCCTGATATAGATGCACATAAGGGCTCTTTTTGGAGGAGGAAGAGGAGAGAGGAGGGGGGAGGAGGTGGATTAGGATTGTACTTTGAACAGTCGCTAAAGGAACTGTTGTAAATCAAGGACTACTTGTGGTCTAGCAAAACCCACCACTGTAAGAGAGGAACCAGGTAGGGGAGGAGATGACAAAAGGATCAGGATAATATTAGGTGTTTCTGGTGCTTTCCGGAGGGAGGGAGGGAGGGAGGGAGGAAGGAGAAAAGGAGGAGGAGGAGGAAGAGGAAAAGGAAGAGGAAGAAGTGGAAGAGGAAAAAGAAAAGGAAGGAGAGGAGAAGGGGAAGGGGAAGGGGAAGAGGAGGAAGAAGAAGAAGAAGAAGAAGAAGAAGAAGAAGAAGAAGAAGAAGAAGAAGAAGAAGAGGAAGAGGAAGAGGAAGAGGAAGAGGAAGAGGAAGAAGAAGAAGAGGAAGAGGAAGAGGAAGAAGGAGAAGAAGAAGAAGAAGAAGAAGAAGAAGAAGAAGAAGAAGAAGAAGAAGAAGAAGAAGAAGAAGGGCCTACTCTAGCACTTTTGGTTGTTTTGTTATGGACATTGAAGAATAGCACTACTAAAGGACAAAAAAGAATCACATATTTTCATATTTTCAGTTGATGTAGCTGAAATATTTAGTTTTTGTTCAAGGTGTGTAATTTGTTTCTTATTCCACCAAACGTACTGATATTTATAGGATGATTTTGAAACAGCTTTTCCATAATCTACCTATTTTGATTCTCAGATATTGGCATTTTTTTTTCATATTTCCCATTTTTTCCCCTTCAAGTCTGCCATCCCCACGTATTGGTGCATCAAAAATAAATCACTCTTTTCTTTTCAATCATCATTATAGCTGCTGTATTGTACTCTAACTGGTGATCACTTTATATGTTTTTGTAGTAGTAGTAGTAGTAGTAGTAGTAGTAGTAGTAGTAGTAGTAATGACTTTATGCAGTGGTGGGATTCAAGTAATTTAACAACCGGTTCTGTGCCCTAATGATTTCTTCCAACAATCAGTTTGCCAAACTGCTCAGAAAGTTAACAACCGGTTCTCCCGAAATGGTGCGAACCGGCTGAATCCCATCACTGACTTTATGGCCACAGAAGTGTTTTTGAACAATGCTGGCTCCCTCAGCTAAGAAATGGAGACGAGCACCATCCTTAAGAGTCAGACACAACTGGGCAAGGGAAACCTTTACATTTGCCTTTATGAAAGGCTAACAGTGTTAAGGTCATTCTGATCTCCAAAGGGGGGACGGGGGACGTGCCCATAGAACAGAAGCCACAGCAGAAAAAGCTCCTGGTCCCTGCCAGCTGACCATTTTTGGCTGACGGGGTTTGAATTCTGCCCATCTGCTTAATCTGGTTGGACGGGTAGAGACTTTACAGGGGGAAAATAAACCTCAGCTCCTGCCACATCCCACATAAAGCAGAAACGCTACGTTGGCTGAATGCACCCTGCATGTTCCATTGCTGGTCAATCTGCAAAAAATGAAAAAAAAAAGGAGTGGGTGGAATTGCAGAGTGCCGTGCTAAGGGCCTGGGACACGCGGCCCTTGCTCGGAATAGGAAACGCCAGAGGCAAAAGTGCTTGCCAGCCGGGGCTGCGAAGGAGAATCCAAGCCGTAGTTCCAGGGTCTTCCTTGCCGTACAGAATCCACATTCTCAGTTATCACGATGTAGGTGGCTGCATCCAGATCATCCTTGGGCTCCCTGCAGGCAGAAAAGCAATGGGGAGTGAGGGGGAACCAGAGCAGATGAGATAGGAAAGGAGGCATTCCGAAAAAGGAAGGCATTAGCAACCTGCTGTGCAACAGGGTGGGGAGGAAAAAGGAAAGCTGAGATTTATCTCTGGAGCTGAACAGGCTGTTACACGCACTGCCCATGAGGATGAATGGACTCTGTCACACCTGGTTAAAAGTCTGCAGAGCTGCTCACTCATCCAGGTCATGGTTGTCCTAAAGGTGCTTTTTCAGAAGGCAACTGGACTGCCAAAAAAGCCAACACAGTTCTAGGCTGCATAAACAGAGGGACAGAATCAAGATCACGTGAAGTGTTAATACCACTTTATAATGCCTGGGTAAGTATTCCACACTTGTAATACTGCATCCAGTTTTGGTCATCACGATGTAAAAAAGTTGTGGAGACTCTAGAAAGAGTGCAGAGAAGAGCAACAAAGAGGATTAGGGGACTGGAGATTAAAACATATGAAGAACGGTTGCTGGAGTTGGGTATGTTTAGTTTAATGAAAAGAAGGACTAGGAAAGACATGATAGCAGTCTTCCAATATCTCAGGGGCTGCCTCAAAGAAAAGGGAGTCAAGCTATTCTCCAAAGCACCTGAGAGCAGGACAAGAAACAATGAATGGAAACTAATCAAGGAGAGAAGCAACTTAGAACTAAGGAGAAATTTCCTGACAGTGAGAACAATTAACCAGTGGAACAACTTGTCTCTAGAAGTTGTGAATGCTCCAATACTGGAAGTTTTTAAGAAGATGTTGGATAACCATTTGTCTGAAGTGGTGTAGGGTTTCCTGCCTGGGCAGGGGGTTGGACTAGAAGACCTCCAAGGTCCCTTCCTATTCTATTCTATTCTATTCTATTCTATTCTATTCTATTCTATTCTATTCTATTCTATTCTATTCTATTTCCTGACTCTTTGCCCATACAATGGTGAAGATGATTTACAGCACTTGAAATGCACATTAAAAACTTCATGTTCTTATATTGAAAAAGAAGGCAAAATTAAAGCGACTATTAAGATCAAAATCAGTTTGACTAATGGTTAAAAATTTGAAAAAGAGATGGTTGGGTTTGTTTGTTGGGGTTTTTTTTGATATTTTCTTACTGGGGGAAGAGAGAACCATTGCATCTCCTTAGGGAGAGGCCTCCACAGCCCATCTATTCTCTGCCTCCCAAGTCCCAGCTGATCAGGTGGAAATGGGGATTTTGCAGTAACCTTCCCCTGCCACGCCCACCAAGCCATGCCACGCCCACCAAGGCACACCCACAGAACCGGTAGTAAAAAAAAATTGAAACCCACCACTGGTCCCTTCCAATTTTGTTATTCTGTTATTCTATATTCCTTGCGGACAGCTGGTCATTTGCATTCTGGTCATTGGCAGAACGACCCTCTAAAAAGGATGCAAATGACCAGCTGTCTACAAGGAATATCATTCCCCACCATCCAGTCAGAACTGAAGAAGCTTCTTGGATGAGAAGCGAAACGTCTTCAAAGAAAAAAAACCCAAGAAAGTCCAGTTGCCTCCTGAAAAAGCAACATTGGGATGACCTTTGCCCTGTACTTTTCCCTTCCCTTTTTCCTCCCTTCTTTTCCTACCATTTTCTTTTTTATATATTTTTTGTATTTTATATTATAAACTAATGGAAAAAGTAGCCCATGTTGAATGGTATAGCAAAGCCCAACATCAGGAGTTGACCATGTGAAATGTTTTATGACATTTTGTATAGGTGGTTACTTATTTGGCAACAGAAGTGATTCACTTAACAACTGTGGCAAGAAAGGTCGTAAAATGGGGCAAAACTCACTTAATAACTGTCTTGCCAATCGTAGCCAGAGTGTAGTGGTTAAGGTGCTGTCCGAGAAATCAGGAGACTGAGTTCTAGTTCCACTTTAGGCATGAAAACCGGATGGGTGACTTTGGGCCAATCACCAGGAGGTGTGAGTTCTAGTCCCACCCTAGGCATGAAAGCCAGCTGGCTGACTTTGGGCCAATCACCAGGAGGCTGTGAGTTCTAGTCCCACCCTAGGCATGAAAGCCAGCTGGCTGACTTTGGGCCAATCACCAGGAGGCTGTGAGTTCTAGTCCCACCCTAGGCATGAAAGCCAGCTGGCTGACTTTGGGCCACTCACCAGGAGGCTGTGAGTTCTAGTCCCACCCTAGGCATGAAAGCCAGCGGGCTGACTTTGGGCCACACCAGGAGGCTGTGAGTTCTAGTCCCACCCCAGGCATGAAAGCCAGCTGGCTGACTTTGGGCCAATCACCAGGAGGCTGTGAGTTCTAGTCCCACCCTAGGCATGAAAGCCAGCTGGCTGACTTTGGGCCCCTCACCAGGAGGCTGTGAGTTCTAGTCCCACCCTAGGCATGAAAGCCAGCGGGCTGACTTTGGGCCACACCAGGAGGCTGTGAGTTCTAGTCCCACCCTAGGCATGAAAGCCAGCTGGCTGACTTTGGGCCAATCACCAGGAGGCTGTGAGTTCTAGTCCCACCCTAGGCATGAAAGCCAGCTGGCTGACTTTGGGCCACTCACCAGGAGGCTGTGAGTTCTAGTCCCACCCTAGGCATGAAAGCCAGCGGGCTGACTTTGGGCCAATCACCAGGAGGCTGTGAGTTCTAGTCCCACCCTAGGCATGAAAGCCAGCTGGCTGACTTTGGGTCAGTCAGTCCCTCTCTTTCAGCCCAACTCACCAGGCAAGGTTGTTGTTCTAAGAAAAACAGGAGTAGGAAGGGGCATTGGTATATTCACTGCGTGCAGCTACTTATAAAAGTAATAAAAGCAGAATTTTAAAAAAAATCTTAGAATAATAATTTCCCCCCTGTAGCCCTTACTTACCCCTCTCCAAGAAATGATGGGGAACGGGTGAGTGCGTTGCACGCCTCTTCCTGGATTCCATGATGGCAGTTCGTGAGCGAAACGCATCCCAAGGAAGAAAACTGAGATTTCCCTTGGCGTCTCCCATTGTTATTGGAAGGAGCCATCTTCAGTCCCAATAGCCTGTAAATCAGACTTGGCTGTATCTCCTGCTAGAATCGGTGTAAGTGTCGATGGAAACAACGCTCCCATTGATGCTCAAAGTTGGCCCCTAAAAGGTTTTGGGTTTCCCGTCCACTTTCCCTTCGTTTCTCGCGGGGTGTAATTACGGAGCGATGGGAGGAACTCAGACGATTTGGTTACAATTCTTTGGACAAAACGCACAACTCAGGGACTTTTGTGGATGCCCCCGATTTGCCATGGCTGGTTTTCAGTTTCCCAGACTTTGCTTTGCCTTGAGTTGGGGGGGAGGGTCTTTGTTAAAGTGGGGGGGGGAGGCAGGGTTATTTTCAAGGATTCCCAACCAGGTTAGTTAGGCCAAATCCAGCCCTTCTCCACAGTTAACCCGAGAATGGTGTGTAAGAATTAGAGGAGGAAATATATATATATATATATATATATATATATATATATATATATATATATAATTGCGAAATTCCATATATATATATATATATATGGAATTCCATATATATATATATATATAATTGCGAAATTCCAGGGATGGGGATGAGGTGAAGGAGCAGTGTTTTTCAGTGGTGGGTTTCAAAAATGTTTACTACCGGTTCTGTGGATGTGGCTTGGTGGGCGTGGCATGGCATGGCAGGCATGGCAGGGGAAGGATACTGTAAAATCTCCATTCCCTCCCCACTCCAAGGGAAGGATACTGTAAAATCTCCATTCCCTCCCAACTCCAGGGGAAGGATACTGTAAAATCTCCATTCCCTCCCCACTCCAGGGGAAGGATACTGTAAAATCTCCATTCCCTCCCCACTCCAGGGGAAGGATACTGTAAAATCTCCATTCCCTCCCAACTCCAGGGGAAGGATACTGTAAAATCTCCATTCCCTCCCCACTCCAGGGGAAGGATACTGTAAAATCTCCATTCCCTCCCCACTCCAGGGGAAGGATACTGTAAAATCTCCATTCCCTCCCCACTCCAGGGGAAGGATACTGTAAAATCCCCATTCCCTCCCAACTCCAGGGGAAGGATACTGTAAAATCTCCATTCCCTCTCCACTCCAGGGGAAGGATACTGCAAAATCCCCATTTCCTCCCGATCAGCTGGGACTCGGGAAGCAGAGAATAGATGGGGGCGGGGCGAGTCAGAGGTGGTATTTACCGGTTCTCCGAACTACTCAAAATTTCTGCTACCGGTTCTCCAGAACTGGTCAGAACCTGCTGAAACCCCACCTTTGGTGTTTTTTCCAACGGCAACTTTAAGAGGTGTGGACATAAAGCGGACGGGCAGGGGAATTCTGGGAATTGAAGTCCACACTTTTTAAAGTTGCCAAGTTGGAAAAACACAAATACAGAACACGAAGAGGGTAATTGAGGTCTGGATGGGATGAAACAGGCTCTGATTCAACCAGAGGTGGGATTCAGCCGGTTCGTTCTAGTTGAGGAGAACCGGTAGCTGTGACCTACAGGTGGGCCTGCCCACCTGCCCCAGCGGCTATGCTGTCCTATTTAGCTGTGTTTTTAAGCCCTGCAAATGTGTGCAAACATGCATACGAGCAAAGCACATGCGCAGAAGGCTGCACATGCACGGAAGGTGCACATGCAAGTGAAGTGAGCTTGTGCACGCTCTCTCACACATTTTCAGTGCTGGGGCGAACTGGCTGTGAAACCCACCTCTGGATTCAACCCTAGCAAGACTGAGTGGCTGTGAGTATTTGGACCCTCCAGAGACAAGGTTTTGCCATCTTTGGTTCTGGATGGGGTCCAGACAGGTCCACTACACAATCTGGGATCTTCCTGGAATCACAGCTCCTATTTATTTATTTATTTATTTATTTATTTATTTATTTATTTATTTGTTTATTATATTTCTATACCGCCTTTCTCCCGTAGGACTCAAGGCGGTGTACAGTCCAGAAAAATATAGACACACAAACATCATAAAATTGCTAATTAAAATTATTACTTAGTTTGGTCAATTAAATAAAACCCAGAATTAGATAACATTTTTAAAAAAATCATTCACATGTTCGTATGTTTAGCCCCGCCTGTCGGAACATCAGGGTCTTGAGGGCATGGCGGAAAGCACGGAGATCAGGGATATTTCGTATCTCCGGGGGCAGTTCATTCCAAAGGGTTGGAGCCCCCACAGAGAAGGCCCTCCCCCTGGGAGTCGCCAGTCGACATAATTTGACTGACGGTACCCTGAGTAGTCCCTCCCTGTGAGAACGAACTGGTCGGTGGGAGGCTATTGGTGGCAAAAGACGATCTCGTAGGTACCCAGGTCCTAAGCCATGGAGCACTTTAAAGGTGATAACTAACACCTTGAATCGCACCCGGAAGACCACCAGGAACCTGTGCAGCTCGCGTAGGAGAGGTGTTACATGGGCGTAACGAGCTGCGCCCATAATCATCCGTGCGGCTATGTTCTGGACCAGTTGGAGCCTCCGGGTGCTTTTCAAGGGGAGCCCCATGTAGAGAGCATTACAGTAGTCCATACGGGAGGTAACTAGGGCATGAGTGACCGTGCGCAAGGCGTCCCGATCCAGAAAGGGACGCAACTGGCGGATCAGGCGAACCTGATAAAAGGCACCTCTGGCCACGGCCATCAAATGATCTTCTAAAGATAACCATGAATCCAGGAGGACACCCAAGTTGCGGGCCCTCTCTGTGGGGAGCAAGATCTCATCCCCTATTGTCAGTGATGGTACCAGCTGACTATACCGGGACGCCGGAAGCCACAGCCACTCGGTCTTGGAGGGGTTGAGTCTGAGCTTGTTTCTCCCCATCCAGATCCATATTTGAAGATCAGAGGACAATTGTGGCTTAAAGAATCCTTGTACACCTTTGGCAATGTGCCAGTCATTCACACTCCTGGATCAGGAGCAGTGGTGAAATCCAAATTTTTTTTACTACCGGTTCTGTGGGCGTGACTTGGTGGGCGTGGTGTGGCTTGGTGGGCGTGGCTTGGTGGGCGTGGCAAGGAAAGGATATTGCAAAATCTCCATACCCTCCCCACTCCTGGAGGAAGGATGTTGCAAAACATCCATTCCCACACCACTCTGGGGCCAGCCAGAGGTGGTATTTGCCGGTTCTCCGAACTACTCAAAATTTCCGCTACCGGTTCTGCAGAACCTGTCAGAACCTGCTGGATTTCACCTCTGATCAGGAAGCCCTGCTCACCATCACCCATGTCTTGATAACAGTTGCAGTGTCCCCAGGGTCCTTTTTGTAAATGTCTGATGAAAAAAGTCAGTTTGGAAAGCCAGATTCACTTAACAACCGTGTTAGTAATTTAACAACTGCAGTGATTCACTTAACAACCGTGGCAAGAAAAGCCGGAAATTTGCAGCAAAACTCACTTAACAAATTTCTCACTTAGCAGCATAAATGTTGGGCTCAATTCGGTGGGTTGCTCCTGGTTCAGTCCGGTTCTATAGAACCGGTAGTAAAACCGGTGGAATGCTCTGCCCACCTGTCACGACGTCATCATAGGTGATCTGCACACACGTGCGTGGTCCCGTTGCAAACTGTTAGTAAAGGTAAGTAGAACCCACCCTGGGCTCAATTGTGGTTGTAAATCAGAGATTACCCGTATTCAGTTTTGGATTGCTTTTACTGGCTTTTAGTGTTTTATTGTTTTAGAACTGTAAGCCACCCAGAGTCACTTGGTTGAGATGGTTGGCCATAGAATTTAAACAAATAAATATTCTCTAACTCATGTCTTCTAGACCATCCAACACACACTTCCAATGTTGTCCCACAGTAAGGAAAACTATTGAAATGGCCTCCAAATGGAGGCCCTCAATTTTTTATCAGTGGATTCCTTTGACACACACTCTCTCTCTCACACACACATACTTGATCTTAGCTGATTGGGGGCGGGGGAACCTAAGCAGAATTGGATTGTTAGTAACTAGATGGGTGGCTTAGTGGTTAAAGTCGCTGAGCTTAACAGCTGGAAAGCTGACTTCTCACGTTCAAGACCCAAGTGCCACTAGATGGGATGAGCTCCCGTTACTTGCCTCAGCTTCTGCCAACCTAGCAGTTCGAAAGCATGCAAATGCGAGTAGATAAATAGGTACCACTTCGGTGGGGAAGGGAAGGGCATTCTGTATTTTCATGCTGGCCACATGACCACGGAAGCATCTTCGGACAACGCTGGCTCCCTGATCTAAGAAATGGAGATGAGCACTGCACCCTAGAATCAGACATGACTAGACAGGGGAAACCTTTAGTAACTGGGCAGGAGACCACCAGGAGATCTCAGAGATATAGACTAGACTGGGAAATCAAATCAGGAGTGAAAGCAACGGCAAAACCACTTTCAGGCCGTTGCCGAGCAAAGTCTCCAAGTGATCCGTGTCAAATATTTCTCTTTAGTGCGGCCTCCTCTGACTACCCTTTGATGCAGCAGACTTTGCCTGCAACCAAATTCCGCCGCCATCCTCCGTCTCATTTGCCTAATGCTAGCAAACGGTGTCAATCACAGCAGGGAGATATCCTCCATTTGACCCGGCATTTGTGAAGTTGTGGCCTGCCTTCCCGTCCGTTAGCCTGTTAAAGAGACGTCTAGGCATGAAATGGGATAGTGCCGTCCTCAATTCGAGTGACGCCTTCATTTTCGCTTGGCAGGCGGAAGGGCTGCCTGCTTGGACCCTTTGCGATTGTTGTAATCCCCACTGGCCACAAAAATGGAGGGGTATGCTGCACACATACGCACCGTCATGTGTGTTGTGTATGCAATTGTGTGTGTGTGCCTGAGCTTAGCCGCTTAGGCTCCCAAGGGTACTCTATCCCCCTTCAGAGGCTTCTCTAAGCTCTGCCTAAGCTGTCTTTCAAGTTATCTCACATTTTTCCTCCCAAATGAAGGCCTGCCTTTGACTTATAAAGGGGGATTTAGTCACAACGGGAGCACATTATCTTAAACAGCTCACCTTCACCCGAAAGGACGAAACGCCAACCCAGGAAGGGAGGAAGGAAATGAAGAATTTCAAGAAAGAAAAATCCCAGGAGCAAGAGGGAAGTGGGGAAGGTTCGATTAGCATTGTGTTCCAATCCTAGCTTGTCATTAATTAAATTTGTTTCCTCAGGGCAAGTCTGGGTAGAATCCCGAAGCTTTCAGAGCTTCAAGCTTTCAGTTAAATAGATCCCCAGTACATTGGATTTCTCGGCCTCAGCAACGCTGCACTTCAACTCCCAGAATCCCTCAGCCAGCATGCGTGGATTTCAAGCTCCCAGAATTCCCCACTCGGCATGGTTGGGGAACTCTGGGAGTTGAAGTCCACCCATCTTAAAATGGCTGAAAAACTCTTCCATATATACCGGTCGGTAGTCCTCAATTTACAACCACAATTGAGCCCAGAATTTCTGTTGCTGAGTGAGATGGTTGTTTAGTGAGTTTTGCCCCATTTTAGGACTGTTCTTGCCACAGTTGTTAAGTGAATCACTGCAGGTGTTAAGTTAGCAACATGGTTGTTAAGGGAATCCTGATTCCCCATTGACTTTGCTTGTCAGAAGGCCGCAGAAGGGGATAATGTGATTCCAGGACACTCCAACTGGTCATAAATATGAACCAGTTGATAAAAAATGATCACGTGACCTGCGGACACAGCAACGGTCATAAATATGAAGCAAAATTTTGATCATGTGACTATGGGGATGCTGCAACAGTCATAAGTGTGAAAAACGGTCATACCGTAAATCACTTTTTTCAGTGCCATTGTAACTTTGAACGGTGCTAACCAAACAACGGTTCATTTAGTGACTGTTCAAAGTTACAACAGGCACGGGGAAAAAGTGACTTATGACCGTTTTTCGCACTTACAACCTTTACCGCACGTGATCAAAATTCAGACGCTTGGCAACTGCTTCATACTTATGACCGTCGCTGTGTCCTAAGGCCACGTGATCATTTTTTGGTGACCTTCTGACAAACAAAGTCAGTGGGGAAGCCAGATTCACTTAACAACTGGGTGGCTAACTTCACAACTGCTGCGATTCACTTAACAACTGCGGCCAGAAAGGTCGTAAAATGGGATCAAAACTCACTAACAATTATCATTAACAAATGTCTGGCTTAACCACAGAAACGTTGGGCTCCATTGTGGTCGTCAGCCGAGGACTACCTTTATAATTTATAATTATAAAGATTTATAAATTGCCTCAGATACTCCCAAGCTTCGCCTAATTCTGAAAGGGAACATGGTTTTTTGTTGTGTTTCCAAGTGTCCCTGTTCCTCCTTCTCTTTATCACTTCGGCCTTCTTGCTGAAATCTTTTTATCTTCTCCACTGTCTCTGTCTCGGCCTCTCTTTCTTCTTGTCCAAGAATTCCAATTGTCACCCGACATCAAACAAGTTAAGTAAAGGACCCGTTTCTTAGCCTGATCATCTTAACCCGAAAACATTCCATCCCATAACTCAGGAGAATCAAATAAATCCTCCTGAAATAATGAGGGTTAAGTCTTCTCCTCTCTGTGGTTTCTCTATGCTGATAGTTTTGTTGTCTTGTTTCTCAACCTTGGCAGCTCTAAAATGTTTACAGATTAACAGAGTTGGAAGGGACCCTGTAGGTCATCTAGTCCAACCCCCCGCCCAAGTAGGAGATCCTACACTAGTGGTTTGCAACCTTAAGCACTGTGAAGCAGTATATAAGTCTAAGTGCTATTGCTATTGTATCTTTTATCATCCACCTCACCTCTCTGTTATCCGTGACCACTGCTTAGTCCACCCCTGGTCCTTCTAGAGGCCATTTTCTCTTCTTCCAGATTCCCACAAGCAACCATTTATCCCTTTTCCCCCATGCAAACATCTTCCTTTCTCCTCTTGTGTAGCCCAGTGCTTAGTAATCCCTTAGGGAGGTTGTAAAACCCCCAGCCCCTTAAGTAGCACAGATGGCGCTGGCTACTAGCCTCTGAAAGCAGACTCCATATATCATGTTTGAGCCGTGTCTCCTCTGGCACCAGAGAAAAGGGAATGATGGGGCAGGAATGTTCACAGGGAGGTCAAAAGCGTTCCAGCCCCCTCCCACTACTACTCTCCCCACCCCACCCCAAACCCCTCGGGAACTGCTTGTTACAACCTGGGACCAGCCTCCTCCTGGGGTGATCCTGGAGTTGGCAGCTTGGTTCAAGGATGGTGATGTATGGCTTGGAGTCGTACATCAGACAAGAGAAATTAAATGCAGGACAAAGCATCAAATATGTTCCTGGCTGGCTGAGAATCCACATATTCTACCCTGGCAAAAGGAGCAGCCTATAAAACCTAGACAAATCCCACCATAACCAATAAAGGAGGATATTTGTAGCTCTGGGTTGAAATGAGGGGGGGGTCCTCGGTGCTCTCTGAGCTTGGCTGCTTCCTTGCAGGCGTTTCATGACCCAAACTAGATAATATCATCAGTGCTACGTTAGTTAGCTAGGTGACATCTAGTTTAGGTCTTGAAACATCTGCAAGAAAACAACCGAGCTCAGAGAGCACCAGGAACCCCTCAAAACCCAACAAGATTCTGAACCCTAAAATTAAGCCCATTTTTGCTTAATAGTGTGTGGGGGAAGTACTCCACCTCTCTGAATTCACACAGAATTCAGGCAAGTGGGGGTATTCACTCATTCCCCCAACAGAGGTGGCAAGGGGCTTGATCTCCAAACAATCAGACACTGACACATTTGTTTTCCCAACCGTACCGTGGTCAGCCTGCAGTTGACCCAAGAGATACAGCCTATCTCCCGTGTGGTCAAAGATTGTGCTCACCAATCTACTTTCACAGAGCTTTGCATAAAAATGTTATGTGTATATTCCAAGAAGGAAGGAAGGAAGGAAGGGAAAGGAAAGGAAAGGAAAGGAAAGGAAAGGAAAGGAAAGGAAAGGAAAGGAAAGGAAAGGAAAGGAAAGGAAAGGAAAGGAAAGGAAAGGAAAGGAAAGGAAAGGAGAAAGATGGTAGGAAGGAAGGAGAAGAGGAAGAGGAATGGGAATGGAAAGAAGGAGAAGAGGAAGAGAAAGGAGGAAGGAAGGAAAAGAGGAAGAGGAAGAGGGAAGGAAAGGAGAAAGATGGTAGAAAGGGAAAGGAGAGAAGGAAGGAAGGAAGGAAAAAGGAAAGGAGGAAGGAAGGAAGGAGAAGAGGAAGAGGAAGAAGAAAGGAGGAAGGAGAAGAGGAAGAGGAAGGAAGGAAGGAAGGAGAAGAGGAAGAGGAAAGGGAATGGAAGGAAGAAGAAGAGGAAGAGAAAGGAAGGAAGGAAAAGAGGAAGAGGAAGAGGGAAGGAAAGGAGAAAGATGGTAGGAAGGGAGGGAGGGAGAGAAGGAAGGAAGGAAGGAAGGAAGGAAGGAAGGAAGGAAGGAAGGAAGGAAGGAAGGAAGATGTGTGCAGGCATGAGTGCAATTATTTCAGAGCCATTTCACTCATCAAATAAGATGGTTTCCAGTTTTAAAAATTTTCCTAATCAAAATAGCAAATCGCAGGACAAGGCAAGAAACATTATCAGGAAAGAGGCCAAGCCTTCGAAGGCTGGAATGGAGCAGAGGTGGGATCAGAGATTAACAGTGTTATTACAAGGCAAAGTATAAACTCTGTTGAATATAAAGGGGTTTATTTCTAAGTACATTTGCTGAGGAATCAGTAAAATAAAGTTGCGGGGGAGGAAAGAAACTGCTTTCACAAAGCATTGACTTGCTCTTTCAATTTCCCAGTGTTTTGATCGCTGTAATAATTTTAATTATGCTTACAGGTGCCAATGACAACACGGGTTTGTTATATATTAGTGCAGACAAGAAGAGCCTGGGGCTTAATGTAACCCTCCAATCCTATTTTGCAGCCCCCACAGGTCTTCAGCTCAAGCTAACAAAACGTATAGCACGATGCCAAGTTTTTATCACAATACTGTCTTTGTTGTTAACATGCTAATGAAAAAAAGTGCATTCGGTGGGAGAATGCACCTATTTTTTGTTGTGATTTTATTCATCCTAGGACCACAAATAGAACTATAGAATTATAGAGTGCAGAGAAAAGCAACAAAGAGGATTAGGGGATTGGAGGCTAAAATATATGAAGAATGGTTGCGGGAACTGGGTATGTCTAGTTCAATGAAAAGAAGGACTAGGGGAGACATGATAGCAGTCTTCCAATATCTCAGGGGCTTCCACAAAGAAGAGGGAGTCAAGCTATTCTCCAAAGCACCTGATGGAAGGACAAGAAGCAATAGATGGAAATTAATCAAGGAGAGAAGCAACTTATTTTATTTTATTTATTTTATTTTATTTTTCAGATTTCTATACCGCCCTTCTCCTTTCGGACTCAGGGCGGTGAACAGCCAAGTAAAACACTTTATACACAAAAGTTAAAATAGATTTAAAATAATTAAATAATTTGGCCCATAATTTAAAACATTTCAATTTAAAACCAATTTCAAATTTTAAAAACCCATCATAAAATCAGGACAGCCCGGCTAACTGAAAGAAGTAGGTTTTAAGGGCCCGACGAAAAGTCCGGAGGTCTTAGAACTTAGAATTTAGGAGAAATTTCCTGACAGTTAGAACAATTAATCAGTGGAACAACTTGCCTCCAGAAGTTGTAAATGCTCCAACACTGGAAGTTTTTAAGAAGATGTTGGATAACCATTTGTCTGAAGTGGTGTAGGGTTTCCTGCCTGGGCAGGGGGTTGGACTAGAAGACCTCCAAGGTCCCTTCCAACTCTGTTATTCTATTCTATTCTATTCTATTCTATTCTATTCTATTCTATTCTATTCTATTCTATTCTATTCTATTCTATTCTATATATATTTTTAAAAGATCCTAAAATTGCAATTCTAAGACCATCACTGTGTAAAAGGCTTTAACATTTCTGAAGTCTTCTTTTATATTTTTTTTAAATAAAAGTGGGGTACCCTTTTGCAAAAGGGCCCCAATACAGGTAGTCCTCGACTTATGACAGTTCATTTAGTGACCATTCAAAGTTACGACGGCATTGAAAAATGACCGTTTCTCACACTTATACTCGTTGCAACATCTCCCGTGATCACGTGATACAAATTCAGACGCTTGGCCAGGAGTTCGATTCTCACTGGCTCAAGGATTGACTCAGCCTTCCATCCTTTCAAGGTCGGTGAAATGAGGACCCAGATTGTTGGGGGGCAATATGCTGACTCTGTAAACCGCTTAGAGAGGGCTGTAAAGCACTGTGAAGTGGTATATAAGTCTATGCAGTAATGCTATTACCGTCAGCAACCACTTTCATCATCATCATCTTCTTTTAATGACCCCATAATCCCTTGAGAGGTGGAGTCTGGACAACTGAATGGAGCTGAGTGTTTACTGGCCGGATGCCCTTCCTGTCACCAATGCAGAGTTTTGTTCAGCAGATACTGTATGTTCTCATTGTGCCCAGAGAGAGAAATTTCTACCTCTACCTAGGACCGTGATGGCGAACCTATGGCACGCGTGCCACCGGTGGCATACGGAGCCATATCTGTGGGCACGCAAGTTTGACCTAGCTCAGCTCCAGCACTCATACGTGTGCCGGTCATCTGATTTTTGGGCCTTCTGGCCTTACCAGAAGCTGGGAAATGGGCTTTTTCTGGCCTCCAGAGGGCCTCCGCGGGGGTGGGGAAGGCTGTTTTCGCCCTCCCAGGCTCCTAGAAAGCCTCTGGAGCCTGGGGAGGGCAAAAAATAGGCCTACCAGGCCCACCATGCCATCGCATCCCAAAAGTGGGGGTCGGTGAGGGGTTGCGCGTGCATGTGGGGGAGGCGGACGGACCGCAGCATTGAATTATGGGTGTGGGCACACACACACGCAACCCTCCCACGCTCTCCCCGCTTTTGGCACACAACAGCAAAAAGTTTAGCCATCATAGACCTAGGATCAAACTCACAGCCTCCTGATTGTGAGGCGAGAGCTCCAGTTCTAGGCCACCGCACCACTCAGTCAACAACTGTTTTAAACTCTCCAAATTCAGCCACAGATTGGGCTTCATCGAAACTATGCACCACAATGTATTTTCATCCCAGGTTCTCCAGATGGACCCAACCACACCAAGCAGCTGCCATGCACCAAACTGCCTGGCTCACCTTGCTGATTCCATCTGAGACAGGGGTGGGTTCCACTTATTTTATTATTATTTATTTATTTTATTTTATTTTATTTATTTTATTTATATACCGCCCTTCTCCAACAGGACTCAGGGCGGTGAACAGCCACGGTAAAAACACAACATATAAAATTTAAAAACAATTTAAAAAACATTAAATAATTTTGGCCATCAATTTAAAATAACCCAATTAAAACTAATTATAAATTTAAAACCGCAAGGATGGGGTCAAGCCAGCCCGGCTAGATGGAATAGATGTGTTTTCAGGGCCCGACGAAAAGTCTGGAGGTCTGGTATCATGCGTATCTCTACTTACCTTTACTACTGGTTTGCAACAGGATTGTGCGCGCGCCTTGCTTCTGCGCATACGCAGATTGACGATGATGACTTCCTGGGCAGTGGACGGGGTCTCCCGCTGGTTTTACTACCAGTTCTTGCAAACCGGTCCAAACCAGGGACAACCCACCACTGATCTGAGGCATGAATGTCAGTAGCCCAGATAAGCAACCATGCTCAGCCATCACCACAGCAGGAGCCCCTCAGCCAAACTGGAAACGCACCAGAGATAGGTTTCAGCAGGTTCTGACCAGTTCTGGAGAACCGGCTGCGGAAATTTTGAATGGTTCGGAGAACCGGTAGTAAAATTTCTGACTGGCCCCGCCCCCATCTATTCTCTGCCTCCCGAGTCCCGGCTGATCGGGAGGAAATGGGGATTTTGCCGTAATCTTCCCTTCCACGCCCACCAAGCCACGCCCCCACCAAGCCACACCCACAGAACAGGTAGTAATAATTTCTGAAACCCACTACTGAAACCCACTGGCTGTCAACTCGCAAAGCATCCCTGGTTGCATATGAGAAAAAGATCATCAAACAATCTAATCAATCAATCAATGGTACAGTGGTCTAAGCACCCTGTTATTAACACAGCTGCCTGCAATTACTACTGGTTCGAATCTCTCCAAGGCTCAAGGTTGACTCAGCCTTCCATCCTTTCTAAAGTAGGTGAAATGAGGACCCAGTTTGCGGGGGCAATAAGCTGACTTTGTATAAAATATACAAAAGTATGAAGGCTATTGCTTAACGCACTGTAAGCCGCCCTGAGTCTCCGGAGAAGGGTGGCATATAAATCAAATTTAAAAAAAAAAATCAATCTGCTTCTTCTTAAATCCCAGCATCCCATTTCTACAAAGAATCAAAGGATGTCTGGTGGACGAAAAAGCCAAGATCGCAGCCACAACTACTTGATGGAAGGCAGGGTTGGCTTCCACCGTGGAGTGACAACTGCCCTCTTGACTTTTGTGACACCCCCCACCCATCCTCCGTGGATACTCCTGGGGTCAGCCCACCGGTCACTTTGTGCTCAGAATGAGCAGAGAGGCCAGGCGGCAAACGGTGATTAAAACAACCCCAGTTCCCGAGGCATCGCTCCAGTTTGCCAACGTCCGTAAGGTCCAGCCAAGTGTGAACAATGCCAGCCGACAGCTTAATGAAGGCAGCAATGCTTTAGAGGAGGGGGGAGATGCTCGGGGGGTGGGGGGGCATTGTGTTGACTGCCAACGTGGAACAGCTTCGCATTAAGAAACAGAAGCAAACGAGGAACAGAAGTCCGTGAGGATGGATGGGTGGAGGCCCAGGCAAGCAGCTTTACTTAAAAAAAAGAAAAGAAAAGTTTGTGGTTTTCGTGGAGCTGGGATTGGCACCTGTAGGCTTTAGGGCTGATCTGAACAATCCCCTCCAGACAGAGAGAGGGGGGAGAGGGAGGGAAGGAGCGAGGGAGAGAGCTGGAAGAGGGAGGAATGACTTCGCTTTAAACCAGGGGTTCAGAACGATGGCCCTTTTATGACTTGTCCATGCTGGTTCAGGAATTCTGGGAGTTGAAGGCCATGCTGGTTCAGGAATTCTGGGAGTTGAAGGCCATGCTGGTTCAGGAATTCTGGGAGTTGAAGGCCATCTGGTTCAGGAATTCTGGGAGTTGAAGGCCATGCTGGTTCAGGAATTCTGGGAGTTGAAGGCCATGCTGGTTCAGGAATTCTGGGAGTTGAAGGCCATGCTGGTTCAGGAATTCTGGGAGTTGAAGGCCATCTGGTTCAGGAATTCTGGGAGTTGAAGGCCATGCTGGTTCAGGAATTCTGGGAGTTGAAGGCCATGCTGGTTCAGGAATTCTGGGAGTTGAAGGCCATCTGGTTCAGGAATTCTGGGAGTTGAAGGCCATGCTGGTTCAGGAATTCTGGGAGTTGAAGGCCATGCTGGTTCAGGAATTCTGGGAGTTGAAGGCCATGCTGGTTCAGGAATTCTGGGAGTTGAAGGCCATCTGGTTCAGGAATTCTGAGAGTTGAAGGCCATGCTGTTTCAGGAATTCTGGGAGTTGAAGGCCATGCTGGTTCAGGAATTCTGGGAGTTGAAGGCCATGCTGGTTCAGGAATTCTGAGAGTTGAAGGCCATGCTGTTTCAGGAATTCTGGAGTTGAAGGCCATGCTGGTCCAGGAATTCCAGGAGTTGAAGTCCATGCTGGTTCAGGAATTCTGGGAGTTGAAATCCACAAGTCATAAAGCATAAATTTTGCTCAACTAAGCAAAAGTAGAACATGGCAAGTTCCAACTTCTTCATGCGCGTATAGACAGTCCTCAACTTATGACCACCATTGGGACCAGAATTTCCATTGCTAAGCAAGGCAGTTGTTAAATGAACGGCACCTGACTTTATGATTTATTTATTTTTTTTTTGCCACAAGTGTTAAGTCAATCGCTACAATTGTTAAGTGAATCAAAAGGACATTAAGCGAATCCACTGACTGCTTGTCAGATGTCAGCTGGAAAGGGCGCAAGTGGTGACCCCAGGGTCTCAGGACATTGCAACTGTTGTAAATAATTGCCAAGTCCTCAAAGTTTGACCACTTGACAGTGATGATGCTACAACGATCGTAAGTTGAGGACGGGTCATGAGTTACTTTTTACAGTGCCGTCATAACTTCGAATGGACGCTAAACAAATGGTTGTAAAATGAGGATTGCCTGTAGTCAAACATGAGTGAGACTTTAGCTATGATGGGAGATTTTCTCTGCATTGTTTTTCTATGCCTGTTTTAGACAATAGCAGCATCTCCAGAAAACCTCCAGAAATTTTTTCAGGGATCAGCTTCTGACATGCAACTACAGGTAATCCAGGGGTGAAATCCAGCAGGTTTTGACAGGTTCTGGCGAACTGGTAGCAGAAATTTTCAGCAGTTCGGAGAACCGGTAGTGGAAATTTTGAGTAGTTCGGAGAGCCGGCAAATACCACCTCTGGCTGGCCCCAGAGTGAGGTGAGAATGGAGATTTTGCAGTATCCTTCCCCTGCCATGCCCACTATGCCACATCCACCAAACCACACCATGCCCACCAAGCCACACCCACAGAAGTGGTAGTAAAAAAAATCAGATTTCACCACTGAGGTAATCCTCAACTTACGTCCACAATTGAGGCTAAAATTTATGTTGCTAAGCGAGAAATTTTTTAAATAAGCCCTGCCCCATTTTATGAGTTTTCTTGTCACGTAAGTTAAATGAATCACTGCAGGTGTTAAATGAGTAACACGGTTGTTGAGTGAATCTGGTTTCTCCATTCACTTTGTTTGTCAAAAGGTGGAAAAAGGGGCTCATATGACCCCGGGACACTGCAACCATCTAATGTGAGTCAGTTATCAAGCATCCAAATTGTAAATCACATGACCATGGGGATGCTGCAATGGTCATCAATGTGAAAAACTGTCATAAGTCACTTTTTTCAGTGCTTTGAATGGTCACTAAGTGAACTGTTTTAAGTTGAGGACTAGCTGTAAAATTCCCTGCCTCAATGCTATCCCAAAGCAGCAGCATAGCACCGAAGTTGCACCCAGAAAATGCATTATGAGTCGTGGTGGCACAGTGGTTAGAAGGCAGTATTGCAGGCTAATTCTGCCGACTGCCAGCAGTTCGATCCTGACTGGCTTAAGGTTGACTCAGAACTTCCATCCTTCCGAGGTGGGTAAAATGAGGACCCAGATTGTTGGGGGGAAATATGTTGACACTGTAAACCGCTTAGAGAGGGTTGTAAAGCAGTGGTGAAATGTAAAATTTGTTACTATCGGTTCTGTGGGCGTGGTTTGGTGGTGGTGGGTTAATATGACTGAGTGTGCGTGGCCAACTTTTTTTTTTTTTTACTTTTAAAACCATTTTTTCTACAACCTCTTCGGCTGAAGAGGTTGTTAAAAAATGCTTTTAAAGTCTCTGACGATCCCAGCTGACTTGCCTGATTGGCAGAGGCTTTTTTTCCTTTTAAAAACATTTTTTCTACAACCTCTTTGGCTGAAGAGGTTGTAAAAAAATGCTTTTAAAGCCTCTGACGATCCCAGCTGACTTGCCTGATTGGCAGAGGCTTTTTTTTTCCTTTTAAAAACATTTTTTCTACAACCTCTTTGGCTGAAGAGGTTGTAAAAAAAATGCTTTTAAAAGCCTGTGATGATCCCAGCTGAGCTGCAGGATCATCAAAGGCTTTTTTTTTTTTAACTTTTAAAAGCATTTTTTCGGCCAAAGAGGTTGTAGAAAAAATGCTTTTAAAAATTAAAAAAAAGCCTCTGATGATTGCGCGGCTCAGCTGGGCAATGGGGGGGGCAGGGATTTTTGCTATCGGTTCTCCGAACCACCCGCCTCCATCGTTACCAGATCAGGCAATCCGGTCCGAACTGGGAGCATTTCCCCCCTGCTGTAAAGCACTGTGAAGCAGTATATAAGTCTGAGTGCTATTGCTATTAATGCACATGAGTAAATTCATATGAAAGAGTTTGTGTGTATCTCTGTGTGCATATACATAAATATACCGATGTGTCTACAGCTGTGCTTCTTAAAACCTGCAACTTTAAGATGGGTGGACTAGAAAACTAGGAAGTCCAGTTGCCTCCTGAAAAAGCCCCTTTGGGCCAGCCGTTTTAAGGTTGCCAAGTTTGAGAGACCATTCAAAATTGCCCAACAAATAAGGAAAAATGATCCAATTGTTCTCCAGTCTGGTTAAACAAGTTGTGTAGACAGACATCTGGACAGTTCTTCCTTCAGCTTCCCAGCAAAGTTTCGTTTGTGAATGATTGTCCCACCAACAAGGAGCAGCGTGATAGAAGAATAAGCAAAGAGAAGTGATCGTACAGCAGGGAAAACCAATAGCAGATTAGATACAGATTAACAGAGATGGAAGGGACCTTGGAGGTCATTTAATCCAGGGGTCTCCAACCTTGGCAACTTTAAGCCTGGCGGACTTCAACTCCCAGAATTCCACAGCCAGCTTTGCTGATTTCTGGGAGTTGAAGTCCGCCAGGCTTAAAGTTGCCAAGGTTGGAGACCCCTGATCTAGTCCACAACCCCAAGCAAATGGGGTGACGCCAAAACCCAGGACCCCCAAAGTTTTGAGAAACCAAAAATAGACCTCCCACGGTTGCAAACGAGATTTAAAACATGACTTGGGGGGGAAATTTGCAAGAAGAATTGCGGAGAGTTAAGCTCGGTCACGTGCCGGCAATTTTCCCTTTCAACACTTCTTAAATTAGGAGACCCACGTTTTCCTCATGGCGTTCGGTTCTACCCAAAAAAAATGCACACTAATTTAAGTATTAAGATATATGTATGCTTAAAAACTCTTCATGGCCTAAGGGTAAGCTTAGATGGGGATGTGGGGAACAGCTTATGGTGGGCCAAGGGCCACATCACCCTTGTGATGGCATGTTGGGAGTTAATAAATTAATTGGGTGGTCACATTTTAAAAAAACCCAATTCCAATTGGGAAAATAGGAAGATTAAAAGTAAATTAACTACATATTAAATAGGAATAGTTTTAACTGATTTATCTAGCCCGTTTTAACACGCCCTTACATATGTCTTCATCATCTTCCTTTTCAATGATTTGATATAATTTTTAAGGTGCTAGCCTAGAAACCAGGAAACTGGGAATTATAGTCCTGCCCAGTGATGAAATCCAAATGTTTTTACTACCGGTTCTGTGGGTGTGGCTTGGTGGGTGTGGTGTGGCTTGGTGGGCGTGGCTTGGTGGGTGTCGCAGGGGAAGGATACTGCAAAATCTCCATTCCCACCCGACTCCAGGGAAAGGATACTGCAAAATCTCCATTCCCACCCCACTCTGGGGTCAGGCAAAGGTGGTATTTGCCAGTTCTCCAAACTACTCAAAATTTCCGCTACCGGTTCTTCAGGACCAATCAGAACCTGCTGGATTTTATCCCTGGTCCTGCCTTAGGCACAAAAGTTGGCTGGGGGACATTGAGCCAATCACTAGGAGATTGGGAATTCTAGTCCCATTTTAGGCATGAAAGCCAGCTGGGTGACATTGTGTCGATCACCAGCGGAAGGTGAGTGCCAGTCCTGCTTTAGCCATGTAAGCCAGCTGGGTGACTTTAGATAAGCCCCTCTCTCTCAGTCCAACCTACCTCACAGAGTTATTGTTTTGAGGAAACTAGGAGGAGGAAATTGTATTTATTTATTAGGTTTTTATTCTGCTACTATTATTATTTTATCAGTCACTTTATAAGTAACCATGGCAGTGAACATATAAAATACTGCATTTTAAATGTTCACTGTGATGTGATGGACCCGCCCCCCCGCCCCCCAGCGTTATTCTTACCTTTTATTTGGCCCCACCCCCAATCTATTGCTGCCTCTTCCCGCGGGGCTTCAAAGGGCCACCCTAAAGTTGATCAGTGTTAAAAGGCAGTGTGGTGGTAGACCGGTGCCTTCTAAAACAAATGAGTAGACCAGTGTCTCCAAAAATGAATGAGTAGACCGGTGCCTGCAAAAATAAATGGGTAGACCAGTGCCTCCAAAAACAAATGAGTAGACTGGTGCCTCCAAAAACAAATGAGTAGACCAGTGCCTCCAAAAACAAATGAGTAGACTGGTGCCTGCAAAAATAAATGGGTAGACCAGTGCCTCCAAAAACAAATGAGTAGACTGGTGCCTCCAAAAACAAATGAGTAGACCGGTGCCTCCAAAAACAAATGAGTAGACCGGTGCCTCCAAAAAACAACTGAGTAGACCTGTACAGCTCTGCAAGCAATTAAAAGCCTGGTAGACCAGTACCTCTGCTAAATCCTAAAGGATTGTCACATGACCATCAAACCACGCCCACAAAATAAACCACGCCCACATAACCGGTAGTAAAAAATGTTAGAACCCACCCCTGGTCACGACATAAGGGTCTGATAGAAGTCATGATGATAAACGTGGATTAGGATGTCATTGAGAAATGAGAATTATGATTTCATTCGGGGGGAAGGGGGTCATTTGTTCTCTTCCTCCGCCTGCCCCCCCTGCCATTTTGCCATGAAGTAACACACATGTTACTTATAAACATGTTCAGATTTTAAACAAAAAATGGCTACTCCCAATAGAATGAGGGAACAGCTTTATAAACTCAAAACAACCATAACAAAACTTAAAAAGCTGGAGTTCGATAAATACAGATGAAACCTTTCTCATTTAGCAAGTATGGTTGCAATCAGTTTAATTGGTAGCTTTGGCAAAGCAAAGTTTAATTTCTGAGACCCATTTTTTAATTAGTGGGGCTGAGAAGGAGTTAAAAGCAGTTATTTATTTTTTCAGGCAATTTTTACACTGAATCATACTTGGCTAGGAGAGCCAAGAAAGAAAACACTAAAATTACGATTTCCCCCCCATTCTTCCTACAGTGAATCATAGTTTTTTTTTTTTAATTACATTGTAAATTATCCCAGACTTCCTTCAATATCTCAAACAGGCAGCCATATTGAAGTTTTGGTGACATACATAGGAAATGTAATTAGTTAATTAATCAACTTAACACCACCATCTTGAAGATGTCTCCTACTAAATAAGCTCTTTGATTGCAAGAAAACTTATACCCACGTAGAAATGCTGTCTCTAATTGATTGACAAGCACGGTTATTGTTATTTAAATCAATTAAACCTCGCTATCAAACACAAAAGTTCATTAAAAGTGCTGCCCTTGCCAAACATTTCAATATGTTTTGCCCATACGAGCGGAAATACTAAAAGTAGCTTCAATAGTTGTATTGGGGGGCCGTGATAGAATTTATAGGCCCTCGCCTTTTTTAAAAAAAAAACTTTAGAATAAAAACTTACTTTAAAAGCTATGCATGCAGAGAACAGCCTAAATTATCATAATAATAATAACTTTTTTAAAATAAATTTGATTTATATGCCGCCCTTCTCCGGAGACTCAGGGCGGCTTACAGTGCGTTAAGCAATATATTGTTTATAATAATATTGTCATTTTACGTATATACACAGTATACCAATACAATGAAATTCTCTTAACATCCAAAGACCAGGTCCAACACACATAACAATCCCCAAACACACTCCCACCCACCACAATTCCCCACCCCTAAACCACCCAAACATCCACACAACAGACCAAGTAATACTGTCCAACAGCTCACTGATGGTGGCCCTTTAGTTTATGGTTGAGTGCAATTATAGCTCTGGGATAAAAACTATTCAGAAGACGTGCGGTCTGAGTTTTAGTTGTTCTGTATCTTCTGCCAGAAGGCAACAGTCCAAAAAGATTGTAAGCAGGATGGGAAGAGTCTCTGAGGATGTTATGCAACTTTCTCAAACAGCGAGATGCGAAGATGTCGTCCAGGACTGGTAGCTGGAGCCCGATGATATTCTGGGCAGTTTTAATGATTCTCTGTAGAGCCTTTTTGTTCGCCTGCAGAGCTGCTCCCATACCATGCAAGAATGTCATATGTCAGGACACTCTCAATGGTGCTGCAATAGTAGGACAGAAGTAGATGCTGAGATAGATTTATCTTCCTAGGCATTCTCAGGAAGTACAGCCTCTTCTGTGCCTTCTTCACAAGCATGTTAGAATTCATAATCCATGAGAGGTAAACAGGTATAATTCGTGTATACAGGTAGCCCTTGACTTAATATCATCTTTTTAGTGGCTGTTTGAAGTTAGAACAGCACTGAAAAAAGTAACTTATGACCAGGGATGGGATTCAGCCGGTTCGGACAGGTTTGGGCCAGCCGGGTGTTAATTTTAATATGGTTCACTGAACTGGTTGTTGCAAGGACTGGCTGACCCCGCCTGCCCCGCCCCACCCCTCCCAGGAGTGTCCACGTAGCCTGTTTTGGATGCCAGGTAAGTGCAGGGCCTGTGCGGAGGCTCAGGGAGGGCAAAAAACAGGCCTACCGGAAGTTCCTGAAGTCTGGAAATGGGCCCATTTCTGGCCTCCGGAGGGCCTCCAGAGCCTGGGGGAGACCGTTTTCGCCCTCCCAGAGGCTCAAGGAAAGCTTCCGGAGCCTGGGGAGGATGAAAAACGGGCCTACTAGAAGTTTGGGAAGTCTGGAAACGGGCCCGTTTCCGGCCTCCGGAGGGCCTCCAGAGCCTGGGGGAGGCTGTTTTCGCCCTCCTGGAGGCTCAAGGAAAGCCTCCAGAGTCTGGGGAGGGTGAAAACAGCCCCCTCCCATGGTGCAGGAGGCCAAATAGGCCACGCCCACCATGGCCACACCTACCCAGCAACCAGGCAGAGAACCGGTTGCTAAAATTTCTGAATCCCACCCCTGCTTATGACCAGTTTTCACACTTACGACCGTTGCAGCATCCCCATGGTCAAATGATCAAAATTTGGACACTTGGCATCTGACTCATATTTACGACGGTTGCACTCTCCTGGAGTCACGTGATGACCATTTGTAACTTTCCGAGTTGGCTTCTGACAAGCAAAGTCAGTGGGGCAAGCTAGGTTTGCTTAACGATGGCATGATTCACTTAACGGCAGCAGCGATTCTCTTAAAACCTGTGTGTAAGATGAGGCACAGCTCACTTTACAATTAGAGCCAGTCCTCGACTTACAACAGTTCATTAGTGACCGTTCAAAGTTACAACAGCACTGCAAAAAGTGACTCATGGCCATTTTTCACACTTGCGACCTTTGCAGCCATCCCCATGATCAAAATTCAGATGCTTGGCAACTGGTTCACACTTATGACCATTGCTGTGTCCAAAGGTCATGTTTCTATGACCTTCCGAGAAGTAAAGTCAGTGGGGAAGCCAGATCCACTTAACAAACCAGGTTGCTAACTTATCAATTGCAGTGATTCACTTAACAACGGAAGCAAGAAAGGTCTTAAAGTGCAACAAAATTCACTTAACAAACATCTCACTTAACAACAGAAATGTTGGACTCGGTTATGGTCGTACGTCGAGGACTACCTGTACCTCTCTTAGCAATGGAAATTTGGGGCCGTAAGTCAAGGACTATCTACCGTACGTAAGCTCTCCTCTTTGAAATCCATGATGTGAATTAAATCAAGGGTTGGAAGCTCTCACAATGGCCAGATGTTTTCCCTTCCAAACTTCCTGAGAACTTGGAATATCACTAAAGTTTAGGAGTACAATATTGTACTACTAACTAGAGCATACAAAACATTTGCTAGACCAATTCTTGAATACAGCTCATCTGTCTGGAACCCACACTGCATATCGGACATAGATACAATCGAGAGAGTCCAGAGATATTTTACGAGAAGAGTCCTCCATTCCTCTAACCGCTAATAAAATATTTTATGCCACCAGACTCCAAATTTGGGGCTGAGACAATTTAGAACTACGCCGACTTCAGTCTGACCTAAGCATAGTACATAAAATTATCTGCCACAATGTCCTTCCTGTCAACGACTACTTCAGCTTCAACCACAACAATACACGAGCAAATAATAAATACAAACTCAAGGTCAACCGCTCCAAACTCAATTGCAGAAAATATGACTTCAGTAACAGAGTGGTCAACGCCTGGAATTCACTACCTGACTCTCTGGTTTCTTCCCCAAACCCCCAAAACGTTAACCTTAGACTGTTTACTGTTGACCTCACCCCATTACTAAGAGGTCTGTAAGGGGCGTGCATAAGTGCACCAGCATGCCTACCAGGGGTGAAATGCTCCCGGTTCAGATCGGATTGCCCAATCCAGTAGCGATGGCGGCGGGTGGTTCGGAGAACCAGTAGCAAAAATCCCTGCCCCCCCCCCACCATGCCCAGCTGAGCCGCGCGATCACGAAAGGCTTTTTTTTTTACTTTTAAAAGCATTTTTTCTACAACCTCTTCCGACAAAAAAAAAAATGCTTTTAAAAGTAAAAAAAAAGCCCCTGATGATCGCGCGGCTCAGCTGGGATCATCAGAGGCTTTTCAAAGCATTTTTTTCTGTTATCTTATATATGCTTGACAAAATAAATAAATAAATAAAAATAAATAAATAAATAAATAAAAGTTTGGAGCAGTCTGGTTCCCCAGACCAGGGATGAAATCTAAAATTTGTTACTACCGATTCTGTGGGCGTGGCTTGGTGAGGGGAGATAATGTGATTGGGTGGGCGTGGCCAATATTTTTTTTTTACTTTTAAAACCATTTTTTACATGTAAAACCATGTAAAAAATGCTTTCAAAAGGCTCTGACGATCCCAGCTGAGTTGCCTGATTGGCAGGCAATTCAGCTGGGATCGTCAGAGCTTGGATCGTCAGAGCCATTTAAAAGAAAGAACTTTTTTTCTTTTAAATGGCTCTGGCGATCCAAGCTGAGTTGCCTGATTAGCAGGCAACTCAGCTGGGATCGTCACAGCTTGGATCGTCATAGCTTGGCTCGTCAGAGCCATTTAAAAGAAAAAAAAAGGCTCTGATGATCGCGCGTCTCAGCTGGGCATGGGGGGGATTTTTGCTACCGGTTCTCCAAACTGCCCGCCTCCATCACTACCTACTCGCCCGAGCCGGTCCGAACCAGGAGCATTTCACCCCTGCCCCAGACCCTTTTGGGATCCCACGTCAGGATCTGAAATTTCCTGGCTGTTTTACGAGTTTTTGCTGTTTTCACAGGACATCTAGAATGAACGTTACAATTCTGAATGATATGGTGTTCCCGTGAGATTTGGGGTTGTTCAATGCAAAGCCATAATTATTTACTTGTATAATTATTTAACAAAGGACTCCCAGATTTAATTATTGCTGTTGGTAGTGCTGGCTACCCCAGCATTGAACTAACACATGGTCTATTTTAACCACATTTTGCTAACAAGTCTGAGTGGCCAAATTCAATATAATCCACACATTATGTAAATACAATCCTTGCCTAGGTTTACAGTCTGATTAAGCCAAACCTAAACAAATTGTAATACGGCTTAATAGGATAATAAGCCCCAGTATGATCTGATTTGTAAAATTGGGGAAAGTTGTCTTGTTTTTCCAATTATGAATCAGGGGAGAAAAACATCATCCTGATCCTGAATGGAAGGGTTGAAGAACATGCGGTCCAATGTTTTTTTTCAAACTTGGCAACTTTGAGATGTGCGGAATTCAACTCCCAGAATTCCACAGCCAGCACACTGCATATAGCCGTGATGGTGAACCTATGGCCCGCGTGCCGGAAGTGGCCTGCGGAGCCATGTCTCTGGGCACGCGAGCCTTCGCCCATTGCTCTTCCAGGTTCCAACGCGACAGTCCTGCCTTAGCTTTGAAAGCCAACTTTGGGCCAATCACGAGACGATTGTGAGTTCTAGTCCCGCTTTAGGGGATCCTGGAAAGAGAAGAGCAGAGAAGAGCAACAAAGATTAGAGGGCTGGAGGCTAAACCACATGAAGAATGGTTACAGGAATTGGGTATGTCTAGTTTATTGAAAAGAAGGACTAGGGGGTGACATGATAGCAGTGTTCCAATATCTAAGGAGCCTGGATAGCTCAACAGACTAAGCACTGTAATTTAACCCCAGCTGTCTTCAATTAAAGTAAGATTGAATCTCCCCAGGATCAAGATTGACTCAGCCTTCCATCCTTTCTAAGGTAGGTAAATTGAGGACCCAGTTTGTGGGGGCAATAAGCTGACTTTGTATAAATATACAAAAGTATGAAGGCTATTGCTTAACGCATTGTAAGCAGCCCTGAGTCTCTGGAGAAGGGCGGCATATAAATCAAATTAAAAACAAAATCACACGAAGAATGGTTACAGGAATTGGGTATGTCTAGTTTATTGAAAAGAAGGAATAGGGGATGACATGATAGCAGTGTTCCGATATCTCAGGGACTGCCACAAAGAAAAGGAGGTCAAGCTATTCTCCAAAGCACCTGAAGGCAGAACAAGAAGCAATGGATGGAAACTAATCAAGGGGTGAAGCAACCTGGAATTAAGGAGAAACTTCCTAAGTGAGAAAAATTTATCAGTGGAATGAGTTGCCTTCAGAGATTGTGGGTGGTTCATCACTGGAGGCTTTTATTTATTTTATTTTATTTATTTATTTAATTTTTATACCGCCCTTCTCTCGAAGGACTCAGGGCGGTGAACAGTCAGAATAAACATACATATAATGTGAAATAAAAATATTTTAAAACAAATTGAACCGATTTGGCTCATCAGTTAAGATCCTCAGCGTAGAATTTAGATAAACTGAAAATTTATGCCAGTCCGGCTTGGTGAAATAGAAAGGTCTTCAAGGCACGACGGAAAGTACGGAGATCTAAGAAGATCTAAGATCTAAGATTTTAAGAAGAGACTGGACAAGCCTCTTGTCCCGAATGATATAGGGTTTCCTGCTTGAACAGAGGAGTTGGACTAAAATAACGGTCCTCAACTTTTGTGGTGTGGTTGCCCGGCTTGGTGGAAGAGAGAGGGTAAGCATCAGTGGTGGGTTCCTCCCGGTTCGGTCGGTTCGGCTGAGCCAGTAGCAGTGACGATATGACGTCACCGAACCAGTTCTCCCCCCCCGCCCTCCCACCCCCACCCCCACCCACATTATTCTTACCTTTTATTTGGTCCCACCCCCAATCTATTGCTGCCTCCTGAGTCCCAGCTGATGACTAGAGGGAAAAAAACTGTTTAAACTCTTGCCGCGGGGCTTCAAAGGGCCGTCCTACAGCTGATCAGTGTTAAAAGCAAACAAATGAGTCGGGTCGTAAGTGCGAGGACTGGTCATAAGTGCGAGGACCTTCCAGAAATGACTGACCAGCTAGCCACGCCCACCTAGTCACATGACCTCCAAGCCACGCCCACAAAATAAGCCACGCCCCCAGAAACCGGTAGTAAAAAAATTTAGAACCCACCCCTGGTAAGCGTGCTGTCCAGTCTCTTCTTCAAAGCCTCCAGCGATGGAGCAGGCACAACTTCTGAAGGTAAGCCATTCCATTCATTAATTGCTCTCACTGCAAGGAGTCCTAGTACGAGCGATGGGCTGGTGCACATGTGTACAAGGGCCAGCTGAGTCGGCCCTCCGTTCACATAAATTGTGGTGGGCACATGCTCTAGCCAGCCACTCACTTGGCCCAATATTGAATAGGCCACGGCCCGGTAGTGAGCCGCAGCTCGAGGATTGGGGACCTGTGGACTAGAACAGCGGTCTCCAACCTTGGCAACTTTAAGCCTGGCGGACTTCAACTCCCAGAGTTGAAGTCCGCCAGGCTTAAAGTTGCCAAGGTTGGAGGCTCCTATTCTATTTATTTATTGTTTATTGGTTCGATGTCAGCATTCTGATGCTGCCATAAAAAAGACGAGGCTTGACTTTTCACCTACTTATTTTCTCTGTAGATAATATCCCCTAGGAGATGGGATGGGAGGGGGGAACATTCCTGTGGGGTGAGGTCAGAAGCTGGGGAGACTGACTTGGAAGATGGCCAATGAGAAGATGAGAATTGGGGAACGGAAAGGGAAGGGTTTGAGGGTCAGAGGGTTAGTATCGGCTACGACGAAGTCGGGGCCAGATCTGTCGTACTCAATAAATGGAATATTTCAGCAAAGATTAATTGTTTGGGAGTGCAATTTATTTGAGATGACATCGTAACCTGACATTCGATTTATATGCCACCCTTCTCCAGAGACTCAGGGTGGCTTACAATGCGTTAAGCAATAGCCTTCATACTTTTGTATATACCTGCTTAGTAGGGCTTTCGCCCCCCCCCCCCAAGCGGTGTTCTTTTTTATACAAAGTCAGCTTATTGCCCCACAATCCAGGTCCTCATTTTACCTACCTCAGAAGGATGGAAGGCTGAGTCAACCTTGAGCCTGGTGAGATTTGAACTCGCAGTAATTGCAGGCAGCTGGTAGCTAAGTGCTACTTAACAGCACTCTCGTCCGCTGCACCACCAAGGCTCTTCTCGAAGACCACCAAGGTTTTTTCCAACTCTATTATTCTGTTATTCTGCTGATGGGATCAGTTTCAGGTTGCCAGGTGCATTGGTCCACCTCTCAAAACTGTTTTGCATGGATCCACCGTGATCATGTGCTGCTGTGAGATTGGGGCTCCAGATCTGTTGCACTGGCCTTCCAAGCGCAGATGGAAATATTTTACACTTTGGAGCTCATTTCCAAGCCTGCACAAAGGAATTTGGGGGTGGGGGGGAGAGGGAGAGGGAAACCAACACAGAGTCCTTGATACTCATTGCAGTAACAAGCAACACCCCCCCCCCCCCAAAGATATGTTTCCCTGCTTTGTGACTATAATTGCTGGCACATACAGTCCTAAGCCTTCCAAAACTAGGGGGGAGGATCTATATTTTTTCATCGGAATATACAAAAGTTACTTAAGACAATCTGATTGTTCTCAGCGAGCTATTTCTGGGTTGCTTGTTCATTTCTCCGACGTTTTGGCCACAATCAAATCTAGAGAAGCCAGACGTGGCTTGAAAAAATCCAGACATCCATGAGAGGGCAGAAAAGAGCTGGCGTTTTGGGTTTCTTTTGGTGGCTTACTTGAATCTCCCTGGAAAGTGGCTCTTGAGATATTAAATACTAGCTGATAACCTGGCGTTGCCTGGGTATTTATTTATCCCCATCCTGAATTAGACAGGAAGAGCAACTTCACCCTGAGCCCTGATTTTGGCAAGAATTAAATTAGTTAAAAATGTTTTCCCTGTGCCCCGAGAAGCGGTCAAGTAAAATGATACCACCTTGTTGTTTTGCTAGCTGATTCATGATCATTTGGTATGCTTTTTTTTTGATCTTGATTTAGAAGTGGCTTCTTATCTGTGATATATTGCTGGATTACTGCAACTCTCTCTACATGGGGCTGCCCTTGAGGTGCACCCGGAGGCTCCAGCGGGTCCAGAATGCGGCCGCGCGGGTTGTTACGGGAACTCCCCGTTACTCCCATGTAACACCTCTCCTGCGCGAGCTGCACTGGTTACTGGTGGTCCTCCGGTTCCGCTTCAAGGTGCTGGTACTCACCTATAAAGCCCTACATGGCCTAGGTCCAGGGTACCTGCAGGACCATCTCCTGCCTGCCTCCCACCGTCCTGTCCGCTCACATAGGGCTGCCCTCCTCAGGGTACCGTCGGCCAGACAATGTCGGCTGGCGATGTCCAGGGGTAGGGCATTCTCTGTGGGCGCTCCTACCCTCTGGAATGAGTTACCCACCGAGCTCCGGACAGCGCCTGATCTCCGCTCCTTCCGTCGGGGCCTAAAGACTTGGCTATGTCAACAAATGGGCTGAGTTCTCATTCTGGGGTTTTATTATTTATTATTTTGATTTTAATTGGTTTTAATTAGACTCTTCTTTTATCATTGTATGTTTCTAGCTTGTGTTCGCCGCCCTGAGTCCTTTGGGAGAAGGGCGGCATATAAATTTGTGTTGAATAAATAAATAAATAAATATATGCACTAAGCTGTTCCACGTTTTAGTTCTTTTCTCGTATGTAATCTGCGTGAAGTACGTCGTGTCGGTCTCATAGTGGTGCAGGCAGGCCGAGTTGCAGTAATGTTTTATTGATCATGGCCATACATTTGTCCTCAAGAATAATCGAAGCCTTGTGGAAAATGTCCGGACCAAACGTTGGGTTTTCCCCAGGGGTGAAATGTGTTCACAATTGTGTCATTAATTTATTAACGGCAATGATTCATTTAACAATGGTAGCACAAAAGGTCGTAAAACAGGGCAAAATTCACTTAACAAATGTCTCACTTAACAAGAGAAAATTTGGATAAAGAAGAAACTGAATATTTTTTGATATGGGACGTATTTAATCAATTTTTTTTTTAATTTGATTTATATGCCGCCCTTCTCCGGAGACTCAGGGCGGCTTACAATGCGTTAAGCAATAGCCTTCATCCTTTTGTATATTTTATAGAAAGTCAGCTTATTGCCCCCACAAACTGGGTCCTCAATTTACCTACCTTAGAAAGGATGAAAGGCTGAGTCAACCTTGAGCCTGGTAAGATTCGAACCTGCAGAAATTGCAGGCAGCTGTGTTAATAACAGGGTGCATTAAACCACTGTACTACCAAGGCTCTTACCACCAATGGCTAGACAATAGAAGAAAGTTGGACCATAGAGAAGGTTGAGTGTGAAAGAATTGAGGCCTTTGAACTACTGTGTTTTCCCAAAAATAAGACCCTGACTTATATTTTTTTGAACCCTAAAATAAGCGCTTGGCCTTATTGCCATGCGCTCAAAAGCCCGATTGGGCTTATTATCAGGCGATGTCTTATTTTGGGGAAAACAGGGTATGGTGCTGGAGAAGACTCCTGCAAGTCCCTTGGACTGCAAGGCGATCCAACCGGTCAGTCCTAGAGGAGATCAACCCTGACTGCTCTTTAGAAGGCCAGATCCTGAAGAGGAAACTCCAATACTTTGGCCACCTAATGAGAAGGAAGGACTCCCTGAAGAAGAGCCTAATGCTGGGAAAGATGGAGGGTAAAAGAAAAAGGGGACGCAGAGAACAAGGTGGCTGGATGGAGTCACGGAAGCAGTCGGCGTGAGCTTAAATGGACTCCAGAGGATGGTAGAAGACAGGAAGGCCTGGAGGAATGTTGTCCATGGGGTCGCGATGGGTCAGACACGACTTCACAACTAACAACAAGAGGAAGACAATAGAAATAGAAGTTCGAGAAGTGGAAACATAGAGGAAATGTTAATGTGAAGAGTTGTTAAAGATGATGTTAAGTATTATTGTGATTATATTATTATATTACTATATTATCAATACTATTGTGATGAATACTACAACAAATATGTGAACTATGATTCTTTATAAATAATTGTACCCAGATCACACACTGTTTGAGAGAAATTGAATGTTACATAAATAAAATAAATAAAACGGGGGGAAAAACCAAGAGAAATTTTGGGCTCAGTTGTGGTCGTATGTTGACGATGACCTATAGTATGTTGGACCTTTCCTTCTCTTCATCTTAAGGAAAGAGTACAGGGGTCTCTTCTTGGAGGCAAGACCAGGGCTGACAGCCTGGGAAGAGGCCCGGGGAGGGCAATGGCCAAGTGCCAGAGCCAGGCGAGGCCATGCCCGACATCGTGCCATTTGTAGAGGACCAGCTGGTGACAGTGGTTCCAACAGCTACAAAACAGATGGCAGGCTAATTCTTGTGAATTATGGATGCCAGTGGAAATGGCTCGCCAGCTGGGAGCTTTTGCCCTGCACCAGCTGGGTGATCGGTTATGCTAGGGAGACAGTGGCCTTGGCATAGGAGGAAAAGAAGCAAATGGTGCCACCCAGTGACACCGGGAAGAGAAGGGAGGGCTTGGGAAGAAGGCATCCACATTAATCCCTTTGAGCAGAAGTCTGTAGAGATTCTCAGCCATCCAGGTCATGGTTGTCCCAAAAGTGGTTTTTCAGGAGGCAACTGGACTTCCTTGTTTTTTTTTCTATGAAGACGCTTCGCTTCTCATCCAAGAAGCTTCTTCAGCTCTGACTTCTACAGACATTTAGCTCCACAATTTGGGATGAACACCCTTTGAATGGTGTGGGGGGTAGGAATGGATTTCCAGAGGAAAAATTGCAGGCTACAGGAACCATTTGCACCGCTCAGGTGACCCTGAGGACACAGATAAACCTCCAAGTGGCCTCAAGGACTCTCTAAAAGGATGCAAATGACCAGCTGTCTGCAAGGAATATAAATCCTTCCATTCCCCACCATCCGGTCAGAGCTGAAGAAGCTTCTCGGATGAGAAGCGAAATGTCTTCAAAAGAAAAAAAAAAACGAGGAAGTCCAGTTGCCTCCTGAAAAAGCACCTTCGGGACCGTTTGAGCAATGTTTATCGTGCAAATCCATCTAGTTTATTGAAGACAAGTGAATTCAATAAGTTGATTAAGAGTGTCAAGTGAACGCAACTTTCATGCGAACTTTAGCATATCTCAACCCTGGGAATTGAAGTCCACCATTCTTAAAGTTGCCAAGAACTCTGGTCCAAAGGGCAGTTGTAACAAAATAATGGAATAACAGAGTTGGAAGGGATCTTAGAGGTCTTCTAGTCCAATCCGCCACTCAAGCAAGAAACCCTACATCCTTTCAGACAAATGGTTGTCCAATCTCTTCTTAAAAACCTTCAGTGTTGGAGGATTCACAAATTCTGGAGGCAAGTTGTTCCACTGGTTAATTGTTCTAACTGTTAAGAAATTTCTCCTTGGTTCTAGGTTGTGATGGAGATGGGCAGTTTCTAAACTTGATAAATAAACACTCAGAGTTTCCCAGCCAGCTGCCTTGAAGATGGGTGGACTTCAACTCCCAGAATTCCCCAGCCAACATGGTGGGAGTTAAAGTCTACGCACCTTAAGGTTACCAAGGCTGAGAAAGACTCTTCTATAGACTAAGGCAGAGGTCTTCAAACTTGGCAGCTTTAAGACTTGTGGGCTTCAACTCCACAAGTCCACAAGTTGTGGACTCGTGGAGTTGAAGTCCACAAGTCTTAAAGCTGCCAAGTTTGAGGACCCCTGGACTAAGGCTAGTATTCCTTCAGCATTCTCAGCAATCAGGATGGATATACTGGTAGATAGTCCTTGACTTACAACAGTTCATTTAGTGACCATCCAAAGTTACAACGACACCGGAAAAAGTGACTTACGGCTGTTTTTCACAGTTACAACACCGTTACAGCGTCCCGGGGTCACGTGATCCCCTTTTTGTGACCGTCTGACGGGCAAAGTCAACGGGAAAACCAGATTCACTCAGCAACCGGGTTACTAACTTAGCAACTGCATCGATTCATTTAACGACCGTGGCCAGAAAGGTCATAAAACGGGCCAAAACCCATTTAACAAACGTCTCACAACCATAGAAACTTTGTGGCCTCTGTTATGGTCATAAGTTGAGGACTACCTGTACAGCCAAGGAAGAGTTTTGAGGCTTGCCTGAGCCTCCATTTCTGGGCCCCTGAGAGCAAGTTCTCCCCTTTGGCTGCCCCCCTGCAAACCATGATCTCCTTGTTCAAGAGATATTAAAGAAGCACCTCTATTTTCCTCCGTCCTATCTTGCTATCGGAGATGATAGTGAAGGAATTCGAAAGGTCAGGCCGAGCTTTCGGCTGCCTGGTCCTGCCTCTCTACTGCCAGCCACCTTGGAGCCCTCGTCTCTCCCTGGAACGGGGCGCTGGGCAGGTGTGCGTTCCCCATCCATGCGTTGAGGGTCATTCCTTGGCCACGCCGGTGTCGTCATCCTAGAGACAAACCAAGGCCTCTTTCAGAGGAGCTGATGCTCTTCTGGAGGGGAAGAGGCCAGGACTATTATGGGCTGGGCAAACTTCCAGCTCTCCTGGAAGACAAGGAGGGCAACCGAGAGGGGGGAGGAGGAGGGGGGAACAGCCCCACGTTGAGGTGGGCAGCCTTCAAAGGGTGCATGCAGCGATCTGAAGGTCCTTTGTCTTCCTCCCAGACCCAATTTCCATGAGATTCCATTGCTGTCAGCAAAGATGAGACGGGCAACAAGGTTGGGGACCGGATGAGTGCCCAGCCAGGAAGGGTCCAGCAGGGCAGCCTGCCCAAGTCTGTTGCAGCTCTGTCAGCACCACCAAGCTGAGCCTGACAAGCATCCAGAAGCGCACGGAGGCAGGCGACGCAGAGCCCTCCATCTGCCATCGTGGAATCCGTCTGGCGGCCTGGATTCCTTCAGCTCTCTCGAAGTTTGACTCTCCAGGACTTCTCCCGCTTGGGCAGAGAAGATGGGAAGACAAGGGAGGGTTCTTAGCGAAAGAGGGGGAAGGGGGGTGGGGGAGTTTCAGGGCAAAGGGACAAGAGCGGGGTTTGTACAGGCAGGTGGTTTTGGGATGAATTCCGCAAATTTTCTGTAATTGTAACCGCTGGAAACTGGAGGTTCTCACTTCCTGGGGTTATGAGCAGGGAGAGGGAGGGAGGGAGGGAGGGAGGGAGGAAGGAAGGAAGGAAGGAAGGAAGGAAGGAGAGTGAGTGGATGGGACAAAGAAAAGAACAAAGATGGAGGGGAGAAAGAAGGAAGGAAGGAAGAAGATGAGTGAGTGGATGGTACGAAGGAAAGATCAAAGATGGAGTGAAGAAGGAAGGAAGGAAGGAAGGAAGGAAGGAAGGAAGGAAGGAAGGAAGGAAGAAAGAAAGAAGATGAGTGAGTGGATGGTACGAAGGAAAGATCAAAGATGGAGTGAAGAAGGAAGGAAGGAAGGAAGGAAGGAAGGAAGGAAGGAAGGAAGGAAGGAAGGAAGAAAGAAAGAAGATTAGTGAGTGGATGGGAGGAAGGAAATAACAAAGATTGAGGGGAGAAGGAAGGAAGGAAGAAGATGAGTGAATGGATGGGACGAAGGAAAGAACAAAGATGGAGGGGAGAAGGGAAGGAAGGAAGGAAGGAAGGAAGGGGAGTGATGGATGGATGGACAGACAGATGGGCAGACAGATGGATGGGTGGGTTGTTGGTAGATTGGAAGAAAAGAGGAAGTGAAGGGAAAGGAAGATGTTAGAAGCCCTGCATTAAATCTTCCCATTCGGATATTTGTCATAATTCCCCGACAGTGTGGTCCTCTTTCCCACCATCCTCAAAATTGTTTCTCCCAACTGCACTGAATTGAACAGTATTGGTTTTGACTTTTAGGAGGTGGGGGAAATGACATGAATGGCACCCCTTCAATCCTGGAGAGAAGGGGAGACACCCATGTGTATGTGGGTGGAGGGGTTCACTGGCACAATCCCTCCTAGGCCAGCAGGAAGAATCCACAGGTGGAGGATGGAGGCATCCAGCCCAGAAGTCAACCAGCTCCACCTTCTTATTTTTTGCACACACAAAAAAAACCCCGGATACCTACAGCCAGGTGAGCTTTGCTACTCTCACCTGCCATTCCCCTCCAATAGACATGCCTCACATTTTATCACCCCAGCACAGAAGGGCAGATTTGAAGCCCAGGCCAGATGTGAGTCCCCGAAGCCTGGGGCACAGCTCTCAACCTCATAACGTCATTACTGAATAATGATTTATAATTCAACAGAACGGGAAAAGTATTTCAACCTGGAGATTAATCCGAGCCAACCTTGGCTGATCTTGAAACGCTCAGCCGAGTCGGAGCTGATTAAGACTTGGAGAGGAGAAAATCCAGAAAGCTGCAGGTCTGAAAGTTACAAAAGACAACCCGAAAGCAGCAACAGACAGATACCTGGCTTTTACCTGTGTTGCTGATTATGTGTATTCATTGCTATGTTGTGTTCTTTCACAGAATAACAGAGTTGGAAGGGACCTTGGAGGTCTTCTAGTCCAACCCCTGCTCAGGTGCAGGAAAACATTATACTATTTCAGACAAATGGCTGTCCAGTCTCTTCTTAAAAACCTTCAGTGTTGGAGCATTCACAACTTCTGGAGGCCAGTTATTCCACTGATTAATTGTTCAGGCAGCCCTTCTCATGCGTGCACTAGGAACAGGCTCCTCCTGTTCCTCTGCCTCTCTGCTGTCAGCTTCTGGAGGCTCCAGAGTCCATGCATCACTCCACGATGGCCCTGGCCCTATCTCTGCCTCCGACACAGAGCCCTCGTTCGGGCCTTTCCCAGCCTCCAGGACTGGCCCATGTTCTTCCTCAGCCTCCTCACTATCCAACTCCACTGTAAGCTCTGCAGGCTGCTGGCAGACCACAACAGACGATCAGCTGTGCCGCACGATTTATATTCGCTAGAAAGCAGAAAATCTAAATCGCGCGGCATAGCTGTTGCCTCCTTTTTCCATGCAAAGCGTGTGTTTGGTGCATGCTGAACATGTGTGCTGCACATGTGTTTGGCACACACTGCACATGTGTGCACGCAGCATGCATTTGGCATGTACCATGCATACATGGGCAGCGAACTGGTGGCAAACCATGGAGGATTTCATCACTGCTTTACAGCTCTGTCTAAGCAGTTTATAGAGGCAGGATATTGCCCCCAGCAACCAGGGTCCTCATTTTACCAACCTCGGTAAAGGATGGAAGGCTGAGTCAACATTGAGCCAATCAGGATTGAACTCCTGGCAGTGTGCAGAGTCAGCCTGCAATACTGCATTCTAACCACTGTGCCACCATGACTCTTGGAATCGCTTTCTGAAAACTGAAGGCTGACTGGAATAACAATAGCACGTAGACTTATATACTGCTTCACATTGCTTTACAGCCCTGTCTAAGCAGTTTACAGAGTCAGCCACGGGTGGGATTCAGCCAGTTCAGGCGAACCGGATGTTAATTTTACATCTGGTTTGCCGAACCGGTAGTTGCAAGGACTGACTAACTACAAACATAAACAGTTAAATAAAAGGAAAGCCTCTGCAGTTCCAAGAACCATCCTATAGCATAACTAGAAAGAACTTGCATGCAAGGCAACAGAGCATGCTTAATATGTTATTGAATATTAACTGACATACTTCGCATATATTGTCTGCTCATTTTAATGCAAATGCAATGTATGATTTAATATATTAGTATATTAGTATAGTATATCGACCATGGTATCATGTTGCGCCGGCTGGAGGGACTGGGAGTGGGGGGCACCGTTTTGCGGTGGTTCTCCTCCTATCTCTCCGACCGGTCGCAATCCGTGTTGACAGGGGGGCAGCGGTTGACCCCAAGGCGCCTTGTTTGTGGGGTGCCACAAGGGTCGGTCCTCTCGCCCCTCCTGTTCAACATTTATGTGAAGCCGCTGGGCGAGATCATCCGTGGTTTTGGGGTGGAGTTCCATCAGTACACTGATGATACTCAGCTGTACATTTCCACCCTAGACCATCCCAACGATGCCTTGGAAGTGATGTCCCAGTGCCTGGAGGCCGTGCGGGTCTGGATGGGGAGAAACAGGCTTCGACTCAACCATTCCAAGACCGAGTGGCTGTGGCTGCCGGCGTCCCGGTATAGCCAGCTGACGCCATCACTGGTTATTGGGGGTGAATCATTGGCCCCCCACGGAGAGTGCCCGCAACTTGGGTGTCCTCCTGGATGCACGGCTGTCTTTAGAAGAGCATATGACAGCCGTGGCCAGGGGGGCTTTTTATCAGGTTCGCCTGATATGCCAGTTGCGCCCCTTTCTGGATTGGGACTCCCTACGCACGGTCACTCAAGCACTCGTCACCTCTCGTCTGGACTATTGTAACACTCTCTACATGGGGCTCCCCTTGGGGTACACCCGGAGGCTCCAACTGGTGCAGAATGCGGCCGCGCGGGGGATTATGGGAGCGACGGGGAGCTCCCATGTGACTCCTCTCCTGCGTGAGCTGCATTGGCTTCCGGTGGACTTCCGGGTGCACTTCAAGGTGTTGGTGACCACCTTTAAAGCGCTCCATGGCTTAGGGCCCGGGTACTTACGGGACTGCCTTCTGCCACCAATAGCCTCCCACCGGCCGGTTCGCTCCCACAGAGAGGGCCTCCTCAGGGTGCCGTCAGCCAGACAATGTCGGCTGGCGACCCCCAGGAGGAGAGCCTTCTCTGTGGTGGCACCTACCCTTTGGAACAATCTACCCCCAGAGATACGAGTGATCTCCAACCTCCGGACTTTTCGTCAGGCCCTAAAAACTTACTTTTTTCAGTTAGCCGGTCTGTCTTGATTTTATAGTTGGTTTTAAAATTTTGACACGGATTTTATATTGACAAGTTTTAAATTACGGGCCAAATTTATGTAATTATTTTAAATCTATTTTTAACTGTAATGTTATGTATAAATGTTTTATTTTGGCTGTTCACCGCCCTGAGTCTGAAAGGAGAAGGGCAGTATAGAAGTTTGATTAATAAATAAATAAATAAATAAATAAATAAATAAACAAACAAACAAACAAACAAACAAACAAACAAACAAATAAATAAATATTTGGGGAAGGTAGCAGGAAATATGTAGAAGGCAGTCAGAAAGAGGGTAACCTCATAGTACCTCAGCCAATGGGGAATCAAAATCAGAATAGAGTAGAAGGGACATTGGAGGTCTTCTAGTCCAGCCCCCTGCTCAAACAGGAACTAGAGGAGGAATGTGGCAGCTGGGACAGGATTGTATAAAGAAGGGAATAGTTTGAATTGGTACTTTGGAGAGAACTTTGATAGCTTCTCCCCGCTTATTGCAATAAATGAAACAAAAGGTTTTCACTCTGTCTTGACTGATTATTGGTCAGGCAAGTTTGCCACTGGCTGAAAAGGAAAATGACCAGGAGCACATAACAATTATCCACTAGGATTCCAAGATCCCAACTGCTCTCAAAGCAGGGGTGAAATGCTCCCAGTTCAGACCGGATAACCTGATCCGGTAGCGATGGAGGCAGGTGGTTCGGAGAACCAGTAGCAAAAATCCCTGCCCCCACTCATGCCCAGCTGAGCCGCACGATCATCAGGATTTTTAAAAAAAGCCTCTGCTGATCAGGCAACTCAGCTTGGATCATCAGAGGCATTTAAAAGAAAAAAAGCCTTTGCCAATCAGGCAACTCAGCTTGGATCATCAGAGGCATTTAAAAGAAAAACAGCCTCTGCTGATCAGGCAACTCAGCTTGGATCGTCAGAGGCATTTAAAAGAAAAAAAGCCTTTGCCAATCAGGCAACTCAGCTTGGATCATCAGAGGCATTTAAAAGAAAAAAAGCCTCTGCTGATCAGGCAACTCAGCTTGGATCATCAGAGGCATTTAAAAGAAAAAAAGCCAAGATACTTCTGAACTTCAATGAATGTATTAAGGTATAAGCAAGTAAATTTGTAAATAGTATGATTAAGGAAAATTGGTTAAATGGACATTAATCACCGATGCGAAGGTTTTCTAGAAGTTAGTCAATTGACTTTTTGTTAATGTATAAGTGTTACATGTATTTGTGTTTTACGTTTGTTTATGTTAATAAAATTTAATTAAAAAAAAAGAAAAGAAAAGAAAAAAAGCCTCTCCCGATCAGGCAACTCAGCTGGGATCGTCAGAGCCTTTTGAAAGCATTTTTTTTACAACCTCTTCACCGAAGAGGTTGTAGAAAAAATGGTTTTAAAAGTTAAAAAAAAAAGGGCCACGCCCACTCAATCACATTACCCCCTATCAAGCCACGTCCACAGAACCGGTAGTAACAAATTTTAGATTTCACCACTGCCTCAAAGTCCTCAGAAACTAAATTCAAGGGGGACCTTTCCACCCCCTTTTTAATCACATTAACCGAGGCGCATTGGAAGCAGCATTGCGTTGTCACAATGCAAGCCCCGCCCCTTTTATGTGTGCGCGCACGCGACATTGGGATGCACGTATGAAGGAGGTTGAGCTTCTGAAACAACGACGTGACACCAATCTTCTAATTTGCTCCCCTTTTTGACCTTCCCTGGAAACGCCTCTAGTTTAGCTCCACAATAAAGGCACACCTCATTTTATTGTGTTTTGCTTTACAGATATTGTGTTTTTTTACAAGAGTTTCCACCAGCAAAAAAAAATTGCAACTTGCTGAAGGCTCAGGTCACGATTAGAATTTTTTAGCAATAAAGTATTTTTAATTAAGGCATGTGCTTTCCTTAGACATAATGCTATTGCACACTTAATAGACTATGATATAGGATAAGCAGAACTTTTATATGCACTGGGAAACCCCCCAAAAAATTGTGTGACTCGCTTCATTGCGATATTCACTTTACTACAATAGCCTGGAACCAAACCTGCAATATCTCCGAAATATGCCTGTATTTTAATAAGAATTTATCAGACTGTAAAACTCAGGGAAATTTAAGCAACTTCGGTTTTTAACCCTGCTCCTGTCACTGTTTTTGGAATGTGGTTTCTGAAAATCCACAGAGGCTGAGGCTTTGGCTTGGAAGAACACTGGTTTTACATGAACCAGGTATGGTAGAATCAGGGCAATCTGCACGTTGTGGTCAAAAAAAGTCAAAATGGTGCCTAGGACAACGTGATTGGAGCTCTGCCCATTTTTTATGTGCATTGCTTGTGTAATACATGTAAAAAGAACAGCTTTGATTGACCCATTGTGCCCAATTTCCACAGGAAGGGAGGGAGGGAGGGAGGGAGGGAGGGAGGGAGGGAGGGAGGAAGGAAGGAAGGAAGGAAGGAAGGAAGGAAGGAAGGAAGGAAGGAAGAAGAGACATGGGAATGAAAAGGAGGGAGGGAGAAAGGAAGGAAGGAAGGAAGGAGATGGGAAGGAGAAGGAGGGAGGGAAGGAAGAAGGAGAGAGGGAGGGAGGGAGGAGGGAAGGAAGGAAGGAAGAAGGAAGGAGATGGGAAGGAGAAGGAGGGAGGGAAGGAAGGAAGGAGGGGAGAGGGAGGGAGGGAGGGAGGAGGGAAGGAAGGAAAAAATGAAGGAAGGAAGGAGATGGGAATGAGAAGGAGGGAGGGAAGGAAGGAGGGGAGAAGGAGGGAGGGAGGGAGGAGGGAAGGAAGGAAGGAGGGGAGAGGGAGGGAAGGAGGAGGGAAGGAAGGAAGGAAAGAGATGGGAATGAGAAGGAGGGAGGGAAGTGAGAAGGGGAGAAGGAGGGAGGGAGGAAGGAGGGAAGGAAGGAAGGAGGGGAGAGGGAGGGAAGGAAGCAAGCAAGCAAGCAAGCAAGCAAGCTTATCTAAGGGTAGCTGCCATCAGCATATTTAACCTGATTATAAAATAAACCCCTTTTTTTAGAACAGCCCAATCGACTGAATTCTAAACTGACCAAAACAACTGTATTCACACCACACATCCAGCCACAAACTATCCAGGTTAACCCTAAGCAATGCTGGCCTCTCAGGCAAATGTTTTTTTTTTTGTTTGTTTGTTTTTTGTTTTTTTGTGCCAGGCCTTCACCTGAGTGTTAAGGAGTGTTAAGGATGTGCTTGAACACAGCCAGTGAATCGAGGGCTGAGATAAGGAACAAACCGGACCCTCCCAGTTTCTCCACCCCTATCCCGGTTCTGACTTCTTCAAATGGACAGAGGCCCCACCCTTCGGATGCCAATCTCACCCTTGGCTCCTGAGCCCATCAATTCCACCCTTGCCAGCATGGTGAAATGGGCATGGATCTTGTCCCAGACTCGCTCGGGTCTCTCTCTCCTGCTAATGGAGGAACAACCAGCTCCGGTTATTCCTCAGCCTCCAGGAATGGGGTGACTTGAATGGCTCATTAAGGCTCTCCCCTCTGCAGCCTCCCCGCCCCCCCACTCAATAGATTGCAAGTTGAATGGCTCAAATGACAGCTTGCTGGTGGAAAGGGCAAAGATGGGGGGGGTGGACAAAGGGAGCCCCCAGGAGATTTGCCAGTAATACGTTCCTTGCTCTAATGAAATGCGATCGCTCATATTATGCAGGGAAAGCAAATGACAGAGTAAAAAAACCTCCATGGTATTTGATTGGATACAAGAGGGGATAGGAAAGGATCAGCTGGTCGAGGGGGAAAACGGTATTCAGGTAGTCCTCAACTTACGACTGCAACTGAGCCCCAAATTTCCACTTCTAAGCAGGGCAGTCAGTTGCGCTCCATTTTACAACCTTATTTTTTGCCACAGCGTTAAGCAAATGGTTGCGGTTGTTAAGGGAACGATGCGGTCATTAAGCAAATCTGGCTTCTCCCAGTGACTTTGCTTGCCGGAAGCCAGCTGAGAAGAATTTTTACAGATGATGATCATCACAGGATCCCATGTGGGATGCTGCAATGGTCGTAAGTGTGAAAAATGGTCACAGTTCATAATTTCCCATGGTCATTCATTTTCGCTGTTATTTCCAATGGTCCTTAAGCAAACGGTTGGAAGTCAAGGACTATCTATATGTTAGGTTTACCCAATGGTGAGCCAGAGGGCTAAGACTGGGCTTCCTTCTGCTGTTCATTAAGGGAACACCATAAGTTGTTAAGACCATTTCATTAAATGATCTTTAATGAAACCTGTTTTCACTCTATAAACGCCAAAAACTGCCCCCCCCAAAAAATGCCAAAACTTATAATCAAGTGACTGCAGATGCTGCAAACAGCTGTAAATGCAAGTCAGTTGCTAAGTGCCCATGATGCGATCGTGTGACCAGGGGCGTTGTGGCTGTCAGATTTTGCAGAGTCTGGATGAGTTGCACCACCAATCATCCTCAAGGTGAGTTGCATCACTCCAGAATGCAAAGGACTGTAAAGGAAGACTGAGCGCCGAAAAAATTGGAGCTTTCGAATTGCGGTGCTGGGCAAGAATCTCTGTCAGTTAGAACAATTAATCAGTGGAACAAGTTGCCTCCAGAAGTTATGAATGCTCCAACACTGGAAATTTTTAAGAAGAAGTTGGATAACCTTTTGTCTGAATGTTTCCTGCCTAAGCAGAGGGTTGGACTAGAAGACCTCCAAGTTCCTTCCAATTCTGTTATCCCATCCTATCCTATCCTATTTAATTTTTTTCTATATTCTGTTCTCCTATTATTCTATTCTATTCTATTCTATTCTATTCTATTCTATTCTATTCTATTCTATTCTATTCTACTCTATTCTACTCTACTCTATTCTACTCTACTCTACTCTACTCTACTCTATTCTATGTCTTCTCTTCTCTTCTAATCAATTTTTCTATATTCTATTCACTATTCTATTCCATATTTTATTCTATTCATTCTTTTCTATATTCTATTCTATTCTATTCTATTCTATTCTATTCTACTCTACACTACTCTACTCTACTCTTCTCTATTCTACTCTACTCTACTCTACTCTACTCTACTCTATTCTATGTCTTCTCTTCTCTTCTAATCAATTTTTCTATATTCTATTCACTATTCTATTCCATATTTTATTCTATTCATTCTTTTCTATATTCTATTCTATTCTATTCTATTCTATTCTATTCTTTATTTATTTATTGGTTCGATTTATATGCCGCCCTTCTCTGAAGACTCAGGGCGGCTTACAATGCGTTAAGCAATAGCCTTCAGACTTTTGTATATACCTGCTTAGTAGGGCTTTTGCCCTCCCCTAAGCGGTGTTCTTTTTTTTATATATAAAGTCAGCTTATTGCGCCCACAATCCGGGCCCTCATTTTACCTACCTCGGAAAGATGGAAGGCTGAGTCAACCTTGAGTCTGGTGAGATTTGAATTCACAGTAATTGCAGGCAGCAGGCAGCTAAGTGCTACTTAACAGCACTTTAGTCCGCTGCACCACCAAGGCTCCTTCTCTTCTCTTCTCTTCTCTTCTCTTCTCTTCTCTTCTCTTCTCTTCTCTTCTCTTCTCTTCTCTTCTCTTCCCTTCCCTTCCCTTCCCTTCCCTTCCCTTCCATTCCATTCCATTCCATTCCATTCCATTCCATTCCATTCCATTCCATTCCATTGCTGTACAAGGATATCAAATCAGTCACTCCTAAAGGATATCAACTCTTGACTGTCCTTTGGAAGGACAGATTCCGAAGCTCACATTCTTTGGCCATCCAATGAGAATGGGGGTGGGAGAGGAACTCATTGAAAAAGACCCTTGGGAAAGATGGAAGACGGAAAGTGAAGGGGACAGCTGAGGATGAGATAGTTAGATTGTGTCATTGACGCAACGGATGTGAATTGGGGCAAACTCCAGGAGACAGCGGAGAACAGTGAGACCTGGCGTGCTGTGGTCCATGGGGTTGCGAAGAGTCAGACACGCGACTTAGCGGCTGAACCGCAACCACCACCAAAGGTGGTCAATCCATGCAGCCACCCCATGGACTCAAGAGCATCTTCTGCAACCCCAGCTTGTTGGATGAGTTCACAAACAAGCCACGTTAAGTCAATCATTAAGAATAATTAAGAACTGTCCTTTGGGTTTGTCTGGGACTCAATTACCTGATCTCAAGGCCTCTTACTTCAGCATTGACACGATGTATGGATTTGCAACTGCTCCCTGAAAGGACTTTAAGAGTTGCCGGTCTACAAGAAGAGGAAAAAATGGTTTTCTGCGTTCTGTGAAGAAAGGAAGAAGCAGGGGTGAAATGCTACCGGTTCGCTCCGGTTCGGGCAAACCGGTAGTGATAAAAACTACCAGTTAGGGTGAACCAGTAGTAAAAAAAAAATCTACCAGTTCGATCGAACTGATAGTTAAAAAGCTACCAGTTGGTCCGAAACGGTATTTCCAACGATCAGCTGTGCCGCATGGTTTATATTCGCTAGAAATCAGGAAATCCTACTTTCTAGCGAAGCTAAATCGAGTGGTACAGCTGTTCCCCCCCTCGCTGTTCTACTTACCTAGTGAAGTCTTCTTTTTCTGCATGAAGCGCGCACTTGGTGCCTGTTGTCCATGCGTGTGCAGCGTGCTTTTTCCACGGGTTGTACATGCACACACACAGCATGCTTTTGGCATGCACCACGCATGTGGATGCAGCGAACCGGTGGTGATCCATGGAGGATTTGCTCAGGAAGATAAATCTATCTCAGCATCTACTTCTGTCCTACTATCGCAGCACCATTGAGAGTGTCCTGACATACAGCAGTCTTGCATGGTATGGGAGCAGCTCTGTAGCGGACAAAAAAGCTCTACAGAGAATCATTAAAACTTCCCAGAATATCATCCAGGCTCCAGCTACCAGCCCTGGATGACATCTTCGAAACTCACTGTTTGAGATAGTTGCATAACATTCTCAGAGACTCTTCCCATCGTGCTTACAATCTTTTTGGACTGTTGCCTTCTGGCAGAAGATACAGAACGATTAAAACTCGGACCACACGTTTTCTGAATAGTTTTTTATCCCAGAGCTATAATGGCACTCAACAATGAACTAAAGGGCCACCATCAGTGAACTGTTGGATAGCATTACTTGGTCTGTTGTGTGGATCTTTGGGTGGTTTAGGGGTGGGGGAATGTGTGGTGGGTGGGAGTGTGTTTGGGGATTGTTATGTGTGTTGGACCTGGTCTTTGGGTGTTAAGTGAATTTCGTTGTATGGGTATATTGTGTATACACGTATAATGACAATAAAGTTATTTATTCATTTAATTTATTTATTTCACCACTGGGAGGAAGCAATAGATTTTAATTATTGGAAAGGGCCTTGACGGTATACATGCAGAGAGGGGTAGCAGCCTTCTTCAGACAAAGAAAAGATCAAGGATATGGTCCCTTAGTCCATTAGCCAAGCCCGCTGCAGAATCTTGACGTATTCAGACAAAACAGCTTTGAAATCAAAGTGGCCACTCTAAGCATAACCTATTTATAATCCTTGGCATATGGTCCTCCGCTCGCTCTTTTCATCAGATGTTTATTAAGAGCCAAGCAGCATCTGATGTCAAAGGCATCTTTGCATTTAATGTGCAGGTCTTGGGAAAGACAGATGTAATGGCAAGGAAAGCTGATGCTTTCCAGGACTGGAAGAAGCCAAAGATTGAGGTTAACTCTTTCCTTCCAAGTTGAGATGGGGATGGGGGGAGGGAGGGAAGAGGAAAGTGGGGAGGGGAACTTCCTTTGCATTTAGGGTGAAACTGCCCCTTGGCGGCCGACGTTAACTGCATTTAATTAATTAAAAGAAAAAAACAATTAAAAGCCCATCGCTTAAAGGCCTTTAACATTCTAATCGGGTCCCCAAGAAATCAGCCGTTTCAGCATCTTCGGAATTGGATGGAAGTCTTGCCAAGCCACACTGGAGAGTAACGGAAGTGCTGAGTGTGACAAGACGTAGGGCTGCACAGAGGTGATTCTTCTAAAGAAGAGCATCCCTTCGCCCAGCTTGCTCAGATCCAGAATCAGAAAAACAGAACAGAAGAACAGGAGTTGGAAGGGACCTTGGAGGTCTTCTAGTCCAACCCCCTGCTTAGGCAGGAAACCCTACACCACTTCAGACAAACGGTTATCCAACATCTTCTTAAAAACTTCCAGTGTTGGAGCATTCACAACTTCTTGGAGGCAAGTCATTCCACTTATTAATTGTTCTAACTGTCAGGAAATTTCTCTTTCGTTCTAGGTTGCTTCTCTCCTTGATTGGTTTCCATCCATTGCTTCTTGTCCTGCCCTCAAGTGCTTTGGAGAATAGCTTGACTTCTTCGTGGCAGCCCCTGAGATATCGGAAGGCTGCTATCATGTCACCCCTGGTCCTTCTTTTCAGTAAACTTAACATACCCAATTCTTTGTGCCCTGACCTGGTGCCTCTAGTCTTATCAAATTCAAGGCCTGCGGCAGAGGTGGGTTTCAGAAAGTTCTGACCAGTTCTGGAGAACTGGTAGCGGAAATTTTGAGTAGTTCTGAGAACCAGTATACCACTTCTGACTGGCCTCGCCCCCATCTATTCTCTGCCTCCCAAGTCTCAGCTGGGAGGCAATGGAGATTTTACAGTATCCTTCCCCTTCCATGCCCATCAAGCCACGCCCACCAAGCCATGCCACATCCACCATGCCATACCCACAGAACCGGTAGTAAAAAAATTTGAAACCCACCATGAATCCAGCCCACGGGGTGCTTAGATCTGGCTTGCAGGCCCACTCTGGAAACAGTGAAGGACCAGCTCGTGGTGTCTCTGCCAATGAAAATGGGGCCTGGGAGGGCCATACGTGACCATCCCAAACTCCGTTTTCGGCTGCGAGGGCCTCCTGCAGCCCTCTGCCAGCAAAAACAGAGCCTGTATGTGGCCTCCCCGAGCTCTGTTTTCGCTGGCAGAGGGCTGCCAGGAGCCGTCGTGGCTGAAAACAGAGCCTTGACGAGTGACATCAAGGTGGCCACACCCACCACAGCCACGCCCACATGGCCACGCCCACCCCGAGGTCAAACACAACCCTGCTGCAACCCTCCATGAAATTGAGTTTGACATCCCTGCTCTAGGTGGCGGCTGGGAATGATGGGAACTGTGGTACAATACAATTTGGAGGGCGCCAAAGGGATGGAAACCTCAGTCCCATTGGCAGAAATACTGCACACCTGAATTGGCTTTCAGTGCAACAACAACAACAAAAACTTTTATTATATATATTTCTTCCTCTAGTTATCTAGGTCTTTTCATTTCCATGGCTTTGGATGCTCAGTCAAGCGAGGGAGAAAAGGGGCTGCCTCGTGGCGGGAAATGTTGACAGCTTGGCATTTTGGAGACCTTGGCCATCGGAGAAACAAGACAAGCTGACAAGGTGAGCTTTTCCCTCTGCGATCACCTTATGCCCCTTCCTCACATGGGTAGTTTGGGGAGGTGGGTATCCATACAGGGCTTTGATCTGCCTCGGTCCCGTGCCTTTCATTTCGTTCTCACCTCCCACCTTGCATTGAGAATCCACAAGGGCGGCATATAAATCAAATTAAAAAAAAAAAAAACAATGCTTTTGCTAGCAGCTTCCATGCTGTTGGGGATCACGCAATTACAGAATAGACAGACAGACAGACATGGAGATAGATAGATAGATAGATAGATAGATAGATAGATAGATAGATAGATAGATAGACAGACAGACATGTAGATAGGTAGGTAGGTAGGTAGGTAGGTAGGTAGGTAGATAGGCAGGTAGGTAGGTAGGTAGGTAGGTAGATAGACATGTAGATAGATAGATAGATAGATAGATAGATAGATAGATAGATAGATAGATAGATAGATAGGTAGGTAGGTAGGTAGGTAGATAGATGATAGATAGATAGATAGATAGATAGATAGATAGGTAGGTAGGTAGATAGATGATAGATAGATAGATAGATAGATAGATAGATAGATAGACAGATAGATAAATATTTCCAGGTTGGATCTCCCTCTGATGAGCTTCTTGTCCTGCCCTCAGGTGCTTTGGAGAATAAATCCATGCCTTCTTTCCTTTAACAGGCTTTTAAGAGACACGGTGGCAACAGTGCTTAAAATGCAGCATGGCAGGCTAACTCTGCCCACAGCCTGGAGTTCAATACTGACCGACTCAAGCTTGATGGATCAGTTTTCCATCCTTCCGAGGTCAGTAAAATGAGGACCCAGATTGTCAGGGGCAAATATGCTGACTTTCAGGCCTGGAAGCCATTTTTTTTCATTGGGCCTTCAGGCCTGCCTCATTTACTACTGTGGGAAACTGGGAGGGGGGATTGTATGGCGCACGGGTGATGTATAGTCATAATAACATTCCTTTCTCAGAGAGTCAAGGTCATTGTGTCCTGCACCTGGACGGGGAAGCATCTCCAGTTGGGACGGTGCTTGGATTGGACCATGTGATGGACATGTGGGTGTTAGGCAGGGACTTGAACTTTCCTTTGGGTAGAGAAAACCTGGAAGCTTTCAGATTAGGGTTTTCCCAGATGTGCCAATATGACATCTCTAATGAAATGGAAATTTGAGGAAAGTCAAACCTTGGAGTTTTCTTTCGTTGGGGGTGTTACTTGGAACCCTGACATTAACCCGAATCTGAAAGCTTCCAGATTTCAAATGACACTGATACTGACTCTGTAAGCCGCTTTTTGCACCATTTTACGGCCTGTCTTGCCACCGTTGTTAAGTGAATCACTGCAGCTGTTAAATTAGTAACATGGTTGTTAAATCGAACTGCCTTCCCAGATTATCTGAGGATCGCAAAAGGGGATCACATGACCCAGGGACACTGCAACTGTCATAAGTACATGCCAGTTGCCAAGTATCTGAATTTTGATCATGTGACCAAAGAACACAGCACACACAAACTTTGTACAAAACTTAAATTTACTAAAATAACTCAGTCTTTTCCAAACAAAGACTGTTAATAAATTCCTTAACAGCCTACAAGAAACCAAAGACCACTCTCTGAGCTGTGATAAGAATATTTATGAACACGTTCCGAGTGCAGCCACCCAGGAAATTGTGAGTATAATGTGCATTGATGGTTAATTCAGAAACCAGGTTAAGTGCGTTGCTTAACTTGAGGCAAGCACACCGCCAGCCCACCGTACGGAGTTAAAACACATTCATTACGCAGGACAGTTTTGCAAAACCTATCTTTGGACATAAAGAGGGAAAGACTAAATTTAGCAGGACGAAAGGATCCAGATGGAAGGAGAACGTTTCTCGTGATAAATTTAAACTTCATCTTCGAAAGAAACCCAAGTCGCCCTGCAACCAGACCAAAATCAGAAGCGGGCAGGTTTGAAGCTGGTGGGTTCTAGTTCAATTTTGACTAAAAATTTTCCAGATCTGCCAGTTTGGAGCAGCAGATGCAAAAGTCATGCCTTTCTTAACTTAAGAGAATTCGGGTCTCAGGAATTTGTTCTGGGTGCCAGCTCTTATGGCCCACAAAAAAATCTACTCCTGGTTATTCACAATATATATATATATGATGAAGCACGACCCCGGACCAGAAGCCAGACCACAGCTGCATCATTAGCCACCTTAAACCCCTCCAATCCATACATGAAGCAGACTGACACCCACCATGAAGGGATAGCACGGCCACGAACACGAAGCCAAACAACAGCAACACAGCTCACCAGCTCAAATCCCCCTGCTACTCAGACTGACCCGAGCACAACCAAGCCCCCACCTAAACAGAACACACACCCAGCCAATCAGAGCACAGCCAACCCCCCCATCCAATCAGAGCACAGCCAAACCCCCAACCAATCAGAACACACCTCTGCCCAATCAGAACACAGCCAAGCTCCCACCCAATCAGTTCACACCCCCACTGGCAGTTAAAAGGAAGAAACAGCTGCGATCACACACATTGCTCCTAGAAGCACGAAGCCGAGAACACCAAGCCCGGTCATGATTGTCCAAAAAGTGCTTTTTCAAAAGACAACTGGACTTCCTTGGTTTTTTTTTTATTTTGAAAAAGTTTCGCTTCTAGATCAAAAGGACTCCGTATATTTCCAATGTTGGGACAAATGGTATGTTTGGTTGAACAACAGACAACCAAAAAGTCAAGTATAACCAGGACTATGTTTAATATTTGTTAAATTTGACCGAAGCTTACATACCGTAGAAAGTGTAAATATCATATAAAGTTTCTGTCACGATCATTTGTTTGACTATTTCTTTTTTTTTGTTTGATGTACTGTTTTAAATAAATAAATAAAAAAAGAAAAAAAAAAGAAAACGTTTCGCTTCTCATCCAAGAAGTTTCTTCAGTTCTAAGAAGTAAAAGATTCATCTAGATTAGGCTAACATTCTCAACTCCAGCCATAGGAAGCCACAGGCAGGAGTGGGATTCAGCCGGTTCAGACCAGTTCGGGCGAAACGGATGCTAATTTTACATCTGGTTCGCCGAACCGGTAGTTGCAAGGACTGGCTGGCGCCGCCCACCCCTCCCCGCCCCTCCTAGGAGTCTCCATGCGGCCCGTTTTGGATGCCAGGTAAATGCAGCGCCCATGCAGAGGCTCTGGGAGGGCAAAAGAAATTCCAAAAGTTCTGGAAGTCTGGAAATTGGCCCATTTGATGATGGTTGCAGTATCCCAGGGTCACATGATCCCCTTTTGTGACCACCTGACAAGCAAAGTCAATGGGAAAACCAGATTCACTGAACAACCCTGTTACTAACTTAACAACGCCAGTGATTCACTTAACAACCATGGCAGGAGAGATCGCAAAATGGGGCAAAAACTTACCTAACAACTGTCTCGCATAGCAACAGAAATTTTGGGCTCAATTGTGGTTGTAAGTTGAGGGCTACTAGCAGAGGTGGTATTCAGCCGGTTTGGACCGATTCGCATGAACCGGTAGCGGAAATTTTGAGTACTTCGGAGAACCGGCAAACCGCACCACCGGCTGGCCCCGCCACTAGCTACTAGTTACTATAAACAGGGAGCAAACCTCCACACCCACTATCACTGATGATGTTACCTAGTTGGGTAATGAAATTTCTGCAAAGAAACAAGCAAAGTCAGAGAGCACCAAGGACTCCGCAGTCATGAATATGAGCCAGCCCTCTTCTGCTCTGCTGAACCAGATCAGCTGGAAAGATGCTTTCTGAATCTCTGCTGCCAGAAACTGGACTATCTAGCACACAAGGGAGGACCTGCTCCGATGTCCCTTTGGGCTGTGGAGGCCTCTCCCTAAGGAGATGCAATGGTTCTCTCTTCCCCCAGTAAGAAAATATCAAAAAAAAAAAACAAAAAACCAACCATCTCTTTTTCAAATTTTTAACCATTAGTCAAACTGATTTTGATCTTAATGGTAGCTTTAATTTTGCCTTCTTTTTCAATATAAGAACATGAAGTTTTTAATGTGCATTTCAAGTGCTGTAAATCATCTTCATCATTGTATGGGCAAAGAGTCAGGATATAGAATAGAATAGAATAGAATAGAATAGAATAGAATAGAATAGAATAGAATAAAATAGAATAGAATAGAATAGAATAGAATAGAATAGAATAGAATAGAATAGAATAGAATAGAATAACAGAGTTGGAAGGGACCTTGGAGGTCTTCTAGTCCAACCCCCTGCCCAGGCAGGAAACCCTACACCACTTCAGACAAATGGTTATCCAAAATCTTCTTAAAAATTTCCAGTGTTGGAGCATTTACAACTTCTGGAGGCAAGTTGTTCCACTGATTAATTGTTCTCACTGTCAGGAAATTTCTCCTAAATTCTAGGTTGCTTCTCTCCTTGATTAGTTTCCACCCATTGCTTCTTGTTCTACCCTCAGGTGCTTTGGAGAATAGCTTAGACTCCCTCTTCTTTGTGGCACCCCTTCAAATATTGGAAGACTGCTATCATGTCACCCCTGGTCCTTCTTTTCATTAAACTAAACATACCCAGTTCCTGCAACCGTTCTTCATATGTTTTAGCCTCCAGTCCCCTAATCCTCTGTGTTGCTCTTCTCTGCACTCTTTCTAGAGTCTCCACATTTTTTTCACATCATGGTGATCAAAACTGAATGCAGTATTCCAAGTGTGGCCTTACCAAGGCATTATAAAGTGGTATTAACACTTTATAACACATGTGATCTTGATTCTATCCCCCTGTTTATGCAACCCAGAACTGTGTCTAGGCTATATGAATGAATGAATGAATGAATGAATGGCAAAACCTATTAAAGAATCAAGGTGCGTTCCATTTTTCCTTTATATTAATAACTCATTCATGCATACAAATCCTGCCCCTGCTCAAGACAGCTTGAAAAAGAATGCCTTTATTATCAAGCTTTTCACTGCTATTATTTGGATTCCTCTTTTAATGAAATTGGTTTTAAATGTGGATGAAGCCATCTTGCGCGCTTATACAGACAGAGGGGGTGGGGATATAAAATAAAAATTAAGTCAAATTCTCAGAACATTGATCGTGACTTTAATTATTATTATTATTAGACAATTAATTAAACAATTGTTTTTACAGGTAGTCCTCGGCTTATGGCCACAATTGAGCTCAAAATTTCTGTTGCTAAGCAAAACAGTTGTTAAGTGAATTTTGCCCCATTTTATGTCTTTTCTTGCCATAGTTGTTAAGTGAATCACTGCAGTTAAGTTAGTAGTATGGTTGTTAACTGAATCTGACTTTCCTTGTCAGAAGGTCACAAAGTGTGATTATATGAAATTGGGGTCCTAGGTGCTGTCTGAGCTTGGTTGTTTTCTTGCAGAGGTTTTGTCAGGTTTCGAGGTCGTCTCAAATAAATTGCATTTCAAACAAAGTCTTTGAAGGAAAACTCCTATTTATTAAGCACGACATTCTAAATCCGACTCCATCTCAAAGGAATTTCCCCCCTCCCATCCCATCTCCTAGGGGATATTATCTCCAGGGAAAATAAGTAGGTGAAAAGTCAAACGTCCCTTTCTAGACACCTCCGCTTCTCCTTCTTATGTCAGCACTAGAGTAAATGCAGCTTGAAGTGCTGACAGGTTTCATTAACATACCAGGTGCTAGAAGGGAGTGGGGTTTTCTCTTATTTTTATATACTTGTTGTTGTTGTTAGTTGCAAATTCGCGTCTGACCCATCGCAACCCCATGGACAACGTTCCTCCAGGCCTTCCTGTCCTCTACCATCTTCTGGAGTCCATTTAAGCTCACGCCGACTGCTTCAGTGACTCCATCCAGCCCAGGGGTGGGTTCTAAGTTTTTTTACTACCGGTTCTGTGGGTGTGGCTTATTTTGTGGGCGTGGCTTGATGGTCATGTGACAATTCTTTAGGATTTAGCAGAGGTACTGGTCTACCAGGCTTTTAACTGCTTGCAGAGCTGTACCTTGTTTTTGGAGCGTCCCGGTCTACCCATTTATTTTTGCAGTCACTGATCTACTCATGTATTTTTGCAGGCACTGGTCAACTCATTTGTTTTCTTTTAACACTGATCAGCTGTAGGGCGGCCCTTTGAAGCCCCGTGGCAAGAGTTTAAACAGTTTTTTTTCCCTCTAGCCATCAGCTGGGACTCAGGATGCAGCAATAGATTGGGAGTGGGGCCAAATAAAAGGTCAGAATAACACGGGGGGGGTGGGGGGACGAGGGAAAGGGCAGAACCGGTTTGGTGACATCATATCGTCACCGCTACTGGCTCAGCAGAACCGGGCCGAACCGGGAGGAAGCCACTACTGTTCCAGCACTTCGTTCTCTGTTGTCACCTTCTTCTTTTTCCCTCAATCTTTCCCAGCATTAGGCTCTTCTCCAGTGAGTCCTTCCTTCTCATTAGGCGGCCAAGTATTTGAGTTTCCTCTTCAGGATCTGGCCTTCTAAAGAGCAGTCAGGGTTGATCTCCTCTAGGACTGACCGGTTGGATCGCCTTGCAGTCCAAGGGACTCGCAGGAGTCTTCTATATATACTAGTATACAGTATATACTACCGTGTTTCCCCGAAAATATGACCCTGTCTTATATTTTTTTGAACTCTGAAATAAGCGCTTGGCCTTATTGCCATGTGCTCAAAAAGCACGATTGGGCTTATTATCAGGGGAGGTCTTATTTTGTGGGAATCAGGGTAGTAGCTTGATCTATCAGCGTTGGTGGGAATGGTTTTAGAGGTTTCTTGATTACGTTGTTGTTTACTATTAGCTTGTTTATCCGAGTTGGTAGTTTCTTGATTGGACTATTGTTTACTGCTCGATTGTTGTTCTAGTATTAATCTTGGTATTAATCTCTGCTTATCTGAGCGTTGATTACTGACAAGGAGGTGTAGTGGTCTTTTATGTTTCCTTTTTTGTTTTTGATTGCCTCTTTTGAATGGAATGAATAGATATTGTGATGTTGTTTATCTCTATGTGTCTGTTGATGGCTGATTTGTCAGCGTGCCAGGTTTTCAGGAATCCACTAGCGTTTTCAACCTTAGCTTTCTTTTGGATGCTCACACTTTCCCGGATGATGCTATAGTTAAAGTTTGTCCATGTGATGTGAAATTAAGAAGAAGAAAAAAAACCCAACCCTCTCCCTTCTAGCACTGATGATGTTACCCAGACGGGTAATGAAACGTCTGCACGAAAACAAGCAAGCTCAGCAAACACCTAGGACCCCACAGTTAAACCCCCAACTACAAATTTTCTATCAATACAATGAAAAGTAATCACTGCTATTTAGCCATTTCCTCTATAAAACTTTCATTTGTTTTTCTATTTTTAATGTCCGAGTCCTGGCGATGGCGAACCTATGGCACTCGTGCAACAGCTGGCACACAAAGCCCTCTCTGCGGGCACGTGAGCCATCTCAGCTCCACTGTGCATGCACACACGTGCCTTCCGCCGGTCACCTGATTTTTGGGATGCACGGGGGGCAGGGCGCATGCAGGAGATGCGCGCATAGGCAGGTGGTCATGCACGCATGCACGGGGGTGGGGGTCATGTACGCATGCACGGAGGGGGGGAGTGCAGGAAGTGTATGCGCCCCCAGCCTGTTTTTGGCCCCAGAAGGCTGCAGGGAATCCTACGAGGCCAAAAACAGGGTGTGGGGGTGTGTGGCGTGCCCCCCCATGGCCCGTTCTTGGCCTCAGAAGGCTGCAGGGAGGCCTACTAGGCCAAAAACAGGGTGTGGGGGGGAGTGGCGTGCCCCCCCGATGGCCTGTTTTGGGGCCCAGGAGGCTGCAGGGAGGCCTACTAGGCCAAAAACAGGGTGTGGAGGGGAGTGGCGTGCCCCCCCGATGGCCTGATTTTAGGCCCAGGAGGCTGCAGGGAGGCCTACTAGGCCAAAAACAGGGTGTGGGGGGGGAGTGGCATGCCCCCCCTCCAATGGCCTGTTTTGGGGCCCAGGAGGCTTCAGGGAGGCCTACTAGGCCAAAAACAGGGTGTGGGGGGGAGTGGCGTGCCCCCCCGATGGCCTGTTTTGGGGCCCAGGAGGCTGCAGGGAGGCCTACTAGGCCCAGAACAGAGGTGGGGGGGGGTTGCACAAATGAATGGGGGGCTAAAGGGAGCATGGGGGGGTCGTATGTGCATGCACGGGGGCGGGGGAGCATGGGGGGTCATGCATGCATGCACAAGGGGGCGCATTGCATTATGGGTGCCAGCATAATCAGCATATTGTACCCGCGTGGGTACTGCGGGAAGAGACCACTATTCTTGAGAGAGAACTACTTACCACAATGATTTTTATTTATTTTATTTATTTATTTATTTGTCAAGCCTATATAAGATAACAGGTAAACCTATAAACATAATTTGAATACATGAAAAGGGTAAGTGAACAATGGAAGGTTTACAGAGCTGGGAAAGAAGCAAATTACTTCGAATTAAGAAGCTGGCAGGTGGAGAAGAACCTTTCTGGGATGTCCAACTGAAAGATGGCATCCCTGCTTGTCATCCTTTATGGGAAACAGAAGGAGGCTGCCTTTCTGAAGAGCTGAAAGGTGTAGGAAGCAAGGGCCAGAGACAGAATTCGCCTTTTGAGCCTCGGAATTGAAAGTCCCATTCTGAGTGCAATTCTGCCATCTTCTGGATATGCACACAAAGTGCTCATCATTTACAGCTGCTCTCCCCAATTTAGTACTTTACAGATGTCTGGGGTGGGGGTGGGGGTTGCTTCAACCTTTAGAGTTTCTCAACATTGGTCCACTTTAAGACCCATGGACTTCATATTTGTGCCTTAGATGGGACTAAAGCCATCTAAATGCTACTGGCTCACTCCAGTTCGGGCAAATCAGTAGTGATAAAAACATCCGGTTCGGGCGAACCGGTAGTAAAATAAAAGCTACCGGTTCGGGCAAATCGGTACCGATAAAAACTACCGGTTTGGGCGAATTAGTAGTAAAAAAAAAGCTACCGGTTCGCTCCGGTTCGGGCAAATCAGTAGTGATAAAAACTACTGGTTTGGGCGAACCAGTAGTTAAAAAAGCTACGGGTTCCTCCAAACTGGTATTTCTGACGATCAGCTGTGCAGCGGGGTTTAGTTTTGCGAGAAAGCAGGAAATCCTGCTTTCTAGCAAAGCTAAATCATGCGCCACAGATGATCCTTCCCCTCGCTGTTCTACTTATTTTCCCAAGCCTCCTTTTGACACGTACTGTGCATGTGCCCGTGTGCAGAGCGCGTGTTTAGTGGGCAGTGTACATGCACCCACAGCGCACATTTGGCATGCAGTGCTCATGCACGGCCAATGAACTGGTAGTAAACCAATTCGGATTTCCCCCCTGACTAGAACTCACTGTCTCCAAAACTTCTGGAGGCCAGTTGTTCCTCAATTGTAATCACTGACAGGAAATTTCTCCTTACTTTTAGGTTCCTTCTCTCCTTGATTAGTTTCCATCCATTGCTTCTTTGTCCTGCCTTGTTTATAAAGCTAAGAGATTTTTATTTAGTACACGCCACTTTATGAGTTAGACTTCAGACCTCTTTTTATTTTGAAATGTTTAGATGTGTTTGCGGTTTGATTGCATGAAAATAATTGCAGTGGTTTGAAATGCTCTCTTTAAAAATTATAACTTGATCTGTTTTTATTGGAAACTGAAGCTCATTAAGGAAAGAAAAATAGGCTATACATTCTAAAATAAATTTTATAAGACACAAGAAAGCTTTCAAGTTTACTGGAACGGTTTCACTCCCTCCCTCTGTGAAAAAAAAAAAATTAAAAAGGGGGGGAGTGAAGAAAAGATGGTATTTGGTATGATGAAAACGGCCCAACATCGTTTAGATAATCATTGTAAAACTGAATGAAACTGTAGAGAAATTGGTTCTGCTTGCATTTTAATGTAAACAAAACTAATTTGCTTTTCCAGAAACAACCGACAACGGTTATTCAAAAATCAATTTTTATGATCTTTTAGTTTACATTCTTCGGTAAGGAGTAGGTTGAAAAATTCATAGATTATGGAAAAGGTATACAAGTGCGCTTACATTAGGAGATATAGGCATATTTTTAAAAAGCCATTTTAAAAAAAATCATAAACTGATGCGAACAGAATGAATAAACTCCCTAATGGACAGTTTTATGCATCCCCCAAGCTTCTCTAGTCATCTCTCTGGGGATCAAAAAACAACAATACGTCTAGAAGTGAAAATTGATATAATGCACAGAGAATCCTTTTGTCTCCAGAAGAAATGCCTGAAAATTAAGGCAAGGTAGACTTGTGACACCAGGAGTTTTAGTCCTGTAGATGGTCCATATGGGATGAGCAAGCTTGACCTGGACTCAAAGATCATAAAATCACAGGGCTGGAAGGGACTTTGGAAGTCTTCTAGTCCAAACCCCTGCCCAAGACAGAAGACCTTATACCCCAGAGGTGGGTTTCAGCAGGTTCTGACCAGTTGTGGAGAACTGGTAGCGGAAAGTTTGAGTAGTTCAGAGAACTGGTAGTAAAAATTCTGACTGGCCCCGCCCACATCTATTCTCTGCCTCCCGAGTCCCAGCTGATCGGGAGGAAATGGGGATTCTGCAGTTACCTTCCCCTGGATTGGGGAGGGAATGGAGATTTTACAGTATCCTTCCCCTGGAGTGGGGTAGGAATGGAGATTTTACAGTATCCTTCCCTTGCCACGCCCACCAAGCCATGCCATGCCATGCCACACCCACCAAACCACACCCACAGAACCGGTAGTAAAAAACATTTGAAACCCACCACTGCCTTATACCATTCCAGAAAAAAAATGGTGGTCCAATCTTTTCTCAAAAACCTCTAGTGATGCAGCACCCACAACTCTGGGAGGCAAACTGTTCTATTGATTAATCATTCTTGCTGTCCGTAGAGATTCTCAGTCATCCAGGTTATGGTTGTCCCAAACCATGGGTGCTTTTTTTCAGGAGGCAACTGGACTTTCTTGGGTTTTGTTTTTTGTTTTTCCTTTGAAGATGTTTCTCATCCAAGAAGCTTCTTCAGCTCTGACAGGACAGTGGGGAATGTCAAAAACATCATCAAAAAAGCACAACGAAGAATGTTCTTTCTGCGCCAACTCGGAAAGCTCAAACTGCCCAAGGAGCTGCTGATCCAGTTCTACAGAGGAATTATTGAGTCCGTCATCTGCACCTCCATAACTGTCTGGTTTGGTTCTGCAACCCTACAAGACAGAGAGAGACTTCAGAGGATAATTAGAACTGCAGAAAAAACAATGGCTACCAACCTGCCTTCCATTGAGGACCTGTATACTGCACAAGTCAAAAAGAGGGCTGTGAAAATATCTACAGACCCCTCACATCCTGGACATAAATTGTTTCAACTCCTACCCTCAAAATGAAACTATAGAGCACTGCACCCCAGAACAACTAGACACAAGGACAGTTTTTTCCCCGACGCCATCACTCTGCTAAACAAATAATTCCCTCAACACTGTCAAACTATTCACTAAGTCTGCATTAATCTTCTTATCGTTCCCACCACCCATCTCCTTCCACTTATGACTGTATGACTGTAACCTTGTTGCTGGTATCCTTAAGATTTATATTGACTGTTTCCCTATGACTATCATTAAGTGTTGTACTTTATGATTCTTGACGAATGTATCTTTTCTTTTATGTACACTGAGAGCGTATGCACCAAGACAAATTCCTTGTGTGTCCAATCACACTTGGCCAATAAAGAATTCTATTCTATTCTATTCTATTCTATTCTATTCTATTCTATTCTATTCTATTCTATTCTATTCTATTCTATTCCATTCCATTCCATTCCATTCCATTCCATTCCATTCCATTCCATTCCATTCCATTCTATTTATTTATTTATTGGTTCGATTTATATGCTGTCCTTCTCTGGAGACTCAGGGCGGCTTACAATGCGTTAAGCAACAGCCTTCAGACTTTTGTATATACCTGCTTAGTAGGGCTTTTGCCCCCCCCCAAAGCGGTGTTCTTTTTTATACAAAGTCAGTTTATTGCCCCCACAATCGGGGTCCTCATTTTACCTACCTTGGAAGGATGGAAGGCTGAGTTAACCTTGAGCCCGGTGAGATTTGAATTTGCAGTAATTGCAGGCAGCTGGCAGCTAAGTGCTACTTAACAACACTTTAGTCCGCTGCACCACCAAGGCTCCTTAATTCTAATCTCTCTATTCTAGAGATTCTCAGTCATCCAGGTCATGGTTGTCCCAAAGCTGCTTTTGTTTTTTTCAGTAGACAACTGGACTTTCTTGTTTTTTCTTTTGAAGACGTTTGAAGACGTTTTTTCATCCAGGAAGCTTCTTCAGCTCTGACACGACAGTGGGGAGTGGAAGGATTTATATTCCTTGCAGGCAGCTGGTCATTTGCAGCCTTTCAGAGGGTTGCTGAAGCACTTGGAGATTTATCTGTGTCCTCAGGGTCACCTGAGTAGTGCAAATGGTTCCTGTAGTCTGCAATTTTTTTTCCCTCTGGAAATCCATTCCTACTCCCACACCATTCGAAGGGTGTTCATCCCAAATGGTATAGCTAAAAGTCTGTGGAGATTCAAAGACTGTCCACAAGGAATATAAATCCTTCCATTCCCCACTATCCTGTCAGAGCTGCAGAAGCTTCTTGGATGAGAAGCGAAACGTCTTCAAACGAAAAAGCAAGGAAGTCCAGTTGCCTCCTGAAAAAGCACCTTTGGGACATTCTGACTGTCCATAAATTCTTCCTTAGTTCCACGTTGGATCTCCCAGGTTGGACAATTCAATGTTTTATTAATTGTTTCATTCCGTTACTTTTATTATCGGCGACCACGTTTTCGTCGAAATTATCGTAACTTTTGTATTTCTGGATCAAATTCCTTGATTTTATTATTATTATTGGCCACAGTTCCATTGAAATCAATTTAACTTTTGTGTTTGTTGAATTCTCCTGCCATCAGTTGTCCCAATGGTGAGTGGACCATGGAGAGTTGTTGCATTCTCTACTTACCTAAAGATTTACTTTACTTACCTAAAAAAAGGGACACAGTGGCTCAGTGGCTAAGACGCTGAGCTTGTCGATCGAAAGGTCGGCAGTTCAGCGGTTCGAATCCCTAGTGTTGCGTAACGGGGTGAGCTCCCGTTACTTGTCCCAGCTTCTGCCAACCTAGTAGTTCGAAAGCATGTAAAAAATGCAAGAAAAATAGGGACCACTTTTGGTGGGAAAGTAACAGCGCTCTGTGCACCTTTGGCGTTTAGTCACATGACCACGGAGATGTCTTTGGACAGCGCTGACTCTTTGGCTTTGAAACGGAGATGAGCACCGCCCCCTAGAGTCAGGAACGACTAGCACATATGTGCGAGGGGAACCTTTACCTTTACCTTAAAGATCTGTATCTTGAACACAAGTCTGGGCAGCTGACAACAATAAAACCAATAACAATAAGATAAAATAAAATAAAATAAAATAAAACACAAACTCATCACCTCGATCATCCTCTTGGGAGGTCCCACAACTAATTCCAGATATCCTCGTTATGCCTGGATAAGAAACCTCAATGGCTTCCCAAATTCAGGACTTGTGACTGAGCAAACAAGGCCAAAACTACCCTACAAAGCTTCCTGTGCTGACTCTCTTCCTGCAAAAGCTCCATAATTTTTTTTTTTTTAGAAACAAAGTAAATTGAGAAGTGTGACAGCCATGGCATCTTTCTAGGAAGGCTGTCAAGCATCATTTCAGAGGAACATTCTTCTCTTGGCACTTTCTGACAATAAAGAAGCTGGGGGGGTGTTTAGCTTGCAAAAATGAAAACTGAGGAGAATGATAATAGCACACGCTACAAATATTGAAAAAGCCGTTACGGGTAAGAAGGCAGAGCCGTTCCCTGTTGAACCCAGGGGAAAGTCGATGACTAAATGATGATGATGATTTTTTAAAATAAAAGGAAGACTTGGGTTTTTTGTTTTTTTTTTTTTAAGGAGGGCTTTCCTGACAGGGATTGCTGTTCAAGACTGGACAACCATTTGTCTGAAATGGTATAGGGCCGTGAACCCAGTGGTGGGATTCAGCCGGTTCGCACCACTTCGGGTGAACCGGTTGTTACCTTTCTGAGCAGTTTGGCAAACTGGTTGTTGGAAGAAATCAATAGGGCAGAGAACCGGTTGTTAAATTACTTGAATCCCACTACTGCGTGAACCTATGGCAATTATTTATTTATTTATTATTTATTTATTTATTTAAATTTTTATACCGCCCTTCTCCCGAGGGACTCAGGGCGGTGCACAGCCACAGTAAAATACATATATCCATAAAGTTTAAAAACAGTTTAAAACATCTTAAATAATTTGGCCCTTATATTAAAAAACTAAAACACCCATTAAAATTCATTATTTAAGCCAGCCCAGCCTGTTGAAACAATAAAGTCTTAAGGGCATGGCGAAAGGTACATAGGTCAGGGATCATACGTATCTCCGGGAGCAAGTCATTCCAGAGGGCAGGTGCCCCCACAGAGAAGGCTCTCTCCCTGGGGGTCACCAGTCGACATGGTTTGACTGACGGCCACAAGTGCCATAAGTGGCATGCAGAGCCCTCTCTGTGGACACAGAAGCCATCACCCAGCTCAGCTCCACCCTGCATGTGCGTGGACCTCCCGCTGGCCAGCTGATTTTCAGGTCTCTGCCTTGCATGTGTGGGGAGGGGGCGCATGCAGGAGAAGCATATACTTGCGTGTGGAGTGGGAGTCGTGCATGCATGTGGGGGGGTTGCACATGTATGCGCAGGGGTGGAGGGAGAGCACGGGGGTATGCCGTGCCTTCCCTCAACCCATATTTGGTCCCAGGAGGCTGCAGGGAGACCTGCTTAGCCCAAAATGGGGTGTGGGCAGGTCGCGTGCCTGTGGGGGGGGATTGGGGAAACACGAGGCATCATGCACACATGTGCAGGGGTGGGTTGCAGGTGCATTGCATTATGGGCGCAGGCACGCACGCACGCACTTTCAGCATGCAACAACAAAAAGGTTAGCCATCACTGGTATAGGGTTTCCTGCTTGAGCAGGAGGTTGGACTAGAAGACCTCCAAGTTCCAGTTCTGTTATTCTGGAACAGGGAGTTTGTTCATCTGGGATGATTAAGAGCCTTGGTGGCGCAGCAGACTAAAGCACTGTTAAGTAACACCAGCTGCCTGCAATTACTGCGAGTTCAAATCTCACCAGGCTCAAGGTTGACTCAGCCTTCCATCCTTCCGAGGTAGGTAAAATGAGGAGCCGGATTGTGGGGGCAATAAGCTGACTTTGTATAAAAAAGTACACCACTTAAGTGGGGGCCGAAAGACCTACTAAGCAGGTATATACAAAAATATGAAGGCTATTGCTTAATGCATTGTAAGATGCCGTGAGTCTCCGGAGAAGGGCGGCATATAAATCGAACCAATAAATAAATTTAGGGCAGTGTTGTTGTTGTTTTTTTCCAAACTTCATAACTTGAAGATGTGTGGATTTCGGTTCCCAGAATTCCCCAGCCAAGCAAACCTGGGAGTTGAAGTCCAATTGGGATGAAAGCTTTTTTTTTTTTTTTTTAGCTCTTCACTGCGCCTTCCCCAACCACAAAAGATGCAGCCTTGTCTGTGATTGCCTTCCCTTGCTTAAGTTGTTTAAAGATGAGAAGGAGCAGCAAAATAAAGGATTACATTTTTAATCTCCACACGCTGCTGCGGTTTAGCATTTTCTGTGTGCAGAAGCTGTTCCTCGAGCTCTCTGCATTATTGATTATTGTTGGGAGATTATAACTTTCTACCCTCGGCTCAGAAAGCACCAGTGTTGCTTTTATAGCAACTACATTTCCTGCTTTAATAATTTCCTGTTGAATAGAAATTATGGTTTTTAATTTGGTTTTGATCTTGTATGTTGCCCAGAAAAAGGGAGGGAGGGAGGGAGGGAGGGAAGCAAGGAAGCAAGGAAGCAAGAAGATGGATAAAGGAAGAAAAGGAGGGAGGGAGGGAAGGAAGGAAGGAAGGAAGGAAGGAAGGAAGGAAGGAAGGAAGGAAGAAGATGGATAAAGGAAGAAAAGGAGGGAAGGAAGGAAGGAAGAAGATGGATAAAGGAAGAAAAGGAGGGAGGGAAGGAAGGAAGGAAGGAAGGAAGGAAGAAGATGGATAAAGGAAGAAAAGGAGGGAGGGAAGGAAGGAAGGAAAGAAGGAAGCAAGGAAGCAAGAAGATGGATAAAGGAAGAAAAGGAGGGAGGGAAGGAAGGAAGGAAGGAAAGAAGGAAGCAAAGAAGCAAGAAGATGGATAAAGGAAGAAAAGGAGGGAGGGAAGGAAGGAAGGAAGGAAAGAAGGAAGGAAGCAAGGAAGCAAGAAGATGGATAAAGGAAGAAAAGGAGGGAGGGAAGGAAGGAAGGAAGGAAAGAAGGAAGCAAGGAAGCAAGGAAGCAAGGAAGCAAGAAGATGGATAAAGGAAGAAAAGAAGGGAGGGAAGGAAGGAAGGAAAGAAGGAAGCAAGGAAGCAAGAAGATGGATAAAGGAAGAAAAGGAGAGAGGGAGGGAGGGAGGGAAGGAAGGAAGGAAAGAAGGAAGGAAGGAAGGAAGAAGACTGATAAAGGAAAAAAAGGAGGGACAGAAGGAGGGAAGGAGGGAGGGGAGGAAGGAACCAAGGAACCAAGGAAGGAAGAAGATGGACAAAGGAAGGAAGGAAGGAAGGAAGGAAGGAAGGAAGGAAGGAAGGAAGGAAGGAAGGAAGGAAGAGCCGAAGTGGCACAGTGGTTAGAATGCAGTACTGCAGCTACTTCAGCTGACTGCTAGTTCAGCATATCAGCAGATCAAATCTCACTGGCTCAAGGTTGACTCAGCCTTCCATCCTTCCGAGGTGGGTAAAATGAGGACCCAGATTGTTGGCAATACTAAATAGCAATATGCTATTTAGTATGCTGTCTTTGGTGTAAGCCACCCAGAGTCCTCAGAGAGTGTGCGGCATAGAATTATGACTAATAAATAAATAATAAATAAATAAACCAAGGAACCAAGGAAGGGATGGATAAAGGAAAAAAGGAGGGAAGGAAGGAAGGAGGGAGGGAGGGAGGGAGCGGAGAAAGGAACCAAGGAAGGAAGAAGATGGATAAAGGAAGAAAAGGAGGGAAGGAAAGAAGGAAGGAAGAAGATGGATAAAGGAAGAAAAGGAAGGAAGGAAGGAAGGAAGAAGATGGATAAAGGAAGAAAAGGAAGGAAGGAAGGAAGAAGATGGATAAAGGAAGAAAAGGAGGGAAGTAAGGAAGATGGATGTGGGAAGGAGGGAGGGAGGAGAAAAAATGAGCAAAGACTGGTGAAAAAGATGGCAGTGAGAAAGTCAGAAAAGGCTCATCTTGGCATACAGTAAACATGCCCTAGGCACCATTTCTTTGGTCGTTTTTTCATGATGTTTCTTTGGTCACATCCTCCACCCTTAGTTGGGGCAGGTTTAAAGTTCCAATCATCCTTCTGTGGAAGGCCAGATCCTAAAGCTGGAGCTCAAAAACTTTGCCCCCCCCCCAATGAGAAGAAAGCACTCTTTGGAGAAGCCCCTGATGTTGGGAAAGATGGAAGGCGAAAGAAGGAAGGGTGAGAGCAGAGGATGAGATGACTAGATATGAGTCACTGATGCAAGGAACAGGAATTTGGGCAAACTATGGGAGACAGTGGAGAACAGGGGGGGCTGTTGTACTATGGTCCATGGGATCACGAAGAATTAGACATGAGTTTTTGGTCACCACAATATAAAAAAAGATGTTGAGACTCTGGAAAGAGTGCAAAGAAGAGCAACCAGGATGATTAAGGGACTGGAGACTAAAACATACGATGAACGGTTGCTGGAACTGGACATGGCTAGTCTAGTCTAGTGAAGAGAAGCACCAGGGAGACATGATAGCAGTCTTCCAAATATTTGAGGGGCTGTCACAGAGAGCAGAGGGTCAAGCTATTCTCCAAAGCAACCAAAGGCCAGAAAAGGAATAATGGATGGACACAGATCAAGGAGAGATTCAACCTGGAAATAAGGAGAACTTTTCTGAAAGTGAGAACAACCAACCCATGGAACAGAAGTTGCCTTCAGAGGTTGTGGGAGCTTCATTACTGGAGGCTTTCAAAAAGAGGCTGGACTGCCATCTGTCAGAAATGGTGTAGGGCGAACCTATGGCACGTGTGCCCAAAGTGGCACGCGGAGCCATGTCGCCTGGTATTCATGGCATCGCCCATTCCTCTTCCGGGTTTCTGGCGCGCATGCCCGCACGACAATCAGCTGGCCTTTTTGCATGTGGCAGTGCTGGAAACTAGAAGAGCTGGTCTTCCGTTTTCTTGTGTGAGCATGCGTGCCGACCAGCTGATCGTCGTGTGCGCATGTGCGCCAGAAACCCGGAAGAGTAGCTGGCTGAAACCGGAAGTTCAGTAGCTGAAACCGGAAGTTCATTTTCGGACACTTGCATGTGCCCTGGGCAGCTCCTCTTCCTGGTTGTGGCCCAGATGCGCCTGCATGCTACCTTTTCAGCACTCGGTTCCGAAAAGGTTCACCATCACTGGTGTAAGATCTCCTGCATGGTTGTGTGTGGACTAGATCAGGGGTCCCAAACCTTTCAGACTTCAGGGACCACTAAATTCATAATTTTAAATCCCGCGGACCGCTAATACGATCTGCCTAATGACCGGCTGGGTGGGCATGGCTAGGTGGTCATGTGACTGGGTGGGCGTGGTCAACTCGATGTCACTCACATTGAGGAGTGCCTCGCCGGCCTCTACTCGCCCCTCCTCTCCCAGCCCCTCCTCGCCTGCCCGCCCGGACTCCTTAGGGCCCCAACAGGAAGCAGTTGTGGGAGCTAAGCAGCCACCACGAGAAAGAGTTGGCAAAACAGCTCAGTTCAAATTAGATCTGACAGAGAAGGAGGCTCAGCAGAAGCACCTCACTGAGGACTAGGAGCATAGGCTTTCCAAGCAGAGGGAAGACCTGTGGGAGTGCAAGGCCAGGTACCGGCGCCTGGAGGCTCAGAGGGCTGAGATGGTCAGCCAGTTCCAGGCCATGATGCAGCCCCACTGGAACGAGGCCCTCTAGCTCTTCGCCACCAGCAGCACTTCCCTCCAGCCTTCACCCAAAGCCCCACACCAGGAGGCTAAAGCAGACCCTGAGTCAGAATTTCTGCCCCCCTCTGACCCACACAAGAAGATCCCGAAGGGGGAGACTCTCTGCAGCAACACAAACATTCATTGCACATATCCGGCGCAGGGGGCATAGTTTGAGGACCCCTGATTTAGTGCAATATAAAAAAATGCAAATAATTTTTCTGCGGACCACCAAAATTTTCTCGAGGACCACCCGTGGTCCACGGACCACCAGTTGGTGACCGCTGGACTAGATGACCTACAAAGTCCCTTCCAACTCTGTTAATCTGTCTGTTAATTGATTTAGTAACCGAACAACAAATTGTTGTGGCCCATCAGCGGCCTGTGTGGATTGTACCTGATTCTGACAGCAAGGAAGCTGGTGTGGTGTTGCGCTAGCAGCCTGTGCAGCTGGCACCCGAGTCGGACAATGAGGAGGCTGGAGAAGATGTGGTGCCAGAGGCGGGGATTCAGCCAGGGCCTTCAGAACCTCCAGAAGCTCCTTTAAGTGAAGAGGACGAAGAGGAGGAGCCTCTTCTCGATGCACGGGCACACAGAGCTGCCAAAAGGCAGGAGTGGCTCCTCAGGAGGAGGTCTCCTCGAGAGTAAGGCTTGGGGCTAATTGGCCACTCCCTTAGCCTATTTAAGGAGGAACGCTGACTGAAGCAAGTTGTAAGGAACAACTTTAGTTCCTTCTCCTTTGCTTCCTGATCTCTGCAAATTGCTTCTGAGCTTTCTGCCAACCTTAGTAAGATTGTGATTACTTTATCTTTGGTTTCTTGTAGGGTGTTAAGGAATTTTATTAACAGCCTTTGTTTAGAAAAGACTGAGTAAATTTAAGTTTTGTACAAACTTTGTGCGTGCTGTGTTCTTTGGGGCCTGTAGCTGGGGCAGAACACAAATGACTGGTAGTGGGTTGTGTGAACGCAAGTCTTATTCCCTATGGAAAGATCCTGGGTAGCAGCAAGGCAGCCTAGCGAAGAAGAGGGTCAGGGGGTTGACACACAACCCTGTCCTGGCCTCTGGACCACCCTTCCAGGCCTCTCTCCACTGACCCAGCATGGGCTTTGGATGCTTGCTAAAAATAACCCTGGGAATGATGAATTGGTGGAGGGGGTGAGAGAGAGAGAGAGAGAGAGAGTAGGAGGGCATTGGTAGGCCACTCATTCGGTGGCCTGGAATTGAACCAGAATGGAGGAAACCTTGCCAGGCAGGAGACCTGGGGTGGGCTGGAGGCTGGCAGAGCAAGCTAGGGAACTGCTGCAGCATCCCGCCAGCCTTCAGCATCTCCAGAGGCCTCACCCAGGAGGACCACAAAAAGGTCCCTGTTGACTAAGTCTCTCTTTGGCCAATGCACCCATCCAACCCTCGGCCCAACCGAACAGGAGCTACCGTTCAGCCTTCTCTGGTCGATCCACCTAGGGAGAAACCTTGGCTTCATCTTTTCCAAGCTGGCTGGCCTCCGCTGGGTTGGAAGAGAAGCTCTGAGAATTTCCAGCTGGTGTGGGCAACCCCTGGGGGATGCCAGGAGTTAAGAGAATGCCAGATTTTTTCTCTCTCTCTCTCTCCTCTTAATTAAAATTCTCCCAACCGGCCGTTGTGGATTGTCAGGCAGGAATCTTTTGATAATCAAGGGACCCCAGAAGCTTATTAAATCCCTAATGACAAGTTAGACAGATGGACCTTTTGCCATGTGGGTCAATCTGCACGCTTGGTTTCTTTGGGGATGGGGGGGGGGCCTTCCGAGAAGCATCTACACAGGGATGTCTATGGAGATCCTCTGTCGTCCAGGTCATAGTTGTCCCAAAGCTGCTTTTTTTCCCCCCCAAGAAGACGTTTTTGAAAAGGTTTCGCTTCTCATCCAAGAAGCTTCTTCAGCTCTGACCAGATGGTGAGGAATGGAAGAATTTCTACTCCTTGCAGACAGCTGGTCATTTGCATCCTTTTAAGGTCACCTGTGGGGCATGGTGGCTCAGTGGCTAAGATGCTGAGCTTGTATATGGAAAGGTCGGCACGTCAGCGGTTCAAATCCCTAGCGCCGCGTGATGGGGTGAGCTCCTGTTACTTGTCCCAGCTTCTGCCAACCTAGCAGTTCGAAAGCACGTAAAAAATGCAAGTAGAAAAACAGGGACCACCTTTGGTGGGAAAGTAACAGTGTTCCGTGTGACTTTGGCATTGAGTCAAGCTGGCCACATGACCACGGAGACGTCTTCGGACAGCGCTGGCTCTTCGGCTTTGAAACGGAGATGACCCCTAGAGAACGACTAGCACATATGTGCGAGGGGAACCTTTACCTTTACCTTAAGGTCACCTGGAGGTTTGTCTGTGTCCTCTGGGTCACCTGAGTAGTGCAAATGGGTGTGGAGCCTTCTTGGAACTGTTGAAAGGACCATGTTGTAGCCTGGAGATAGATGAAGTCGTACCCCTCCCCCTCAGGCCACTCTTTTGAAGACAACAAAGACCATATTTTGGAGAGAGAGGGGATCCCTGGTTTGAAAGAGGGGTCAAAAAGAGACCATCAAAATTGAACAGCCCTCTCTCAACAGAAGGTGAGGGATATGACATCATTTATCTCCGATCTACAACACAGTTCTTTTAAAAGTTCCACACCAGTGGTGGGTTCCTCCCGGTTCGGTCCGGTTCGGCTGAGCCGGTAGCAGTGACGATATGACGTCACCGAACTGGTTCTCCCCCCAGCCCTCCCACCCCCCCCATGTTATTCTTACCTTTTATTTGGTCCCACCCCCAATCTATTGCTGCCTCCTGAGTCCCAGCTGATGACTAGAGGGAAAAAAACCTGTTTAAACTCTTGCCGCGGGGCTTCAAAGGGCCGTCCTACAGCTGATCAGTGTTAAAAGCAAACAAATGAGTTGGGTCGTAAGTGCGAGGACTGGTCGTAAGTGCGAGGACCTTCCAGAAATGACTCTGACCAGCTAGCCACGCCCACCTAGTGGCTTGACCTCCAAGCCACACCCACAAAATAAGCCACACCCACAGAACTGGTAGTAAAAAAATTTAGAACCCACCCGTTCCACACCCATTTGCACTACTCAGGTGACCCTGAGGACACAGATAAACCTCCAAGTCGCCTCAACGACTCTCTAAAAGGATGCAAACGACCAGCTGTCTGCAAGGAGTATCAATCCTTCCATTCCCCACCATCCAGTCGGAGCTGAAGGAAGCTTCTTGGATGAGAAGCGAAACGTCTTCAAAGAAAAACCAGAAAGTCCAGTTGCTTCTTGAAAAAAAACGCACCTTTGGGGTATCTACACAGTGTTCCTGAGTTTATAGATCTCCTGGTGTGCGATACGTTACCCAGCCACCATCCTATTCTCTTAAGATAAGAGGATCGGATCTTCTTATGGTTACATGGGGTGGGGAAATGGAATACGGATAGTCCTGTAGAAGCAACGGATGGAAACGTATAAGAGAGAAGCAACCTAGAACTAAGGAGAAATTTCCTGACAGTGAGAACAATTAATCAGTGGAACAACTTGCCTCCAGAAGTTGTGAATGCTCTTAACACTGGAGGTTTCTAAGAGATCGGACAACTGTTTTGTCTAAAATGGTACGGGATCTTCTGCTTGAGCAGGGGTCGGCTAAAAGGCCTCCAAGGCAGTGGTGAAATCTAAAATTTGTTACTACCGGTTCTGTGGGCATGGCTTGGTGTGTGTGGGGGTAATGTGACTGGGTGGGCGTGGCCATTTTTTTTTTTTACTTTTAAAACCATTTTTTACATGTAAAATCATGTAAAGCTGTACATCTCCACCCCAGGCCATCCCAATGATGCCCTTGAAGTGATGTCCCGGTGCCTGGAGGCCGTGCGGATCTGGATGGGGAGTAACAGGCTTCGACTCAACCCTTCCAAGACCGAGTGGCTGTGGCTTCCGGCGTCCTAATATAGCCAGCTGGTGCCAACGCTGGCTATTGGGGGCGAATCATTGGCCCCCACGGAGAGGGCTCGCAACTTGGGCGTCCTCCTGGATACACGGCTGTCTTTGGAAGAGCATATGACGGCCGTGGCCAGGGGGGCTTTTCATCAGGTCTGCCTGATTCGCCAGTTGCAGCCCTTTCTGGATCGGGACTCCTTACGCACAGTCACTCAGGCGCTCTTCACTTCCCGCCTGGACTACTGCAATGCTCTCTACATGGGGCTCCCCTTGAGGAGCACCCGGAGGCTCCAACTGGTGCAGAATGCAGCCGCACGGGGGATTATGGGAGCAAGAGGGCGCTCCCATGTGATGCCTCTCCTGCGTGAGCTGCATTGGCTTCCAGTGGTCTTCCGGGTGCACTTCAAGGTGTTGATTACCACCTTTAAAGCGCTCCATGCAATCGAACCTGGGTATTTGCGAGACCGCCTTCTGCCGCCGATAGCCTCCCACTGACCAGTACGCTCCCACAGAGAGGGACTCCTCAGGGTGCCATCAGCCAGGCAATGTTGGCTGGCGATCCCCTTCCCTGTGGCAGCTCCTGCCCTCTGGAACGATTTGCCCCCGGAGATACGAAGGATACCAGATCTCCGGGCCTTTCGCCATGCCCTAAAAACTTTTCTTTTCCATCAAGCAGGGCTGGCGTGAACACCCCCCCCCCCTTTTTAGCTCTTTTTAGCTTTTTAAGTATAAATTGGATTTTAATTGGATTGTTTTAAATTGTGGGCCAAAGCTGTATAATTCTTTTAATTGATTTTAAATTTTGTATTGGTATGTTTTTTATCCTTGGCTGTGCACCGCCCTGAGTCCAATAGGAGAAGGGCGGTATACAAATTGAATAAATAAATAAATAAATAAATAAATAATAATAATAATAATAATAATAATAATAATAATAATAAAATGGTTTCAAAAGGCTCTGACAATCCCAGCTGAGTTGCCTGATCGTCAGAGGGTTTTTAAAAAATCCCTCTGCTGATCAGGCAACTCAGCTGGGATCATCAGAGCTTGGATCGTCAGAGGCATTTAAAAGAAAAAAAGCCTCTGATGATCGCGTGGCTCAGCTGGGCATGGGGGGCGGGAGCAGAGATTTTTGCTACTGGATCTCCGAACTGCCCGCCGCCATTGTTACCTACTCACCTGAGCTGGTCCGAACCGGGAGCATTTCACCCCTGCTCCAAGGTCCCTTCCAACTGTATTATTTTGTTATTGTTAGTAATGTTCTGCACCCACTTTGATGTTGATAGAACCACAGTGCCCCCTCCTGGAATAAGCATTGTCTTCATCTCCTCCAATTAAAAATCAACCCCAATTTTAATAAGCAGCTGTATATTCATAGAACAGAAACCTAGATATGGAAGGCAGAAGGAGGGGCTGAAGGCATTCAAGTCCAAACATCTCTCTCCATGAGAAACTCAAGTTCAAGAAATTCACAGCTGTCTTCTCTCGACTCGTCCAGGAAAGGAAAGTCCATCAACTCTCGGAGTTGTTGTCCTACTTTCTCACAGCTAAACTTTCCCAGCTCCTGTCCTCTCTTATTTTCACAGGGCCAGGCTGCTAGTTCCCACTTTGGAGTGGTTCACATTTCAATGAACCCATCTGGATCTTGCCCAGAACTGGATACAGATCTCGGGGTGAGTTCTAACCCCTTAAAAATGAAATGGAGCTATCGGTTTCTGAAGATTTGGAAATAACGCCTCCATGGGAACAAGTCAAAACCTGCGCTCAAATTGCTGGCAACCATCACTCGTTCATCGGCCTGTCACATTGTGAGAAGCTACGATTCCTCAGTCCCTTTTCGTGTAGGTCGGATAAACCTCCCTTCTGTTTGAATTGTTCACCTAAGTTATAGGGAGGATGGGTTTGATTTGATTTAAATCAAGTTGATTTAAATCAGGATTTAAATCACGTCGATTTAAATCAGGATTTAAATCACGTCGATTTAAATCAGGATTTAAATCACGATTTAAATCACGTCGATTTAAATCACGATTTAAATCACGTCGATTTAAATCACAATTTAAATCAAGTCAATTTAAATCACTAATAAAAAAGGCTTGGTTTAAATCAACTCGATTTAAATCATACTTTTTAAAGAGCAACTGTCATTTCCGTCCCACAGCAGCTCCTTCTCTGATCTGCTGTTAACTCACCAACAGTCCCAATATTGCAGAATATACAGCCTCCTCAACTAAAAATTAGTTGCTACACAACCAAGCTCCGCTTCATGCTGAATAAACTAAATTATTAATGTATCTTAAATAGAACACTATCTTTAGATTTTTACTTCAAAAGCATAAAATAAATTTGATAAAAATAAAAAAAAATTCGATTTAAATAAAAAAACTGATTTTTTTTTTTAATTTTTAAATCATCGATTTGGTTATAGAATTGGCAGCAATTGCCACATGTACATCTGCTATATATACTGTACGAGCGTTGATTAATAGGGATTAATAACTGGGAAGACCCAGAACTGAAACCTTCTATTGCAACGGTTGTTAAGGTTGAAAAAAAGTCACAAACCACTTTTTTCAATGCTGTTGTAATTTCAGTCACCGAATGAACTGTTTTTTTTTTGTTTTTTTGTTTTTTTGAATTTGATTTATATGCCGCCCTTCTCCGGAGACTCAGGGTGGCTTACAATGCGTTAAGCAATAGCCTTCATACTTTTCTATATTTATACAAAGTCAGCTTATTGCCCCCACAAACTGGGTCCTCATTTCACCTACCTTAGAAAGGATGGAAGGCTGAGTCAACCTTGAGCCTTGGAGAGATTCGAACCAGCAGTAAATTGCAGGCAGCTGTGATAATAATAATAATAATAATAATAATAATAATAATAATAATAATAATAATAATAATAATAATAATAATAATAATAATAATAATTTTATTTCTATACCGCCCTTCTCCCGAAGGACTCAGGGCGGTGTACAGCCTATTTAAAAACAGAATAGACATCGAATTAAAATAATTAAAAATATTAAATAATTGGCTTAATTTAAAACCCCAAAAATTTAAAACATCCAATTAAAAATTATGTTGCTAACCCAGCCTGGCGGAACAATAGGGTCTTGAGTGCGCAGCGGAATACCCGGAGGTCAGAAATCTTACGAATTTCCGGGGGCAGTTCATTCCACAGGGCTGGGGCTCCCACAGAGAAGGCCCTCCCCCTGGGTGTCGCCAGCCGACATGACTTGGCCGACGGCTCCCTGAGGAGACTCTCTGTGGGAGCGGACTGGCCTGTGGGAGGCTATTGGTGGCAGAAGACGGTCTCGAAGGTACCCGGGTCCTATGCCATGGAGCGCTTTAAAGGTGGTGACCAACACCTTGAATCGCATCCGGAAGACCACTGGGAGCCAGTTCAGCTCGCGCAGGAGGGGTGTCACGTGGGCGCAACGGGTTGCACCCATAACCACCCGCGCGGCCGCATTCTGGACCATAACAGGGTGCGTAGACCACTGTACTATCAAGGCTCTGTACAAGGCTCTGTTGTAAATCGAGGACTACCTGGATACAGCTGTGGGCTCCTTCACCTTATCTGATCATTCCCTAAGCAGGAGCTTTCTTCCCTACCCGATCTCCCAAGGCCATTCCCACATATCACCGTAGGAAGCCCTCCAAAGTCCTTGGAGGCTTTGAGCCAGTCTCTGTCTGCCTTTCTTCCCCAACCCCTGGCCTATCTCACAGGATGGTGGCTAGGAGGTTAAAATGAAACCCCCATGTAAGTTGTCTTGAATTCCTCGAGGAAAACGTTGCAGGCATACTGTATGTGTGTATGTGTTTATGTGTGTGAGCCTTGTGAAGAAGTCCAAATAGGAAACACGTCCACATTGGCTAATTCTACTTTATCTGCAAGGTTACGTTCACAGAATCTTGCAAATCCAAAAAACTACATATCTAATAGAAGATGTGTGGCTCAGGATTGAACTTGTGCAGTGCCTTGCTCTCTCTGAGCTCGGTTGTTTCCCTGCAGATGTTACCTAGTCAGGTAAATGGAGTAGTGGTGAAATCCAATTTTTTTTTACTACCAGTTCTGTGGGTGTGGCTTAGTGGGCATGACAGGGAAAGGATACTGCAAAATCCCCATTCCCTCCCCACTCCTGGAGGAAGGATATTGCAAAATCTCCATTTCCACCCCACTCCTGGAGGAAGGATATTGCAAAATCCCCATTCTCACCCCACTCCAGGGGAAGGATACTGCAAAATACCCTTTCCCACCCCATTCCAGGGGAAGGATACTGCAAAATCTCCATTTCCACCCCACTCCTGGGGGAAGGATATTGCAAAATCCCCATTCTCACCCCACTCCAGGGGAAGGATACTGCAAAATACCCATTCCCACCCCATTCCAGGGGAAGAATACTGCAAAATCTCCATTCCCTCCCCACTCCAGGGGAAGGATACTGCAAAATATCCATTCCTTCCCCACTCCTGGGGGAAGGATATTGCAAAATCTCCATTCCCACCCCACTCCTGGGGAAAGGATATTGCAAAATCCCCATTCTCACCCCACTCCTGGGGGAAGGATACTGCAAAATACCCATTCCCACCCCATTCCAGGGGAAGGATACTGCAAAATCTCCATTCCCTCCCCACTCCTGGGGGAAGGACATTGCAAAATCTCCATTCCCATCCCGGGCCAGCCGGAGGTGGTATTTGCCGGTTCTCTGGACTGCTCAAAATTTCCACTACCGGATCTCCAGAACCTGTCAGAACCTGCTGGATTTCACCCCTGAAATGGAGTCTCTCACAGCAAACAATCAAGCTCAGAGACCATCGCAAACTCCACAATAATACATTTCTGCCCTGTCGCCTTTGCAGCCCAAGAAACTTGGAAGGGTCCCTTCTGAGTTGCCTATCCCATTCCCCATTCCTGCTATGGGCTGAGTTGCCTCATATCCCATCGATGTTGTCTCCAAGGTCATTTCCACAGACCAATACAGGAGGTCATGTTAAACACACAAATGGGTGTTTTTTTCCTGCTTTGCACATTTTGGAGGTATTTCTGGAGAAGTGGGTGGTGGGTCTTTATGATATCCTGAGCCTCTCTGAAGCTTTCCCACACTTACTAATTTGGTTTCCCAGTACTGTTATTTGTTTGATGAATGTCTAGACCCGTGATGACGAACCTATGGCACATGTGGTGGAAGTGGCATGCAGAACCATCTCTCTGGGCACACGAGCTGTTGCCCGTTACTCTTCTTGGTTCCAGGGCACCAACCAGCTGGTCCTTCGGATTCCACAAACTCTCCTTCCAGACCTGTTGTGGGATTTTTCTCATTCCAGTCTTTTTCCCCAACCAACTTAAAAACAAACAAACAAAACAAACAAAACAAACAAAACCCAAGTGAAACTTGGCTTAATGCCAATAATTGGGAGAGAGGGATCTTGGAATCCTGGTGAACTATCCCTTAAATATGAGCCAACAGTGTGCGGCAGTGTGCAGCAGTATCCCAAAAAGCCAGTCCTAGGCTGCATTATCAGAAGGGAGAGAATCAAGATCATGTGAAATACCGTATTTTTTGGCGTATAAGACGCACCTTTCCCCCCCCCCCCAAAAAAGGGGGTGAAAATCTGGGTGCATCTTATACTCCAAATGTAGCCTCACCCAGCTTCTCAAATGGAGGTTTCAGAGGCTAAAAATCAGAAACGAAGCTTCAGAAAAGAAGCCCCCGAACAGAGCTTCAGAAAAAAAGCCCCCAGAGCTTCAGAAAAAAAAACCCTAGAGCTTCAGAAAAAAAGCCTCCAAACAGAGCTTCAGGAAAAAAAGCCTCAGAAACAGAGTTTCAGAGGCTTTTTTTATGAAGTTTCGAAGGCTTTCAGAGGCAAGAAAAGAAAGTTTTTTCTGAAACGAAGTTTCAGAAGTTTCAGAGGCAGAAAAAAAAGAAGAAAAAAAAGCAAGGCACAGAGCTCACAACCAAGGAACCTGTTGCTAAAATTCACCTCTGGGAACAGCTGATTGGGGGTATTCTGGGAGGCCGATCCACCCACCAATCAGCTTTTTTCTTATTTTCCTCCCCAAAAACTAAGGTGCGTCTTATACTCCGAAAAATACAGTACTAGTACCACTTTACAAAGCCTTAGTAAAGCCGTGCTTGGAATGCTGCTTCCAGTTTTGGTCGCCACAATATAAAAAAGATATTGAGACTCTGAAAAGAGTGCAGAGAAGAGCAACAAAGATGATTAGGGAACTGGAGGCTAAAACGTACGATGAACAGTTGCAGGAATAGGCTTTGGCTAGTAGTCTAATGAAAAGAAGGATTAGGGATGTCATGGTAGCACTGTTCCGATATTTGAGGGCCTCCTATAAAAACGTGGGGGGGGGGGGGGGTCAACCTATTTTCCAAAGTACCAGAAGGCAAAACAAGAAACAATGGATGGAAACTAATCAAGGAGAGGAGCAACCTGGAACTAAGGAGACACTTCCCAATGGTGAGAGCAATCAACCAATGGAACAACTTTTCTCCAGAAGTTGTGGGTGCTTCATCACTGGAAGTTTTCAAAGAGACTGGATTTGTCTGAAATGGTATAGGGCCGTGATGGCGAACCTATGGCACGCGTACCATAGGTGGCACATGGAGCCATATTGGTGGGCATGTGAGCATTGCCCTAGTTCAGCTCCGGCGCACATGTGCGTTGTTAGGATATGGTGTAAGTCTAACAAGTTGTCCAGGCAATATATGTGTGCTATCACTTTAAATGTATTCTTTAACTCTAAGATGTAATGCTGAGTAATTGTACTGCTGAGTCATTGTATTGACTGCTGACTGAATGCTGACTGCAATTATCATAATTGTACTGCTGAGTCATTGCACTGCTGACTTCACTTATCTTAAGTGGATAATTACTAGTGTAAACTGTATATAAGGAGAAAGCCGAGCTATATTCATTGTTGGACCTGCTCTCATCATTGCTTGACTTGCTGCTTGACTGGAACTGTTGATTGGAACTGTTACTGTCGTGTGTGAAGACGTGGATGGATCTGCTACCATTGTAATTTGTTACCAGCGTTGAATTGCTGCTTATTACCAACTGCTGTTTGTCTGGTAAGAAGATATCTGTAACTTCGGACTGATTTGAATGGCTAAAGACTTGGATTGACTAAAAGACTATGCAATTGTTTTTCACTACAAAGTAAAGCTTTGTTAAACCAGTTTGTATGTATTGTATTCATTGCTCTCAGTACCGTTTCTCTGTGCACTTACTCTGCTGGTTGGTTAACACAACAATATCCTTAATATGCGTGCCGGTCAGATGATTTTCAGGCCTTCCAGGCCCACTGGAAGTCGGGAAACAGGCTGTTTCCGGCCTCCGGAGGGGGTGGGGAAGGCCCGTTTTTCACTCCCCAGGCTCCAGAGCCTTTCTGGGTCCCACCAGAAGTCGGCAAATGGGCCATTTCCAGCCTCCAAAGGGGTGGGGAAGGCTGTTTTCACCCTCCCCAGGCGCCTAGAAAGCCTCTGGAGCCTGGGGATGGTGAAAAACAGGCCTACCGTGCCATTGCATGCCAAAGCAGGGTTTGCATGGGGGGTGGGGCGCATTGAATTATGGATGTGACTGGTACAGGGTCTCCTGCTCGAGCAACGGGGTGGACTAGAAGACCTCCGAGGGCCCTTCCAACTCTTTATTATTTATTGTTCTAGGTTCTATTCAGTCTTCAGCCCAAAGGTGGACAGGGTGGAAATACTTTTAATAAATAAAAACATCCAGCCCTCCCATTGCAGTTTAACAATCATCAAGGTCGGAATTGTGAAAACAGCAGCGGATAGCAGCAGCAGTAAAATAACGGGTGGGTCACAAAAGTCATAATAAATTATTAAGAAAGTAAAGATTAAATAAAGGCCGGCGTGTCTTCTCTCTCTCTCTCTCTTTTTTTTTTTTTTCCGTAGAAGGATTTCAGTTTCACCAAGGAGCTCGTTGGTTCTCTTCTGCAAAACGGGGACGTGAGATTTGCATTGGATCTTCGCTCGACTGAAGGGTTAGCACGCTATTTTTTTTCCTTTTCGGCAGCCCAAAGAAAGAAAGCTGGGTTCGTAGGGGGGTGGAATAAAAGAAAAGAAATATTCTGGTGGAAAGAAGAGACCAAAACAAATTCCATCCGACTCCTCCATCTCTACTGGCTTCTCCTGATGTTGCTGAGTCTGGAATTTGAAAGCCAAAGTGGTTCCCCTTGGCATGGCCAGCTGGCTGGCAGTTCCTTCACCTGGGGGTGGGGGGATATGAGCTTCTCCATCCCTCCAAGGACAACTCATTGGATCCTCATGAGTTGGATTCCTCTTGGGTTGTTCGTGGCAAGGGGTATTGACTCGGGATCTCGACCAGATATTTGTAGGACAGCCCCACCATGACCTGCAGGGGAAAGAAAAATAACAGTAACTATGTTGTGGTTCGCCAGCAGTCTGCAGAGCTGGCAGCGGAGTTGGACACTGAGGAGGCTGGGGAGGAACATGGGCTAGTCCTGGAGGCTGGGGAAGGCCCGGATGAGGGCTCTGCATCGGAGACAGAGATGGGGCCAGGGCCATCTGGGAGTGATGCGTGCACTCCGGAGCCCCCAGAGTCAAACAGTAGAGAGACAGAAGAACAGGAGGAGTCTGTTCCTAGTGCACGTATGAGAAGAGCTGCCAAAAGGCAGGAGCAGATAAAGCAGAGAGGACAACTCAGGAGTAGGGCCAAGAGATGATTGGCCCCTCCCATAAGGCTTAAAAGACCAGCAACAGCTCTTGGCCCCTTTGCCGGAAAACAACCGTTGAGAGAATTGGTTCTTGTTTCACTGTATTCATTTCTTGTCGGCGTCTTCTGCTTCTGAACTTTTGCCAAGAAAAGCCTTTGGCAGTTTGCCTAATTATCCCAAGGTCGGTGATAAACTGTGCAATGGTGTTTTGAAGAATTTGCTTTAATTTAGTTTGGACTACGCTGAGAATGTGTTAATTCTCAGCTGTTCTAATAAAGTCTGTTTGTTTTCGAACTGCTTGTATTTAATACTAACTACTTGGGCCTGGGTCACAACAGCTGTAACCACTGCGTCACCGTGGCTTTGCCTCTTAAGAACTCTTCGGTTCCAGCAATTGTCTGAAAACGGTCATGAAAATACTTGGCTGCTTTCTGTGATCCTCAGATTTTATTTTTCTATTTTTCTCCCCCCACAGCAGGAAGCTCTCTCTTCAGAAGAGAGAAATCTGAGATCTCAGAATTACACTTTTAACACGGGACGCTCCGGCTGAAGAAAGAGAAAGAAAAACTGGCCTTCACACACTCACCATCAAGAGGCTGAGGAGCCCCATCATCACACCTAGCATGATGTACAGATTATCCGTCAATCCTCCAGCCCACAAAGGCCCCAGGATGGTGGCAATTCCCCCAACGGAGCGACGGAGACCCTGACTGAAACCTGCCAAAAGAAGAACGAGTGAGAAATAAATCCTGCTCTATTAAAGCTCTCACAAGAGTGGTGCGGTGGCCCAGAGGTGGAGCTCTCGCCTCACAATCACGAGGCTGTGAGTTCAATCCTAGGTAGAGGCAGATATTTCTCTCTCTGGACACAATGAAACTATATCTACTTGGAAAAAAAAAACTCTGCCTTGGCGACAGGAAGGGCATCTGGCCAGTAAACCCTCAGCTCCATTCAGTTGCTCAGACTCCATCCCGCAAGGGATTATGGGGTCATTAAAAGAAAATAATAATAATAATAATAATAATAATAATAATAATAATAATAATAATAATAATAATTTTATTTCTATACCGCCCTTCTCCCGAAGGACTCAGGGCAGTGTAGAGCCTGATTAAAAGCACAAAGACAGACAAAATTTAAAAATAATTAAAATTATTAAATAATTGGCTCAATTATAAAACCCCCAGATTTAAAATCCCACATTTAAAACCAATTAAAATCTTTACATTGATAGCCCGGCCTGGCGGAACAACAAGGTTTTGAGGGCACAGCGAAATACATGGAGGTCAGAGATCTTACGCATTTCTGGGGGCAGTTCATTCCAAAGGGCAGGGGCTCCCCCTGGGTGTCGCCAGCCGACATAATTTGGCCGATAGCACCCTGAGGAGACCCTTTCTGTGGGAGCAGACTGGCCAGTGGGAGGCTACTGGTGGCAGAAGATGGTCTCGAAGGTACCCAGGTCTAATGCAGTGGAGTGCTTTAAAGGTGGTGGTAACCAACACCTTGAATCGCACCCGGAAGACCACTGGGAGCCAGTGCAGCTCGTGCAGGAGGGGTGTCACGTGGGCACAACGGGTTGCGCCCATAACCACCTGCGGGGCCGCATTCTGGACCAGTTGGAGCCTCCAGGTGCTTTTCAAGGGGAGCCCCATGTAGAGAGCATTACAGTAATCCAGTCGGGAGGTGACAAGGGCATAAGTGACCTGAAGCCAGTGATGCAGGAGGCCAACTAGGCCACGCCCACCATGGCCATGCCCACCCAGCAACCGGGCAGAGAACCCCTTGCTAAGATTTTTGAAGCCCACCTCTGCTTACCTTGTGTTCTTTCTGCTGTGACTTTAGAAAAGAGCGATACCTGGGAGACAGCCACGAAGGGCAGGCCCAAGACCTGCAAAAAGACACCTACGACCAGTTCCGTGAGGAGGACAGCAAAGGTACCTGAGTGAGGGACGGAGACATGCAAAACAAGGTAAGGAGAAAGTTCACAGCAGATCATACCAGTGTAAATTACACCCTCGCTCAAAGCTGGTTCCCTCACCTGGACGTCCACCTTCAACTTGGCCATCCTAACTTACCGTATTTTTGGGAGTATAAGATGCACCTTTTCTCCCCAAAAAAGAGGGTGAAAATCTGGGTGTGTCTTATACTCCGAATGTAGCCCCATCCAGCTTCTCAAACGAGGTTTCAGAGGCTGAAAAAAGCATCAGAAACGAAGCTTCAGAAAAGAAGCCGCCAAACAGAGCTTCAGAGGCTTTTTTTTCTGAAGCTCTGTTTCGGAGGCTTTCAGAGGCAAGAAAAGAAAGTTTTTTCTGAAACGGAGTTTCAGAAGTTTCAGAGGCAGAAAAAAAAGCAAACAAAAAAACAAAAAAACAAAAAAACAAGGCACAGAGCTCACAACTAAGGAACCTGTTGCTAAAATTCACCTCTGGGAACAGCTGATTGGGGGTATTCCGGGAGGCCGGTCCACCTGCCAATCAGCTTTTTTCTTATTTTCCTCCCCAAAATCTAAGGTGTGTCTTATACTCCAAAAAATACGGTAGCTCTTTGGTGGGTATGTTTACCTACTAGGAATCTGGGTATGTTTACCTACTAGGAAAGACAACTCAACAGAGATAAGGCAGCAAACATCTAAAAGGTGGTCACGAAGAAGAAAGAATGGGCTTTTTAAAAATTACTTCAGAGGGCAAGACGAGATCAGTAGGTTAAAAGAAGGTTCAGGCTAGTCATTGAGGCTTAACCAGAATTGCTGCTTCGTGATAATAGTTTTTCTCAGAGCAGTGTTTCTCAACCTTGGGCTGAGAAACACGGAGAAAGGGCTGGTCCTTCGCTGTTTCCAGGACGGCCCCGTGAGCCAGAGCTAAGCCTTGAGTTTGACACCCCTAATCTACCTCAGGGGTCTCCAATCTTGGCAACTTTAAGACTTGTGGACTTCAACTCCCAGAGTTCCTCAGCCAGCTCTGCAGAGCTGGCTGAGGAACTCTGGGAGTTGAAGTCCACAAGTCTTAAAGTTGCCAAGATTGGAGACCCCTGAGGTAAATGACTAAGAATCTCCATAGACATTTGCTTGCTAGCACTGATGATGTTCACCTCATTGAGTAATGAAACATCCTCAAGAAAACAACCAAGTTCAGTCAGCACCAAGCGCCCCACGGTTCAACCCTGAGGTACAAATAATTCTCTTCTACTAGAACTCTACATCTCCAGGGCATCAAGAGGTCAGGAACTGAGAAGACGAGAGCGAAGACACCTTCCCGCTCTTCTCCAACCGTCCAACGTCATTACCCTGGGGGTGTGCCAGGAACAGCAGGCACCAGACGCAGGCTACGTTGCAGATGACCAAACCTAGGAGCAAGATGAACCGATCTGATAGCCGGGCGCTGAGAAAACGCACCAGGAAAAAGCCAGCGATGACCTGAAAAAGAAGAGGCACAATAACCATGTAATCGGACCCTGTGTGTGCAGTGACTCTCATAGCAAGGATTGGGAGAACTCACTGCCATCACCTCGCCGTAGCGCAGGACAAACCACAGGACAATTCGCGATGGAACAATTTAATAATTTAATTTACCGTATTTTTTGGAGTATAAGACGCACGTTTCCCCCCCCTCCCAAAAGAGGGTGAAAATTTGAGTGCGTCTTATACACCGAATGTAGCCCCGCCCACCCGCTGGCCCCCACCCTTTGGCCTCTGCCTCCCAGCAATTTGCCTCCTTGCAGCAAACAGCCCATTTCAGTTTCAGCTTCAGTACAGCCTGATTAGCACAAGCAGCTGATTGTCGGTTGGATCCGCCTCCCGACCATCAGCCGTTTCCGGCTGCAGGGAATGCCATTGCCTATTGCCGCCTCCGCGCGCCCCATTTTCAGCCTCCGCTGTTTGCTGCAAGGAGGCCAATTGCTGGGAGGCAGAGGCAGATTTTTATTTTTCTTGTGCTAATCAAGCTGTGCTGAAAATGAAACTGAAACTGAAACAGGCTGTTTGCTGTTTGCTGCAAGGAAGCAAATTGCTGGGAGGCAGATTTTTTTTTCTTGTTTTCCTCCCCCAAAAAGGTAGGATCGTCTTATAGTCCAGAGGGTCTTATACTCCAAAACATAGCATAATTATTTAAAATAAATATTCTAATGAATGTCTTTCACATTTCATTCTGTCCGTCCTTTTGCATCCTTTTTTTTAATGATTCTATGCCATGATTTATTTAATGCTAGTTTGACTCTTGTCCTGAAACAAATTGTCCATGGCAAGTTGTCCGTGGCGAACTGTCATAGCTCCCTTATAGCATGCTTCCACATTGTCAATCAAAGAGATCAGAGATTACTCCAGAATCTCTGCGTTCAAAAGGAAGGGCTTGCCTCTGAATGGCTCTCCTTGTCCACTAACCAAAGAATTTTAGTTAGTTAGATGGTGGGGTTTTGTGTGTATGACACAGCTTGTCACGCAAACACATCCCATTAGGTTAATTCGTTTTATTCATCCAATCTGAAACCCTCCTCCTTCCTTCCCCCCATTCAATTTATGTGGAAATGGATTAAGCAGACTCATAAAATTTAGACTAATTCAGTGGAATGGCTTAACCGTATTGTGTGAACACAGCCTAAATCATGAGATGGACGCTGAAATTTAACTGGTGGCCAAGGCCTTCATTTTTGAATCACAGAAACATCAACTGGTGGGAGGGAAGGAGAGGCAGAGAGACCCTAAAACACATTACTATTTATACTACAGACTCACAGCCCCACTTTCTCGAAAGGTTTGCCAGGTTCCTATCTTATTTAAGAACCCGCTATTTAAGAACCATTTTTAGTTATTCTTAATAACTGCCGTCTATCAACAGTCAAATTGACAAAACAGTCTGATTTTACTTATTGGACTTGTTTGTCACCCGTCTCGCCTAGAGATGGCTCTTTTAAGAGGGAGAGATAAAGGGCAAGGATTATGCATTGCTTTAGGTTTGATGCGGAAGAGGTACATTGGAAGACTTGGCAGTGGGGACTCAGCTCCTGTCTGCATGTAATGGGATGTGGGAGAGACCCTGGGAGAAGAATAGACTAGACTAGACTAGACTAGAATAGAATAGAGAATGAAACAGAACGGAATGGAACAGAATAGAATTTTTTATGGCCAAGTGTGATTGAACACACAAGGAATTTGTCTTTGGTGCATACGCTCTCAGTGTACATAAAAAGAAAAGATACGTTCGTCAAGAATCATAAGGAACAACACTTAATGATTGTCAAAGGGTACAAATAAGCAATCCGGAAATAACCAATATCAATATCAATCTTAAGAATACAAGCAACAAAATTACAGTCATGCAGTCATAAGTGGAAGGAGATAGGTGATAGGATTGATGGGAAGATTAATAGTAATAGTAATGCAGCCTTAGTGAATAGTTTTGACAGTGTTGAGGGAATTATTTATACAGCAGAGTGATGGCGTTTGGGAAAAAACTGTTTTTGTGTCTAGTTGTCTTGGTACGCAGTGTTCTATAGCGTCCAGGATGCGAGGGGTCTGTAAATATTTTCACAGCCCTCTTTTTGGCTCGTGCAGTATACAGGTCCTCAATGGAAAGCAGGCTGGTAGCCATTGTTTTTTCTGCAGTTCTAATGATCCTCTGAAGTTTGTGTCTATCTTGTTGGGTTGCAGATCCAAACCAGGCAGTTATGGAGGTGCAGATGACAGACTCAATAATTTCTCTGTAGAACTGAATCAGCAGCTCCTTGGGCAGTTTGAGCTTCCTGAGTTGGCGCAGAAAGAACATTCTTATTTAGGAACCTGCTTACCAGAGGCAAGGCAGAGCAAAATTAGCATCACCCAGACCTGGCAGAAGAGGCGCTGCCAAGCGAACAGCCAGATAAGAAGCAGCATAGCTCAAAGATGGATACAGGTAGTCCTTGACTTATGACCACAAGTGAGCCCAATACTTACCTTGTTAAGTAAAACTGTCAAGGTGTTAATTTAAGAGCTGACCAGCCGATGCAATGAGGGGAATGAGTCAGCAGGGTCTTTGGCTGTTATCCCTTTAAGAGCCTGTGTAATAAGAGGGGGCCCTGCTGTAGTGTTGGTTGGTTCATCAAGTTTCTTCCTTGCTGTAATTGCTGTTTGTTGGGATACTGCTTGTAGCACGTGTGTGTGTGTGTGTATATATTATTCCTATATTCCTATTGTACATAAAAACCACTAACTGATACAAACCACTATTGGCTGTACTTGTTCCTGGGTTGATATACAGGATATACCTGTGCACACTCCAACAGTGGTGAGTTTTGCTCCGTTTTATAATGCTTCTTGCCACGGTTATTAAATGAATCAGTACAGTAATAGAGTTAGTGTCCATGGAGATTCTCAATTATCCAAGTCTTGATTTTCTCAAAGGTGCTTTTTCTTTGTTTTGCGCCTTGAAGACCTTTTGCTTCTCATCCAAGAAGCTTCTTCAGTTCTGACTTCAGTTCTGAAGAAGCTTTTCGGATGACGAGCGAAACATCTTCGAAGGAAAAAACAAAAGTCCAGTTGCCTTTTGAAAAAGCACATCTGGGACACGGATGTTGAGCCTTGGTAGTACAGTGGTTTAATGCACCGTGTTATTAACACAGCTGCCTGCAATTTCTGCAGGTTCGAATCTTACCAGGCTCAAGGTTGACTCAGCCTTCCATCCTTTCTAAGGTAGGTTAAATGAGGACCCAGTTTGTGGGGGCAATAAGCTGACTTTGTATAAATATACAAAAGTATGAAGGCTATTGCTTAACGCATTGTAAGCCGCCCTGAGTCTCCGGAGAAGGGCGGCATATAAATCAAATTAAAAAAAAAAAATCTGGCTTCCCCGCTGACTTTGCTTGTCAGAAGGTTGCAAAAAGCGATCACGTCACCCCAGGACACTGCAACCGTCATAAATATGAACCAGTAACTTCAGAGAGTCACTGAATGAATGGCTGTAGGTTGAGGACTACCTGAAATAGGCAGGGCAAGAGGGTCGGAAGAGACCTTCCCAAGGGTGAAATCCAAAATTTTTCCCTACCAGTTCTGTGAGCTTGGCTTGGTGGGCATGGCAGGGGAAGGATATTGCAAAATCTCTATTCCCTCCCCACTCTGGGGCCAGCCAGAGGTAGTATTTGCCAGTTCTCCAAACTACTCAAAATTTCCGCTATTAAGATTCTATTAATGTTGTTGTTGTTGTTGTTAACTGCGAAGTCGTGTCCGACCTATCACAACCCCATGGACAACGTTCCTCCAGGTCTTCCTGTCTTCTACCATTCTCTGGAGTCCATTTAAGATCATGCCGACTGCTTCAGTGACTCCATCCAGCCACCTCGTTCTCTGCCGTCCCCTTCTTCTTTTGCCCTCCGTCTTTCCCAGCATTAGGCTCTTCTCCAGGGAGTCCTTCCTTCTCCTTAGATGGCCAAAGGATTTGAGTTTCATCTTCAGGATCTGGCCTTCTAAAGAGCAGTCAGGGTTGATCTCCTCTAGGACTGACCGGTTGGATCGCCTTGCAGTCCAAGGGACTCGCAGGAGTCTTCTCCAGCACCAGAGTTCAAAGGCCTCAGTTCTTTGGCGCTCAGCCTTTCTTATGGTCCAGCTTTCATAGCCATACATTGCAACTGGGAACACCATAGCCTTGACTATACGGACTTTTGTTGGCAGGGTGATGTCTCTGCTTTTTAGCATGCTGTCTAAATTTGCCATAATGTATGGCATTCCCCATAATGCTATTAATGTAGCTTTGCAATAAAGTAGAATCAGTTCATCCAGCCATGATTCCTACCTGCTTTACCTGGTCAGACCGACACTCTACCTTATTAAAGTGGTACAGCAAGCAAAATCTCCTATAACAAACACATACTGCTCAGTTACAGTGTCACTTCTTTTCACCCTTACCTCCACACCACACAGGAAATACATGATGCTGTTCTCCAGTTCTCCAAAGTTCAAATACTTCTGTGTAATTGGAGTCACCATAGTCTGTAGAGGAAAATCAATAGAAGCATCAGGTGGTTTACCTATTCTTAGAATGGCCTCCAACACTACAAGCAGCAACTTTCAATACATTAAACTTCTGGTTTTAATTCTCAATATTTCAACTTCCGAGTCTTCCAAATGAGGAAGAAGGAACTTGGTCTGGGGGACCCCAAGGTAGAGAAGTATGGTCTGTATCAGGGGTGTCCAATCTTGGCAACTTTAAAACCTGTGGACTTCAACTCCCAGAATTCCCCAGCTAGCCATGCTTGGCCATTTTAAGACTTGTGGACTCCAATTCCCAGAATTCCTCAGCCAACCATGCTTGGCCATTTTAAGACTTGTGGACTCCAATTCCCAGAATTCCTCAGCCAACCATGCCCACCTAGGTTTTGTGGCTCCCGGTGTTTTCTTTTCTGTGGGAAACGGGTCCAAATGGCTCTTTGAGTATTTAAAGTTGCAGACCCCTGGGCTAATCGCTCCAATCTAAGCCATTTTACAGGGTTGCTATTGTGTGGGGGGAAAAGGGAGAAGGAATAAATAAATTGTAAAAATTGGAAAGGAGATTCTAGATCGGGGTGTCCAACTTTGAGAACTTTTCAGATGCGTGAACTTCAATTCCCAGAATTCTGGCTCACCACACAACCCCACCGTTCCAGCTACTGGATTTAAATATCGTAACATTAAGTCTCCCACTCTCTGCTTCAGAGCTCCCCAACGAGCCCGGGGTCGATGCACAATTTAGGGCCTACCTACCTCCAACGCCGTTTGATTGAAGAGAGTAATGAACTGGGCGGTGAGGAGAACCACCACTTCCTCCCGCAAATATTCTGAAATGAAAACACAAACCACCATCAAGTCGGGAAGAGCCTTATTGAGGCTGAGGAGGCAGGAGGCCCTTTTTACTCGGGGTGTGTGTGTGTGTGTGTGTGTGTGAAAATAAAGAAATGAAGGATTAATCATAAAACCGTCCCTCTGTGCCTTACTTTTGAAAGCTCTACTTGGCAAAGTTCAAGGTTGGGTTCACACAACCCTCTGAATCAGGCTAACAAAAGATCCTGGTTATGAACTCTGTTAGAGAGTTCTAAAGTTTACAGCGATGTGCAAACTCTGTTTATCTGGTTAATCTGTAACAGGGGTCCCCAAACTTGGCAGCTTTAAGACTTGTGGACTTCAACTCCCAGCTATGCTGGCTGGAGAATTCTGGGAGTTAAAGTCAGGGGTGGGTTCCTCCCAGTTCGGCCTGGTTCCACCGAGCCGGTAGCGGTGACGATAAGCAACTCAGCTGGGATCGTCAGAGGGTTTTAAAAGCATTTTTTTTACAACCTCTTTGGCTGAAGAGGTTGTAGAAAAAGTGGTTTTAAAAGTTAAAAAAAAAAAAGTTGGCCATGCCCACTCAGTCACATTACCCCCCACCCCCCAAGCCATGCCGGTAATAACAAATTTTACATTTCACCGCTGAGTTGGGGGATTATGCCACACAAGAGTTATTTACAAGGAGCCACCATGGCTAGAGATATCACTAATGACACAGGAAATGCACAGGACCAAAAAGGATGTCCTTTCTGGTGGGATAATGGTTGATTTAAGGAGTAATATGGATGCCTTATCCCTTACCATCAAGATTAGACCAATTAGTCCAATCGTAAGGGGAAATTTCAGAAACTTTCTACAATGGGTAGATTTCATCTTGGCAAGGCTCGTGCATCCATTTTACCGCTTTTTAAATGTCTAAACACAAAAAGAGGTCAAAAGTCCCCTTACTCCTACTCTGTCGGTCACAAAAAAGGGGCGCAGAGAAGATCTACGAAGATGATTACCGGACCAGAGGCTAAAGCGTATGAGGAACGATTGAGGGAACTTGTTGTGGCTCCGATCAACGAGCCTGTGTTATCAGCAGGAGAGGACTCCGAGAGTGAAGGAGAGGAGTTGGCAAGGCCTCCCTCTCCAGGACCCTCCTCTCTGGCAATGCCTCCGGTGTCCTCCGAAGGCCAAGAGATAGGCCCGGGGCCAAGCACTAACACGCAGCCGTAGGTGGACAGTAATGATGATGATGATGAGTCTTGGCTGGACCCTCGACAGCGTCGCAGAGATAAGCACGTCAGCAGAGGAAGAGGCGTGCCAGGGATTAGGCTGAGTCACTGGACCATACCCCACAGGGTATAAAAGGGGGTGTGGTGGCCATTCAAGCTCTGTGACGAGCAAAAACTGATATTGAACAAACCTCTCTGCATTGCTGGACTTTTTGAATATTCTCTCATCTGTTGTGTGTTGGCTTTGAAAAACACTCCCTTCGTAAGTAAAAGACTCTTGGCAGCCAGCAACTGGGTTGCTGCCAATTCTGCTCTTAGAGAAACCTTTGTTGGCTGGTTTAGTTCACTATTGACTGTCTGTGGGGGTGCGTGTGTGAGACGGGGACAGAACAGAACTAAGTAGGTCTATTGTAACAAAGAGAAGGACTAGGGGTGACAAGATAGCAGTCTTCCGATACTTGAGGGGCCGCCACAAAGATGAGGGAGGTCAACCTATTCTCCAAAACACCTGAAGGCAGGACAAGAAGCAATGGATGGAAACTTATCAAGGGGAGATACGTGTTAGAACTAAGTAGAAATTTCTTGAAAGTGAGAAAAAAATTAATCCATGGAACAGAAGTTGCCTTCAGAAGTCGTGGTGCTCCATCACTGGAGGTTTCTAAGAAGAGATTGGACAACCATTTGTCCCGATGTAGAGTCTACTGCTTGAGCAGGGGGTTGGACTAGAAGACCTCCAAGGTCCCTTTCAACCGTTATTCTATGTTCTACGTTCTAAAAAAGGGACCACGTGCAGCCCACAGCCTGGGCAACTATGACACTGCCTGTTCCTGCCACAATGAGGGTCACCTCACCTCTCACAGAGCTAAATTGATGGAAGGGGTTCTTGTCTTCTTCAGCCAATTCTTCATCTGCCAAGTGTCCGTTGGGCACATATCGGCATTCATCACCGAGGGAAGATTGTGGAAGTGCCACAGGAGTGCTGCCATAGCAGCTTCTTCCCGTGGCCTCTTCTTGACCGCCCTCATGCCCTATCAGTGGCTTCTGCTCCTCTTCCAAGGCATCCTGCGACACCCTTGCAGGCTGAATCGGTGGCTGTATGTCGTAGTACATCGTCATCACAATAATTTGGAGCACAATCCACACCAGACACATGAAGAGCTGTCGACGGGAGTCAGAGCCGAGAACAGAAGAACAGAAAGCATTTTTGCGTTAACACAGAATTGAGTGCAGGGAATGAAAGGGAGCCCAGGAATAAGAAGAAATCCTTTTACTCCATTTCATCAAAGGACAAAGGGTATTCGATGCTGAAATTTTTAAGACAGCACTGAAGGATTATTCACCAGCAGCATTTATACAACAAACGACATTAAATAAATATTTGATTAACCTAAAGCAGGGGTCAGCAACCTGCGGCTCCGGAGCCGCATGTGGCTCTTTGGGCCCTCTTCTGTGGCTCCCTGTCAGGTGATCCCACCATGGTTGGCCCCGCCCCTCACCCTCCCCTCCCAGTCACGCCTGGCTTGAGAAGATAAGGGTGACAGTGGGGGGTGGAGAAGCGGCCAGAGCAGAGACAGAGAGATTCAGAGAGAGGGGGAGAGAGAGAGAGAGAGATGTAGAGAGATACAGAGAGAGAGGGAGAGAGGTGGGGAGGGTGGGAGGGAGTAGGGGAAAGAGAGAGGTGTCAAATGATGTTGTGGTCCCCAGTGTTTTTTAACAACTGGTTCTCTGCCCTAATGACTGCTGGGTAGGCGTGGCTCAGGAGGGGTGTCATGTGACTGGTGGAAGTGAGTGACATCGAGCTGGCCATGCCCACCCAGGTTTTGTGGCTCCCGGTGTTTTCTTTTCTGTGGGAAACGGGTCCAAGTAGCTCTTTTGAGTATTTAAGGTTGCAGACCCCTGACCTAAAGCTAGACCGAGATTTCCATGAACCCAAGGAGGCCTTGTTTCTGAGTAGGCTTGAATGATGATAGGAATTTAAAATCTTGCTTTTAAAAAGGGCCTTTTTTAAAAAAAAAACATGCTTTTGAGCAGGTTTTTAACGATGATGATTCAAAATTTGGATTTGAACTCATTTCAACGTTACTGTAATTATACCTATGGTGAAGTGAGAGAAGAAATATACTTGGAAGAATGTGAACTATTGCAGTTTGGTTTAGAGCAGGGGTCCCCAACCCCCGGTTCGTGAATCAACACCGGGCCGCGGTATGCAAGCAACCAGGCCGCGTAAAGAAGCAAAGCCCCATCTGGGAATCAGGAAGCATGTGAAATCACGCCCCCTCCGGACCACGGAAAAACCTTTCTCCACAGAACCTGTCCCTGATGCCCAAAAGGTTGGAGGCCACTGGTCTAGTGGTTAAGACTTTGAGCCCATCAACAAGAGTTGGTGTTGAGTTCTAGTTCCACCTTAGGCATGAAAACCAGCTGGGTGACTTTGAGCCAATCATTAGGAGACAATGAGTTCTAATCCCGCCTTAGGCATGAAAGTCAGCTGGATGACTTTGAGCCAATCACCGGGAGATGGTGAATTCTAACCCCGCCTTAGCCAGGAAAGCTATGTTGGATGACTTTGGGCCAGTCACTCTTCCTCAGCCCAACCCACCTCACAGGGCTTTTATCTTTTATCTTTTATCTTTATCTTTTATTAGATTTGTATACCGCCCTTCTCCTTTCGGACTCAGGGTGGTGAACAGTCAAAAATAAAAACATTTGTACACAACAGTTAAAATAATTTTAAAAATAATTAAATGAAATTTGGCCCATAATTTAAAACATTTCAATTTTTTGTGGAGAAAATAGGAGGAGGAAGATGTGTTGGAGAAATTCACCACCTTGATTTATTTGTAAACATAATAAAGGTGGAATATAAATAAATAAAAAAATAAATAAGCCAATGACATAATCAAGGGGCCGAGGAATGTTTTATTTTTCACTATACAATTCTCTCCCCACTACAGGTAGTCCTTAATTTACGATCACAATTGAGACCACCAGAATTTCTGTTGTTAAGAAAAGCGGTCGTTAAGTGATTACTGCCTGATTTTATGACTTCAAAAAATGTTGGACTACCCGAAAATAAGACCCCGTCTTATATTTTTTTGAACCCTCAAATAAGCGCTTGGCCTTATCGCCATGCGCTCAAAAGCCTGATTGGGCTTATTATCAAGGGATGTCTTATTTTGGGGGAAACAGGGTAGTTTTGTAACTAATCTTATTAATATTTTAACATTAACAGGAGCCATGGTGGCGCAGTGGTTAGAATGCAGTACTGCAGGCGACCTCTGCTGGCTGCCAGCAATTTGGCAGTTTGATTCTGACCGGCTCAAGGTTGATTCAGCCTTCCATCCTTCTGAGGTGGGTAAAATGTAAAGATTTTAATTGGTTTTAAATGGGATTTTAAATTTGGGGTTTTATAAATTGGGCCTATTATTTAATAATTTTAATTATTTTTAAATTTTGTCTGTCTCTGTGTTTTTAATTAGGCTGTACACCGCCCTGAGTCCTTCAGGAGAAGGGCGGTATAGAAATAAAATTAATAAATAAATAATAAAATAAATAAAATGAGGACCCAAATCGTTGGGGGCAAATATGCTGACTCTGTAAACCACTTAGAGATGGCTGTAAAGCACTGTGAAGCGGTATATAAATCTACGTGCTATGGCTATTTTGTGATATTAATTGTAAACCAACCCTTTGCGGAGTGAGACGGGGCAGCATATATACGTTTAATAAATAAATAATGCTTCCAAAAAGAACACATTCTTGTGACTTACCCCAGGGGATGTAAACTTATTGACCACGAAAGGCCCCAGATGGAAATTGCAGAGACGCAGGAAAAGGTTACAAGCTGGTCCTGGAAGCAAATATGACAGAACATGTGTATGAAGAAGGAATACAGGTTACCAGCCATGACATTAGTATCTTCTGCAGTGACCTTCCTTCAACCTCCAAGCCACCCAGCGTTGCTATATAGAAATTTAATCAATCAATCAATCAATCAATCAATCAATCAATCAATCTGAGCCTGGTGGCGCAGTGAACTAAACTGCTGTTAAAGTAGTATGTAGCTGCCAGCTGCCTGCAATTACTGCGAGTTCAATTTTCACCAGGCTCAAGGTTGACTCAGCCTTCCATCCTTCCGAGGTAGGTAAAATGAGGACCCGGTTTGTGGGGGCAATAAGCTGACTTTGTATAAAAAAGAACACTGCTTGGGGGGGGTGGGGGCAAAAAGCCCTACTAAGCAGGTATATACAAAAGTATGAAGGCTATTGCTTAAAAGCATTGTAAGCCTCCCTGAGTCTCCGGAGAAGGGCAGCATATAAATCAAACTAATAAATAATAAATAAATAATCAATCAATAAATCTTCCTTTCCACATAGGATGGCAGCTACAAGAAAAAGACTCTTCTTAGTGGTGGCGTTGTGGCCCGCCGGCAGCCTGCAGAGCTGGCAGCAGAGTCGGACAGTGAAGAGGCTGGGAAGGAACATGGGCCAGTCCTGGAGTCTGGGGAAGGTTCGGACGAGGGCTCTGTGTTGGAGGCAGAGATGGGGCCAGGGCCATCTGGGCGTTACGTGTGGACTCCAGAGCCTCCAGAGTCTGACGTCAGCGAGGGAGAGGAACAAGAGGAGCCTAGTGCACGCATGCACAGAGTTGCCAGAAGGCAAGAGCAGCTAAAGCAAAAGGGACGACTTGGGAGTAAGGCCAGGAGATGATTGGCCCCTCCCATAAGTCGTAAAGGCGGAGCAAAGGGACATGAGCCTTTGCAGGAAGCAACTTTGTTCGTTCTGGTTGGTTTAAATTCTGAAGCTCCGTTTTGACTCTGTGCTCCGTGTGGCCTAGCAAAGCTAATTGCCAATTAGGTCTTTGGCAGCGTGTCAAGGGAGATAAAGGAGGGTGCTTATCAGCCTTATCCCGAAGGACTGTGGCAGACTTCTGTCGGACTCTTTACAAACTATTTGTGACTCATTACGGACTGTGAATGAATATAATTCACAGCCATTGAAATAAAAAGAGGGTTTGGGGGACTAATTGGGTGTTTTTTACTGTCTCAGGAAGCCTAGGTCAGAACAGGTGGTACCCCAGCCACAGGTATGAAAGTTAACTAGTCCTAGAATTATAACTTTGTAAAAGGACAGTTAGGACCATCAACTCCAACAAAATTGTAGTTATTTGGAAATGCACTAAAAGCCTTCTTCCTATTTGAACCTGGCAACATCTATTTTCTGCTGAGTGCTCGTGAGGTTATCCTCACGGTCCCCAGTTCAGGAGGCAGAGATCTTATTTCTACCAGCATTAAAACATTTTCCTCCCTGTTCCAATACTACAGGTAGTCCTCAACTTACGAACATTCGTTTAGTGACCGTCTGAAATTACAACGGCACTGGAAAAAAAAGTGGCTTACCACCATTCTTCACACTTCCAACCATTGCAGCATCCCTGCGTTCAAGAGATCAAAATTCAGACACTTGGCAACTGACTCATATTAATGACCGTCGCAGTGTCCCGGGGTCACATGATCCCCTTTTGCAACCGTCTGACCGGCAAAGTCAATGGGGAAGCTAGATTTGCTTTACAATCACGTTACTAACTTAACTGCAGTGATTCACTTAACAACTGCGGCAAGGAAGGTCGTAAAAAGAGGTAAAACTCACTCCAGCGACAGTCTCACTTAGCAACAGAAATGTTCGGCTGAATTGTGATCGTAAGCTGAGGATACCTGTACATAAAAATCAGCCCGTGGATGCGTAAAATCTGCTAGGCTTAGTTCATTGTTACCCTGAAGGAAAATCAAGGAAATGCGTGACAAAGGTGAGCAGGATAGGGACTGGCAATGGGGAGAGTTTCACGCTTGTGTTGTGGCCTGCCAGCAGCCAGCGGATCTGGCAGCAGATTCGGACAGTAAGGAGGTTGGGGAGGAACCTGGACCAGTTCTGGAGTCTGGGGAAGGCTCTGATGAGGGCTCTGCGTCGGAGGCAGAGAGGGGGCCAGGCCCATCTGACAGTTGTCAGCTGCCTTCGGAGTCGGATATCAGTGGGGAAGAAGAACAGCTGGATCCTGTTCCCAGTGTGCACCTGCGCAGAGTTGCCAGACGAAGGGAACAGCTAAAGAACAAGGGTTGACTTGGGAGTAAAGCCACAGATGGACGATGAATGGCCCCTCCCAGAGGGAATAAAAGAGGAGCGAAAGGGGAGTGGAGTTTGCAGGAGACAATGAGTTCATTCCTGCATTCTTGCCAAGTATTGCAGCGTCAGAAAGATATGGGCCTGGCCACTCTCCAAGCCTGATAAAAGTCAGTAATTGTGAACTAATCTTGAAAGACTTTGGGAGAGGAAAGACTTTGCTGGAGAGGAATTCACTGTAAATTAAATAAAAGGGGTTTATCAGGACGAGGACGAGGCTTCGTGCTGCTGGGGAAGCCTAGGTCAGAAATTGTATAATTTTTTGGTGACAGATGAACACCATTATTCAGCTCCGACAAAAGATCCTAAGTCCCAAAAATTATGTAGGAAGATCAGGAAACTTGTGTCAACCCTGAAGCTGACCTGACCGAGGCCATTTTTTTAGGCTTCAGTGTTGCTGTCAACCCTTACGGTTGCCACACTGGAGCTGAGGAATAGGGAGTGGGGAAAAGAGATAGCTGGGGTTTGTAGCCAAAACAAAATACTTTCTCCTGGGAACCAAGGTCATTCCCACAGGTGGTCCGAGAGAGGAGGAGTGAAGTTACCAGGCAACCGGACAACACCTTGATTGGACCATGTGACTGACTGTTTGGGGAAGGGAGAAAACTTTTAATTAGGTGAAAACTGCAGGAATGTTCAGAGTCGTTTTTCACCAGTCTGTGCCAATATGGTATCTCCAAATAAAACTGAATCTACCTATCTCGGAGTTCTGTTTGCTATGGGTGTATTACTTGGAACGCTGATAACTTGTGGTGCTCCCAATGTAAAAGATTAAAAGGTTTCCCCTGTCCAGTCATTTCCTATGCTAATGCTATTAGGGCTGATGGGTGCAACCACTAAGATTTATTTCAACATTTGGGCAGCTATAGGTTCCTCAACTTGTTCTACAACTTCCAAGCAATTTAGAGCATATAAATAATTCTTTCCAGTTGCTATTTCTGCTGCCGTCTTCAAAATTAAAGAAAAAATATTTGTGTTTTCATCGAAACAGCACATGTGCTTGTTTAAAAACTGTTCTAAAGTTCCAACGTTAGAGAAGTCTATCTTCCAAAACTGGCCTTTTGCATGCCAATTTTAATTTCATCCACAAACTGCCTTGGCTGAATAAAATCCAGCGCTGGTAAAGGGCCTACATAACCGATCTTCTATATTTTTATTTATTTTTATTTTCTCCTCCCAGAAATCCTCTCAGAGGATGAAAAGAAGGCCAGTGACAAAATACAGGTAGTCCTTGATTTACGACAACGGTCGAGCCCAAAATGGCTGTTGGTCCCTCTTTAAGAGAAAGATTTCTTAAGTGAGTTTTGCCCCCATTTTACAACCTTCGTTGCCATAGTTGTTGTTGTGGCCCATCAGCGGCCTGTGCAGCTAGTAGCTGATTCCGACAGTGAGGAGGCTGGTGTGGTGCTGCGCCAGTAGCCTGTGCAGCTGGCACTCGAGTCGGACAGTGAGGAGGCTGGAGAAGATGTGGTGCCAGAGGCGGGGATTCAGCCAGGGCCTTCAGAACTTCCAGAAGCTCCCTTAAGTGAAGAGGACGAAGAGGAGGAGCCTCTTCTTGATGCACGGGTGCGCAGAGCTGCCAAAAGGCAGGAGTGGCTCCTCAGGAGGGGTCTCCTCGAGAGTAAGGCTTGGGGCTAATTGGCCACTCCCTTAGCCTATTTAAGGAGGAACGCTGACTGAAGCAATTTGCAGGGAACAACTTCATTCACATACCTTCGTGTCTTGTCTTGCTTATCTTATCAGCTTCCTGCAAATTGCTTCTGTGCATTCTGCCAACCACATTAAGCTTTCAGTTATTATTCTTTGAATTCTTGGCGGCTGTTAATGCAGTTAATTAACAGCCATTGTTGTAAAAGATTGGTTTATTTAGTAAATTAAGGTTTGAACGGATTTTGTGTGTGCTGCGTTGTTTGGGGTCCGTAGCTGGGGCAGAACAGTTGCAATGATTAAGTGAATCATTGCAATGGTTAAATTAGTAATATGGTTGTTAGCAATAGCACTTAGACTTATATACCGCTTCACAGTGTTTTACAGCCCTCTCTAAAAGGTTTACAAAGTCAGCATACATTACCCCAAACAATCTGGGTCCTCAATTTACCGACCTTGGAAGGATGGAAGGCTGAGTCAACCTTGAGCTTGGTGGGATTTGAACTGCCAAACTGTACTCAGCAGAAGTAGCCTGCAGTACTGCATTCGAACCACTGCGCCACCAATGATGTTAAGTGGCTTCCCCATTGACTTTGCTTGTCCGAAGGTCACAAAAGGCGATCACGTAACTCCGGGACCCTGCAACCGTCATAAATATGAGTTGCCACGTGTCTGAATTTTGATCACGTGACTATGCGGATGCTGCAATGGTCAATGGTGTGAAAAACGCCTCATAAATCACTTTTCCAGTGCCGTTGTAACTTTGAATGGTCACTAAATGAAATGTTGCAAGTCTACCTGTACTGCAATGCAAACTTCCAGTGTTGTTCTGCCCCAGCTACGGACCCCAAAGAACGCAGCACACACAAAGTCTGTACAAACCTTAGTTTACTAAATTAAATCAGTCTTTTTCAAACAAAGGCTGTTAATTAACTTTCTTAACAGCCTACAAGAATCCAAAGAATAAATAATTGTAATCTTACTATGGTTGGCAGAAAGCCCAGAAGCAATTTGCAGGAAACTGATAAGAGAACTAAGATCAGGACGCGAAGGAGAGTGAACGAAGTTGTTCCCTGAAAATTGCATCTGTCGTCGTCCTTCCTTAAATAGGCTAAGGGAGTGGCCAATTAGCCCCAAGCCTTACTCTCGAGGAGACCTCCTCCTGAGGAGCCACTCCTGCCTTTTGGCAGCTCTGTGTGCCCGTGCATCGAGAAGAGGCTCCTCCTCTTCGTCCTCTTCACTTAAAGGAGCTTCTGGAGGTTCTGAAGGCCCTGGCTGAATCCCTGCCTCTGGCACCACATCTTCTCCAGCCTCCTCATTGTCCGACTCGAGTGCCAGCTGCACAGGCTGCTGGCGCAGCACCACACCAGCCTCCTCGCTGTTGGAATCAGCTACTAGCTGCACAGGCCGCTGACGGGCCACAACAAGTGTTGACACAGGATGTCAGTTCTTGTGGGGGAGGGTCTGTCAAAAGCAGAGTCCTTACCAATAATCAGCCCAACCTGGCGGCATGCCATGACGGCAGCAAAGACCTTGGACCTCTCCTGCGAAGTGGTAGAACGGGTGAGGTAGCCAAAGATGGAGGCACCTGCTCCAGTTCCCACACCTGTAGTGGAGAGGCAGAAAAGTCCGTTGGCAAAGGAAAGAATGGTAAATCTTTGCTCATCCACCCACCCAAAGCACATTACCCAATTTAGCCCTCCCCATCTGACACCTTGACACCTAAGATTAAAAATCAGGCTTGTCAGATGCTACATCTTTTCTATCCTGCTCCACAGAGTGGAGAGTTGGACTCAGACAGAAGGCCACTTGAAGAGGCTAGAAGCAGTTGAAATGTGGATTTACAGGCGGCTGTTACATATAAATTGGATTGACAAAATCAGAAATGAGGAAGTGATAAGCCGACTGGAAAAGCCAAGGGAGAAGTCATCAAAACCATAAAAAAGCGAAAGTATTTTGGACATGTGATGCGACACCCAAAAAAATACAGCATCCTTCACTTAATCCTCCAAGGAAAGATTGAAGGCAAATGAGGTCCAGGCAGAAGGAGAACATCATGGCTTCAAAATCTAAGGGACCGGTTTGGATAAAACTCAGCAGCACTTTTTTATGTGGCTGTTAATAAAAATAGGATCGCCAACATCCAATGATGGATATGGCACAAGAAGATTGATACCTTCAAGATTTCAATATACCACCAAGAGCCTTGGTGGCGCAGCAGACTAAAATGCTGTTAAATAGCACCAGCTGCCTGCAATTACTGCGAGTTCAAATCTCACCAGACTTAAGGTTGACTCAGCCTTCCATCCTTTCGAGGTAGGTAAAATGAGGACCCAGATTGTGGGAGCAATAAACTGACTTTGTATAAAAAAGAACACCACTGGGGGGGGGGGGGGGGGGGCGAAAGCCCTACTAAGCAGGTATATTCAAAAGTATGAAGGCTATTGCTTAACGCATTGTAAGCCGCCCTGAGTCTCTGGAAAAGGGCGGCATATAATCGAACCAATCAATCAATCAATCAATCAATTTGTCCAGTTAATATCTGGTTGACTAGGCAAGATATTTTCTTCCGATGCAGTTCTATTTGTTAAATTTAGAACAAGGGTAACAAGACCAAGTGTAATAAATTTCAAATAAATTACAAAATCAGCTAAAAGCTACGAATCCAAAATATAATTGTAGTCCTTTACTTGTGTAATACTCTTTAACACTCGGGCATTTTATTTTATTTTATTTTTTTAATTTGCACAGTACACACAGAAGTAAAGACTAACCAAATAAGCTATCTTGCCCCGACAGGCTAAATTGCAAAACAAGGTTATAACAGCACACTAATGTTTTTTCGCTAAGCCTTTTACCTAAGAGATTTAGTAAGTTGTGTAGACAGAGGAATTTGGAGCCCACCACTGGACACATCTACCCATAATCCACTTGTTCCCCTGATCATAATGAGAGAACAGTTTTGCTGTGCACAAAACAGATTAACAGATTAACAGAATTGGAAGAGATCTTGCAGGTCATCTAATCCAGGAGTCAGCAACCTGTGGCTCTGGAGCCGCATGTGGCTCTTTCACCCCTCTGCTGCAGCTCCGTCACTCAAAATATGCGTCACAACCGCCAATGTGCAACACCCGCCAGCACACGATTTATTGAGCTTTTCAACCCTCAGTAGGCCAACCATGGATAAATCCAAGAAAAGAAAAGTTTCAGAAGAAAACAGAAGGTTTAATTCAACTACATATGCTAGTTTTATGGCAGCTCAAAAAATAGTCAGGCACGGGAAGGGTTTTGTGGCTCCCGGTGTTTTCTTTTCTGTGGGAAACGGGTCCAAATGGCTCTTTTGAGTGTTTAAGGTTGCAAACCACTGATCTATTTATTTATTTTATTTATTATTTATTAATTTTATTTCTATACCGCCCTTTTCCCGAAGGACTCAGGGCGGTGTACAGCCTAATTAAAAACACAAAGACAGACAATATTTAAAAATAATTAAAATTATTAAATAATAGGCCCAATTTATAAAACCCCGAATTTAAAATTCCATTTAAAACCAATTAAAATCTTTATATTGATAGCCCAGCCTGGCGGAACAACATGGTTTTGAGGGAACAGCGAAATACACGGAGATCAGAGATCTAGTCCAACCCCTTGCCCAAGCAGGAGATCCTACATCTGCCTCTACCTAGGAAAGAAGAGAAGCAAAAGGGCTGATGGACTTGCAGAAACCTACGCCCCCAAGTTAAGGAAAAAGTGAAGGAAGTTCTCCTATTTGTACCTCAAAGCTCAATTAGTTGAGTTGGGTTGAGTTGAGTTAGGTTCAGAAAGGATAATCCTTCTCCTGTCCTTACCTGCTACTAGTCGGCTGCTGAGGAGCATCCATTTGGAGCCACCGACGAAGTACATGAAGTTTCCTGAAAAAAAAAGACAACGGTAAGAAAGATTAGAAGAAACATGGCTTGGTGGAGCTCAGCCATATGTCACAGGACGAGAGCCCCACCTGGAGTGAGGCCACCAAGGTTGACGGCACCCAATGCTGAACCGTTCATGGACAGCATGATGCTGGTTGGGGTTTTGTGCACAGCAAAACAGCTCTCTCACGCTATGATCAGGGGAACAAGTGGATGATGGGTAGATGTGTCCAGTAGTGGGCTTCAAATTTTTTAACAACCGGTTCTCTGCCCTAATGACTGGGTGGGTGGGCGTGGCTGGGTGGGTGGGGTCATGAGACTGAGTGGGCGTGGCCAACTCTATGTCACTTGTGTGGGTGGTACCTGTATGGGACAGGCAGGGTTGGGGAGGAAATCCAGGGATCTCCGGTGGGGGGAGGGGGCAGGAGGAAAGAAAGATCCAACCTGTTTGTGTGTGCGTGAGTGTTGTGGCTTCGTTGCCTGAGCCTGGGCTATCGACAGATGCAGACTCTGAGAGTGAGGAAGAGGAGTTGGCAAGGCCTCCCTGTCCAGGACCCTCCTCTCTGGCAATGCCTCCGGAGGACACCAAAGGCCAAACGATAGGCTCAGAACCAAGCACGTCCCTGCAGCCACAGGTGGACAGCGACGAGGAAGATAAGTGCTGGCTGGACCCTCGGCAGAGGCGCAGGGAGAAGCGTGCGTAGCAGAGAGGAAGGCGTGCCAGAGATTAGCTGAGTCACTGGACCACACCCCACAGGGTATAAATGTGGGTGTGGTGGCCGGTTCAGTTTGTGATAAGCAAAAACTGGAAATAATCCATGATCTCTGCGTTACTGGACTTTGCCTGCTTTATCGGACTGCATTTGGATTAATCCTTGTATTGTTGAAACTCTGCCTGTTTTATCGGAATGCTTGCAGTCTAATCTTTGTTTTGTGTGAGTAAAGTCTGAATTGGCAGCTAGCCACTGGGTTGCTGCCAGCTTTATCTTCAAAGAGTTTTGTCGTGTGGCTTATTAACTCCGGGCCGTCTGTTGGGGTGCGTGTGTGGTACGGGGACAGAACAGTGAGAGAGAGAGAGAAAGAAAGAGAGATTGCGTCAAGCTAGACTGAAAAGCTGGCTGCGAGAGGAAGAGAAGCTGGATAAGCTGGACCCAGAAGCTTCCCGGGTCCCCTCATCCCAGAAGCAGCAACCTCACACTCTCCCCTCTCTGCTAGCCCCCTTCTTCGCATGGGATCTCCCAGCAGCGGAGAGGGAGAAGGGGGCAGCGGAGGCCGCCAGCATTGAGGAGAGAGTTCCACACAGAAACGCCGCCCCCTTCTCCCTCTCCCTCTCCGTTGCTGGATGATCCTATGTTTTAAGAGTTCTACTTTCTTGAATGGAGAGGACCGACAGCAGCCTGCGGAGCTGGCTGACAGTGAGGAGGCTGAGGAAGAACGTGGGCCAGTCCTGGAGGCTGGGGAAGGCCCAGACGAGGGCTCTGCGTCGAAGGCAGAGATGGGGCCAGGGCCATCCTGGAGTGATGCGCGGACTCCAGAGCCCCCAGAGTCAGACAACAGAGAGGCAGAGGAACAGGAGGAGCTTGTTCCTAGTGCACGCATGCGCAGAGCTGCCAGAAGGCAAGAGCATCTAAAGCAAAAGGGACAACTCGGGAATAAGGCCAGGAGATGATTGGCCCCTCCCATAAGGCTTAAAAGAGAAACAAAGGCACTTGGGCCTTTTGCAGGAAACTCTGCTAACTCTGTTTCCAGTCGGCATCTCTTGTTTGTTTCTGAACTCCGTGGGGCTGTGCCAAGTAAGGCCTTTGGCAGGGTGTCAAAGAAGATAAAGGTTGGTGATTATCCCAAAGGACTTCTTCCAAAGGACTTGTTTTGCAACTAATTGGGACTCAGCTGGGAATGAACGTAATTCTCAGCTGTTACAATAAAATAGGTTTTTTGGGGGCCTAATTGTGTATTGTAATGACTCAGTAAGCCTAGGTCACAACAGAGAGACAGGCAAAGGGACCTTGGAGGTCTGAAGGGACAGATGATGGCAAATTATCTTGTGAGGGCGACCTGTGCCAACCTCCCCTGGCAGGGTCCACTCACCTGCTATCTGAAACAAATTGGCAAACATGATGCTCCCCTTGGTTCGGTGCGTGCGATCGGACCAATATCCAAAGAAGGGACCTGTGATTAATCCAGCAAAGCTAAAGGCAGAGAGAGCCAGGCCCAAGTAGTATGGTTCAGCATTAAGCTTTTGCAGATAGGCCCAAATGGTAGGCAGGATCACCGCTGGACGAGGAGAAGGGAGGGAAAAAAGAGACACAAAAGTTAAGAAACTTGTTTAAAAAAGCATGCACGCCCTCCAATAGCCAAAATTAGAGAAGATCTTCGACTTATGGCCGCGGTTCAACCCAAATTTCCGTTGCAAAGCAAAACAGTCGTTAAGCGGGTTTTGCCTCATTTTACGACCTTTCCTGCCACAGTTGTTAAGTGAATCACTGCAGCTATTAAATTAGTAACACCCACTGGTAAGTGAATCTGGCTTCCCCATTGACTTTGATGGTCAGAAGGTCGCAAAAGGGGGATCACATGAGCCCCAGGACACCGCAACTATCATAAGTACATGCCAGTTTCCAAGAGTCTGAATTTTGATCATGTGACCATTGGGGATGCTGCAAAAGGTCATTAAGTGTGGAAAACATTTCTTTTCTACAAAAGAAATGAATGATTGGAATGTTATCTGCTTTAACTGAGCTTTATTAAGATGTTGGATTGTACTATTTGGAACAAATAAGATTTAGACATAAGAATAAGTTTAATATACGAAATTGTAATAGGTGGATTATTTTTTATTGTAATCAAAAATTGGAGTTAAAATTTAAGAAAAATAATAGAAAAAGAAATGAACGATTGGAATGTTATATTTATTTTATTTGTTTATTACTTAAATTTTTATACCGCCCTTCTCCCGAAGGACTCAGGGTGGTGGTATCAACCGCGGTGGCGGTTGATACCCCCAGACTTATGGTCATGGGGGATTTCAACCTGCCGTCCGTGGGTGAGACGTCTGAGGTGGCTCGGGAGTTCATGGCTTCCATGACGGCTATGGATCTGACCCAGCTAATTCATGGCCCTACGCACATGGGGGGAAACACACTGGACTTGATTTTCGTCTCTGGACAGTGGTTGAGTGATCTCAAGATAGGGGACATAGTCATCGAGCCCTTGTCATGGTCGGATCACTCTCTCCTTCACCTTGACCTCCGAACCGCCGCAGGGAGGCGGAACCGATAAGATGGTACCGCCCCAGGCGCCTGATGGAACCTGATAGGTTCCAGACGGAGCTTGGGCCAATCCCTGAGGTCCTGGCTCACGCCTCGACTGGAGACTTAGTGGCGCCTGGGATAGGGCGGCTGCTGGAGCTCTGGATCGAGTCGTGCCTTTGCGGCCTCTGACCCGGCGCCGATCTCACCTGGCTCCTTGGTTTACTGAGGAGCTGAGGGAGATGAAGCGCTGGAAAAGATGCCTAGAAAGTAGTTGGAGGGCCAGTCGCACTGAATCTGACCGGACACTGGTAAAATCTCACATTAAGAATTACCTAGTGGCGATAAAAGCAGCGAAATGCACTCATCTTGCTGCTCTTATTGTGTCATCAGATAACCGCCCGGCCACCCTGTTTAGGGTGACCCGCTCCCTGCTCCACCAGGAAGCGAGGGAGGACCCCTTGGAGGGAAGAGCCGAGGATTTTGTTCAGTATCTGTATGACAAAATCACTCAGATTCGGGAAGATCTGGACTCCAACTGGGTAGATCCAGCGGGGATGACGGAGGCAGGTCCTGAGAATGTTATCTGGGATGAGTTTGATTCTGTGACCCCTGAGGACGTGGACAGGATTCTGGGTAGACTGAATGTGACCACATGTTTGTTGGACCCGTGCCCCTCCTGGTTAGTGCTGGCTTCCCGGGAGGTGACGCGAGGCTGGCTCCAGGGGATGATAAATGCTTCATTGAGTGAGGGTGTCTTTCCCGCCGCCTTGAAAGAGGCGGTGGTTAGACCTCTCCTCAAGAAGCCTTCCCTGGACCCGGCAATATTGGCTAATTATCGTCCAGTCTCCAACCTTCGCTTTGTGGCAAAGGTTGTTGAGAGTGTGGTTGCACGACAGTTTCCCCAGTACCTGGATGAAACGACGTATCTAGATCCGTTCCAGTCGGGTTTCAGGCCTGGGTACAGCACGGAAACGGCATTCGTCGCGTTGGTGGATGATCTCTGGAGGGCTCGGGACAGAGGTTGCTCCTCTATCCTGGTCCTATTAGATCTCTCAGCGGCTTTTGATACCATCGACCATGGTATCATGCTGCACCGGTTGGAAGGGTTGGGGGTGAGAGGCACCGTATTACGGTGGTTCTCCTCCTTTCTCTCCGACCGGTCGCAGTCTGTGTTGACAAGGGGGCAGAGGTCGACCCCGAGGCCCCTTATATGTGGGGTGCCACAAGGATCGGTCCTCTCGCCCCTTTTGTTCAACATTTATGTGAAGCCGCTGGGCGAGATCATCCGTGGTTTCGGGGTGGAGTACCATCAGTACGCTGATGACACCCAGCTGTACATCTCCACCCCAGACCACCCCAACGATGCCCTTGAAGTGATGTCCCGGTGCCTGGAGGCCGTACGGATCTGGATGGGGAGAAATAGGCTCAGACTCAACCCATCCAAGACCGAGTGGCTGTGGTTTCCGACGTCCCGATATAGTCAGCTGGTGCCATCGCTGACTATTGGGGGCGAAGCATTGGCCCCCACGGAGAGGGCTCGCAACTTGAGTGTCCTCCTGGATTCACGGCTGTCTTTAGAAGAGCACTTGACAGCCGTGACCGGGAGGATTTTTCATCAGGTTCGCCTGATTCGCCAGTTGCGTCCCTTTCTGGATCGGGACTCGTTACGCATGGTCACTCATGCCCTCGTCACCTCCCGTCTGGACTATTGTAACGCTCTCTACATGGGGCTCCCCTTGAGGAGCACTCGGAGGCTCCAACTAGCGCAGAGTGCGGCCGCGCGGGTGGTGATGGGAGCAATGTGCCGCTCCCATGTAACGCCTCTCCTGCGCGAGCTGCACTGGCTCCCGGTGGTCTTCCGAGTGCGCTTCAAGGTTTTGGTTATCACCTTTAGAGCGCTCCATGGCTTAGGACCTGGCTATTTGCGAGACCGCCTGCTACCACCAATAGCCTCCCACCGACCAGTACGCTCCCATAGAGAGGGGCTCCTCCGGGTGCCGTCGGCCAAACAATGTCGACTGGCGGCCCCCAGGGGGAGAGCCTTCTCTGTGGGGCACCTACTATCTGGAACGAGCTCCCCCCCCGAGATACGGAGGATTCCGGATCTGCGTACATTCCGTCGCACGCTTAAGACGTTCTTATTTCAACAAGCTGGCCTGACCTAAACTTTTCCTCTTTTAAATGGAAATTTTAAATTTGGTTTTAAATTATTGGGGTTTTAAAATGGTCAGCCAAATTTATTTAATTTGTTTTATCTCTATTTTAAATTTTGTATTTATATGTTTTATTTTATGGCTGTTCACCGCCCTGAGTCCTTCGGGAGTAGGGCGGTATACAAATTTAATAAAATGAAATGAAATGAAAAATGGTGCACAGCCAACACTAAAACACACATAATACAAAAAAATTAAAAACAATTTAAAAATATATTAAATAATTTGGCCCCAGTCTTATTGAAAAACTAAAACAACCATTAAAATTCATGTTTGGGCCAGCCCAGCTTGTTGGAACAATAAGGTCTTGATACTTAATAATTAACTGAGCTTTATTAAGATGTTGGATTGTATTATTTGATAAAGAAAAATGTTTATGATTATAATAAGGGGATTTAAAGTAATATTGAGATTATCTTATGTTGTGAAATTTTAAATTTAAAGGATTTAATTTAGAGATGAAAAGGGAAAAATTGAATCTTATTAAGATTAGAGATTAGGATGAAGGGTAATATTGGTTTATAAAAACTAGAGAGAATAAACACGATGGCAAAAAGTGAATATTTAAATTGTGTTGGAGATGACTAAAGATTATATAAATTCGTGAATCGGCCAATACTCTGTTCAGAAAAAATGTATTGTATGTATGTTTGTGTAAAAAAAAACTTTATAAAAAAAACAGTTAGAGGTCACTAAACAAGTGGCTGTAAATCGAGGATTACCTGAATCATCTTGAATGAAGCAGATTCCCCCACCAAGCATAGGTTTCTTGCCTTATGCCCCAAGTCATTTCTTTTCTCATTTTGAAATCTCCGGTTTTCTTTTCTGGCTGGATGGAAGTTCAACCTTGCTCAATTCAAGTTTCAGATTGCAAAACCTTTGATCCCAGCAACGCAGCTGCTGTGGTTAGCCACATTTCTTATAAACCCTGAACCAAGCTGGGTGACTCCTTTGAACTTCTGTTGGCTGGGATTATACAAAAGGCTAAATCCAAACCCAAAATAACAAACCCACATTACAGCTTAATGCCAACGTCCTAAGCGGGGTCTTAATTTGCTTGTTTTCCCTTAAAAAAAAACAACAAACACCCTCATTTCTATTGCCAGTAATGTGGTCCTACGGAAACCACAACTAAAGGGAGGGGAAACAAAATTGAGGATTTATACATACATCTGCCTGGGAAGTATTTTTATTTTGGTATGTGCTTATATTTCAATGCAGTACAAGATGTGCTCCCCACAAAGGCCACCTGTAGATTAGGTTGGACTGAGATATAAGTAGTCCTCGACATATAATTATTTTTCTGACTATAAGATGCACCGGAGTATAAGAAGCACCAAGATTTCGAAGAGGTCATCTTTAACTGTGCAGAAATGGACAAGACTCACTTTGGAACTCAAGGAAAAAAGCGAAACTAAGTACTACAAAATCTGGGCACAATTTTATGATTGGATAGATAACAAGAGGGTAGCCAAGGCAATTGTATAGTGTTAGACCAAAAATATAGATGTTATTATAGATAAATGCATGTTTAAGAAATAAATATTCAGAAATAAGGGGAAAAGTATTAATATCATACCATATTATGCTTAAATAGTGAACAAAGCTTAAGAACTATATGTTTATATGAGTACTAATATTATTGTAAAGTGACGGAAGGTGTTTGGAACCAGTGATGTCATATCTATGTCCAATGTTTTTTAAATTTTGTATTATTAATAAAAAAAACTTTCATATACATATACATACATACATACATACATACATACATACATACATACATATATAAGATTTCAAAAAGGTAAACAAGAAAAAAAAGTTTTAGCCCTCCCCGGGCCCCAGGAGCACTTTGTAGGCCTCTCAAACCCTCTGTGCATCCCGTTTTTGTGAAAAATGGGCCTCTTTTTGGCAAAAATGGGACGCGCGGCCGGGGGGGGGAATCAGGAGGCCAAAAATGGCTGTATTCGGTCTATAAAATGCATCAACATTTTCACCTTCTTTTAGGGGGGAAAAAAGTGCGTCTTATACTCCGAAAAGTACAGTAGTTACTGTTTAAACCTTAAAGTCACAGCGGCACTGAAAAAAGTGACTTGTGATCGTTTTTCACACTTATGACCATTGCACCATCCCCCATGATCACGTGATCCAAATAAAGATGCATGTATTTATGACGGTTGCGGTGTCCCAGGCAGTGGTGAAATGTAAAATGTGTTACTACCAGTTCTGTGGGCGTGGCTTTGGGGGGGGGGTAATATGACTGAGTGGGCGTGGCCAACTTTTTTTTTTTTTTTACTTTTAAAACCATTTTTTCTACAACCTCTTCGGCTGAAGAGGTTGTAAAAAAAATGCTTTTAAAGCCTCTGACGATCCCAGATGACTTGCTTGATCGGAAGAGGCTTTCTTTCTTTTTTTAAAACCTCTGATGATCCCAGCTGACTTGCCTGATCTGAAGAGGCTTTCTTTTTTTTTTTCAAAGCCTCTGATGATCCCAGCTGAGCCGCGCGGTCATCAGAAGCTTTTTTTTTTTTTTACTTTTAAAAGCATTTTTTCGGCCAAAGAGGTTGTAGAAAAAATGCTTTTAAAAATTAAAAAAAAGCCTCTGATGATTGCGCGGCTCAGCTAGGCAATGGGGGGGGGCAGAGATTTTTGCTACCAGTTCTCCGAACCACCTGCCTCAATCGCTACCAGATCAGGCAATCTGGTCCGAACCGGGAGCATTTCACCCCTGGTCCCACGGTCACGTGATCTCCTTCTTCGACCTTCTGATGAGCGAAGTCAACGGGGAAGCCGAATTCACTTAACAACCGGGCTATTAACTTAACAGCTGCGGTGATTCACTTAACAGTTGTGGCAAGGAAGGTGGTAAAAGGTGGCGAAAAACTCACTTAATTATCTTGTTTTTGCGATGGAAATTGTGGGCTCAATTCTGGTCGTAAGTCGAGGACTACCTGTATGATTGGCCCACTGTCAACCAACAATCTTCTACGACTAAGGGAGAACTAGAACCCGGGTCTACATCATGCAGGATCTTGCCCAGAGAGGGAGGGATATTCTCAAAGCTCTGCAGGAGCTTCAATGTCTGAAAGAGAGCTTAAATCCAGGTTCTCCAATCTCGAATCCAGCACCTTCACCATGGCTCTTGGGTTGAGAATGGCATGGAATGGCATGGGAATTGTTGCCTTGGAGCAAATCAGGGAACCCGCTGCCCACTTCTGGTGGCCTATTTCTAAGACTAAAATTGACACTTTCCCATTTATTTCTTGGGAACAAGATCCGAGGTTCATGAATAGCTAAGGCTTCTCTCTCAAATGGAGAAGTTCTACCCTCTCTTTGCAGGCACAGATGGGAGAAATTTGGGGCTTTAAATAGGGGATGTTAAGGTAAAGGTTCCCCTCGCAAATATGTGCTAGTCATTCCTGACTCTAGGGGGCGCTGCTCATCTCTGTTTCAAAGCCGAAGAGCCAGCGCTGTCCGAAGATGTCCGGTCATGTGGCCGGCATGACTCAACATCAAAGGCGCACGGAACGCTGTTACCTTCCCACCAAAGGTGTCCCCTAATTTCCTACTTGCATTTTTTTTACGTGCTTTCAAACTGCTAGGTTGGCAGAAGCTGGGACAAGTAACGGGAGCTCACCCCGTTACACGGCGCTAGAGATTCGAACCGCTGAAAGGCCAACCTTTCGATCGACAAGCTCAGCGTCTTAGCCACTGAGCCACCGCGTCCCCTATACATTCCTCTTCTACTTTTCTCCAAAGGGAGTGTCTTTATGGATACTTTAAATTATTCAGGATATCCTCAATCCTGATATCCTACATTAAAATCCTAAATTCCTATATGTTAAACATCCTCGAGATATTTCGCAATCTAACAAAAAAACAGAATTCTGCCAACTTTTATGATTTTTTTTTACAAATCTGCTTTATGGAGATATAGGTAGTCCTCGGCTTACAACTACGATGGAGCCCAAAATTTCCACTGCTAAGCAAGACAGCTAAGTGAGGTTTGCCTCATTTTATGACCTTTCTTGTCCCAGTTGTTAAATGAGTCACTGCAGGTTATTAAGTTAGCAATGCAATTGTTAGGTGGATCTGGCTTTCCCCACTGACTTTGCTTGTCAAAAGGTCACAAAAAGGGGATCACGTGACAACACTGCAACCGTCATAAGTATGAACCACTTGCCAAACGTCTGGATTTTGATCACATGATCGTAGGGATGCTGCAAAGGTCATAACTCTGAAAAACGATCGTAAGTCACTTTTTCCGATGTCGTCGTAACTTTGAATGGTCACTAACTGAGCTGTTGTAAGTCAAGGACTACCTGTATCTGTTCCATGAGGTATATGGATTAGCAGTTTGCTTCTGGACTCAAATCACAGTTGATTAATTATTCCCACAACGATGAATTGTTCTCATTGTCAATGATTAATTGTTCTCACTCTCTCCTTAGTTCTAGCTTGCTTCTCTCTTTGTTGTTTTGTTAATTCTTCAGCATTTCTTTATTGTTTTGTGAGTCTTTGGCAGGATGTTATTTGCCCTATTCTAAAATCAAGACAAAGGAAGAGATGATTCCAAGTAGGTTAGCATTTTACCTGCGGATGAAAATCCTAAATTTACAGAGGCAACTGCCAAGATTTTTAACTACAGCTATAAAAACAAGGTCCTTAGTAACCCAAGTAAGTTGGAGTTGAAAGCGTTTTCTGTAATATTTATTAAATTATCTCATTTGTTAAATAAAATGCCAAAGTTTAGATTTGATTTGATTTGCAGCTTTCTATTTGGACCATGTGGCCATAAATAATATTTTTTTTTAAAGAAAAGAAACTTTGCTCCTTTCCTTCACTATGCCATAGCCAATGATTTATCAGATATTGGATATAAAAAGCAGTCCTTGATTTCTGACTGAAGGTCAGGTGTCATCACATTTTCAAGTACTACTAGAGAGAGAGACACACACACAAAACCTTTTTTCTATCTACTCTCTCTGCTCCATTTACAATTTAAGAAACCCAGATTCTCTCCCTCCCACTTCCATTTACTAATTACTGTGAGCTAATTAGCCTGAGTGACTTTCATAGATTATTTACTTCTCACATGTGTCTCTCATCTTCCTTCCATTATGGCGTACTTAAGTTTTTCCTGGCAATCTAGATCCTAGATCAGTGATGGCTAACCTTTTTGCCATCGTGTGCAAAAGTGGGGGGAGTGCGGGGGGGGGTCACTCGTGCACGTGTCCACACCGATAATTCTATGCGCCCCGCCCCCCCCAGCGTGCATGCGTGTGCAACCTCCCCAGCTCCCCCCACTTTTGGCATGTGATGGCAAGGTAGGCCCGTTTTTCACTCTCCCCAGGCTCCAGAGCCTTCCTAGGAGCCTGGGGAGGGCAAAAATGGCCTTTCCCACTCCTCCAGAGGCCCTCTGGAGGCTGGAAACAGCCTTTTTCCTAACTTCTGGTAGGCCCAAAAGGCCCGAAAATCAGCTGGATGCATGCCGGAGCTGAGCTTGCGTGCCCACTGATATGGCTCCGTGTGCCACTTGAGGCACTCGTGCCATAGGTTCGCCATCACGGTCCTAGATGATGACAAACCCCAACTTTCTCACCTTCTCGTGTTCAACACAGCCCTCTGGCCATCAAGCCAGACTGACTCAAGCTACACAGACGATACCACTGTACTGGGTCTTATTACAGGCGGAGATGAAACAGCGTAAGGGGGGGGGGTTCAAAAATAATTCACATGGTGCTTACAAAACAACCTGCACCTGGGGTTTTGTTTTTTTTTACCGCAGGCTGTGGCGGGATGTGCTCCGAATTAACATCCTTCAAATAAGCATCCAAAGATTAAGAAATTTGGCTGGGGAAAAAAACCCTCAAGGTCAGCTGATAAGTGAAAGGCACTTTCATTTATTAAATCCTACCTTTTCTGAAAGCAAAATCTACCAAATTTACAAAGGAGGTCTACCTAATTCTATGCTTGCAATAACAATCCTAGTTAGACGTGCAACTGACTCTCCATGCTCCAAATTTTAACACTTAACATCTGTTCTGGCTGTCTGAAGAGCAAGTCTCAGAAAGTTAGGCAGCAAACTTGATTTAAATTTAACTTAGTTTAAATTAAGAGTCATTGACAGAGATGGATGGCTACAGAAACTGATAAACAATCCACATTACTGAAAACATGGTTTAATGAATAAATCACAACTGGTTGGGTACACAGAGTTCATTGTCCCATAACTCTTGTTTTATGTCTTACACTTCCAGATGAACCAGTCAGGAAACATGACTAAGTGAGCTAATTCTACTTTATTGTAAAGCCAGGTTAACCTAATCTTACAAATCTGAAGGTGTAACTCTCCTGTCACCATTTTCAAGCAACTGAACAATTAGGGACAGTCCTTCCTAAGTTTCTTCCTCTGACCGTTGAGTCACTGAGGGCACCTATCACTCTTATCTGATTGTTTCCTAGGCACCATCTCTTCCCTTCATTCCTCAAGGTCATTTCCACATCCCATTACAGTTTATGCCCTGAGTTCACACCATGTTTAATTGATTTGATTTGTCAAACATGAAATCTTATTTCATTCTTTGACAAAGTGACTAAATTAGTGGACCAGTGAAATGCACTGAACACAGTATACTTGGGTTCAGTAAGGCAGTTGACAAAGTAGACCATAAACTACTTCTTGGTAAACTAAAAAAAAAAAAGAAAAAGATGGGATAGACACAGGGATGGGATTCAGCCAGATCGGTCCGGTTTGGGCAAACTGGATGTTAATTTTAATCTGGATTGCTGAACCAGTAGTTACAAGGACTGGCTGACCCCGCCCACCCCTCCCCTGCCAGGAGTCTCCACACAGCCCGTTTTGGATGCGAGGTAAGTGCAGGGACTGCGCGCATGCTCTAGGACCATGATGGCGAACCTATGACACGGGTGATACAGGTGGCACGTGGAACCATATTGGTGGGCACGCAAGTGTTGCCCTAGCTCAGCTCCAGAGCGCATGCGCGCACCGGCCAACTAATTTTCAGGCCTTCCAGTCTCACCGGAAGTCAGGAAACTGGCTGTTTCTGGCCTCCGGAAGGCTTCCGGGGGGATGGGGAAGGCTGTTTTTGCCCTCCCCAGGCTCCTAGAAAGCCTCTGGAGCCTGGGGAGGGGGAAAAACTGGCCTACTGGGCCCACCATGCCATCGCGTGCCAAAAGCAGGGGAAAGTGTGGGGAGGTCATGTGCGCATGGGCGGGAGGGCGGGGCACATTGAATTATGGATGTGGGCACCCCCCCACGACCCCCACGCTTTTGGCACGCAACGGCAAAAAGGTTAGCCATCACTGCTCTAGGACGACGAAAAACAGGCCTACTGGAAGTAACAGAAGTCCAGAAATGGGCCCATTTTCCGCCTCCGGGGGGCCTCTGGTGCCCAGGGGAGACGTTTTTGCCCCCCTGGAGGCTCCAAGAAAGCCTCCAGAGCCTCAGGAGGGCAAAAACAAACACCCCACCCCCCGTGGTGCAGGAGGCCACGTATGCCACCACCCATGGCCACGCCCACCCAGCAACCAAGCAGCGAACCGGTTGTTAAATTTCTCAATCCCACCCCTGGATAGACAGCATCACCACCAGATGGATTTGTAACTGCCTGACAAACTGTACTCAATCAGTAGTCCTTAATGGTACTACGTCTACATCAGTGGTGGGATTCAAATTTTTTTAGTACTGGTTCTGTGGGCGTGGTTTGGTGGCCATGGCATGGCATGGCATGGCTTGGTGGGCATGGCAGGGGAAGGATACTGTAAAATCTCCATTCCCACCCCACTCCAGGGGAAGGTTACTGCAAAATCCCCATTTCCTCCCGATCAGCTGGGACTCGGGAGGCAGAGAATAGATGGGGGCGGGGCCAGCCAGAAGTGGTATTTACCGGTTCTCTGAACTACTCATAATTTCCGCTACCGGTTCTCCAGAACTGGTCAGAACCTGCTGAATGCCACTTCTGGTCTACATGTAGAGGAATAAGCAGTGGGGCACCCCAAGGTTCCATTTTAGGCCCAGTACTCTTCAATATCTTCATACATGATCTAGACAAGGAAATAGAAGGGGAACGCATCAAAATTGCAGATGACACTAAGCTGTCAGGAATAGCCAACACTCCAGAAGGCAAGCTCAAGATCCAGATGGAGCTCAACAGACTTGAACACTGGGCCCTATCTAACAAAATGAAATTCAATATAGGTAAAAGTAAGGTTTTACTCTTACGTAAGAAAAACCAACAGCGTAGGTAGGTATTGTTGTAGACGATGTGAAACTTGGCTTAATGCCAGTAACTGTGAGAGGGATCTTGGAAGTCCTAGAGGAGAATAACTTAAATATGAGCCAGCAATGTGTGGCAGCAACCAAAAAAGCCAATACAGTCCTGGCTTGCATTAACAGAGGGACAGAATCAAGATCACATGAACTATTAGTACTGCTTTATAAAGCCTTGGTAAGACCACACTTAGAATACTGCATTCAATTTTGGTCACCATATCATAAAAAAAGATGTTGAGACTCTGGAAAGAGTGCAGAAAAGAGCAATAAAGATGATTGGGGACTCGAGGCTAAAAGCCTGGTTTAGCTCAACAGACAGAAGCACAGGAATTTAACACCAGCTGTCTGCAATTAAAGTAAGATCTCGCCAGGCTCAAGGTTGACTCAGCCTTCCATCCTTTCTAAGGTAGGTAAATTGAGGACCCAGTTTGTGGGGGCAATAAGCTGACTTTGTATAAATATACAAAAGTATGAAGGCTTTTGCTTAACGCACTATAAGCCGCCCTGAGTCTCCGGAGAAGGGCGGCATATAAATCAAAAAAAAAAAAAAACACAAACATATAAAGAACAGTTGCAGGAAATTGGTATATCTAGTCTAGTGAAAAGAAGGACTAGGAGTGACATGATAGCAGTGATCCAATAGTTGAAGGCTGCCACAAAGAAGAGTCAGTCTATTCTCCAAAGCACCAGAAGGCAAGATAAGAACAATGGATGGAAACTAATCGAGGAGAGAAGCAACCAAGAACTAAGGAGAAATTTCCTGACAATAAGAACAATTAATCAGTGGAATAACTTGTAGTCCAGAAGTTTATTTTATTTTATTTTTATATGCCGCCCTTCTCCGGAGACTCAGGGCGGCTTACAAGGCGTTAAGCAATAGCCTTCATCCTTTTGTATATTTTATACAAAGTCAGCTTATTGCCCCCACAAACCGGGTCCTCATTTAAACCCACCTTAGAAAGGATGGAAGGCTGAGTCGACCTTGAGCCTGGTGAGAATTGAACTCGCAGTAATTGCAGGCAGCTGGATGTTAAATGCTGCCTTAGTAGGAGGCATTAGCCTCCTACGCCACTCAGGCTCCAGTTGTGGATGCTCCATCATTGGAGGCTTTTAAGACACCAGACAGCCACTTGTCTGGAATGATATAGGGCAGTGATGGCGAACCTTTTCGGCACCAAGTGCCCAAACAGGGAACGAACATGCACATGCATTAGTGCCAGCCAGCTGATCTTCGCGAGCTCTATCGCGCGCGAAGACCAGTTGGCTAGCATGCATACCCGTGGTGGAAACCCGAAGACTAGGTGGCTAGCGCTGGTCTTCAGGTTTTTAGTGCTCCGGCACCTGCATGTATATCAGCCAGTTGGTCTTCGCATGCACCGGATAGCCGGAAACCCGAAGACCAGGTGGCCAGCACTGGTCTTCGGGTTTCCGGTGCTCCGGCACACACAAAGATCAGCTGGCTGACGTGGATGAACACACCAGAAACCAAATGATCAGCTGGCAACGGCGTGCATGCCCACAGAAAAGGCTCTGCATGCCACCTCTGGCATGCGTGCCATAGGTTCGCCATCACAGGTAGAGGGTTTCCTGTTTGAACAATGGATTGGAATCAGGGGTGAAATGCTCCCGGTTCGGTCCGGTTCGCCCAAACTGGTAGTAAAAAAAAAAAAAAGGCTACTGGTTCGACGAACCGGTAGTAAGAAATGTTTTTTTAAAAAAGTTCCGACGATCAGCTGAGCAACGTGCGATCGTCGGAACTTTTATTTTATTTTTTTTACTTTTGAAGCATTTTTTAAAATGCTTTAAAAAGTAAAAAAAAAAAAAAAAAAAAAAGTTCCGAAGATCGCGCATCGCTCAGATGATCATCGGAATTTTATTTTATTTATTTATTTATTTATTTATTTTATTATTTTATTTTATTTTATTTTATTTTATTTTATTTTATTTTATTTTATTTTATTTTATTTTATTTTATTTTATTTTATTATTTTATTTTATTTTATTTTATTTTATTTTATTTTATTTTATTTTATTTTATTTTATTTTATTTTATTTTATTTTATTTTATTTTATTTTATTTTATTTTATTTTATTTTATTTTATTTTTTATTTTATTTTATTTTATTTTATTTTATTTTATTTTATTTTATTTTATTTTATTATTTTATTTTATTTTATTTTATTTTATTTTATTTTATTTTATTTTATTTTATTTTATTTTATTTTATTTTATTTTATTTTATTTTATTTTATTTTATTTTATTTTATTTTATTTTATTTTATTTTATTTTATTTTATTTTATTTTATTTTATTTTATTTTATTTTATTTTATTTTATTTTATTTTATTTTATTTTATTTTATTTTATTTTATTTTATTTTATTTTATTTTATTTTATTTTATTTTATTTTATTTTATTTTATTTTATTTTATTTTATTTTATTTTATTTTATTTTATTTTATTTTATTTTATTTTATTTTATTTTATTTTATTTTATTTTATTTTATTTTATTTTATTTTATTTTATTTTATTTTATTTTATTTTATTTTATTTTATTTTATTTTATTTTATTTTATTTTATTTTATTTTATTTTATTTTATTTTATTTTATTTTATTTTATTTTATTTTATTTTATTTTATTTTATTTTATTTTATTTTATTTTATTTTATTTTATTTTATTTTATTTTATTTTATTTTATTTTATTTTATTTTATTTTATTTTATTTTATTTTATTTTATTTTATTTTATTTTATTTTATTTTATTTTATTTTATTTTATTTTATTTTATTTTATTTTATTTTATTTTATTTTATTTTATTTTATTTTATTTTATTTTATTTTATTTTATTTTATTTTATTTTATTTTATTTTATTTTATTTTATTTTATTTACTTACTTACTTACTTACTTACTTACTTACTTACTTTTTAGGCATTTTTTTTTTACTCCTGGTTCTCCAGAACCGGTAGTAAAAATGCTTTTAAAAAGTAAAAAAATCACAGCTGCGGCACGCGATCATCAGAGCCTTTTTTTTTTTTTTTACTTTTAAAAGCATTTTTTTACAACCTATAGTTTGTAAAAAAAATGCTTTTAAAAGTAAAAAAAAAAAAAAGGCTCTGCTGATCACAGCTGTGGCGCGTGCTCCGAAGATTGTGCGGCACGGCTGATCACCCCCCCCGGCGCGCTTTTATACTTACCCCATGCTTCCTTTTGGTGTGCACTGCGTGTGCGCGCGCACACCTCACATTTGGTGCATGGTGGGCACTGCGCATGCCTGTGTAAAGCATGCATTTGGCGCGCAGCACGCATGCGCAGCCAGCAAACCGGTAGTAAACCGGTTCAGATTTCACCACTGGTTGGAATAGAAGATCTCCAAAGTCCGTTCCACTTCTGTTATTCTATCTGATATTCTGTTTTAGAAACCACAGATTATCTCCAGGTCAACCTAGGTCTCTGGAGCTTCCAATGGTGCGCTCATCATAACAATTATTCAAGTACTTACAAGACCGCCTTCTGCCACCAATAGCCTCTCGCCGCCCAGTACGCTCCCATAGAGAGGGGCTTCTCAGGGTGCCGTCAGCCAAACAGTGTCGACTGGCGGCCCCCAGGGGGAGAGCCTTCTCTGTGAGGGCACCCACCATCTGGAACGAGCTCCCCCCAGAGATACAGAAGATTCCGGATCTGCGCACTTTCCGCCGTGCCCTCAAAACATTCCTGTTTCAGCAGGCCGGCCTGGTCTAACTTTCCCTTTATATTGCTTTTTGATTTTATTTTAAACTGGGATGTCTTGAATTATCTAGGACCAGAGTGTTCAGTATATTTTAATTGGTTTTTTATTAACGTTTGTATTACATGTATTTTTATCGTTCGCTGTTCACCGCCCTGAGTCCCTCAGGAATAGGGCGGTATATAAATTTAATAAATAAATAAATAAAAAATAAATAAATTAATCAATCCTGCTGTCAGTTATCCTCTTCTTCCTCCTTCCTTCAGGTTCATACCTTACACTAAACCAAAACAAAGAAATCCACACGACAATTGAGCCTACTGGGCCAATCCAACCAGAAGTGGCGAGAATCGGGAAGTGGCTGAGCCAAGAGGCAAAGATGGGCCTTGTAAACCAGTTCCAGCAGATGTAGATGTCCTGTGTAGATGTGTGAGGTATGATGGGAACTGTAATCCAAGGCAGAAGGCCTCAAATTAAGTGTTCTGTCCCCGTCTCACACACGCACCCCCACAGACAGTCAATAGTGAAATAAACCAGCCGACAAAGGTTTCTCTAAGAGCAGAATTGGCAGCAACCCAGTGGCTGGCTGCCAAGAGTCTTTTACTTATGAAGGGAGTGTTTTTCAAACCCAACACACAACAGATGAGAGAATATTCAAAAAGTCCAGCAATGCAGAGAGGTTTGTTCAATATCAGTTTTTGCTCGTCACAGAGTCTGAATGGCCACCACACCCCTTTTTATACCCTGTGGGGTGTGGTCCAGTGACTCAGCCTAATCCCTGGCACGCCTCTTCCTCTGCTGCGCGTGCTTATCTCGGCGACGCTGTCAAGGGTCCAGCCAAGACTCATCATCATCATCATTACTGTCCACCTGTGGCTGCGTGGAAGTGCTTGCCCCCCCCGGGCCTATCTTTTGGCCTTTGGAGGACACCGGAGGCATTGCCAGAGAGGAGGGTCCTGGAGAGGGAGGCCTTGCCAACTCCTCTCCTTCACTCTCGGAGTCCTCTCCTGCCGATGACACAGGCTCGGTGATTGGAGCCACATCATTAAGAGAGACTGAGATACACCCAATCTGTTCACACTTCCTCATTATTGCTATATTTGAGGAAACGGGCAATTTATTAAAGTGTTTGTGGGTTTAGTTAGTAGTTCTAATTATCTTGGTTTCCTGCAACAGTTGTTTAAATCTCTTTTCCTAACATTGTTTTTCTGCTGCATCCCAGTGATGTCTATGGAGCTTCTGAGTCATCCAGGTCATGATTGTCCGAAAGGTGCTTTTTCAAGAAGCAACTGGACTTTCTGGTTTTTCTTTGAAGACTTTTCACTTCTCATCCAAGAAGCTTCTTTAGCTCTGACTGGAATGGTGGGGAATGGAAGGATTTCAGATAATGAAAAACACTTCAGAAAGTTGGAAAGGAAGTCAAAATAATGATTCTGACGCCCGCAAACCAATAGAAATGTCAACATTTCCACCTGTTAGCTGCCAAACATACCTTAAGGAGGACAGGTAGAAGCTTGCTGGTTTGCAAACTGAAAAACACGCCACTGTAAAACAGGCTCCTTAGATTTTGCAACCTAATTTGAATCTGCCAGTGAGTTTAGGAACCTTGCAGGTTGCAAGGCCAAAGTGTTGTGGCCCGCCAGCGACCAGCGAAGCTGGTGGCAGACTCAGATAGTGAGGAGGTTGGGGAGGACCATGGGCCAGTCCTGGAGTCTGGGGAAGGCTCTGACAAGTGCTCTGCGTCGGAGGCAAAGAGGGGGCCAGGGCCATCCGACAGTTATCAGCTGCCTTCGGAGTCAGATATCAGTGAGGCAGAAGAACAGCTGGAGCCTGTTCCCAGTGTGCACATGTGCAGAGCTGCCAGGAGAAGGGAGCAGCTAAGGAACAAGGGCCGACTCAGGAGTAAAGCCACAGTTGGACAGTGAATGGCCCCTCCCATAGGGAATAAAAAGGAGCGAAAGGGGAGTGGAGTTTGCAGGAGACAATTAGTTCAATTCATTAGGGTGAAGATCTGTTCCTGATTTCTTGCCAAGTAATTGCTGCTACAGCCTGGCATTTGGAAGATACCAGCCTAGCCACTCTCCAAGGCTAATAAAGGTTTGTTAGTTGTGAAATCTCATGAAAGACTGTTTGCCGGGACTTTGCTAGAAAGGAATTCCCTTTAATCTAAATAAAATTCCCCTTAATCTAAATAAAATCAGGACGAGGAGCCTGTTTTATGATCTTGGGAGGCCTCAGAACGAAGAGGGGTGAACCTTTTCCTCATACCGCTTGTTCTCAACTTACAACCGTAATCGGCCCCGGAATTATGGTTGTAAGTCATGGTAGTCATTAAACAGGTTACCATGTGACTGCGTCCAATTTTACAACCTTTACAAAACTGGTCACGAAGCAAAAAAGCATGGTTGTTAAGCGAATAACATGATCATTATTTATTTATATTTCTTTATTAGATTTTTTACCCGCCTTTGTGACTTTTACAAGTGACTCAAGGCGGCAAACATACATAATACTCCTTCCTGCTCCTCTTTTTCCCCGACAATAATAACCCTGTGAGGTGGGTTGGGCTAAAAGGAGCTGGTGAGGGGGCGGGGAACTGGCACAAAGTCACCTAGTGGGTTTTCATGCCTAAGGGGAAACTAGAACTCACAGTCTCCTGTTTTCTAGGCCGGCACCTTAACCGCTACACCAAATGGATTCTTCCTTACCCGAACGCTGCAATTATTAAACAAACAGTTTTAACTAACGGGCAATTTTTTGTGTTTGTTTGTTTGCTGGAAACTGGACATAGATACCAGTTTCCAGCTATAAATGCCAAAAATCGCAATCACGTGATTGCGGGATGCTGCCAAGGGCCGCATCATGAACGCAATGCGTTCATGTGATCACACAAGGGGGAGGATTGCCATTGAATCTTCAAAAAACAGGTCATAAGAAGCTCTGGGTATGACTGTGGTAACTTCAAAGGTTAGTAAGCGTGTGTGTAACTATCTATCTATCAATCTATCAATCAATCTATGAATTATTCTATTCTACTCTACTCTATTCTACTCTACTCTAGAGTAGAATATTCTAATCTTATTGCATTCTTTGACAAAGTAACAAAATTAGTGGACCAGAGGAGTGCTGTCGATATAATTTACTTTGACTTCAGTAAAGCATTTGATAAAGTAGACCATAACCTACTACTAGATAAAGTAGAAAAATGTGGGTTAGACAGCATCATCACCAGATGGATTCATAGCTGGCTGACCAACCGCACTCAACGTGTAGTCCTCAATGGAATTGCATCTTCATGGAGGGAAGTATGCAGTGGAGTCAGTAAAATGAGGACCCAGATTGTTGGGGGGCAAATATGCTGACTCTGTAAACCGCTTAGAGAGGGCTGTAAAGCACTGTAAATTGGTATATAAGTCTAAGTGCTATTAGCTAGAGAAGAGAAAAAGCACTGTTTTCAAACTAGAATTGCAAAAGAGGATTTTAAACAAATGTGGGTGCGGACTAAGGACGTTAGGAAGTATAGAACAGACTATCAAAGAGTCTAGGACTTTTCGCCTCGGTCTCTTCGCCTTACCTGTTTCACCTTAAGGTTTTCGCCTCTGCGTTATTAGCCACAAACTTTTCTCCTCGGCTGACACGCCCACAGTCTTTTGCCCCGGCACATTAGCACATCGAGTCCCTGCACCGATTGGCTGGGTGCGAATTGTCCTGGGAGGCCAAAGGTCCGACACAAACTATACTTCGATGAATGGGCCCCGGCTCAGGGACTGGGACGGAGGGGCCGTGGCCGATGTGCCAGGGCGAAAGGCTGCGGGCGTGTCAGCTGAGGACAAAATTTTTTGGCTAATAACGCAGAGGCGAAAACCTTAAGGTGAACAGGCCAGGCGAAGAGACCGAGGCGAAAAGTCCTACTCTGCTATCAGAGGCTCAGGATTAAACTGGGAAATCTTTGGGTGTTCTCTGAGCTTGGTCCTTTGTTTGCAGACTTTTAATTACCCAAGTAGATAACATCATCAGAACACCCAGGACGCCACGTGTGAAAACATGAAAACCCAGGATAATAATTAATTCCTAGAGAAAAAAGAGCCAGTTTCGTCTAGTGGTTAAGGCATTACGCTAGAAACCAGGAGCTGTGGGTCCTAATCCTTGCCTGAGGTATGGAAGCCAGCTGGGTGACTTTGGGTCCTTCCTTCTCTCTCAGCCCAATTTACCTCACAGGTTTGTTGTGGAGAAAATAGGAGGATGAAGGAGCATCAGGTATGTTCGCCACCTGATGATTTATAACCATAATAATAAAGGCGGGATCAAAATAAATGTATATAATATTCAGAGCTCAGCTTGGAAAAGCAATAGAAAAACCTTCGTTCACTTACAGATCCAGATCTTCTGGCAGTCTAGAACAGGGATTAAACGTTGCACAAATTTACAATTTTAAGAATGCTGATCCTGCAAGACACTGAGAGCTTCTGCACCGGAGACAAATCCTTTTTGGGTCTAATCACACTTGGCCAAATAAAGTACAGGTAATCCTCGACTTATAACAGTTCATTTAGTAACCATTCAGTGTTACAACAGCACTGAAAAAAGTGATTTATGACCGTTTTTCACAATTAACAAGCATTGCAGCATCTGCCCAGGGTCATGTGATCAAAATTCAGATGCTTGGCAACTGTCTCATATTTATGACGGTTGCAGTGTCCCAGGGTCATGTGAAAAGCTTTTGCGACCTTCTGACAAACAAAGTCAATGGGGAAGACAGGTTTACTTAGCAACCATGTTACTAACTTAATTAGTAACAGTTATTTATTTAACAACTGTGACAGGAAAGGTCGTAAAACAGGGCAAAATTCATTTAACAAATGTATCGCTTAGTGACTTAAATTTTGGGCTCAACTGTGAGTCATAAGTCAAGGAGTAACCTGCATTCAAATTCAATTTCAAATTCTAAACCTTGGCAACTTTCAATTTCCAGAATTGAAGTTGAAATCCACACATCTTAAAGTTGCCAAAGTGGAGCAGCATTTCTCTAAGTGTTTGGTGAAGCTTCCTTCCAGCGCCCCTCCTAAAATCTGGGGATACCCAGCAGCAAAGACTCCCCTAAAAAAGTGGTAAAGAGCCTTTACCCTGACCCTGATTCTTATTTTATATTTCAGTTCCACCCCACTTTCTTTTGCCCAAAGCAATGCACAAAACCCTGGCACAAAGAAGACCAGAGGATAAGAAACAATGGATGGAAACCAATCAAGGAGCGAAGCAACCTGGAATTAAGGAGAAACTTCCTAACAGTGAGAACAATTAACCAGTGGAACAACTTGCCACCAGAATTTGTGGGTGCTCCATCACTGGAGGCTTTTAATCTATCAGAATAGAGCCGGAAGAGGCCTTGGAAGTCTTCTAATCCAACTTGTGACCCTATATATATACCATTTTGGACAAGCGGCTGTCCAGTCCTTTCTTTTTTTTAAAAAAAAGCCCAGTTTTTAAAAATCCCAGCACCCACTACTTCTGGAGGCAACTTCTATTCCCCTGGTTAATTGTTCTCACTTTTAGGAAGTTCCTCCTTAATTCCAGGTTGCTTCTCTCCTTGATTAGTTTAAGAAAAAACATAAAAATGTTTATAATAAGAATGTAGAAATGTATAATATCAAAGATATAATTAAAATATATAGATCTCTATGGGGGGAGAAGGGGGAAAAAGGATAAAGTGGGGGGAGAGAAGAGGAGGAATGAAATGAAGACATAGGGGAAAAAAGACAAAGTAACAGAAGGAAGACCACGATGAAACAATGCTTAAAAATGATAAGCTATCTAATACAAGTAATGGAGAATTATATAAAATATAATATATAATATAAAGATGTACTACGATTGGAGCGATTTAAGTGGATGATATAAATGGTATTGTAAGAAGAAATTCTTCCAGGAAAAGGGTGGATGCTAACTTCCTACAGTATAATATAAATTAATTCAACTTTAGAATATCTAGTATGAAATGAGGGAAGAAACAGCCCTAGTTAAATACATGATTAACTAGGATAATCAATGTACGGGATATACATGAATAAGGCGAAGACACACAAAAGACTTGTAACCCACCGACACGCTGTTTGTGTTGTTTGTAATTGAAGATGGGTTTTTTATTTGTTTTTATTTTTATATTTGTTTAAAAAATAAAAAAAAAATTCCCCCAAAAAATTATATGTTGTATGTTATGTGAATGTCATATATGTGTTATCATAAAATTACAATTTTATTTTTTTTAACAAAAAAAAAAAAAAAAAAACCCAGACACAGCCAGCTACTTGTCTGAAACGGTTATAGGGGGGGGGTTCTACTGCGTGAACAGAGGGTCAGACTAGACGACCTCCAGGGTCCCTTTTCAGCTTTAATTCTGCATTTTAAAAGATGCCCTCCTTTTTGGGTCGCCAACAGCCAGGCTAAATTTAACCCTAGGGAAATCTGCACCGAGGTCCCCCACCCCAACCCCATGGGACCCTCGCCCCTCTCCCCACCCACCTCCCCACCCTTCTCCCCGTTCAACGACCCCCGGACAAACCTACCATACTCGATCCCTCCGGATAGGAAAAGCAGCCCGATGGTGAAGCCGGTCCGTTTCTTCTTCCGTTGGGAATCCATCCATGCGCCTGGCGATCCCGGAGCTCTCCAGGTAACAGAGGCGGAGCGAGGGGGTCCCGGGAGGAGATGCAGCGGGTCCGCCCTCCGACGGGCGCTTGCTTATAGGTCGGCGGACTCAAACCATCCCCGCCCGGCCACCTCTCGCACCTTCTCTCCGCCTAGTTACGCTGCGCACCTGGCTGGTCGGCAACTCCCTCCTTCCTTCCGACCCGGATCGGGACCTGGGAACCCCTCCACCCCACCCCACCCCCGCGAGAGCCCTTTGGGCCGGCCCGCAGGCCCCGGGAGGCATGAGCGAATGGAAGGTACTAAGTTGGAGGTGGGGGGGAAAGGGGGGGACGACCTTCACCAGGGTTGGCGCGGCTTCCGTTTCGGTTGCTTCCCGAATAGGAAAGAGCGGAAACCAAACCGAAAGGACGCACAAGCCCAGGGATTCGGAATGGGTTAATAATTTCAAAATCTATTCCATACAGTGGGTGGTTTACTGTATAAAATACGTTTGTGTATGTGTGTGTATGTGTATATAAGCATATATGCATGTATATAAATATGTATATACATTATATATGTATAATATATGTATATACTATATACATTAGGTATGTATTTAAATTTATATACACATACATATAGTATATATCGGGTGGGCAACTGTGGCCCTTTTACAACCTGTGGACTTCAACTCCCAGAATTCCTGAGACGGCCAAGCTGTCTCAGGAATTCTGGGAATTGAAGTCCACAGGTTGTAAAAGGGCCACAGTTGCCCACCCCTGGTATATATAGATAAGTATATTTGTTTTTCTTTTAGCCAGGTTTCTCCTACGTAACCAAGATTTTTCTTTCTACAGCCCTAGCTCAGTGGAGTCCCATCCACTCGTTTCTGGGCTTTTTTATTTTTCTTCTGGCAGCCAGCAGGCCCTATGCTGTCCTATGCTGCCTAGTGAGAGACTTATATAGATCTATTTCTGGCTCATTAGCCATCATCAGTAAGCCACACCCACATCTCATGTATCCTCCCTGTAAAGGTATATATACACATAATAAAAGTATATTTACACATACGTACAGACATATATATATATGAATATATATGTATACATACATACATACATACATACATACATACATACCGGTAGTGGGTTTCAAAATTTTTTACTACTGGTTCTGTGGGTGTGGCTTGGTGGGCATGGCAGAGAAAGGATACTATAAAATCTCCATTCCCACCTCACTCAGGTAAAGAATACTGTAAAATCCCCATTTCCTCCCGATTAGCTTGGACTCAGGAGGCAGAGAATAGATGGCGGCAGGGCCAATCAGAATTTTTACTACCGGTTCTCTGAACTACTCAAAATTTCTGCTACCTGTTCTCCAGAACTGGTCAGAACCTGCTGAAACCCACCTCTGATACACACACACACACACACACACACACACACATTCATTTAACAACTGTGGCAAGAAAGGTCACAAAATGGGGAAAACTCACTTAACAAATGTCTGGGAGTTTTAACAACATAAATTTGGGGCTCAATTGTGGTCATAAGTTGAGGACTACCTGTAGAATACGTTTGGATATATTTGTATATATTTATGTAATATGTGTAATAGATAAAATTTGTTTATAAAATTGGTGTATATAAAAATACATATAAACATATACCGGTACATACACATACATACATATACTGTGTATATATAAATCTCCGCCCAACTCACTTTACAGAATTGTTGTGGGGAAAATAGAAGGATGAAGGTATGTTCACTGCCTTAACTTATTTATAAAAAAATTATAATAAAAAGAAATCAATATTTATCAAACTTAGGGGACTGGAGGCTAAAGAATGGTACTTGTGCGTCTGTATGTACACACTATGTAAACACACACCAAAAAGGAAGGTATATCTATAGATACAGTATATAGATTTAGTGTTTCTCAATTTAGTAACTTTAAGATATGTGGACTCCAATTTCCAGAATTCTCAATTAGCATTCTAGGTGGGAAATTCTGGAAATTAAGTCCACATATCTTAAAATTGAGAAACACTGATTTAGATGCTATAGATATACAGTCATTATCTCTCAGCCCAACTCACCTCACATTGTTGAGGAGAAAACACAAAACTCTGCATTAAACCCTGATCAAAACTATACATTAAAAATGCAGGATGAAAATACAATAAAAGGAGCCTTGGTGGCGCAGCAGACTAAGGGGCTGTTAACTAGCATCAGCTGCCTGCAATTACTGCAAGTTCGAATCTCACCAGGCTCAAGGTTGACTCAGCCTTCCATCCTTTTGAGGTAGGTAAAATGAGGACCCGGATTGTGGGGGCAATAAACTGACTTTGTATAAAAAAGAACATGGCTGGCGGGGAGGGGGCCGAAAGCCCTACTAAGCAGGTATATACAAAAGTATGAAGGCTATTGCTTAACGCATTGTAAGCCGTCCTGAGTCTCCGGAGAAGGGTGGCGTATAAATTGAACTAATAAATAAACAAACAAACAAACATAAATAAATAAATATAAATAATGCATATACAACATAATAAAAGGGCTATTCAACAACCAAAGAAAAGCATTCAAGGTGGGCTCATAAAAATCCTCAGTCAATGCCTGAGGGAAAAAACACTTTGAAAAGGTAGGTTTATTTCATTTATTATGAAATAAATCAGTCCTGACAGGGGATCGCATTACACATTAAATTATAACCCATATAAACTCCACATTGGAAAATCATGATGTGCAAATCTATCTCTCCTGTTTTGTAATTGATAATTGATACCTTCCAGAGGGGTATACATCTTTAGCAATGTGGTTAGTAATACAGAACGGTTAATTAAATTATGCCCACACAGAAGACTCTAGTCCCAATGTAAAAATTCAATAGGGAGAAATATTTGGGTATCACTCCCATTTTTTTTCATGGACTGGAATGGGGGAGGGGGAGGAGCATGAAACCTAGATCCCACGCATGCAGTTTGGCTCACCCGCCGCTCACCTACAGCTTTGCGGCCCAGTTCCTAAGAGGCCACGGACTAGTATCAGCCCATGGCCCAGGAGCAGCAGGGCATTTGAATTTCTTCTTCCAACTATTTCATATTTAGAAAAATATTTAAATATAGCACAACAAAGAATGTTCTTTCTGCGCCAACTCAGAAAGCTCAAACTGCCCAAGGAGCTGCTGATCCAGTTCTACAGAGGAATTATTGAGTCTGTCATCTGCACCTCCATAACTGTCTGGTTTGGTTCTGCAACCCAACAAGACAGACAGAGACTTCAGAGGATAATTAGAACTGCAGAAAAAAACATGGCTACCAACCTGCCTTCCATGGAGGACCTGTATACTGCACGAATCAAAAAGAGGGCTGTGAAAATATTTACAGACCCCTCACATCCTGGACATAAACTGTTTCAACTCCTACCCTCAAAACGACGCTATAGAGAACTGCACACCAAAACAACTAGACACAAGGACAATTTTTTCCCAAACGCCATCACTCTGCTAAACAAATAATTCCCTCAACACTGTCAAACTATTTACTAAGTCTGCACTACTATTACTATTAGTCTTCTCATCATTCCTATCACCCATCTCCTTCCACTTATGACTGTATGACGGTAACCTTGCTACTGGTATCCTTACGATTTATATTGATATTGTTTCCTGATTGCTTATTTGTAATTTATGACTATCATTAAGTGTTGTACCCTACGATTCTTGATGAACGTATCTTGTCTTTTATGTACACTGAGAGCATATGCACCAAGACAAATTCCTTGTGTGTCCAATCACACTTGACCAATAAAGAATTCTATTCTATTCTATTCTATTCTATTCTATTCTATTCTATTCTATTCTATTCTATTCTATTCTAAATATTTTTCAAAGCTTAGCTTCCAGCACACCCTTCCCAGTCTGAACCCGGGCATTATGTCTGATCCATACATAGCTTTGAAAGGAAACAATAATAAGGATATAATAAATAATGCTAGGATATGATATACTGGTATACTAGATTCTGTAACCATTAGGTTCTTGTAATACACATATGCCTTTGTATTTGTATCACATATATTATGCCTTTATATTTGTATCTCCTGTAACAAACATATTCTGTTATTAGGCCTGTAATGTATCTGGTATTTGTCAAACATATGTCCCTGCCATTTGACCTGAACCCATATCAATCTTCTCCCTGTTTTTTTCTTGTGCCATCTAAGAGCATGGTACTATCTCAGTCTTAATTTATGTTGATCTGGATAGACTCCTACTTTCCAGGGCCAGGGGCCTAAGTGGCCAATTGAGTAAACAAAGAAATGCTCAAAATGACTAATTGGGAAGTTTCTATTCCCCCTTGCAGGGCAACAAGGAATGCACAGGCCTGGATTGGGAGGCCAGAGTTGGGTACTAAGCTGACGTCTCTGAGGGTATAAAAGGACGCCATACCTTCCCCAAGGTGTGGCTATCTCCTCGCATGCATTGTATCTGTATGTTCTGGATATAGTTCCACCCAGTATTTTGTTTTTGGCCATAAATAAAATCTGTTTTTTTGCAAGTCTCGTCTTGAGTCTCTCTCTTTGGCATTCTGGTGACTCAAGTGTATTTTGGAACCTTACAGCTTCCACTTAGTTCCTCTTCCTGTCCATTCTTCCACCAGCTTTGTGGAGGTCAGGTCCATTGCCCAACCTGCTGGGTTGTGCATGAAGTTCCTTGGAGAGTGTCTTGGGCCAGTGTGGCACTACAATTCCCATCATTTCCAGTCAAGGCTGCCCAGAAGGAGGAGTCCTTGCAAAAGGCAAAAGCTCATTCATTTAATCTGCATTTAAAATGCAACTGGTAGACTCTTCCCCCAGTACAGGTAGTCCTCAACTTACAACAGTTCATTTAGTGACCCTTCAAAGTTACAACGGCACCGAAAAAAGTGACTTATGACTGTTTTTCACACTTATGACCGTTGCAGCATTCCCCCATGGTCATGTGATCAAACTTCAGATGCTTGGCCACTGGCTCGTATTTATGACGGTTGCAAAGTCCAGGGGGGTCACGTGATCCCCTTTTGTGACTTTCTGACGAGGAAAATCAATGGGGGATCCAAAGTTCACTTAACAACCACATGACTCACTTAACAACTGCGCTGATTCACTTCGCCAACGTGGCAAGAAAGGTGGTAAAATGGGTCAAAATTCACTTAACACCTGTCTCGGTTAGCCACAGAAATTTGGGGGCTCCGTTATGGTCGTAAGTCGAGGATTACCTTACAGCGCTAATACTAATAGGCTTTTTCAACAGCGATACACATATTCGAGATTTTCATTGGAGCCTTAAAAGAGGGCGGGCTCCGAGCGTCGCGGCAACGTGTGCGCGTGCGCAACTCAAAGACGTCTTCATTCCTCCGGAGGCTCTGCTCGGTTTTGTTTTTGGTTTTTTTGCCTTTTCCTTTCCGCCCCTCCCACGCGGCCTTTCTCCCGAGAACAATATGGCTGGGGCGCCTTCCTTCCATCTGACGTCATCGTCGGGCGCCTGCGCCGGAAGCGGAAGAGCACGAATTTCTAGTATTTTCATGCAACGTGTGGATGCCTTCACGTGCGTTCGCGTGGAGTCGTGTAAGCTGCTCTGGCTCCTAGCAGAGGGCTGGTGTGGCCCTCGGCTCTCCCCTTCCTCGCTTAAATCCTGCGCTCGGCCTGCTCCTCCTCCTCGCCATGGCGGGCATCCTCTTCGAAGACATCTTCGACGTGAAGGACATCGACCCCGAGGGCAAGAAATTCGACCGGGGTGGGGCTCAGTTCGCCTTCCCCCCTCCCTTTCCCCCCCCCAATTATCCCTCCGTTGTGCTTCCGAGGAGGCCTAGATTTTTTTAAAAAAATACAGATTAGCAGAGTTGGAAGGGACCTTAAAGGTCATCTAGTCCAACCCCCCCGCTCATTTCCCCCCCCAACAACAGCCCTGTGAGGTAGGACAGACTTTTGTGGTGCTGAGCAAGCCCCAGGTCCATCAAGAGAGCTGCGTCCCTTGATGTTTTGATTGGAGGCGAACTGCTTATTCCAGCTTTGAAGGCTACAAGTTCTTTAAATGGGGAAGTCGTTTAATGTGTGTTGTTGCAAAACCACTTGGACCTGACCGTGAAATCCCCGTGGACGCAACTTCCAAGTTTGGAAAAACATGACCTTTTTTGGGGGGGGGGAGGGTGGCGACTGGCTTCATTTGGCTAATGTGGCATAGGGGGTAGAATACTTTTTTTTTATTCTTTATTTTATTTTTAAACAAACAAAACATAAAAAATCCATCTTCCATTAACAATTACAAACAGTGTGTCGATCGGTTACAAATCCTTTGTGCTTCGTCCCCATATTCATATTTTACTAAGTATCCAATTTTTCATGTTATCAATCTAATCTATATTTTTCTATCATCATCATCATTTGTCATTTATCTAACGATAATATTTATCTAATATTTTCTGTTTCTCGATGTAGCCTGCCTCACAGGGTTGTTGTAATATAGAAAAGAATTATTGTTGATCATATATAGGTGAAATATAAATCAGGTGATTTAGGAAGACTAGACTGTTCCATCAAGCCCTAGGCTAGGGCTGCTATGATTACCCCTATGGATGAGTTAATTTTAATTGGTTTGTTTGTTTGTTTTTTAGTGTTTGGTTCCCACTGTATATAGTTATTTTACAAAATATAAACTTTGGTTTTACTCTCTGACTAGCATGTATTTATTTTAAAACCCAATCAGAGTTTTGGGGTATTGCATGTTGGTTGCTTGATAGAGCAGCCAAGGAGCCGTATAAATAAAATGAGTTAACATTTTAATCCATTTAGTAATGCTGGATTCCTTGAGGGGAATATTTATTGGAACAACTCATACCAACTTTGCAATGGACTGTAAGGGTTCCTGGCCTCCTGTGTGAAGTTTGTGGTAGAAAAATACCACTGATGATCCCAATTCTAAAAATAGGGTACTAGTGCTCGTCTCTCAGTAAGATGGTGATTTACTGCAGCCTTCAAATCTGACTGTGCATGGGTAACTTCAACTTATCAATGGAGACCGAGTGGAGCAAGTGGACAGTTTTAAGTTTCTGGGTGTTATCATAAAAGTGGACCTGACCTCACATTGCAGCACTGGTCAAAAGGGCCCAGCAGAGATTATACTACCTGAGACTTCTCAGGAAACAACAACTGAATGAAAAACTGCTGGTGACCTACCGCTGCACCATAGAGAGTATTTTAACTTACTACACCTGTGTATGGTTTGCCAATTGCACAGTAGAAGATAGGACAGCGCTCCAGAGGGTTAACATCACTGCCCAGAGGATCATTGGTTGTCCTCTCCCCTCTTTGAAAGAGCTTTATAGCTCCCGCTGTCTTAAGAAAGTTCAAAACATTATTAAAGATCCATCTCATCCTGGGCAACCTTTTTTTTTTTTTTTGAACTATTACCATCTGGCAGACGGTACAGGATAATAAAAACAAGGACAAATAGGCTGAAAAACAGCAGCTATCCCAGGGCAGTAACTATATTGAATTCTACTGTATAGTGCAATATTAATGCAATATTGGGGGTTTTCAATTCAATTTATTAGAATGTGAAGGATGTGAGTTTGTTTTATTTTTATAGTTATAATGTACACTGAAGATGTCATTTAATTTCATTGTATGAGATGCAATGACAATAAACTAAACTAAACTTGTGGTATCTGTTACCCAAATAAATGGAAATCCAAGAATTTTATTGTATTCAGTTCAATGTTGAAGAATTTTCAACACACTGTAGAAAACCTGGATGAACTGGAGACTTTTTCCCTAAGCCTCATATACTTTTGGAGTGACATTTGAGCAGTAAACATCTTTCTTGAAGATTTTACCTCTCAACAACTAACATCCTGGCATGTCTTTAGTTTCCCGGCTGCACTGTGAGAGCGAGTCCTTCAAAATGGATCTGATCCTCGATGTGAACGTACAGATCTATCCAGTTGATCTTGGTGAGCACATACCTAGCAATGTTTTTTTCCTATTTCCATATAAAATATATTTGGATGGTGTTTTTTCCTGCAACATAAGATTTTCAATAATATATGTACCTCAGGTTTGAACTGTGAATTCTTTGGTGCTCTCTGAGCTTGATTGCTTGCAGACGTTTCATTACCCAACTAAGTAACATCATCAGTGCTATTCAGAATAGAGTTTATTCTTTATTTATATACAGTAGCTTGCTTTATTCTTTGTTTATAGACAGTATCCTGTTGGTAAGGTGTGGTTTTCTCCTTGGTAGTTCCTTAATTAGGGTATCATTTTTTGCTTGATTGCTTGGTGTTAATCCCCGCTTATTTGGGAGTTGGCTGCTGAAGAGGATGTGTTTCTGTTTGTTTCCTTGTTTTTTGCTTTTTTCTTAAATGTTATGTAAAAGATAAACTATTTATCTTGAGGGCAAACAGCTAACCAAACAAGCAAACAACCAAGCTTAAATAGCACCAAGGACACTTCATATTTTTTTTTGCTTATTACTAGAAGAACCATAGCAACATCTAGAATATTCTAGGTTTGCATAATACATTGAATCATGAATGAAAGCTGGCCAGAATCCCTAGTAAGGGAGATCGGTGGCATAAAAAATTAATAAACATAATAACTAATAGAAGAGACTTGACTCAATAAAGCATGCCAAGTCATATTTAGAAAACCCTGATCAAATCTAACATGTTCATAACTTAGTAAATAAGTGTTGTACAAAGTACCATACATTTCAGGGTTTGTCTTCCAATATTTCTTGAAATGTTTACCTCAAGAAAAAACTATTCTGGTCATTCATGCACATTTCAAGTGCTACACTCGGATCTTCCCCAAATGTTATTAGAGACCTTGACATATCGGATTTGCACATTCTTCCACTGAGGATTAAATCTGGAGGGTCTGATTCACAGACTTTTTGCTTTTCCATTCTGTACTTCACTTCTAATGTTTATCGTTTCTTGCACTGCAGGAGACAAATTCCGCCTCGTGATAGCCAGCACTTTGTACGAAGATGGGACATTGGATGATGGCGAATATAATCCTACAGATGATAGACCCTCCAGGTGACAAAAAGCCTTTCCTGCAGAGCCTAAGGTGTAAAGAAAATATGGCGGTTGTAACAGATCTGATTTTTTGGTATCATCTAAGCTTGGAGTTTTTAGATTTGGTGAAGTAATAATAAGGGACTTATCTCCAGCTGGCTGGAGAATTCTGGGAGTTGAAGTCCACAACTCTTAAGGAGACTCCTGATCTAGAGGAACAAATATTTTTATTTGTTCCTCTACGGATTTTTCGGCGTATAAGACACATCTTAGATTTTGGGGAGGAAAATAGGGGGAAAATAATTCTGCCTACCAGGTATTCATCTGGCTAGTCCTTAGCCTGGTCAGCTTCAGCACATTAGTTTGCTCGCTGGTTTTGAGGTTGGGTCTGGTTGGGAGTAAAAAACAACTTCTAAAGCACAGCTGATCGTCGGAGGGAGCTCCAGTGACTAAAGCAGGCAAAGCGTGGAAGGAGTAAGACAAATTTTGGGTAGCCATTTTGGGCACCGCGCAGGGTTACATTCGGAGTATAAGACACACCCAAATTTTCAGCCTCTTTTAGGAGGAAAAAAATTGTGTCTTATACTCTGAAAAATACGGTATTGCCAACTAGAGTTTAGGGTGTCAGACTAGTCTACAAATGTGTCCCGTCCCCTCCTCCACTATGCCAATCCTGTGAGGTAAATTAGGCTGAGAAAATGTGTTTGAGTTTTGTTACTCAATCATCTTCATGGCTGAACCACAGTGGAATACCTGAAATACAGGTCGTCCTCGACTTATAGCAGTTCATTTAGTGACCGCTCAAAGTTACCGCGGCACTGAAAAAAGTGACTTATGACCAGTGGTGAAATGTAAAATTTGTTCCTACTGGTTCTGTGGGCGTGGCTTGGTGGGAGGGGGGGTGACGATGGGCATGGCCAACTCTTTTTTTTTTTTTTTTTTACTTTTAAAAGCATTTTTTCTACAACCTTCGGCGGAAGAGGTTGTAAAAAAAATGCTTTTAAAAGCCTCTGATGATCAGGCAACTCAGCTGGGATCATCAGAGGCTTTTTTCTTCGGCAGAAGAGGTTGTAGAAAAAATGCTTTTAAAAGTAAAAAAAAAAAAAAGCCTCTGATGATCGTGCGGCTCAGCTGAGCATAGGAGTGGGGCAGGGATTTTTGCTACTGGTTCTCCGAACCACCCGCCTCCATCGCTATTGGATCAGGCGATCCGGTCTGAACTGGGAGCATTTCACCCCTCCTTATGGCCATTTTTCACACTTGGACACTTGTAGCATCCCTACAGTCACATGATCAAAATTCAGATGGTTGGCAACTGGTTCATATTTATGACGGTTACAGTGTTCCTTTTGCGACCTTCTGACCAATCAAAGTCAATGGGGAATCCAGATTCACTTAACAACCATGCTACTAACAACCAATGCAGCGATTCACTTAACAACTGCGGCAAGGAAGGTGATAAAATGGGGCAAAAGTCACTTAAATGTTTCACTTAGCAACATAAATGTTGGCCTCGATTGTGGTCATAACTCGACTCCCTCTAATCCAGTCTTAAGTGTGCAGAGCCATAGAATGATAATGTAAGAATTCAAAGCAAAGGCATTTTTGTTCTTTCACAAAGGAATATTTTGATGTCTGTATGTCACAGAGGGAAGTCTTAAATTTTGGATTGATGCTCAATGTATTCCTTCATTTTTGGCGTTTCTGGTATTTTAATGTATGTTCCCTTCTTTTGGCCGGCTCTTCTTATTCACAGGGCGGATCAGTTTGAATACGTGATGTATGGGAAGGTGTACAGGATTGAGGGCGATGAGACATCAACAGAAGCAGCCACGCGCCTGTAAGTCTCCTTTTCTGAAATAGGTTGAAAAGCGATCGTGTTTTGACATCATACAAAGCCATAACTTCATATGATGAGGAGCCTGAGGGGTGCAGCAGACTAATGCTACTGTTAAAGGCAGTATTTAGCTTCCAGCTGCCTGCAATTACTGCGAGTTCAATTCTCACCAGGCTCAAGGTTGACTCAGCCTTCCATCCTTTCTAAGTTAGGTAAAATGAGGACCCGGTTTGTGGGGGCAATAAGCTGACTTTGTATAAAAAATACAAAAGTATGAAGGCTATTGCTTAACGCATTTTAAGCCGCCCTGAGTCTCTGGAGAAGGGCGGCATATAAATAAAAAATTTAAAAAAATAATAATAATAACTTGATTGGTTGGATTCAGGCTGAGGATGTTGTTTGAGGGTCTACAACACCTCGCCACAGCCAACTCACTACAGTCAATGCGCCATGGCCAACTCATCGCAGCCAACTTGCTTGGGACAACTCACCATGGTCAATTCGCTGAAGGACGACTCGCCACGGGGCCAGAGTTATCCTGATATCGTAGGAATAGTTGAACCAATAACGAAAGGATGCAAAAGGAGGGACAATACAATGTGAATGACAAAAATTGAAATAATGTTTAAATTATTTTAAATAATTAAGTTGAATTATCCCGCAGCAAGTTGGCCGCTGCAAATTGATGATGGTGAGTTGGCTACGGCAAATTGTCCCATTCCGTTCTCAAGGTGCGTTAGACGTTCTGAGCTTAAGAGCCGTGGTGGCGCAGTGGTTAGAATGCAGTATTGCAGGCTAATTCTGCCGACTGCTAGCAGTTCATTTCTCACCAGGCTCAAAGTTGACTCAGCCTTCCATCCTTCCGAGGTCGGTAAAATGAGGACCCAGATTGTTGGGGGAAATATGCTGACTCTGTAAACCACTTAGAGAGGACTGTAAAGCACTATGAAGGGGTATATAAGTCAAAGTGCTATTGCTATGAGTCCCCTATGTATGGTTTTTGGATGGTCCTTTTGCTCGTCGTGCTAAAGCCATAAGCTTTACGGTTGAGAGCGCCAAACCATCTGCATTACGGCTTAGAGCAGGGGTCTCCAAACTTGGCAACTTTTCAGAATTGTGGACTGCAATTCTCAGAATACTTCAGCTAGCTATGCTTGCTGGAGAATTCTGGGGGTTGAAGTATGCAAAGTTGCCAAGTTTGTAGACCCCTGGCTTAGAGCAACATGTGATGCATCCAATTTGGTACGATCATCTGCTTTCCGTGAAGATACTTTCGTATCTTCAGTTAAATAAAGGATCAAATTTATTTATTTATTAGTTCAATTTATATGCCGCCCTTCTCCGTAGACTCAGGCGGCTTACAATGCATTATAGCAATATCCTGAATACTTTTTATGTATATACCTGTTTATTAGGGCTTTTGCCCCCCCCCCCCCCCCAAGCGATGTTGTTCTATACAAAGCTGGCTTATTGCCCCCACAATCCGGGTCCTCAATTTACCTACCTCGAAAGGATGGAAGGCTGAGTCAACCTTGAGCCTGGTGAGATTTGAACTCGCATTAATTGCAGGCAGCTGGCAGCTAAGTGCTAGCACTTAACAGCACTTAATCCATTGCACCACCGAGACTCCTAATTGCAGATAATGGGAAAGGCTGACTGTTTTAAAATTCTCCTCCTAGCCCAGGGGTGTCAAACTCAAGGTCCGTAATGTGGTCGGATCTGTTCCACAGGGCTGGGCCAGTCTATCCGCGTTGCTTCAGCCTGGTCTACCCAATGCAAAGAGGAAACATGCCAGCAGTTTGGGGAGTGGCATCAAACTGGACATGCCCACCCGGTCGGCCACACCCACCTGGCCCTAACCACAGCCCTGATGTGGCCCTCAATGAAATTGAGTTTGACATCCCTGCCCTACCCTGATACTTTCCACATCGTTGGGTCTTCAGCTCTCTTATTTCCTAAGTAGCTGTCAGGTTTTGAGGTCGTCTCAAATAAATTGCATTTCAAACAAAGTCTTTGAAGAAAAACTCCCATTTATTAAGCACGACATTCTAACTCCGACTCCATCGCAGCCAACACTGACTTCCAGACCCAAAACCCTCCCTTTCCATTCCCCACTCCCCTACACTCATTGGCCATCTTCCAAGTCACTCTACCCCTAATCTACTGCTCCAGCTCAAAGGAATTTCCCCCCTCACATCCCATCTCCTAGGGGATATTATCTCCAGGGAAAATAAGGTGAAAAGTCAAACGTCCCTTTCCAGATGCCTCCGCTTCTCCTTCTTATGTCAGCTCTAGAGTAAATGCAGCTTGAAGTGCTGACAGTAGGATGAGTCGCGACTAAATGTTAGAGAGGTGATATACAACTTCTCGAGGACACAAGATTGAAGAACAACGATCTAAGATGGGTGTCGGCAACCCGTGGCTCTGGAGCTGCATGTGGCTCTTTGGGCCTTTTGCTCTGACCGGATCCCACCACTGGCTGGCCTTGCCCTCCCAGTCACTCCTCGCACTGAGAAAGTAAGGGTGATGGCGGCGGATGGAGACTCGCTCCATATTCCAGAGCGGGAACGAAGGGGCCCTGTATTTGCCTCTTCTTCCGGCCCTTGTTGGTGCTGCCTGCACCTCGGTCGCTCGGGGAGATGTGCAACTTTCTCTCCATCCTGAGACACTGGCCCAGCCCGGCTGCAGCTAACACCGGTGCTCTCGCCACCTCCATGGCCTGCTCGCTGCTCTTGCAGCGCTGGACATGCAACGGCACGCCCACCCAGGTTTTGTGGCTCCCGGTGTTTTCTTTTCAGTGGGAAACGGGTCCAAATGGCTCATTGCGAGTTTAAGGTTGCAGACCCCCGATCTAAGAGGTTGTATGGCAGAGGACAGCCTTCGTGATGTATTGTGAGTGCAGTGTCCTTTGCCTTCGTTCCTGGTGTTTCTCAATCTCGGTTGTTTGAAGAGGTGTGGACTTCAATTATTTTATTTATTTTATTTTATTTTATGAGATTTATATACCGCCCTACTCCCGCAGGACTCAGGGCGGTGAACAGCCAGATAAAACACATAAATTACATAGACCTGTAGGAAAATGGGTGGAGATAGGTTAGGTTACTGATTGTTTAATTTAGGAAAAGGGATGTTAGGTTCAGATATTAATATACGTAAAAGATTCGAATTAAGAGATATATGTACGGGGGTGGAGGAAATGGGTAGATTATGAGTTGAATAAATGCCAAATTAGGATTTATTATATAGTTTTATAGCTGAAGGTTGCTTTGAAATGTATAGTATAAGGGGGATATAATAAAAATGTTAGAAAGAAATGGTTAGCATGTGGGGGGTGGTGTAAAAGGATGGTAAAGTATTATTTAATTTGATATCAATGATTTTATTTTGAAGAAGCCATGGGGGGAGGGGAGGGGGAGGGGGGGGTTAGGGAGGAGAGGGGGAAAGGGGGGGGGGAAATCTGTATTTAAAAAACTTTTTCAATAAAAAAAAACACATAAATTACAAAATTTAAAAACAGTATAAAATCTGATTAAATAATTTGGCCGGTGACAATTTAAACAACCCTAATGTTTTAAGACAAATTTAAAATTCATCGTTTGAATTAAAAAGGAAAAGCTGGGGAATTCTGGGAGTTGGAAGTCCACACCTCTCCAATTATCCAGGGTTGAGAAGCAATGATGTAGCATGTGGCAGTTTGACCTATTCAGGACATTTTTTTTCTCTCTTTACAACTGTGAGCAGCCTGCCTCCTCCAACCCATCCTTCTCTCTCCCTTCCTCCAGCTCTGCCTACGTCTCCTACGGTGGCCTCCTCATGAGACTCCAGGGAGATGCCAACAACTTGCACGGCTTTGAAGTGGATTCGAGGGTCTACCTCCTGATGAAGAAATTAGCCTTCTGAGCAGCTTCTGCCACCAGACGGGTTGGAGGCTCGACTCAGCAGCTTGGGACATTTCAGAAAATAACATCTGTTGCTTCCTCTGCTTCCCTTCAGAAGCGTTTGGAGCAAAGCTTGGCAACGAATTAGAAGCACCCTTCTTGATGTTCTCACCGTCTTTAGCAGCCACAACCGGGACAATTTTTCTCCACGCCATTTTCCCAGGGCCCTTTGCAATTAGGAAGAAGCTGCCAGACTACGTGGCAGTATTCGTTATGAAGCTCAAGAGTAGTATATTTCCTGGTGCCGAAAATGATAATGCTTTTGATGAAGTGATCTGTTTTACAGGGCATTTTTCTACAAAGGCAACACTACTATTTCTGGTAAACTGGCCCCCTTTGGTCAAAAAACACAGAGCAAAAGAAGTTAGCTCCTGCGTCAAACTCCTTACAGGTAATCGTTACTCCTTTTTTAAAAAAACATCAAATAAATATTTTTTATGGATTTTTATGGTTGTCTGGGCTTTGTACAGGAAGGAACTTCTGCATCTCTTTGATTAACATAGCTAATCAGTCTGGAGTGCAAAGCTTCCACCACCTCTCCCAATTTTATGTTGATCCTATAGAAGGACCCAGAAGGCAACTTGGGTGTCCTCCGGATGTTTAGGACCTCTGTGCAGAGGTGGGTTTCAGCAGGTTCTGACCATTTCTGGAGAACCGGTAGCGGAAATTTTGAGTAGTTCAGAGAACCGGTAGTAAAAATTCTGACTGGCCCCACCCCCTTCTATTCTCTGCCTCCCAAGTCCCAGCTGATCGGGAGAAAATGGGGATTTTGCAGTAACCTTCCCCTGGAGTGGGGACGGAATGGAGATTTTGCAGTATCCTTCCACCCGGAGTGGGGTGGGAATGGAGATTTTACAGTATCCTTCCCCTGCCACACCTACCAAGCCATGCCACGCCCACTAAGACGCACTCACAGAACCAGTAGTAAAAAAAATTTGAAACCCATCACTGCAGGCTCTATGCCCATCAGCCACAGCTCCTGTGACGAAGCAGAAAGGGATTGTGGGAGCTAGAATGGTATAGTGGTTAATCTTTCTGATGAGGAGGAGGGGGTCCAGCAGACTTGGGTTCAAGTCCTTGAGCAAAAAAATTCAAGGGTGAATTTGGAAACGGTTTGCGTTTCAGCTCAATTAATCTCACAGGGTAGTAAAGATACAATAGGGGGGGAAAAATCCTGTCTTGTTCTCTGTTTAGAAATGTCCAAAGAAAAATGAAATAGGAATGTTTGGCAATTATTATTTTTTTTGGTGCGGGGGTGAAATTCTCTCAAGACTCTGGATTTGAAAAAGTCTCTTATGCTGGTTGGGGATCGCAAGAATGACCGTATTTTTCGGACTATAAGACTCACCTAAAAGTTTACAGGAGGAAAACACGGAAAAAATAGTTTTTGGCCTCCACGCGTCGGATTTTCGCCCTGCCAGCCCCCGAGAAGCATTCTGTAGTGCTCTGCACAGCCCGTTTTTGCCATTTTCACCAAAAACAGGCCCATTTTCACCAAAAAAGGGCCTGTTTTTGGCCTGCAGAGTGCTTCTGGGGGCCTGGGAGGGCGAAAATGCAACGCACGGAGTGCTTGGGAGCCGAAAAACACCCATATTCGGTCTATAAGACGCACCTAAATTTTCACCCACTTTTAGGGAAGGGGGAAAGGTGCGTCTTATACTCTGAAAAATACGGTAATATACCATATTACATAGAGAGAGATGCTGTATTACAAGTAATCCTCAACTTACGACTGAGCCCCCAATTTTAGTCCTAAATCAATGATGGTCCAAAGAGTGCATCACCATATGGCCATGCCTGATTTTACAACATTTTTGTGGCGGTCATTCAGTGAATGCCACAGTTGTTAAGTGAACCCATTGTTTGCTAGGGGATGGATTTTTTTCAGTAAATACCAGTTTCTGGCCAAAAAAAATTATGTCGTAAATCATAGTCTATGATTGTGGGGTGCTGCAAACGTAAATGCAGGCTACTTGCCGAGTACCCATAATAATGTGGTAATGTGACCCTGGGAGTGCATCTGAACATCAGAACATTGAATTCATGTCGTTGATCCCATTATAATGATATAATGATTTGAGTATTTGAGAGGCTGCCACAAAGAAGAAGGGGTCAACTTTTTCTCCAAAGCACCAGAAGGCAAGACAAGAAACAATGGATGGAAACTAATCAAGGAGAGAAGCAACCTGGAATTAAGGAGAAACTTCCTAACGGTGAGGACAATTAACCAGTGGAATAGCTTGCCTTCAGAAGTTGTAGATGCTTCATCACTGGAGGTTTTTAAGAAGAGAGTGGACAGCCATCTGTCTGAAATGGTATACAGTCTCCTGCTTGAGCAGGGGGCTGGACTAGAAGACCTCCAAGGTCCCTTCTAGCTTCTGATTGATCCCATTTTGGAGGTCTGTTGGAACTTCAAACGGCCGCTAAGCAATCGGTCATAAGTCAAGGACTACCTGTACAGAAAGCTGGTTTATGATCTTTGTACATAAGCAAGAAAAGGACTAAGCTTGACAACACAAGCCTATAATTCTCCCAAAGCTTTTTCCAATATGTATGACTGGCCAAAGCAGCCATAAGAGCTCAGTACCCCATTTATCCTACCAGGTCTTGTTGTGCTAGTTAAATATATATCCCATCATAGTTATCTTTTTTAAAAAAACTGAATAAGGTCATTATTCCTGTAATGAATTACATAATCATGTAATGGCAATAATTAGCAGGTTTCATTCCTTCCTTGTAGAGTTCCTGTTGAAACCTGGTTGGGATGTCAGAATTATAAATTAGAACCACCTGTAGCTGAATTGTATTTACTTTCCATCCTGATTTATCGTATTTTTTGGAGTATAAGACTCACCTTTTTCCCTCCTAAAAGGGAGTGAAATGTAGCCCCGCCCACCCACTGGCCCCTACCCTTTGGCCTCTGCCTCCCAGCAGTTACCTCCTTGCAGAAAGCAGCAAGAAGAAACAGCTCCTTTCAGCTTCAGCACAGCCTAATTAGCACAAGTTGATTGGATCTGCCTCCCGACTCTCAGCTGTTTTGCTCTCAGCTGTTTTGCGTGGGCCTCTGCTGCTTGCTACAAGGAGGTAAATTGCTGGGAGCAGATTTTTTTTTCCTGTGCTAATCAAGCTATGCTGAAAACGAAAATGAAAGTAAAGCAGACTATTTGATGTTTGCTGACACGAGGCAAAATTGCTGGGAGGGAGAGGCAGATTTCTTTTTTCTTGTTTTCCTCATCAAAAAAAGGTAGGTGCGTCTTATAGTCCGGTGCGTCTTATACTCTGAAAAATACAGTACTTAGAGTTCCAAGCACAGCTTTGCAGTAGAGGAAGACAACTGGAGCAGTTTTGGATACCTTGCCTCAAATTACCTGAATAAGCCATGGTCCTTTAATCCAAGGGTCTCCAAGCTTGGAAACATTTAAGACTGGTAGACTTCAACTTCCAGAATTCCTCAGCCAGCCATAGTGGCTGGGGAATTCTGGGAATTGAAGTCCACCAGTCTTAAAAGTTGCCAGTTTTAGAGAGCCCTACCTTAATCAGAAAACATTCGGCTGCTCTTTTCCTCCCCCCCCCCCTTCCCGGCAGCTTCTTGATATAAAGTGAGGACATCCAAGCAAACATTTTGCCGATTTCTCAAATCCGTCGATCCCTCCAAATGGTATTGCCTAGATGTGGTATTCATAGACAGTTTATTAAAACGGGGTCCACAGACAGGAAAGTAGATCTGGAATTTATCTGGGCTTAGTAGCATGCCAGGAGATGTTCTAGGTCAACGGTCTCCATCCTTGGTGGCCCAGCGGGGTATAGGGGGGAGAACCAGCCCACCGGTTGCGTGCATGCATGTACCGGCCAGCCTCTCCGGCGGCCCAATAGTGAGCCAGGGGTTGTGGAGCACTACCCTAGGTTTCAATTCTGGTCCTTGGAAAAAACCCCAGTATATACATACCCACTAAGAAATGTTTAAATCCTAGGTCATGGCTGCAAAAAAAACATATTTAAGGGGGCCGTGTAGAGTCTCTGTTGCAAAGCCCAGAATATCTTATTTGTACTTAATGACTAATTAATAAGATAACCACCTCCATTATGAAGAAGTTGGTTTACACAAGATAAGTTATGGAGAGCAATGGGGTCGCTCCGAGGAACATGGGCCAGTCCTGGGGGCTGGGGAGAGCTCGGATGAGGCAGAGTGGGAGATAGACAGCAGTGAGACAGAGGAACAGCTGAATCCTGTTCCCAGTGTGCACATGCACAGAGCTGCCGGAAAACAAGAACAACTAAGAAAGCAGGGTCGACTTGGAGGTAACGCCACACCTTGGAGATGATTGACCCCTCCCATAGGAAACAAAAGAGGAGCGAACGGGGAGTGGGCTTTTGCAGGAAAGAGTTTGTGAGCCTAAGTCAGCATGGCTCCGCCGATTCTGACTCGATGACCCAGAATCGATCGAGCAAGTTGAGTTGAATGTCCTCATCTTTTCCGCTGAGTTTCCGTAGAGTTCATCGGAGCTGCTTATTCCAGGAGAACGCCGACCGGGGTCACATGAGAAAGATGGTGAGGCTTGGGTTCCTTTTTTGGGGGGAGGGTGTAGAGCCAGACTTTTGCCCAACTCTATAAGCCTCGAGTTTGGGGGGTTTTTTTGCAGGCAGCTGAAGCAAGCTGGGTACGAAATGCAGAGAGTTGGGATCTCCAGGGTTAACACAACGCCCCCTCTTCCTTTTTCTCCCCCACCTTTTAGCACCAGCCCTCCCCACATTGAGGGCTTGGTCAGTCCTGTTCTTCCACCCCAGCGATGCCTTTTTTTTTTCCCCCCCGCTTCCACTTGTAGATGTCTCTTGCCAGCCCACCTGCAGGATGATTCAGTGCCCGCTTGATGTGACCAAGGTGTGCTAAGGAGGAAAGGCAACCCCAGGTGGATGGTCCTCCTCAGCACAAGAGTCTTTCCGGAGGTCATAGAACAAGAAGTTCAATTTTCCTTGCAAAAGCTGTACGTAGGTCCAGAAGATCGTCCTAAGATTCCTCGTCGAAATCAGTTTGGGGACGTTTTCTGGCTGTGTAGTTACGCTGTGTTCCTAGGGCAAGAGAAGAAACCAGTCAACTGCCTGCTAAGCAAACTTCACGCAGTTAGAAGGTGCTCTTGACCAGAGGTGAGCAACTGTGGTCCTTTTACAACTTGTGGACTTCAACTCCCAGAATTCCTGAGACAGCTTAGCTGTCCACCCCTGCTCTTGATCACTTTTGGAGCAAATTCTTGAAGGAAGCTGGGCCATTACTCTTAGCAGTTTTTCCAAACGTGGAAACTTTTAAGACCTGTGGACTTCAACTCCCAGAATTCCTCAGCCAGCATGCTAGGGTTCACCCATCTTTTAAAGTAGCCAAGTTTGGAAAATGCTACAGGTAGTCCCATTCGTTTAGTGACCGTTTAGAAAGTTAACAACGGCGCCGGGAAGAGTGTCTTATGACCGTTCATTTCAGTTCTTATACTAACCGAACAACTGCATTCACTTAACCACCGTGGGAAGAAAGGTGGTAAAAAGGGGGCAAAACTCACTGAAGAATTGTCTTGCTTGGCAATGGAAATTTTAGACTGAATTGTGGCCGTGAGTTGAGGGCAGTGGTGGGATTCAGCCAATTCGCACCTATTCAGGAGAACTGGTTGTTAACTTTCTAAGCAGTTCGGAGAACTGGTTGTTGGAAGAAATATTTCCCCCCCCTACTTTACAGGACTAATCCTGTAAGGAAGGCAGGAAGGAAACATTCTGGTGGTGTTTCTAGCCTAATCAGAAACTGCCTCTCTGGTTAACCCTTATTACATTGTAATAGCTAAGGCGAAACGCCCATCAACGTGAGTAATGTTGAGTTGGCCACGCCCACATGGTCATATGACCACCAAGCCATGCCCACCAGCTGGTCATTAGGGCAGACAACCGGTTGTTAAATTATTTGAATCCCACCACTGGTCGAGGGTACCACCTGTAGTAGCAGTTGAGGGTAGGAAAGAATATCATGAACAAGGACATACATTCAATTTTGCAGCCCTACCAAGATTGTTGGACGAGCAGGTCCAAAAACAGCCAGGGAAGTGATAGAAGCCTGGGAAACAGGTCCATCATTAGTCAATAGGGATGCTGATTTACTACCAACCCATCAAGTACTTAGAAGGGAAGGGCTGGGCAGTACAAGCAAACAAAAGCTAATGACTTAAAAGCCCGTCACCAACACACCCCAATCAACATCTAAAAAGCCACTTAAAATAGGCACTATAAATACCACACACACAACAGCACACACTTTGCTAGGGAGTAGTTCCCTGAGGATGGGCTCCAGCATGAGTCTGAAAGCTTGGAATATTAAACCACTAATCCCGGTGACCGACCCAGATTGGATCCTGCAACATTATCCTGGGACATGTATATTTGCCTTCATTTGTGAATATCATGGTTGCTTATAAATGTTAAGCCAGTTGTAGGGCAAACATAGAGGGATATGGTGGCTCAGTGGTGAAGACGATGGGCTTGTTGATTGAAAGGTCGGCAGTTCAGCGGTTCGAGTCCTTAGTGCCGCATAACGGGGTGAGCTCCCGTGACTTGTCCCAGCTTCTGCCAACCTAGCAGTTCGAAAGCACATAAAAAATGCAAGTAGAAAAATAGGGACCACTTTTGGTGGGAAAGGAACAGCGTTCCATGTGCCTTTGGCATTGAGTCATGCCGGCCACATGACCACGGAGACGTCTTTGGACAGTGCTGGCTCTTCGGCTTTGAAACGGAGATGAGCACTGCCCCCTAGAGTCGGGAACGACTAGCACATACGTGCGAGGGGAACCTTTACCTTTTTTTAGGGCAAACATTGCAATGCAGTTACACACCCATTATAACTATACAACCAGCATTTTAAACAATCTGCATTTTAACCAACTGCATTGCCCAAACCAGACCCTGATGGGTTAGTGAAAATTAGATACATTCAATAGCCAGGTTATGAGTATCCTTGTGCCAACAGGGAACAGTTTCTGAATCCGGCAATATATAAACACAATAAATGCAGGTAGTCCTCACTTAATGACTGCCCTGTTTGGTAGCCAAAGTTCATGACTGCAGAAAAAAAGTCACTGCAAATCTCAATCCCATTTAATGACCATGGGTGATTTGCTTAATGACCGACTAGAAACGAGGTCATAAATCCATCATATATTATGTGATACCTCAATAACTGACAGAATAACTTTATTGCCATTTTGAATGTACCAATCAACATACATTAACATGAAATTTTGTTGCCTAGAGCTCTCAAAGGCTCACCACCTCCAATATACACTACATAAACATGACATAAATATAAATAAATGAATAAAGTATGCATATGCTGCATCATTTAGTGATGAGTTGCCAGTGCTGATCATTCAAACGAGGACTTACTTTGTGAATGCAAAAGTAGTCTAGGAAAAGAAAATACAGTAGTGACTAAAATTGTGGAAATGTGGTATTTTCTAAAACTAGCTAATAACACCACTTTTTTTTTGAGTAGTACCATACAATTATATATCAACGGAAAGATAATTTAATCAAGAATGTAATGCAATAACTGTTATGAAGGATTTGCTATTAGAGTAGCAATTACAGTATAAAGAAGAAAAGTGAAACATAGAAAAAACAGGATATACCAAAATTATCACCATATCAGTTAATACTTAATTGGGTAACCTTAGGGCCTTACAATGCCTTCCCATGGAGTGAACCAAGTCTTTTAGTTCTGCAGCTGTTCTAATGTGAAACCAAGATTGAATGATCACTTCGATTAACTGGGTTTTATTGCTGGGTCGCTTCTGACTAACAAGTTTCTTTAGTCAGCTCCATAAGTTTTCAATTGGGTTAAGGTCTGGGCTATTCCCAGGCCATTCCAGCAGTGGAAAATGATTATTTTGAAACTCCAAACAAAGTTATGTTATTAGCCATCAAACCTCAAAAATTCAAAACCCAAAAGGTTTCCACAATTTTGGCCACTACTGTACTGTACACTTCTAAAACAGCCCAGCTTCAGGGAGCTGATAAGGTGCCTTTTATGGTGAGAAAAGCATCCAAGATTTGCTCAAATTCTTGTCGTATCCTATGTTTATACCAAGAGCATTCACTGCCTCCCCATTATCTTTTCATGCCAACAAATGTCCACCACTACTACAGTATACTGTATATATATATATATATATATCAACCTTCACACCTTACGAACGTTTCTCTTCTCCAGAATCTCAACTCTTTCATCTCTCTGTGACTTTCTTCCCTTTCATCTCCACTCATTCTATCGTTAAACAGTTCGGGAGATGTCACGCATTCTTCCTGTTCAATGTTAACTCATTAGCCGCTATCCAATTTACTTTCAGGCATGGTTTATTTTAGCCAGATGCCGCTATTCATGCATTTATCGAACACTGATGACTCCATGTTTTCGCTTTCCATAATTCTCTACATCCTCTAAATCAGGGGTGTGAAACTCAAGGCCCATGGGCCGGATCCGGCTTGTGGGGGTGCTTAGATCTGGCCCGTGGGGCTGCCCTGCAAACAGCAAAGGATCAGCCCTCGGTGCCTCTGCCAGCAAAAATGGGGTTTAGGAGGGCTGTGTGTGCACACAGGCACCCCGAGCTCCGTTTTTGCTGGCAGAGGGCTAGCAAAAGAAACTAAAAAGAAAAGAAAAGAGGAGAAATGTTTCTCTCTTTTGCATTTGAGCATGCAAGAAGGGACAGGAAAGGAGAAAAGAAAAGAGGAAAGACAAAGAAAAAGATGGGAAGAGAGCAAGGAAGGAAAAATAAAGAGGGGAAGGAAGAAGAAAGGAGAATGAAGGGGGAAGGAAAAAGAAGAAAAGGAAGGGAAGAGAAGGAAAGGAAAAGAAAGGAAAGGAAAGGAGGAAAGGAAAGGAAGATTATAATTTATTTATTTATTTATTATTATATTTCTATACCGCCTTTCTCCCGTAGGACTCAAGGCGGTGTATAGTCAAGAAAAATATAGATACACAAACATCATAAAATTGCTAATTAAAATTATTATTATAACATAGTTTGGCCCAATTAAATAGAACCTAAAATTAGATAAGATTTTAAAAACATTCACATGTTCGTATGTTTAGCCCCGCCTGTTGGAACATCAGGGTCTTGAGGGCATGGCGGAAAGCATATAGATCAAGGATATTCCGTATCTCCGGGGGCAGTTCATTCCAAAGGGTTGGAGCCCCCACAGAGAAGGCCCTCCCCCTGGGAGTCGCCAGTCGGCATAATTTGACTGACGGTACTCTGAGTAGTCCCTCCCTGTGAGAACAAACTGGTCGATGGGAGGCTATTGGTGGCAAAAGATGGTCTCGTAGGTACCCAGGTCCTAAGCCATGGAGCGCTTTAAAGGTGATGACTAACACCTTGAATCGCACCTGGAAGACCACAGGGTACTGAGAGGGAGGGAGGGAGGGTCTAAGGCAGGGGTCAGCAACCTGCGGCTCCAGAGCCATATGCAGCTTTTTGGGCCATCTGTTGTGACTCCCTATCAGGTGATCCCACCACTGGCTGGCCCCGCCCCTCGCCCGCCCCTCACCCTCCCCTCCCAGTCACTCGTCACCTGGCCTGAGAAGGTAAGGGCAACGGCGGGGGATAGAGATGGCGCGGGATGGAGATGGCGGGGGATGGCCAGGGCAGAAACAGATACAGAGTGAGTGGCGGGAGAGAGAAACAGAGAGAGATAAAGAGAGAGGGAGAGAAAGTGGGGAGAGAGATATGTCAAAAGGATTTTGTGGTTCACGGTGTTTTATAGCAACTGGTTCTCTGCCCTAATGATCGGCTGGATAGGCGTGGCTAGGGGGTGTGTCATGTGACTGGTGGGAGTTTTGTGGCTCCCGGTGTTTTCTTTTCTGAGGGAAATGGGTCCAAATGGCTCTTTTGAGTATTTAAGGTTGCAGACCCCTGGGCTAAGGGAAGTCCTGCCTTAGCACTTAGCCACGCCTACCCAGGTGCCCCCCCCCCGCCAATTCAAGTGACGTCGAGCTGGCCATGCCTACCATAGCCACGCCCATCTCCCCCCCCACCCCCGAGGTCAAACACAACCCTGATGCGGCCCTCAATGAAATCCAGTTTGACATCCCTGCTCTAAATCCATATGGAATTACATCTTTCTCAGTTCAGAGATTTCGCATGATGCTGTGGCTTCTTCAGAGACCCCCCCACCCCGACCCCCACAAATTCTGGGATTGGCTCACCTGCCCTTGGAAGTTTCTTAAGTGCAGAAGGAAGAAGTTGACCTTCTCATAAAGCTGCTGAAGACGTACCAGGATGCAGGTCTCGTTCGTCGATCGCTGGGCCGCGGCTATGCCATCCATCAGTTTGACCAACACTTGGTGAATTTCCTGCGTCTTGACTTCATTCTGAAATAGAATCAGTAATTTTTCCATCTCGAGGACACTGTATTTCAACCTTAGCAAATTTAAGAGGTGTGGACTTCAACTCTCTACATGGGGCTCCCCTTGGGGTGCACCCGGAGGCTCCAGTTGGTCCAGAATGCGGCCGCGCGGGGGATTATGGGAGCGACGGGGCGCTCCCATGTGACACCTCTCCTGCGCGAGCTGCACTGGCTTCCTGTGGTCTTCCGGGTCTTCCGGGTGCGCTTCAAGGTGTTGGTGACCACCTTTAAAGCGCTCCATGGCTTAGGGCCGGGACCGCCTTCTGCCGCCAATAGCCTCCCACCAGCCGGTTCACTCACACAGAGTGGGCCTCCTCAGGGTGCTGTCGGCCAGACAATGTCGGCTGGCAACCCCCAGGGGGAGAGCCTTCTCTGTGGCAGCACCTGCCCTCTGGAATGACCTACCCCCAGAGACACCCACGATACCAGACCTCCAGACTTTTCGTCGGGCCCTGAAAACTTATTTATTTCACCTAGCCGGGCTGGCTTGACCCCATCCTTGCGGTTTTAAATTTGTAATTGGTTTTAACTGAGTTATTTTAAATTGATGGCCAAAATTATTTAATGTTTTTAAACTGCTTTTAAATTTTATATGTTGTGTTTTTACCGTGGCTATTCACCGCCCTGAGTCCTGTTGGAGAAGGGCGGTATACAAATTAAATACATAAATACATAAATACATAAATACATAAATACATAAATAAACAAATAAACTCCCAGAATTCCCCAGCCAGCAAGGCTGGCTGGGGAATTCTGGGAGTTGAAGTCCACACCTCTTAAAAGGTGTCAAGATGAGAAACACTGCTGTATTTACTAGGGTGGGACCAGAATTGGAGTTTTTTTCTTAAAATTTAAGGGGTAACACTCTCATCATTTTAGCTGCAGTGCCATTAGCCTCCTTGTTTTATATTGCAGAATTTCAGCACCCCCAAAAATAATCAGTAATCCCTATAAACTATAGTCAAATGTGATGCTTAACTACCACACTCGTCGTTACCCTCCAAGGTAGACCAGACTAGGAAACCAAAGTTATGCATGCTAATGTTACTTTTATTATAAGTTATAAAGCTTGTAAGTCTGAATGCATCTTCACTCTCTCATCCTTTATCCTTATGAGAACTAGGGAAGGTCTCTTCTCAGCTGTTTAGTCAGATTACCATTCTGTCCCAGACTCAAACTTCTTTTACCCGAAGGTTATCTTCATTAGAACTTTTCCTACTGTTCCTCAAGGTTATTGCTTCTTCCTATTATAGTTGTGTACATGTACTTCTGTTTCCCAACTTGGCAACTTTATGTTCTGACCCAGGCCTCCTGAGTCAGTAAAACACACGAGTAGTCCCAAAAACCTGTTTTATTTTTAACAGCTGCGAATTCTGTTCATTCACAGATGAGTCCCAAATAGTTGTAAAGAGTCCTTCGGGATAAGGCTGATAATCACCCACCTTTATCTCCCTTGACACGCTGCCAAAGACCTAATTGGCAAAGCCACACGGAGTCCAGAATCAAACAGAGCTTCAGGCTTTAAACTGCACAGAATTAACAACGTTGCTTCCTGCAAAGGCTCATGTCCCTTTGCTCCTCTTTTATGTCTTATGGGAGGAAAAATCATCTCCAAGCCCTACTCCCGAGTCGTCCCTTTTGTTTTAATTGTTCTTGCCTTCTGGCAGCTCTGTGTATGCATGCACCGGGAACAGGCTCCCCCTGTTCCTCTGCATTGGTGAGGTCTGACTCTGGCGGCTCTGGAGTCAGCTCATCGCTCCCAGATGGCCCTGGCCCCATATTTCTCTCTGCTGGAAATATAAGGTGATCAATCGTCCTCCTTTAGGGAGGACAGTCCTTCTTTTGTAAGTTCTGGCCTCTCTTGAAAAGTGTCCTCCTACATGTCCTCCTTTTCGATATTTGAAGACTATCTGTAAATCTCCATATTCGATCGATGCCGATCCGATCCGTTGAGTGTGATGTGACGTATTTGTCTTTGACGTGACGATTCATCAAGGCTCGGTACAGTGTGGCGAGACGCGATTATGAGACGCATGTGCTCTGCACAGGAGAATTGTTTTGAGAGAGTGAGCCGCGCACAAGTGGCTTTGTTTACTTCTTACCAAAACACGACACGGCCCACATGCACATGTCCCCCTTCTCATTGTAAAAAAGTTGGTCACCTTAGGAAATGGCCCATTTCTGGACTTCTGGTAGGCCCATTTTTCGCCCTCAGGGAGCTAACAAACAGATGAGTGCAAAGGATATAAATCCTTCCATTCCCACCATTCAATCAGAACTGAAGAAGCTTCTTGGATGAGAAGTGAAATGTTTTCAAGGAAAAGAAAAAACGAAAAAAGGCAGTTTGCCTGTTGGAAAAACACCTTTGCGGCCCAGACAGTGAAGCCCAAAGAACCATGACATCCATACAGCCTACAATACTCACCGTCTTTGTTTTCCACACCCTGAGGCTCAACCCCACCAAGGGTAAATGCACAGGTTCCAGAAGCAAAGGAAGTTCTTCGCATTGGCTCTGCAGAGACAGGACAAAAGCAGAAGAAAATCAACTCGAGGCTGGCTAACTTTCACTTTTGCCTTTCATTGACATCCTTTCCAGGAAACAGAAACGGGAATATTCTTCTTAGAAATGCCAATATTATTATGGGGACTATATTGTACAATGAACGGTTATTGGAAGTGTAGGAAGTTAGCACCCACCCCTCTCCTAGGAAAATGAGATATTTTAGGAAATATTTAAAAGGGCAGAATATTTCCCCTAAAAGGGAGGCAGAAACTCAGCTCCCCACCTTTGTCAATGGGCCATTAAGGCCTGGGCCAGTCTATTCTACATAACAAAGATCTACTTCCTTCAGGCAAAGCCATAGTAGGAATTGCCCAAAGCCCTTTCATTACATCATCATCACCTAGCAAGAGTCAACCAAGCCTAGGACTCACTCAAAAGACAACCTACAAAGTTACCCCTGGGTGCATGGCCCCATGTGAGTCTGACAACCAATCAGAACACAAGCTCAAATTCAAAGCCCAACAGAGGATATAAAACCCTGGGATTCTCAGCATCTCTGCCCATTTTTTCTGCCCAGGATCTCAGATCCTGTTCACCCATAAACCTTCTTTCCATGCAACTTCCATGAATCCAGTGTCTTTTTTCCCCACTTGGAACTGAACGCAGAAGGATATTTCTTCCAACAGAAGTATGAACGTCTAGTCTAATGAAGAGAAGAACTAGGGGTGACGTGACATCAGGGCTCCAATATTTGAGGGGCTGTCACAGAGGAGAATGGAGGGTCAACCTCTTCTCCAAGGAACGTGAAGGCAGGACAAGAAATAACAGTTGGAAACTAAGAAGTGACAACAGTTAACCAGTGGAACAACTGGCCTCCAGAAGTTGTGGCTGCTCCATCATTGGAGGTTTTTAAAGAAGAGATTGGACAACCATTTGTCCAGGATGGTATAAGGCAGGCGTATCAAACTCGATTTCATTGAGGGCCGCATCAGGATTGTGTTTGACCTCGGGGGGGAGGGGGGGAAACGTGGCCAGGGTGGGCGTGACAAGCTCGATGTCACTCATTGAGGCTCTGTTTTTGGCCGTGACAGCCTCCTGCAGCCCTCTTATCAATGAAAACGGAGCCCAGGAGGCCCTTCCCTTCCCTTCCTTTTCTTCCTTTTTTCCTTCCTTCTTCCTTCTCCTTTTTTCTTCCTTCCCCTCTTTCCTTATCTTTTCCTTCCTTGCTCTCTTCCCATCTTCCCTTCTTTTTCTTTTTCTTTCCTCTTTCCCTTTCTCCTTTCCTGTCCCTTCTTGCACGCTCAAATGCAAAAAGGGAAAACATTTCTCCTCTTGTTTTGTTGTTACTTTCTTTTGCTAGCCCTCTGCCAGCAGAAACGGAGCTAGGGGTGGTTAAAACATGCCCCCCCCCCATCACTCGCGAGCTCCTTTTTCTCTGGCAGAGGCACTGCGGGCCGGTCTTTCGCTGTTTCCATGGCGGCCCCGCAGGCCAGATCTATTCATCCTGTGGGCCTTCAGTTTGATACCCCTGGTATAGGATGGCCTGCCTAAGCAGGGGGTTGGACTAGAAGACCTCCGGGGTCCCTCCCAATTCTGATATTATGCCCCCCAAAGCATGAACTGCCCCCAGAAATTTGTAAAATCTCTGCTCTCTGTGTATTTCACTGTGCCCTCAAAACCATGTTGTTCCGCCAGGCTGGGCTATCAATATAAAGATTTTAATTGGTTTTAAAGGGGATTTTAAATTTGGGGTTTTATAAATTGGGCCTATTATTTAATAATTTTAATTATTTTTAAATTCTGTCTCTCTTTGTGTTTTTAATGAGGCTGTACACCGCCCTGAGTCCTTGGGGAGAAGGGCGGTATAGAAATAAAATAAAATAAAATAAAATAAAATAAAATAAAATAAAATAAAATAAAATAAAATAAAATAAAATAAAATAAAATAAAATAAAATAAAATAAAATAAAATAAAATAAAATAAAATAAAATAAAATAAAATAAAATAAAATAAAATAAAATAAAATAAAATAAAATAAAATAAAATAAAATAAAATAAAATAAAATAAAATAAAATAAAATAAAATAAAATAAAATAAAATAAAATAAAATAAAATAAAATAAAATAAAATAAAATAAAATAAAATAAAATAAAATAAAATAAAATAAAATAAAATAAAATAAAATAAAATAAAATAAAATAAAATAAAATAAAATAAAATAAAATAAAATAAAATAAAATAAAATAAAATAAAATAAAATAAAATAAAATAAAATAAAATAAAATAAAATAAAATAAAATAAAATAAAATAAAATAAAATAATAAAATAATAAAATAAAATAAAATAAAATAAAATAAAATAAAATAATAAAATAAAATAATAAAATAAAATAAAATAAAATAAAATAAAATAAAATAAAATAAATAAATCTGAAACAGGCTAAGAAGGAGGAACTAGTTCTCTTCAAACTCAGCGCAGCTTGGACAGACCAACAGGTGTTTTCTCACCAACGTTTCCTCCATTTCCACAGCTTCAGCCACGTATTTCTGGATCAGTCGCCTGTCACATACAAGCTCCGTGGGCCACATCCCCGAGAGTCTCATCTGGAACAGGAATACAACAAAGACCAGCAGCCCTGGAGGAGACAACCAGAGACGGACTCACTGACTATCTTCTGCTAGAGTTTTGATGATGGGCACTCTCACAAAATGGAAATGCTTGCCCGATTCCACAAGTAACTAAAATCTACCGATGCAACCAGACAAAAGCTAACATTGTATATTCACATGCAAAAGGATGTGAGAGGGAATCCGCCCTCCTACCCGGTCAAATGTGAACGTAAAGCCAGAGCCCTATATTTTAAATACAATATCATTTCATTTCGCAGGAATTCAGTCCGCGCTCTTCCAAACGTCTAGTCTTAAATTTTGCTCATTGAAACTAGATACATCTAGTTTCAAACCCAAAAGGCAATTTGGTTACCAGTTTTGTAATCCTCGTGGCTCTTCACTCGGCCTGGGATAATGGATACTGTAGTTTGGGAGGCAAGGCCACAAAAATCTCCTTGATCATTCAGGAAGTGGTCAAAAAAGTCAAAATGGCGGCCACAACAACAATACAACCAAAGCTTTGCCTGTGATTTCTCTGCATGTGAGAAAACAGGAAGAGCTTCTAATACAGGTAGTCCTCAACTTACAACCATTTGTTTTAGGGACCATTTGAAGTTACAACGGCACTGAAAAAAAGTGACTTATGGTCAGTTTTCACACTTACGACCATTGGAGCATCGCCGTCATGGTCATGTGATCAGTGCTTGTCAACTGGCTCGTATTTATGACGGTCCCAGGATCAGGTGATCCCTTTTTGCGACCTTCTGACAAGCAAAGTCAATGAGGAAGCCAGATTCACTTAACGGCCGCATTATTAATTTAACGACGGCAAAGATTCACTTCACACTTCACCCGTGTCAAGAAAGGTCGTAAAAATGGGGGGGGGGCAGAAATCCTGTCTCGCTTAGCAACAGAAATTCCGGGCTCAATTGTGGTCGTAAATTGAGGACTTGTATATCGTTGAGGCCTCTGTCTTGATGTTTTTTGACCACCCTCCCGCTGAAACCCCTGCAAAGCAGTTGGACTTCAACCTCCATCATCCCCAGCTGAGGTGGCTTGACAGAATCCCTCCTCATTTAGAAACTTCCTATAAAGAGTTAACATTCAGTCTTTTTTCTTTTTTAATTTGATTTATATGCCGCCCTTCTCCGGAGACTCAGGGCGGCTTACAATGCGTTAAGCAATAGCCTTCATCCTTTTGTATATTTTATACAAAGTCAGCTTATTGCCCCCACAAACTGGGTCCTCATTTTACCTACTTTAGAAAGGATGGAAGGCTGAGTCAACCTTAAGCCTGGTAAGATTTGAACCTGCAGTAATTGCAGTCTTGGTGGTGCGGGAGGGTATTCTTCCCCAGACCTCATCCTAGGTTGTTGCCACTTAGCCTCAGCTCATGTGCAGAGTGCCTTTCCCCTCGCATGCTACTTTATCCAAGAAACAGCCCATTCCAGTCCTTCCATTTGGGCTCCTGTCCTTCCCTCCTTCCCTAATTCATTTTGGTGTCACGCAAGGAGAATATTTGTGGCCCGGGGTTGAAAACGAGGGATCCTTGGTGCTTTCCTTGCAGACCTTTCTTTCTTTTCTTTTTTTTAAGTTTTTTATTTTGAATACATTAAAACAAGACACAAACACACAAGATTTATATACCTATCACTTTTTCCTACAGCTATTTCGAAGTGATCCTTTCTTGCTGTTTACTTCTATTTACACATATTTTAACTTCGTCTTATTCGACAATTGTTTTCCATCTTTCTTTCTTTCGTCTAGATTGTACCTTGAGCTTCAACCTTTTTCCCCCCCTCCTTTATTCCTCTTCCTCATTTTTCCTCTTCTCCAACCATTCATACCATCTACACCACACTTCGTAATATTCTGTATCCTCTTTCTCCTTGAGTTCTTTTGGTTAATTTGTCCATCTCTGCACATTCTAAAAATTTTTCTAATTACATCTTCTTCTGACAGTGCGTTTTCCTTCTTCCAATTTTGCGCATAGACGATGCGGGCTGCTGTCAGAATATGTAATATTAAATAATGGTAGAGTTTTCTATGGAAATCCCTAGTAGAAACTGCTCAGGATCTCTCCCTTGATTTAATTCTGAATTATTTCCTCTATCCACTTTTTAACCTTCGCCCAGAATTTCTTTGCCACTGCAGACCTTCCATTACCCAAACTAGGTAACCTCATCAGTGCCACTGAAACAACGCCTGCCACAAAACAACCACGTTCGGAGACCACCAAAGATCCCTGACTTCGGGATGTCCTGCCCTGCCCTCTCCTGCCAGGCTGGCACTCACGGTTCAACTCCATGCCCCCCTGTCCATCTGGTCACCTCCTCGCTCCGCTGCTCTCCAGCTCCTGCCCAGCATCCATTGAAGACCACGCTTGATCACGCAACCCAGTGAGGCTGCAGCAGCGCAGCGCACGGACGGGAGAGCCCAGAGGTTGCTGGCTTCTCTTGCCAGGCACTTTTGCTACGCAATTCCAGCTTTCCAAGTCAGGGTTGCGTCGCTTCCTGTTGTGTTGCTGCTACCGGTGGTGCTGACCTCTGGGCCAAGGCACTAGGAGAAGGGAACACGGCTGGCTGTCAGGAAAACTTCTCACTTCCAGATATTTCCGTCTTGGCTCAGAGCTGATGGAGGAAGGCAGCACAGGCTACGGAGCCACGAGAAGTCATGCGCAGGGATCTTGCAAACACGCTCCAACCTCAGGGCTTTGAGGCACCCTATGCAGCCCCCCCACACCCAGGGCCCTGGAGAAAGAAAGGCAGAGAGATTTGGGGTGCCCGGCACTGCCCCTCCTAGTCCTATGGGACATGGGTGTCACTGATGGATGTCCCCAAAGCTGGATCTTGACTGTGCTGCTTCTGATTGGGATCTACCAAATCCAGAATGTCTGGAACAGAAAAAACCAAAAGTGTCTTAAAAAGCAAACTTTAAGGTCCCAAAGATGCTTTTTCAGGAGGCAACTGGACTTTTTTGATTTTCTTTTTTCCTTTTTTTTCATCCAGGTTGCTCCTGGTTCCTGCGGTCTGCAGTTTTTTCCTCTGGGAACCCGTTCCTTCTCCCAAACCATTCAAAAGGTGTTGGGAGTAGGAATGGAGGGGGAAAATATTGCAGGCTACAGGAACCAGGGGCACTTATTCAGGTGACCCTGAGTTTAGTTAGTTTAGTTTAGTTTATTTGATTTATATACCGCCCTACTCCCGAAGGACTCAGGGCGGTGAAACAGCCAAACAATAAAATACATAGATACAAAAAATTTAAAAACCAGATAAAATCGAATTAAACCATTTTGGCCCAGATAAATTAAAACACCCCAATAATTTAAAAGCAGATTAAAATTTACATATTAAAAAGAGGGAAAAGATTAGGCCAAGCCCGCCTGGTGGAATAAAAAGGTCTTCACAGCGTGGTGGAAAGCGCGCAGATCCAAGATCCTCCGTATCTCCAGGGGGAGCTCATTCCAGAGAGTAGGTGCCCCCACAGAGAAGGCTCTCTCCCTAGGGGCCGCCAGTTGACATTGTTTGGCTGACGGCACCTGGAGGAGCCCCTCTCTATGAGAGCGTACTGGCCGGTGGGAGGCTATTGGTTGTAGTAGGCGGTCCCGTAGGTAACCCTGAGGACACAGATAAACCTCCAAGTGCTTCAGCAACCCTCTGAAAGGATGCAAATGAGCAGCTGTCTGCAAGGAATATAAATCCTTCCACTCCCCACTATCCTGTCAGAGCTGAAGAAGCTTCTTGGATGAGAAGCGAAACGTCTTCAAAAGAAAAAATAAGAAAGCCCAATTGCCTCCTGAAAAAGCCCCTTTGGGATAACCATGACCTGGATGTCTGAGAATCTCTACAGACTTTCAAACTTTAAGAATATCCAGGTGTTTTACTAACTAAACCAATTGAGATATTACAGGTAATCCTCGACTTGGAACCACAATCGAGCCCCAATTTTCTGCTGCTAAGCAAGACAGTTGTTAAGTGAGTTTTGGCCCATTTTGAAGACTTTTCTTCTTCTCCGTTGTTAAGTGAATCACTGCAGTTCTTAATGTAGTAACACGGTTGTTAAGCGAATCTGGCTTCCCCCTGGACTTTTGCTTGTCACAAAAGGGGATCCCATGATCCCTGAGGCACTACAGCCGTCATAAATGTGAGACACTTGCCAATTTTGATCACATAACCATGGGAATGAGGCAAGGGTTCTCCATGTGAAAAATGATCGTAAGTCATTTTATTTATTTTTTTCGTGCTGTTGCAATTTCGAACTGTCGCTAAATCAATCGTTGTAAGTCGAGGACTATCTGTATTCAAATAAAATCAGATCTCATCGGGGAGATGATTAAGATTTGGCGAGCCCCTCTGCTTTGATTGCTTTATGGGACAACATCAGAGGTGGGTTTCAGCAGGTTCTGACCAGTTCTGGAGAACTGGTAGTGGAAATTCTGAGTAGTTCGGAGAACCGGTAGTAAAAATTCTGACTGTCCCTGCCCCCATTTATTCTCTGCCTCCTGAGTCCCAGCTGATCGGGGGGGGAATGGAGATTTTGCAGTAATCTTCCCTTGGATTGGGGAAGGAATGGAGATTTTACAGTATCCTTCCCATGCCATGCCTACCAAGCCATGCCCATCAAGCCATGCCACGCCCATCAAGCCACACCCAACGAACCGGTAGTAAAAAAATTTGAAACCCACCACTGGACAACATGTAATGCAAACACCATCAAGCTTGTTTGTAGGACACAAAGGTGCCTTTTCAAGAGGCAACTGGACTGTCTTGTTTTCCTTTGAAGATATTTTGCTTCTCCTCCAAGAAGCTTCTTCAGCTCTGCCTGGATGGTGGGGAATGGAAGGATTTATACTCCTTGCAGACAGCTGGTCATTTGCATTCTTTGTAGAGAGTCGTTGAGGCCGCCTGGAGGTTTATCTGTTGTCTTCAGGGTCACCTGAGTAGTGCAAAGGGGTGTGGAGCCTTCTTGGAACTGTTGAAAGGACTGTGTTGTAGACTGGAGATAGATGATGTCGTATCCCTTCCCTTCTGTTGAGAGAGGGCTGTTCAATTTGGACATAGATGGCCTCTTGGATCCGTCTCTCAACCAACGGTATGCCCTGTCCAAAATGTGGACTTTGTTGTCTTCAGAATAGAATAGAATGGAATGGAATGGAATAGAATGGAATGGAATGGAATGGAATGGAATGGAATGGAATGGAATGGAATAGAATAGAATAGAATAGAATAGAATAGAATAGAATAGAATAGAATAGAACAGAATAATAAATATAGAATGGAATGGAATGTAAAATAGAATAGAATAATAAATATAGAATGGAATGGAATGCAGAATAGAATAGAATAGAATAGAATAGAATAGAATAGAATAGAATAGAATTCTTCATTGGTCAAGTGTGATTGGACACTCAAGGACTTTGTCTTTGGTGCATATGCTCTCAGAGTACATAAAAGAAAAGATACATTCATCAAGAATCTTAAGGTCCAACACTTAATGATAGTCATAGGGAACAAATAAGCAATCAGGAAACAATATCAATATAAATCATAAGGATACAAGCAACAAAGCTACAGTCATACAGTCATAAGTGGAAGGAGATGGGTGATAGGAATGATGAGAAGACTAATAGTAATAGTCGTGCAGACTTAGGAAATAGTTTGAGAGTGTTGAGGGAATTATTTGTTTAGCAGACTGATGGTGTTTGGGAAAAAACTGTCCTTGTGTCTAGTTGTTCTGGTGTGCAGTGCTCTATAGCATCGTTTTGAGGGTAGGAGTTGAAACAGTTTATGTCCAGGATGCGAGGGGTCTGTAAATATTTTCACAGCCCTCTTTTTGACTCGTGCAGTAGACAGGCCCTCAATGGAAGGCAGGTTGGTAGCAACTGTTTTTTCTGCACTTCTGATGATCCTCTGAAGTATCTGTCTGTCTTGTTAGGTTGCAAAGCCAAACCAGACAGTTATAGAGGTGCAGATGACGGACTCAATCATCCCTCTGTGGAACTGGATCAGCAGAGTTGCCTCTTGAAAAAGCACCTTTGGCATAACCATGACCTGGATGACTGAGAATCTCTACAGACATCTCAAGCTCCTTCTCTGCAGTTGACCCTGCCTAGCAAACACCGATCTCGGTCCTGCTCTGAGACGTAACCGATCTCTGGGAGATCCAGGCTAAAAGAGGTGAAGAAGACCGAGGACTGAAGAGGAAACTGAGTTGCATGGGAGCAAGAAGAAACAATTAATGATAAGGAAGGTCAACCAACTCGGCCCCCGGCACCCTGAAGCTGCCGTAGCTCACGCAGGCAGCTGGGTGCCTGCCAGAATCCCTCCGGATCATGTGAAATGACTTTCCTGCTCATAGTAAAAGCTATAAGTGGGATTTCCGAGCAGGCCAAGGGCTTTGGCGGGAAATCAGCTTCTTCCAGCTGCAGGAAGCTGGTTAAAGGCTTCATTCTTGTGAAGATCTCTGGGAATTAAGACCTAACAGTATCTACACCATGGGTCTCCAACCTTGGCAACTTTAAGACTTGTGGACTTCAACTCCCAGAATTCCACAAGTCTTAAAGTCCACAGCAAAGCTTTGCTGGCTGAGGAATTCTGGGAGTTGAAGTCCACAAGTCTTAAAGTTGCCAAGGTTGGAGACCCCTGGTCTCTCTAGACAGATAATTGTCAGTTGGCTACTGCAAAGTAGGGAACAGTCTTGTGGCGCTTTAAAAACTGTCAAATCTATTTGGGCCGATGACCAGTTTTCCTCAATCTGGGTCCAGCAGATAGGGAGGAGTTTCATATAGGTACGTCCTTGACTTACAACCATCCATTTAGTGATCATTCGAAAAACTGACTTATGATCGTTTTGTAGGCTTACGACCATTGCAACATCCTTGTGGTCATATGATCAAAATTAGGATGCAACTGGCTCACATTTATTTTATTTTTAAATTTTAAATTTTATTCATACATTTTTCTTAACATACATAAGTGCTGAATAAACAGTGTATTGTCTGGGTCAATTTACTTATGGCTAATCTAGACAGCATACTACAGTCCTTGGAGGCCCCAGGCGAAGGGATGGAGTCAATCCACATTGGGAAATAATGGGCTTCATATTGTTCCATTCATTGCAACAATCTCACGTTAATTTAGTGATAAGCACCAAATCAGCATAGTAGTCAGTTACTCCTCTTCCATGGCTATTCCTGTCTTTCATCAGATATAGAGATAGATGGGGAAGAAATGGAGGTAGTGACCGATTTTATTTTCCTGGGCTCCAAGATCACTGCAGATGGGGACTGCAGCCCAGAAATTAAAAGACACTTGCTCCTGGGGAGGAAAGCCATGGCAAATCTAGACAGCATACTAAAAAGCAGAGACATCATCCTGCCAACAAAAGTGCGTATAGTCAAGGCTATGGTTTTCCCAGTTGCAATGGATGGCTGTGAAAGTTGGACCATAAAGAAGACCGAGTGCCAAAGAATTGAGGCCTTTGAACTCTGGTGCTGGAGAAGACTCCTGCGAGTCCCTTAGACTGCAAGGCAATCAAACCGGCCAGTCCGAGAAGAGATCAACCCTGACTGCTCTTTAGAAGGCCAGATCCTGAAGAGGAAACTCAAATCCTTTGGCCACCTAATGAGAAATAAGGACTCATTGGAGAAGAGCCCAATGCTGGGAACGATGGAGGGCAAAAGAAGAAGGGGACGACAGAGAAGGAGGTGGCTGGATGGAGTCACTGAAGCAGTTGGCATGAGCTTAATTGGACTCCAGAGGATGGTAGAGGACAGGAAGGCCTGGAGGAACGTTGTCCATGGGGTCATGATGGGTCGGACACAACTTTGCAACTAACAACAACAACAATATTAGTAATGATAATATTATTTACTTGTACATAATGGTATTCTTCCAACTTCTAATTTCTACCTGGTAAAACAAACCCCATGTTAAAAACTATTCTGTATCTTCTATATCCTTTATCTTTAATGTTAACCTATCCATTTCCGCACAGTCTCACATTTATGACAGTTGTAGTACCCCGGGGTCATGTGATTCCCTTTTGTGACTTTCTGACAAAAGCAATGGGAAGCCAGATTCACTTAACAACGTTACTAGCTGAACAATGGCAGCGATTCGCTTAACCAAGGAGCCTGGATAGCTCTGCAGACTAAGCACTGTAATTTAACACCAGCTGTCTGCAATTACTGTAAGTTCGAATCTCATCAGGCTCAAGGTTGACTCAGCCTTCCATCCTTTCTAAGGTAGGTAAATTGAGGACCTAGTTTGTGGGGGCAATAAGCTGACTTTGTATAAATATACAAAATATGAAGGCTATTGCTTAACGCACTGTAAGCCGCCCTGAGCCTCTGGAGAAGGGTGGCATATAAATCAAATTAAAAAAAAAAACACGGTGGCAAGAAAGCTCGTAAAATAGGGGCAAAGTTCCCTTAACAATGGTCTCACTTAGCAACAGAAATGTTGGGCTCAATTGTGGTCGTAAATCGAAGACTCTCTGTACAACTGTTGCAGTATCCTGGGATCGTGTAATCCCTATTTGTAACCTTCCTAGCCGCCTTTTGGAAAACCAGATTCGCGTAATGACGTGAGTCTCTGGACGACCGCGGGAGAAAAGATTGTAAAATCGGGCACGACTCGCTTAGCAACTGCATCCCTTAGCAAAGGGAGTTAAAAATCCCAATTGTGGTCGTAAATCGAGGACTACCTGTAAACCTGCTCTTACATGGCAAGGGAGCAAAATGTTTAATCTGATTGCAATATCACAGGAAGACAGCAGAGGGCAGCAAAGGAACGTTCTTTTCAAGTGAGGGAACAAGGAGGGGCATTTTCCTTTCAAAGTGAAAAGTAATCTTGAATAAATTAAGCTCCAATTTGTGAATAGCGATTTCATGAAAAATTGAGGCAAGCGCTCCTTCCTTTAATCATTTCTCATTCTCTTTCTTTTTTTTTTAATCCTCCAGCTGCTATCCAGTTAGAAAATTGTAACATTCTCCAATCTTACTGATTCCTAGGGTCTCCTGGTGACTTCAAGGACATCTATATTATATTATATTAATTTGATTTATATATTATTAATTTGATTTGCATATATTATTATTACTATTAATTTGATTTATATTATCAAATATAATATAATTTATAATTATATAAATTGTATAATATAATATAAATTATAATATAATTTATATTATCAAATATATAATTAGCAAATATATATCTGGAGAGGTTTCCTGTATAGAACAGAATAACAGATTTGGAAGGGACCTTGGAGGTCTTCTAGTCCAACCCTCTGCTCAAGCAGGTGACCTTATCCTATTTCAGATAAATGGCTGTCCGATCTCTTCTTAAAAACCTCCAGAGATGGAGCACCCACAACTTCTGGAGGCAAGTTGTTCCACTGGTTAATTGTTCTCACTCTTAAGAACTTTCTCCTTAATTCCAAGCTGCTTCTCTCCTTGGTTAGTTTCCATCCATTGTTTCTTGCCCTGCCTTCTGGTGCTTTGGAGGATAGGTTGTCCCCCCTTTTTTTTGTGGCAGCCCCTCAAATATTGGACGAGTGCTATAATGTCACCCCTAGTCTTTCTTTTCATTAAACTAGACATAGCCAATTCCTGTTCTCCATATATTTTAGCCTCCAGCTCCCTAATCATCTTTGTTGCTCTTTTATGTCAGCTGCACCTCTATAACTGTCTGCTTTGGCTCTGCAACCCAACAAGACAGACAGAGACTTCAGAGGATAATTAGAACTGCAGAAAAAACCATGGCTACCAACCTGCCTTCCATGGAGGACCTGTATACTGCACGAGTCACAAAGAGGGCTGTGAAAATATTTACAGACCCCTCACATCCTGGACATAAATTATTTCAACTTCTATCCTCAAAACGACTCTATAGATCACTGCACACCAGAACAACTAGACACAAGGAAAAGTTTTTCCCGGAACACCATCACTCTGCTAAACAAATAATTCCCTCAAAACTGCCAAACTATTGAGTTTCAAACGAAGAACCTCGATGGTGCAGCAGACTAAGTGCTCTTAAGTGCTAGCACTTAGCTGCCAGCTGCCTGCAATTAGTGCGAGTTCAAATCTCAACAGACTCAAGGTTGACTCAGCCTTCCATCCTTTCGAGGTAGGTAAATTGAGGACCTGGATTGTGGGGGCAATAAGCCAGCTTTGTATAGAACAATATCGCTTAGGGGGGCCTGAAAGCCCTAATAAACAGGTATATACATAAAAGTATGTAGGCTATTGCTATAATACATTGTAAGCCGCCCTGAGTCTACAGAGAAGAGCGGCATATAAATTGGATTAATAAAAAATTGGACTAATAATATTTACTAACTCTGCACTACTATTCTCATTGATTCTCACTACATACTTCATACTACATACTTCATACTCATTGATTCTCATTACATACTTCTCATTGTTCCTATCACCCATCTCCTCCCACTTATGACTGTATGAGTGTAACCTTGTTGCTGGTATCCTTATGATTTATATTGACTCTTTCCTAATATGATTTGATTGCTTATTTGTACCCTATGACTATCATTAAGTGTTGAATCTTATGATTCTTGACAAATGTATCTTTTATTTTATGTACTCCGAGAGCATATGCACCAAGACAAATTCCTTGTGTGTGTCCAATCACACTTGGCCAATAAAGAATTCTATTCATCAGACTATTCATTTTCTGCCCTCTTTCCATAGTCTCTACATCTTTTTTTATGATATGGTTATCAAAACTTGATGCAGCATTCTAAGTGTGGCCTTCCTAAGGCTTTATAAATTTGGCACAGTCCATCTTCCAAAACTAGGTCTCTCAATTTCAGCAACTATAAAATATGTGGACTCCAACTCCCAGAATCCCTCAGCCAATGCTGAGCTCTAATTTTTATTATTATTGGTTAATCTTTAGTGAGATTCACAGCCTTTGAGGCTGGTTAATAGCTCAGCAGCTCGAGTCCTAACCAAGGACCTAGGAACTATTAAGGTATCGTCGGAGGATGAAAGCTGTTCCGAATAAGGTGGTATTTTGTAGAGTTGAAATGTTCAAGTCCAGTAAATTTAGAATTTCTAAATAGCGGGGTAGCCCTTTGGGTATTGCTCCAAGAACTCCAATTACAATCGTGACAACACACAATTTCTTTTTCCACAGTCGCTCAACTTCAATTTGCAAGTCCTGGTACTTTGTAATTTATTTATTTATTTATTTTTGCTGCTTATCTTCAATCCGTGCATCACCAGGTATTGCAATGTCAATGAACCATACTTTTTTCTTTTCAACTATTGTTATGTCAGGTGTGTTGTGGACCAAGTGCCTGTCAGTCTGAATCCTAAAGTCCCATAAGATCTTGAGTTTCTCATTCTCTAAAACTTTCTCAACCTGATGTTCCCAGTGGTTTTTGCTGTACTCAAATCCAAACTTCTGGCACAATTTCCAGTGAATGATTTTAGCAACGCGGTCATGGCGTTGTAGGTAGTCAGTTTGTGAAATTTTGCTGCACCCACTGATCAGGTATTATTATTATCATCATCATCATCATCATCATCATCATCATTATTTACTTTATTCATTACACATGAAATTCAGTCAACTGAACATTCAAAAATGCATCACGAATACCATTGACAGGTGCTAATGGTTGATATGGGTTGCTTCCAGCGTCCTAGGTATCAACCAAGTACCTTCTTAAGATGTACGATGTTCCAAGTAGCGCAGTTGTTTGCAGTTCCACTGGTGTTATTGCAGGAAGCTGCAATGTTGATGTATCTTATAAAATTCTTGGACATGGTCCCAAGTGACAATGGGTATCACTATTACATGTTTCATCCATAGCCATGTAGCAATATTTCGTGATTTTTTCCAGTTCTTTTTCTTCGACTCTGGCATCTCCTGGTACCGTGATATCAATACATTGTATGTTTTGGTTTTCGACAACTGTGATATCTGGCATGTTGTGTTCCAAGTGACAAACCGTCTGTGTTCAAAAGTCCCACAAGATCTTCACATCATCATCATCATTATTGTTATTGTTGTTGTTGTTGTTTGAAGAGTGTGTCCAGGAAAGTCACAGAGCCTCCTCAGTAGTTTTGGTTGATCTTGGAAAGCTAAGACCTAAAATAAAAAAAAGAAAGAAAGAAATTCTTAGCTCTTACTTAGCAATAGCCATAACACTTAGACTTATATACCGCTTCATAGTGCTTTTACAGCCCTCTCTAAGTGGTTTACAGAGTCAGCATATTTGCCCCCCAACAATCTGGGTCCTCATTTTACCCACCTCGGAAGGATGGAAGGCTGAGTCAACCTTGAGCCTGATGGGATTTGAACTGCCGAACTGCAGCTAGCGGTCAGCTGAAGTAGCCTGCAGTGTTGCCATTTTCTGAAAATGGCAATTATAAATGAATAAAACATAGAATAAATTTAATATAGTTGATATTGCTGTTCTCCTCCCCACCCTTCATGGTTTTCAGACTAAAAGAAAAATAATAACATAAATAAAATAATCAAATCAAATAAGTCCTAGCTCCTAACCTCCTGCCATTTTCTGAAAATGGCAGTTATAAAGGACTAAAGCATAGAATAAATTTAATATAGTTCTTTTGTTTTTTGTTTTTTAATTTGATTTATATGCCACCCTTCTCCGGAGACTCAGGGCAGCTTACAGTGCGTTAAGCAATAGCCTTCATACTTTTGTATATTTATACAAAGTCAGCTTATTGCCCCCACAAACTGGGTCCTCAATTTACCTACCTTAGAAAGGATGGAAGGCTGAGTCAACCTTGAGCCTTGGCGAGATTCGAACCTGCAGTAATTGCAGAGAGCTGGTCTTAATAATCACTTAATAAGTGATAGTTGATATCACTGTTCTCCTCCCCACCCTTCATGGTTTCCAGGCTAAAAGAAAAATAATAGTAAAGTAAAGTAAAGTAAAGTAAAGTAAAGTAAAGTAAAGTAAAGTAAAGTAAAGTAAAGTAAAGTAAAGTAAAGTAAAATAATAAAATAAAATAAAATAAAATAAAATAATAAAATAAAATAAAATAAAATAAAATAATAAAATAAAATAAAATAAAATAAAATAAAATAAAATAAAATAGTCCTAGCTACTAACCTCCTGCCATTTTCTGAAAATGGCAGTTATAAAGGACTAAAGCATAGAATAAATTTAATATTGTTTATATTGTCTGAAGTGGGATAGGGTCTCCTGATTGAGAAGGGGGGTTGAATTAGAAGACCTCCAAAGTCCCTTCCAACTCTTGTCAGTCTGTCATTATTATTCCACCCCCCATGGTTTTCACAGACCAAAAGACCTTTTTTAAAAAAGGTTATTCTTAGCTCCTACCCGCCCCCTACCATTTTCTGAAAACCAGAAAATAAATCACATCTTTTCACATCTTATCACCTGTTAATGCCAGCCTCTCAAACTGCAATTAAGGTCCAGCTGCCTCTTCCATCCAAAAGCTGGCAGCTACTTGATTGGCTACTAATTGGCATCACAGCTCCTGGGGAGAAAAGCAAAGACAGCTGTTAATGATCTGGGGGGTGGATTGATACCCTCAATTTAACTGGAAGGTGTCAAAATCAAGGTTTCAAGTCCTTGGAGGCCCCAGGCGGAGGAATGGAGTCAATCCACACTGGGAAAAAATGGGCTTGATATTGTTCCATTCATTGCAACAATTTCACGTTAATGTAGTGATAAGCACCAAATCAGCATAGCAGTCAGTTACTCCTCTTCCATGGCTATTCCTGTCTTTCATCAGATATAGAGATAGATGAGGAAGAAATGGAGGTAGTGACCGATTTTATTTTCCTGGGCACCAAGATCACCGCAGATGGGGACTGCAGCCCAGAAATTAAAAGACGCTTGCTCCTGGGGAGTAAAGCCATGGCAAATCTAGACAGCATACTAAAAAGCAGAGACATCACTCGGCCAACAAAAGTGTGTATAGTCAAGGCGATGGTTTTCCCAGTTACAATGGATGGCTGTGAAAGTTGGACCATAAGGAAGGCTGAGTGCCAAAGAATGGAGGCCTTTGAAATCTGGTGCTGGAGAAGACTCCTGTGAGTCCCTTGGACTGCAAGGCGATCAAACCAGTCAGTCCTAGAGGAGATCAACCCTGACTGCTCTTTAGAAGGCCAGATCCTGAAGATGAAACTCCAATACGTTGGCCACCTAATGAGAAGGAAGGACTCCCTGGAGAAGAGCCCAATGCTGGGACTGATGGAGGGCAAATGAAGAAGGGGACGGCAGAGAACGAGTTGGCTGGATGGAGTCACTGAGTTTAAATGGAGTCGGCGTGAATTTCAATGGACTCCAGAGGATGGTAGAGGACAGGAAGGCCTGGAGGAAGGTTGTCCTTGGGGTCGCGATGGGTCAGACACGACTTCGCAACTAACAACAACAAGAGATATACACATACACACACACACACAGGAGCAGTCTGTATGAGAATGCAGCTAAACCCATTTCTGAGATTCACCTGCATTTAGCCATCATTGGAAGCTCCCCTCCCCCCACCTTTTCCCCCCAAAATGGGGAAAAAACCCTAGCCTCCCTAAGGAAGAATGGATGAAAAAAAGAGATGAAACTGACAAGAGATGGCAAAATGGACTGTTTTAATTAGAAAAAAATAATTAATTGATTCGACTTACTTACTTACTTACTTACTTGATTGATTGATTGATTCTACCAGGAAACTTTTTTTTCTGGAGACAGGAAAAAAAAAACTTGACTTTGAGTTTAACTAATTAAGATTAGTTGGTTATTGTAGAAATGGCTCTCCTACTTAAGGAGGTAAAGTTAAGCCGGTAAAGTCAAAAGTGGAGCCTGCAATTCTATTTTGCATTTTTCTGCACTGGTAAAAAAAATGGAAAGTAATGCTTTTCTTTCTTCTTTCCCCCTTTAACTTATACAGGTAGTTCTCAACTTGCAACCCCAATGTGAATGAAAGGAATTCACAGCTGTTCAAATCTTAAAAAAGGGGTTTTGGGACTAATTGGTTGTTGTTGTTTTTTTAATTTTGATTTATATGCCGCCCTTCTCCAGAGACTCAGGGCGGCTTATAATGTGCTAAGCAATAGCCTTCATCCTTTTGTATATTTTATACAAAGTCAGCTTATTGCCCCCACAAACTGGGTCCTCAATTTACCTACCTTAGAAAGGATGGAAGGCTGAGTCAACCTTGAGCCTTGGCGAGATTCGAACCTGCAGTAATTGCAGGCAGCTATTCTTAATAACAGGGTGCTTTAGACCACTGTACTACCAAGGCTCTTGGTGTGTGCTTTTTACTACATCAGGAAGCCTAGGTCAGAACAAGAAGTCTTAAAGTTTCCAAGGTTGGAGTCCCCTGCTCTAGCTGGTCTATTTCTATTTCCCCAAGTGCTGACTGGGGAATGCTGGGAGTTGAAGTCCACACATCTTAGAATTGCCGAGGTTAAGAGATACTGACATAGAGGTATATCTAGATCTAAAGCTGGTCTTTTTCCTAAACATGATGCTGGCCTGTTTGTGTGTGTGTGTGTGTGTGTGTGTGTGCAGATCAAGCTTCTGTTCACTTTAGAGGCAAAACTTTAGAGACAAAATTTGGACAGGCAAGAGAGTTTTTCTCCTCAGTTTACCGTCTGGTTTTGCAGCATTACCACCAACCCAAACAGTGGAACTTTTGCAGGGAAAAAAGGGTATAAAAAAAATTAGCAATGTGTCTTTGGCAAAATCATGTTTCTCCATCTGGGTGGTACTAGCTCCATCTCCTCCCCATAAATACTGGCAGTGCCTCTACCGTGTCCATATTTAAGGCTTCAAAATATTTCTGCGTATCTTCCTTCTGGGAAAAAAAAAAGAGAAAGGAATGCTTGCATTATTTAGCCTCAAGTAACTGCCCGGATAGTCTTTTAGCTGAGAGAAGGAAAGTGGAGATGAGACAGAAAAGTCATAAATGAACAATATAAATTCCATTCTGATGCAATATGATTCCCCTTGCTGGCCGGGGAATTCTGGGAGTTGAAGTCCACAAGTCTTAAAGTTGCCAAGTTGGACACCGCTGGTCTAAATCACATCTTATGTATTTGTTTATTAAATTTATATGCCCTGACCTCACTGTTACATGACTTACAATCTGATAAAACAATATTATCAAAAGTTAGAATCAGAACAGAATACAACTGGAAGGGACCTTGGAGGTCTTCTAGTCCAACCCCCTGCTCAAACAGGAGACCCTCTACTATTTCAGACAAGTGGCTGTCCAGTCCCTTCTTAAAAACCTCCAATGATGGAGCACCAACCAGTTCTGGAGGCAAGTTGTTCCACTGACTGTTTAGTCAGGAAATTTCTCCTTAGTCCTAAATTGGTTCTCTCTTTGATTAGTTACCATCCATTGTTTCATGTCTTTACTTCTGGTGCTTTGGAAAATAGGGTGATCCCCTCTTCTTCGTGGCAGCCTCTCAAATATTGGAATACTGCTATCATGTCACCTCTGGTCCTTCTTTTCTCTAGGCTAGCCAACCCCAAATTTTGCAACCATTCTTTTTTTTTTTTATTGCAAAAGTTTTACAATTACATTTTCACCCCTTTCCCCCGCCCCCTCAACCCACCCCAAACTTCCTAACCTCCCTAACCCTCCCTAACCCTCCCCTCCCCCCGGACTTCCACACAATATACTCATATCAGGTAAAAAAAACCCCTTAGTATAAAACTTATATAAAACTTGAACCCCTCCCTCCCCCTTATGATTTTTTTTTATCTTCATTACATTGAAATATTTCTATTCTTGATATATCATTTTCAAATAAAAGCTATTTGATACTTCCTAGTTTGATATTCGTTCTGAACATAATCTATCCACTTTTTCCATTCCCATTCATAAGTCTCTTGTGAACAATCTTTTAATATGCTGAAATCTTCGCCATCTCTGCAAAACTGGCCATCTTCAAAGTCCATTCCTCGATCGTGGGCAAAACTTCATTCTTCCAGTATTTACCTATCAATAGTCTCGCAGCTGTTATCATGTACAATATCAACTTTATTTCACCCAAAGTAAAACCCTTAACTATACCCAATAAAAACAATTGTGGAGAAAATTGAATTTTTTTCTTCAAAACATTCTGCATGACCCACCAAATCTTTATCCAAAAAGCCTTAACTTTCCTACAGGTCCACCAAACATGATAATATGTAGCATCTAAACAGTCACATCTCCAACATTTTGGCTGAACATTAGGGTACATACACGACAATTTTTTGGGGTCTAAATGCCATCTATAAAACATTTTATAGAAATTTTCCCTCAAATTCTGCGACTGTGTGAATTGCAACCATTCTTGATATGTTTTAATCTCCAGGCTTTTGATCACCTTAGTTGTTCTAAATCATCTTAGTAGCTTGTTTAAAACAGTTAGACAAAAAAAATACAAAATGAACAGTTGTTATTAGTTATGAAGTCGTGTCTGACCCATCACAACCCCATGGACAATGTTCCTCCAGGCCTTCCTGTCCTCTACCATCCTCTGGAGTCCATTTCAGGTCACGCCGACTGCTTCAGTGACTCCATCCAGCCACCTTGTTCTCTGCCGTCCCCTTCTTCTTTTGCCCTCCATCTTTCCCAGCATTAGGCTCTTCTCCAGTGAGTCCTTCCTTCTCATTAGGCGGCCAAAGTATTTGAGTTTCATCTTCAGGATCTAGCCTTCTAAAGAGCAGTCAGGGTTGATCTCCTCTAGGACTGACCGGTTGGATTGCCTTGCAGTCCAAGGGACTCGCAGGAGTCTTCTCCAGCACCAGAGTTCAAAGGCCTCAATTCTTTGGCGCTCAGCCTTCCTTATGGTCCAACTTTCACAGCCATCCATTGCAACTGGGAAAACCATCGCCCTGACTGTACGCACTTTTGTTGGCAGGGTGATGTCTCTGCTTTTTAGTATGCTGTCTAGATTTGCCATGGCTTTCCTCCCCAGGAGCAAGCATCTTTTAATTTCTTGGCTGCAGTCCCCATCTGCGGTGATCTTGGAGCCCAGGAAAATAAAATCTGTCAGTATCTCCATTTCTTTCCCATCCATTTGCCAGGAATTGAGAGGGCCAGATGCCATGATCTTAGTTTTCTTAATGTTGAGTTTCAAGCCAACTTTTGCACTCTCCTTCTTCACCCACATCAAGAGGCTCTTTAGTTCCTCTTCACTTTCTGCCATTAAAGTGGTAGCATCTGCATATGAGGTTGTTGATATTTCTCCCGGCAATCTTAATTCCAACTTCTTCGTGGCAGCCTCTCAAATACTGGAAGACTGCTATCATGTCACCCCTCGGTCTTCCTTTTCTCTAGATTAGCCAACTCCAAATCCTGCAACCATTCTTGATATGTTTTAATCTCCAGGCCTTTAATCATCTTAGTTGTTCTAAATCATCTTAGTTGCCTGTTTAAAACAGTCAGACAATAAATGGAACCTGAAAATGAACAGAAAAATAGCTAATTAAGATGGGGTGGGGGGAATGATCTATAATGGTCTGGGGATGGGATCTTCTATTTAATCCATTAATCACCTCCAGAATGACACACACCCCATCACACCCCAGGCATGGAAACCTCTCTTTACAAATTTAAATCTCTACATAGAAATCGGCAGCTCTATCCAGACTTTAGCATACACAGTTTCTCTGCAAGACAAAAGAAATCTCCATATTTTGGTCCTCTTTTGTGGCTGATTGTTTTTCCTGGGATGGTGGGGGGAGAGGCAGCAAATGTGGAATTAGCCCCAGTTTGCTCCTGCTGAAGAGGTGGGCCTGGAAATAGCTGCTGATGGGATTGTTCTGTTGATGGGTTGGGCTGGCACCAATTTGCACTCTGTTTGCAGGGGGCTAAAGGATCCTGCCAGGTGCCAACTTTGTGAGATGGAAGTGAGGAGGAAGAGGAGGAGGGGGGGAACAAGGAGGAGGAGGAGAAGAAGAGGAGAAGAAGAAGAGGAGGAGGAGGAGAAGAAGAGGAGAAGAGGATGAGAAGAGGAGGAGGAGGAGAGGAAGAGGATGAGAAGAAGAAGAAGAGGAGAAGAAGAAGAGGAGGAGGAGGAGAAGAAGAGGAGGAGGAGGAGAAGAGGAGAAGAGGAGAAGAAGAGGAGGAGGAGAAGAAGAGGAGGAGAAGAAGAAGAGGAGGAGGAGAGGAGGAGGAGGAGAAGAAGAAGAAGAGGAGGAGAGGAGGAGGAGGAGGAGAGGAGGAGGAGAAGAAGAAGAAGAGGAGGAAGAGAGGAGGAGGAGGAGGAGAAGAGGAGGAGGAGGGGGAGGAGGAGGAGAAGGAGAAGAAAAAGAGGAGGAGGAGAAGGAGAAGAGGAGGAGGAGGAGGAGAGGAGAAGAGGATGAGAAGAGGAGGAGGAGGAGAGGAAGAGGATGAGAAGAAGAAGAAGAGGAGAAGAAGAAGAGGAGGAGGAGGAGAAGAAGAGGAGGAGGAGGAGAAGAGGAGAAGAGGAGAAGAAGAGGAGGAGGAGAAGAAGAGGAGGAGAAGAAGAGGAGGAGGAGGAGGAGAGGAGGAGGAGAAGAAGAAGAAGAGGAGGAGAGGAGGAGGAGGAGGAGGAGAGGAGGAGGAGAAGAAGAAGAAGAGGAGGAAGAGAGGAGGAGGAGGAGGAGAAGAGGAGGAGGAGGGGGAGGAGGAGGAGGAGAAGGAGAAGAAAAAGAGGAGGAGGAGAAGGAGAAGAGGAGGAGGAGGAGGAGGAGAGATGGACAAACCCCTTCAATCTAGATTAGACTCTGGCTCATATTGCTGCAAAAGGGCATTCGATTGAGCAGAATCATAAATCATAAAATCATAAGGCTTAAATTTTAAGATTCAATCATTTCCTTGCACGCTTCCCTGGAAAATCATCTTCAAGCAGAGGATTCTGTTTATTTCTTAGCACCGGGGCGTTAAAAAGGGGGAAAAATAAATCTTTCTTTTTGCACAAGTAGTGCTACTGCTTTATCATTCAGTTGCTAAGTTGTGTCTGATTGTTCGTGACCCCCGTGGACCCTATCACACACTAGGGCTCCCACTCTCCTCCATTGTCTCCCGGAGTTTGGCCAAGTCCATGTTCATTGCGTCCGTGACTCTTCTCTAACCACCTTATCCTATGCCGTCTCCTTTCTCCTTCTGCCTTCCATCTTGCTCAACATCTTTTACAAGGAGTCCTCTCTTCTCATTGGGTGGCCAAAGGATTAGAGCTTCAGCTTCAGGATCTGTCCTTCCAAAGAACAACCAGGGTTGATTTCCTTTAGGATGGACTGATTCGATCTCCTCGCAGTCCAGCAGACTAGTCTCAACAGTCTTCTCCAGCACCACAATTTGAAAGCATCAATTCTTCATCGCTCAATCTTCCTTATTGTCCAAGTCTCACAGCCCATTTCGGAAGAGTTTCTTGACTCCTGATGAACAAGGAAGAAAGAGAAAAAACTTAATTTTTGTTGTTGTTCCTTCGCTAAAGCACGTCAAACTCTTAGCGACCCCATGGATCACAGCATGCCAGCCTCCCCCTGTTCTCCACTGTCTCCTGGAGTTTGCCCAAATTCACGTTCATTGTGTCGATGATGATGACCCTATCTAACCATCTCATCCTCTACCGTTCCTTTCTTCTTTTTTCCTTCCCTCTTTCCCAACATTGGGGTCTTTTCCAATGAGAGAGCCCTATTGCAAGGGGCCTTAAAATACATATTCATTGACTTACTTAATATGAACTTATTTATTTGTTTTATTAAACAAATTTTACATGGGCCACCCAGCTCATACGCAAGTGACTCTGGGCAACATACAATATTAAAAATATCCACAGCCTGAGCATACAAGGAAAATCAATATAAAATGCTATATCGATGGCATCTAGCGCCTGCAAGACTGGCGAAGATATATCCGAATTTAAGTCCCAAGTGCTGGAAGTGTAACCACCCCCAAGGTACCTTCTTTCATATGTGGTGGCTATGTCCCGAAGCGAAATGAACAAATTAACTTTAGAACTAAAAGGAAAAGAGGATTCAGAATACAGTGCGGTGTGGGATAAATGGTACAGGTGGATTGATAATCAGAAAACCATTATATATATATATAATATATAGTTTACCGAGACACCTGGTCTACCCCAACATGTGGGAGGGGGCATTCTGCTCCCTTTTTCCTTTCAGTTCCAATCCAGCAGGTCTCCTGGTAGACCAGGTGTCTCGGTAAACACTTAATCTTTCCCCTAGCTCAAGCTGATGAAGGGAGGAGAACTTGTGGCTCAGTGGTTAATACAACTGCCTAACATTCAGACAGCCCAAGTTTGAATCCAAGTAAGGGTATGGCTGGCTGATGATATATTTATATCCACAGCCTAAAAAGCCCCATAAAACAAAACAGACATATTTTCCATGATTCCTGAAACAGGTGTTATCTTTCCCATTCTCCAAAACCTCTGAAGGAGTCTGATAGCTGCTTTTTTTTTTCCCCTCCTCAACCAACACATTTTAATCAAAAGCATAAGTTTTCGGGAGCTGCACTCCGTGAGTGGGAAGAGACGCCTCTACATTTGACAAATGCATACAAATCAATCAATCAATAAGCTCCTTTCAATGTTTTGCTGTCGGGGTTCCAAAAAACACCCCCAACGAAAAACACCCCCATGAAATCGGGATTCCCTGTGCACATGCCCTCGTCACCTCTCGCCTGGACTACTGCAACGCTCTCTACATGGGGCTCCCCTTGAAGAGCACCCGGAGGCTCCAACTGGTCCAGAATGCGGCTGCGCGGGTAATTACGGGAGCTGCATGGCGCTCCCACATAACACCGCTCCTGCGCGAGCTGCACTGGCTCCCAGTCGTCTTCCGGGTGCGCTTCAAGGTGTTGGTTACCACCTTTAAAGCGCTCCATGGCATAGGATCTAGTTATCTTCGAGACCGCCTGCTGCTACCGACAACCTCCCATCGACCCGTGCGCTCCCACAGAGAGGGCCTCCTCGGGGTGCCATCAGCCAAACAATGTAGGCTGGTGACCCCCAGGGGGAGAGCCTTCTCTGTGGGGGCACCTACCCTATAGAACCAGCTGCCCCCTGAGATAAGGAGAATCCAAGACCTTGGTGCCTTCCGCCGTGCCCTTAAAATTTTCTTTTTTCAGCAAGCCAGGCTGGCTTAACATATTTTTAAATTTTAAATTTTTAATTGGTTTGTCATTTTAAACTGGGGCCAAAATTAATATATATTCTTTTAATTGTTTTTAATGTTTGTATTGTATGTTTTTATCTGGCTGTACACCGCCCTGAGTCCCTTGGGAGAAGCTGCGGTATATAAATTTGAAATAAAATAAAATAAATAAAATAAAAAATGTGGCAATCAGGAAGCTAAAAGGAAAAAAAAAATGGCTTCCAAAGCTGACACGAGCATAGCTCTTTTTTTTTTTTCTTCAAAATTCTGGATATTGGATTAGCCCAGCCATCCCGTCTGCCCATCAAATCAATCATTCCCCTGCCTAGTTTGAATTTGTACACCGCTCGTCTTGAGGTAGCTGTTAAGTGGCAGCATGGAAGCTTCCGACCTAATATGCCTTCCAAAGCTGAACATCCCAACTCTTCACCCACGTGATATTATTATGATCCGTGGCTAGCCGACAATTGCAGCATGTGCAAAGTAAAAAATAAAATAAAAATAAAATAAAACCTTTAAAGAATTCAAACTCATTCTGGGCTAAGATTAAGAAATGGTTAGAAAAAAAATAATAGAGCAACCTATGGATGGAAAACCAGAGGCATTCTTATTAGGAATATTTACAGAAAAATAAACCAAAGAAATAAAATATTTGATTTTGCATATTATAACAGCTGCACGCACATCATATGCACAAAATTGGAAAAGGGAAAATATACCAAGAGAAGAAGAATTGATTAAAAAAATCCTAGAATGTGCCGAGGTGGACAAATTAACAAAAGAGCTTAAAGAAAAGGAAGATAGGGAATATTATATAATCTGGAATAAGTGGTATAAGTGGCTAGGGACTAGAAATAATGGATAATAAAAATAGGGGTGAGTTTGAAAATGGAAAGAACACATATGATAATGTGTAGAATGTATAAAATCAATAGGATTGTTAAGAAGTGTAATGTAATTAAAAGAGAAAGGGACAAGAAGAAAATGAAATAGTATAAAGGGAATCGGGGGAGAATGTAAATATTAGAAGATGGCCATCACAAAATAGCTGTAAAAAGAGAGTGTATATATAGGTCTCTCACCTGGCAGCAGGAACTTGTTGGCTGCCAGAAAAGAAAAAAGCCCAGAATCGAGTGGATGTGATTCTACTGAGTTAGGGCTGCAGAAAAACCTTGGTTACGTAGGAAAAACCTGGCTAGAGGAAACACACACACACACACACACACATATATATAATTTATATTTCGCTGATAAAGAAATAAAAGGAGATCTAGATCTAGATCTAGTATAGATCTATTTCAAGCTTTTTAGCTTTCATCAACTAGCCATACCCTTACTTGGACTCGAACTTGGGCTTCCTGCATGTTAGGCAGTTGAATTAACCTTCTGAGCCATTTATCAGCGAAATATAAATTTGGTATAAAATGGTTTGTCGTGAATGCAACTGCTTTAGGGCTCCTGGATTGGAGCTGAAAGGCAAAAGGGATGCAGTACGCTCCCTCCCACATGCTGGGGTAGACCAGGTGTCTCGATAGAAAAACATATATAAATATATATGTTGTGGAGTGGATGTGACTCCACTGAGCTAGGGCTATAGAAAGAAAAATCTTGGTTATGTAGGAGAAACCTGGCTAAAAGAAAAACACACATAAAACCTACGAAAGAAAAAAGTTAAGAATATACATATGTTATATATATATATAACATATATATATATATATATGTTTTCTGCAGTTTTCGCAGGTGTTTGTATGTAGGTCTTTGGTTATTCGGGTTTTCTCCCGCGTAAAAAGCCAAGACACTTCCAATTTTACGCAGGAGAAAACCTGAATAACCAAAGACCTACATATATATATATATATATATATATATATATATATATATATATATATATATATATATATATATATCTTTCTTTTTCGTAGGTTTTATGTGTATTTCTCTTTAGCCAGGTTCTACCTACGTAAACCAAGATATATATATATATTTATATATATATATGCTGTTTGTCATATTGTGTTATAATAAAAATTTTAAAAAAATTAAAGAAAGAAAAAAAGAATTCACTTTTGCAGACACTGGGCCCATCCGTGTGCTATTATCCTTAATTCAGGGGACCGTCTCACCCCCCCCCCCCCCTGCCTTTTCAAAAACCCTGGGTTATCATCCTGACATTAAAGCCATCCTGTTAGCATTGCCTGCAGGAGGTCAGGATGGAACTGGGGTCTTGGGCATTGGGGGTGGGTGGGAATGAGGTTCTTTTGAAGCTGGACAAAGTGGGGAAACAAAGAAAAGTTTTGAGTGGCTAATCTTTCAACAAACAGACAGACTAGCAGGGAGGCCTCCTAGGTGAAGGAAATGCCAGTTTGGAGAAGGCAGGGATGGGTGTACCCTCTGCAGGCATTCCTACAACCCCCTTTAAACCTGGCTACTGAATTTGCCTCCAGACGTTGTGGGCATTACATCCCTGGAGGTTTTTAAGAAGAGATTGGACAACCGCTTGTCTGAAATAGACTGTAGGGTCTCCTGCTTGAACAGAGAGGAGGGTTGGACTAGAAGACCTCTGAAGTCCCTTCCAACTCTGTTACTCTGCTGCAGCAGTTGTAAATATGAGGACCAATTTTGTAAGTCATCTTTTTTTTCCCCAGTGGCATTGTAGCTTTGTACGGTCACTAAACAAATAGTTGGTTGTTAAGAGCTACCTGTACTAACGGTCTAAATGTTTATGGAGATTCTTAGGCATCTGGGTGATTTTTTCAAGAGGCAACAGGACTTTCTGTTTGTTTTTTTCTTTGAAGACGTTTTGCTTCTCATCCAAGAAGCTTCTTCAGCTCTGACTGGATGGTGGGGAATGGAATCCAGTCAGAGCTGAAGAAGCTTCATGGACGAGAAGCAAAACGTCTTCAAAGGAAAAAAACAAGAAAGTCCTCTTGGAAAAAAAAGCATCTTTGCGACGTGAACTTCTCATGGTCGGCCCACCAATTAGGAGATACCTGAAAAGAGAAGCTACTGAGCTTTGGATGGTCTTACTTTGTACACACTCAGACACTTGAAGGATGACAGCTCTTGTAGCATCAAATGGCGTCTTTTGGAAAATAAATCAGCTCAAACTGCCCAAGGAGCTGCTGCTGATCCAGTTCTACAGAGGAATTATTGAGTCTGTCATCTGCACCTCCGTAATTATCTGGTTTGGCTCTGCAACCCAACAAGACAGACACAGACTTCAGAGGATAATTAGAACTGCAGAAAAAACAATGGCTACCAACCTGCCTTCCATGGAGGACCTGTATACTGCACGAGTCACAAAGAGGGCTGGGAAAATATTTACAGACCCCTCACATCCTGGACATAAACTCTTTCAACTCCTACCCTCAAAACGACGCTACAGAGCACTGCACACCAGAACAACTAGACACAAGGACAGTTTTTCCCCAAATGCCATCACTCTGCTAAACAACTAATTCCCACAACATTGTCAAATAATATACTAAGACTGTATTACTATTAGTCTTCTCTTCCTTAGTAGTATTTATGTCTTCCCGCTTATTACCATAACCATGTTGCTTGTATCTTTCAATTTACATTGTTTTTATTTGTTTCCTAGTACGATTTGATAGCTTATTAGTAACCTTGTGTATCACTAAGCATTCTATTTTTTTATTCTCAATGAATGTATTTTATTCTCCTTATGTACACTGAGAGCATATGCACCAAAGACAAATTTCTTGTGTGTCCAATTCACACTTGGCCAATAAAGAATTCTAGTCTAGTCTAGTCTAGTCTAGTCTAGTCTAGTCTAGTCTAGTCTAGTCCAGTCCAGTCCAGTCCAGTCCAGTCCAGTCCAGTCCAGTCCAGTCCATTCCATTCCATTCCATTCCATTCTACTCTACCCTACCCTACCCTACCCTACCCTACCCTACTCTACTCTCTACTCTGTTCTGTTCTGTTCCGTTCCGTTCCGTTCCGTTCCACTCCACTCCACTCCACTCCACTCCACTCCACTCCACTCCACTCCACTCCACTCCACTCCACTCTACTCTACTCTATTCTATTCTCTATTTTTAATGCATGCGTTCCTTTTAAAGAGCATTGGCTGTGCTGTTCGTAGCTTGTTTTCCTCTTCTTGTGAACCTCTTGAGCTCCTCCAGAAGCCGAGAACTGAAATAAATGAGCCCAAAAGATGGCGGCAAACGGTTAGATCTTTAGCCCGCGCGCCGGTTTGCACACTCCGCCTGGGTGTGTAAGTGGAGACAAGCTGGGCGAAGAAATGGAATTCTTTCTCACCGCTTTGCGAAACCTGCCACAAATATTTGCTTCCATCCATCCATCTCCTGACCTCCTTGTGTGGCAGGTCTCCCTCCCGGGGAGGTGATGCTAGTGAGCCCTGGCTTTTCAAACACTCTTCCTGCTGGGATATATAGCCGGTGTCATTAAATCTTCCCTTTCTAATGCATTCAATAATCCTTATGCCAAACATGCTTTCTCCTCCCTTTCCTGGGCTACCAGCACAGGGCTTAGAGAAGTTGCAAAGATGGTGAGGAAACAGCTGGCTCCTTTGATCTCCTCTGAACCTGGAAGCTGGGTCTCGTGTGGCCAAATCAGGGCATAGAACTGGAGGACGAAGAAGAGGGGGAAAAAGGCATTTGTACAATGTTATACTATACTATATTACAGTGGTGGGTTTAAAAATTTTTACTACCGGTTCTGTGGGCGTGGCTTGGTGGGCGTGGCTTGGTGGGCATGGCAGGGGAAGGATACTGTAAAATATCCATTCCCTCCCCACTCCAGGGGAAAGTTACTGCAAAATCTTCATTTCCTCCCGATTACCTGGGACTCGGGAGGCAGAGAATAGATGGGGGCGCGGCCAGTCAGAATTTTTACTACAGGTTCTTTGAACTACTCAAAATTTCCACTAGCGGTTCTCCAGAGCTGGTCAGAACCTGCTGAAATATTACCACCTCTGCTATATTAGTATGCTAATGTTATACAGCATACTAAAAAGCAGAAAGCAGAGACATCACCCTGCCAGCAAAAGTGCGTACAGTCAGGGCGATGGTTTTCCCAGTTGCAATGGATGGCTGTGAAAGTTGGAGCATAAGGAAGGCTGAGCGCCAAAGAATTGAGGCCTTTGAACTCTGGTGCTGGAGAAGACTTCTGTGAGTCCCTTGGACTGCAAGGCGATCCAACCAGTCAGTCCTAGAGGAGATCAACCCTGACTGCTCTTTAGAAGGCCAGATCCTGAAGATGAAACTCAAATACTTTGGCCACCTAATGAGAAGGAAGGACTCCCTGGAGAAGAGCCCAATGCTGGGAAAGATGGAGGGCAAAAGAAGAATGGGACGGCAGAGAACGAGGTGGCTGGATGGAGTCACTGAAGCAGTCGGCATGATCTTAAATGGACTCCAAGGGATGGTAGAGGACAGGAAGGCCTGGAGGAACATTGTCCATGGGGTTGCGATTGGTCGGACACAACTTCGCAACTAACAACATCTATCTATCTATCTATCTATCTATCTATCTATCTATCTATCTATCTATTCTGAGGAGATCAACCCTGACTGCTCTTTAGAAGGCCAGATCCTGAAGAGGAAACTCAAATACTTTCGGCACCTAATGAGAAGGAAGGACTCACTGGAGAAGAGCCTAATGCTGGGAAAGATGGAGGGCAAAAGAAGAAGGGGACGCAGAGAACAAGGTGGCTGGATGGAGTCACTGAAGCGGTAGGCGTGAGCTTAAATGGTCTCCAGAGGATGGTAGAAGACAGGAAGGCCTGGAGGAACGTTGTCCATGGGGTCACAATGGGCCGGACACAACTTCGCAACTAACAACAACAACCTGAATGTTAAACTACCACCCTGCTCAGTCGCCTAAAAACGCCACCTCAAATCCAGCAATCTTGCAAGTTGAGTGTCAAAGAAGCCATTTGTCTCGGGCAAAGGATTGCACTCCGAGCATAAGAGAAGAGAAGCCTCGGTCTAAAAGATGATTTACATGTGCACATCCTGTTGATTATTTGCTTTTGGGGGAAGTTGTTGGGTGAATAACGGTTCAGAAATGGTAATGGGTTGTCTGCAATAGTTTGTTTGTGGAAAAAAGTAGCCAAGGTTTAGCCAATTCATGGTTTACATTAGCGATGATCAACGTTTCGGAGGGGCAGAAAATATACTTTTCACTGATCTGACGTCAGTTGTTTAATTTTTGGAAAACCCAGCACAGCCTTATAAAAATTCCTGGCGGCAGGCAGGATCCTAAAAAAAAAAAGAAAAAAAAAGACATATTCTGATTTTTCTCTGATAGGAGGAAATTCCCTTTTGAAGCCCTGGCTGGCTCGGTACTGTTGGGGTTAAGAAACTGTGCAATTGTTGGCTGAAATTACATATAATGCCATGAAATGGCTAACGAAGCAGTTAAAACGGTGATATATGGATTTTGTGCTTGAGGTGGGGGAAAAAATGGAACATTGCCTTTGAGTTTTGATGTTTATATAGCAATGGCTAGTATATATTATTATGAAAACATAAAAAGTTGTGGCTGGTTGTTATTGCCTTATTCTACTGTGTAGAAAAAACATCAGAAGTCAATGCTTTTCTTTCTTTTCCCCCTTTTCCCCTACAACTTTTCCTCTTTCCTTTTTCTTCCCTTGCTTTTCTTTCATTGTTCTTTGTATTTGATCTTTTGATCAATTAATAAAAATTTAAAAATCAGAGAAATAACCCAAAGTGAGGCCCTATTAGCAATTTACTTACATTAAATAAATGATTTTCTATGAATGATATAGGAGGACTGAGCATGTTTTAATGGCAAGGGAGCCTTGTTTTAAACTACTTCCGATGTGAGCAAAGAAAATTTGGCCTTCAGATGACAGAATTGGGTGTTGGAGTGCTGCAGAATCTCCTATTTTATTCATTTATTTATACAGTGGTCCTTGACTTACAACCAGTATCGAACCCAAAATGTTTATTGCTAGGCGAGACAGTCGTTAAATGAATTTTGCCCCATTTTATGACCTTTCTTGCCACCGTTGTTAAGTGAATCATTGCAGTTGTTCAGTTAGTAACATGGTTGTTAAGTGACTCTGGCTTCCCCATTGACTTTGCTTGTCGGAAGGCCAGCAAAGGAGAGCACATGACCCCCCGGCTGGGACACTGCAGCCATCGTAAATTGCTGCCAAGTGCCTGAATTTTGATCACATGACCATAAGGATGCTGCAATGGTCATAAGTGTGGAAAATGGTCATAAGTAACTTTTTTTCAGTGCTAACTTCAAACAGTAACTAAATGAACTGTTATAAGTTGAGGACTATCTATATATAGATATAAACAGAGAGATGATGATAGATAGATAGATAGATAGATAGATAGATAGATAGAGTGGATAGATAGATAGAGTGGATAGATAGATACGATGGATGGATGGATGGAAAGGATAGATAGATAGATAGATAGATAGATAGATAGATGATGGGTGGATGGATTGGATAGATGGATGGATGGATGGATGGATAGATAGATGGATAGATGGATAGATGGATGATGGGTGGATGGGTAGATGGATTGGATAGATGGATGGATGGATGGATAGATAGATAGATGGATAGATGGATGATGGGTGGATGGGTAGATGGATTGGATAGATGGATGGATGGATGGATAGATAGATAGATGGATGATGGGTGGATGGGTGGATGGATTGGATAGATGGATGGATAGATAGATAGATAGGTAGATAGATAGATAGATAGATAGATAGATAGATAGATAGATAGATGATGGGTGGATGGGTGGATGGATTGGATGGATGGATGGATGGATGGATGGATGGATGGATAGATAGATAGATAGATGATGGGTGGATGGATTGGATAGATGGATGGATGGATGGATGGATGGATGGATGGATGGATAGATAGGTAGGTAGATAGATAGATGATAGATAGATAGATAGATAGATATGATAGATAGATAGATAGATAGATAGATAGATAGATAGATAGATAGATAGATAGATAGACAGACAGACAGACAGACAGACAGACAGACAGACAGACAGACGGATGGGTAGATGGAATGGATGGATGGATGGATGATTGGATGGATGGATGGATGGATGGATCGATAGACATGATAGACAGATAGATAGAAAGATAGAGAGATAGATAGAGAGATAGAGAGATAGGCAGGCAGCAGGCAGGCAGAGAGAAATGATAGAAAGAGAGAGATGATAGATTGATGATAGTTGATAGATTGGTAGAGAGAGAGAGAGAGAGAGAGAGACAGGCAGGCAGAGACATATATAGATATCACTAAAGGCAGATAAATATATAGATATATATAGATGTAAACATAGACACACACACACACATATATATGTACATATACATATACATATACATATACATATACATATACATATACATATACATATACATATACATATACATATACATAGCAGACAATGCCAAAAAGCCATCAGGAATACTTGGGATGGGTGAGGGAGGCCAAATAAATCAAGTAGCGAATAAACAAGTTCATTCTCTGCGAATTCTAGCTCCGAATGAATGCCTTCTCATCTGACATCCGACCCCACAACAATTGAAACGACTGTGCAGGAAATCCTATTGAGTAGCGCCAACCAAGCTAATCTGCCAATTGAGGACTCTTTAGCAGCCAGGAAAACCTCTTCTACATATGAAGGAGAAAGAAATCTCGCAAAGGCTTGACGGCAGGGAGAAAAAGCTTCAAAAAGGAAGCAGAAAAAGAAAATCCTCCCCCCACCCACCCAACCTGGTGTAAAGTTATTGCAAGTTGGGCTCTTCAATCCTTCCACTGTAGTAGTAGCCATGAGGTCGTAGTAGCTGCCTGTCAAGCTGTACCTTTCGTGATCTGCATTATGGACATATTTTTCAGCCCCCACCTAAGCCGTCCTCAACTTGATTCAGTAATCAAATTACAGGTAGTCCTCGACTTACAACATTTCATTTAGTGACCGTTTATAGTTACAACGGCACTGACTTATTACAGCCGTTTCTCACACTTACGACCGTTGCAGCATCCCATGGTCATGGGATCAAAATTCAAATGCGTGACAACCGGCTCGTATTTATGACGGTTGCAGTGTCCGAACTTTGAATGGTTACTAAGTGAACTGTTGTAAGTCAAGGATTAACTATAAGTATCTCTAGAAAAGTCTGGAATAATTTTCAACAGCTAAATGAATGATCATAAGTTGTGGACTAACGGTAAAAGCAATTTTAACCATCCTGTAGAGTTGATCTAAAAGGGATGCGGTGGCTAAGTGGCTAAGATGCCGAGCTTGTCAATCGAAAGGTCGGCAGTTCGGCGGTTCGAATCCCTAGTGCTGCGTAACGGGGTGAGCTCCTGTTCCTTGTCCCAGCTTCTGCCAACCTAGCAGTTCGAAAGCACGTAAAAAATGCAAGGAGAAAAATAGGGACCACCTTTGGTGGGAAGGGAACAGCGTTCCGTGCGCCTTTGGCGTTGACTAAACATACCAGCCACATGACCACGGAGACGTCTTCGGACAGTGCTGGCTCTTCAGCTTTGAAACGGAGATGAGCAGCGCCCCCTACAGTCAGGAATGACTAGCACAGATGTGCAATGGGAACCTTTACCTTTACCTTAGTTTAATGAAAAGAAGGAATAGGGGTGACATGACAGCAGTCATGATCTTCCAATATTTGTGGGCAGTGGTGAAATCTAAAATTTGTTACTACCGGTTCTGTGGGTGTGGCTTGGTGGGGGGGGTGTAATGTGACTGAGTGGGCGTGGCCATTTTTTTTTTTAACTTTTAAAACCATTTTTTCTACAACCTCTTTGGCGAAGGGGTTGTAAAAAAATGCTTTCAAAAGGCTCTGACGATCCCAGCTGAGTTGCCTGATCGGCAGAGACTTTTTTTTCTTTTAAATGCCTCCGCTGATCAGGCAACTCAGCTTGGATCATCAGAGGCATTTAAAAGAAAAAAAGGGTTTTTTTTCTTTTAAAAGCCTTTGATGATCCCAGATGAGCTGTGCGATCATCAGAGGCTTTTTTTTTTTTACTTTTAAAAGCATTTTTTCGGCGGAAGAGGTTGTAGAAAAAATGCTTTTAAAAGTAAAAAAAAAAAAAAAGCCTCTGATGATGACCTACCCCCTGAGAGACTCACGATATCAGATCTCTGGACTTTTTGTCGGGCCCTGAAAACACACCTATTCCATCTAGCTGGGCTGGCTTGATCCCATCCTCTCAGTTTTAATTGAATTTGGTTTTAATTGGGTAGTTTTTAATATCTTGGGCCGAAATTATTTAATTGTTTTTTAAATTGTTTTTTAAATTTTATATGCAATGTTTTATCTTGGCTGTATACCGCCCTGAGTCCTGCAGGAGAAGGGCGGTATAGAAATATAATAATAATAATAATAATAATAATAATAATAATAATAATAATAATAATAATAATACCTTAACAGTTCCTAGGTCCTTGGTTAGGACTCGAGCTGCTGAGCTATTAACCAGCCTCAAAGGCTGTGAATCTCACTAAAGATTAACTAATAAATAATAATAATAATAATAATAATAATAATAATAATAATAATAATAATGATTGTGTGGCTTAGCTGGGCATGGGGGAGGGGGGGCAGGGATTTTTGCTTCTCCGAACCATCCACCTCCATCGCTACCGGATCAGGCGATCCGGTCCGAACCAGGAGCATTTCACCCCTGTTTGTGGGGTTGCCACAAAGAAGAAGGGGTCAACCGATTCTCCAAAGCACCCAAAGTCAGGACAAGAAGCAATAGAGGGAAACTAATCCAGGAGAGATCCAACCTAAAACTCAGGAGAAATTTCCTGACGGTGAGAACAATCAACTAGTGGCGCAGCTTGCCTCCAGAAATGGTAGCTACTCCATCACTGGAGGCTTTTAAGAAGAGACTGGGCAACCACCTGTCTGGAATAGCATAAGGCAGTGATGGCGAACCTTTTCGACACTTGCACCAGGGGTGGGTTCTAAATTTTTTTACTACCGGTTCTGTGGGCGTGGCTTATTTTGTGGGTGTGGCTTGGAGGTCATGTGACTAGGTGGGCGTGGCTAGCTGGTCAGAGTCATTTCTGGAAGGTCCTCGCACTTACGACCCAACTCATTTGTTTGCTTTTAACACGGATCAGCTGTAGGGCGGCCCTTTGAAGCCCCGCGGCAAGAGTTTAAACAGTTTTTTTCCCTCTAGTCATCAGCTGGGACTCAGGAGGCAGCAATAGATTGGGGGTGGGACCAAATAAAAGGTAAGAATAACGTGGGGGGTGGGTGGGAGGGAAAGGGGGGGAGAAGCAGTTCGGTGACATCATATCATCACTGCTACCGGCTCGGTCGAACCGGACCGAACCGGGAGGAACCCACCACTGACTTGAGCGGAAATGTCTCGTGCGTGCACGCACTTGTCATGGCGGCACTCCGGAAAAGCTGAACTTCTGGGTTCTAGTGCGCATGTCCGCCCGATGATTAGCTGGCCAGCTCGCATGCGCAGACCGGTTTTCGGCACTGCCGCGGGCACGCAGGACAGCTGATCGTTGTGCACGCATGTGTGCCAGAAACCCAGAAGACAAACATGCAAGGCCGCGCGTGCTGGGTGACGTGGCTTCACGTGCCACTTTGGGCACACGTGCCATAGGTTCGCCCTCATGGGTATAGGGGTCTCCTGCTTGAGAAGGGGGTTGGGCTAGATGAGCTCCAAAGTGCCTTCCAACTCTATTCTGTTCTACTTTTTTTAAAAAAAAAAATCACTAGCTTTTATCCTGTCTCAGTTGCCTCTTTACTCGGTCCCTGACAGTATCCTAAGGAAATGGATGCCAAAACCAGCAGTGGAATTCAATTTTTTTTTACTACCGGTTCTGTAGGTGTGGTGTGGCTTGGTGGGCATGGTTTGGTGGGTGTAGCAGGGGAAGGATACTGCAAAATCCCCATTCCCTCCCCACTCCTGGGGGAAGGATATTGCTAAATCTCCATTCCCACCCCACGCCAGGGGAAGGATACTGCAAAATCCTCATTCCCTCCCCACTCCTGGAGGAAGGATACTGCAAAATCCCCATTCCGAGCCTACTCCAGGGGGAAGGATGCTGCAAAATCCTCATTCCCTCCCCACTCCTGGAGGAAGGATATTGCAAAATCCCCATTCCCTCCCCACTCCTGGGGGAAGGATACTGCAAAATCCCCATTCCCTCCCCACTCCTGGGGGAAGGATACTGCAAAATCCTCATTCCCTCCCCACTCCTGGAGGAAGGATACTGCAAAATCCCCATTCCGAGCCCACTCCAGGGGGAAGGATACTGCAAAATCTCCATTCCCACCCAACTCCAGGGGGAAGGATACTGCAAAATCTCCATTCCCACCCAACTCCTGGAGGAAGGATATTGCAAAATCTCCATTCCCACCCCACTCCTGGAGGAAGGATATTGCAAAATCTCCATTCCCTCCCCACTCCTGGAGGAAGGATACTGCAAAATCCTCATTCCCTCCCCACTCCTGGAGGAAGGATACTGCAAAATCCCCATTCCGAGCCCACTCCAGGGGAAGGATACTGCAAAATCCCTATTCCCACCCCACTCCAGGGAAAGGATACTGCAAAATCTCCATTCCCATCCCACTCCTGGGGGAAAGATATTGCAAAATCTCTATTCCCTCCCCACTCCTGGGGGAAGGATATTGCAGAATCCCCATTCCCACCCCATTCTGGGGCCAGCCAGAGGTGGTATTTGCCAGTTCTCTGAACTGCTCAAAATTTCCGCTACTGGTTCTCCAAAACCTGTCAGAACCTGCTGGATTTCACCCCTGGCCAAAACCCAACAGATCTGAGAGTTGAGTGGGGAATTTTGGAAGCTGAAGTCCAGACATCTTAAAAATTGCCAAGGAGGAGAAGCGCTAATTTTTGACCCACCTTGAAAGCCGCATTTTGATCCTGTTGAAATAAGTAGGAAACGCCTTTTTTATCATCTAAGGTGCCACTAAAGGTGACTTCAGCCACTCTTACTTCCGGGCTAAGGGATGAGGTGAAAATAATGTTCGGACATATAGCAGCAATATGAACTGGGAGCCATTTGTGCTACTATTTGGTGCAAGTGGGAACAATTCCCTAAGTGGCAGGAGTTCAGGACCTATTTTTTTACAGAGTTAGGAAGAAAAAGGAAAAGTTCATCTTCTCCTTATAGTCACAGGTAGTCCTCAACTTCAAACAATTCATTTAGTGACCGTTCAAAGTGACGGACTTATGACCGTTTTTTCACAGTTATGACATTTGTAGCATCCCCACGATCACGGGATCAACATTCAGATGCTTGGCCACTGCTTCACACTTATGACCCTTCCTGTGAGCCAAGGTCACGTCATCCCTCTTTTGCGACCCTTCTGACAAAGCAAAGCCAATGGGGAAGCCGGTTCATTTAACAACCAGGTTACTAGTTTATCCATTGCAGCGATTCGCTTAACAACCGTGGCAAGAAAGGTTGTAAAATCGGGCAAAACTCACTTTAACAAACGTCTCACTTAACAACAGGAATTTTGGGCTCAATTGTGGTTGTATGTTCAGGACTGCCTGTGTAAGAAGAGGGCTACCTTATTCCTCCCTGCCAGCCCAATCTTTCTTTTCTGAGCCTTTTATTTTTGCAATGTTTTTTTAATTTAAGTTTATTGAGGAAGTTAAAATGCAAGCTCCAAAAAAAATAAAATAAAAAAGAAGAGATAAATAAAACCTTTTTTAAAAAAAACCCAGAAAAGAATCTGGAACTTTTTATCGAAGGCTATAAACAAAGACTGTAAGGTTTATTGTCTTTTAAACTTACTTTGTGATGGGAACAAGAATCCTACAGATATAAAATAAATAACACCTCCCCAAATCTTGCTACAGAACACCTGGCATCTATCCCCCCCTCCTTTTCTCTCTCGCTCGCTCTCTCTGTCCCTCTCTCTGTTTTACCCCATTATTTTACAGGAAGTTTCTTCATCATTCCAACACATTGCTCAGTCATGCTGGAGCGTTTTCATGCCGAAGATGAGGAAAATAATAAAGTCCATGTGTTATAGACAAAACACAGCTGGTTCCCTCCCAATGCTGACCAAGCCTGTTCCTGGGCCCCCTTCGCTCTCACCTCACTTCTGTTACCTTGCAAGTTGAGGCTTGACTGCACAAAAACTAGAAAATTTCCACTCCTCCAGTTAATATGGATGGATGCTTGGCATTCTCCAGTCTTCCCACCTTTCTTTCTCTTTGTTACTTTCCCTCTCTCCCTTTCTCTTTTGTTGTTTTCTTCCTTTCTTTCCCTTTTTTCTTTCTTCTTTCTCTTTTTCTCTCTTTGCTTCTTTCTCTCTGTGTATTTTTCTCTCTCTCTCTCCATTTCTGTGTTTCTCTCTCTCCCTGTTTTTGTTTTCTTCCTTTCTTTCCCTTTTTCCTTTCTTTTCTTTTTCTCTGTTTCTTTCTCTCTGTATTTTTCTCTCTCTCCTCATTTCTGTTTCTCTCTCTCCGCTTTTGTTTTCTTCCTTTCCCTTTTTTCTTCCTTTTCTTTTTCTCTGTTTCTTTCTGTGTATTTTTCTCTCTCCCCCATTTCTGTGTTTCTCTCTCTGTTTTCTTCCTTCCTTCCTTTCCCTTTTTTCTTTTTCTCTCTTTCTGTTTCTTTCTCTGTGTATATTTCTCTCTCCCCCATTTCTGTGTTTTTTTTTCTCTCTCTCTGCTTCTCACTCTGTTTCTTTCATCCTCTGTCTCTTTCTGTCTCTTTCTCTCTTTTTCTGTTTCTCTCTTGCTCTTTTTCTCTTTCCCATTCTGTCTGTTTTTTCTCTGTGTGTATTTCTCTGTGTGTGTGTTTCTCTCTCTCCATTTGTTTCTCTCTTTCCGTCTCTATGCTTCTCACTGTTTCTTTCACCCTGTCTCTTTCTGTGTCTTTCTCTCTTTTTCTCTCTCTGTGTGTTTCTCTCTTGCTCTCTTTCCCACTTTCTGTTTTTTCTCTGTTTGTATTTCTCTCTCTCTCTCTCTCTCTCTCTTTTTCTTTTTCTCTGTATGTATGTGTTTCTCTCCATTTCTCTCCCCACCCCATTTCCCAGAAAACATGTCCCACAGGAGAAAAAGGAGGAGGCCAGCTAAAATCAACCACATGTAAAACAGTTATGCATTTCTCCAGCAGAAGATGGTGAAGAGAGACCGATGTTTTCTCACTCAAGCCACACAGCCAGGAGTTCGATCCTGACTGGCTCAAGATGGACTCAGCCTTCCATCCTTCCGAGGGCGGTAAAAGGAGGACCCAGATTGTTGGAGGCAAATATGCTGACTCTGTAAACTGCTTAGAGAGGGCCATAAAACACTGTGAAGCGGTATATAAGTCTAAGTGCTGTTGCTACATCATTTCAGGTCGCTCTAGGGCAGCTGTCCTGAACATTCAATATACTTCACCCACTTTGCAGGCACGGACAGCTGTAACTGCTCCCCAGAAAGTTTATGAGTATTGTTCCATTGGCAACTACTAACTATGTGTTGTCAGCTAAACTAGAAAGAGAAAAAAAAATGAAAGAGACAAAGATGTAAGCTTTGTTAAAGCTAATCATGGCAGGCCAGGGCATGTTGGATGAATTCACCCACCAAGTCTGACCTGGTTAAGCATGCTGTGTGAACCCCTCTACCCTTTGTTTCATTCTAATTGCCAAGTCCCTACTCTTTCTTTCTTTTTCTTTCTTTCTTTCCTTTTCTTTCTTTCCTTTCATTTTCCTTTCTTTCTTTCCTTTCTTTCTTTCCTTTTCTCTTTCTTCCTTTCGTTTTTCTTTCCTTTTCTTTCCTTTCTTTCATTCTTTCTTTCTTCTTCTTCTTTTCATATTTCTTTTCATATTTCCTAATATGATTCGACTGCTTATTTGTACCCTATGACTATCATTAAGTGTTGTACCTTATGATTCTTGACGAACGTATCTTTTCTTTTATGTACACTGAGAGCCTATGCACCAAAGACAAATTCCTTGTGTGTCCAATCACACTTGGCCAATAAAAAAAATCTATTCTATTCCATTCCATTCCATTCCATTCCATTCCATTCCATTCCATTCCATTCCATTCCATTCCATTCCATTCCATTCCTCTCCACTCTACTACTCTTCTTCTTCTTCTTCTTCTTCTTCTTCTTCTTCTTCTTCTTCTTCTTCTTCTTCTTCTTCTTCTTCTTCTTCTTCTTCTTCTTCTTCTTCTTCTCCTCCTCCTCCTCCTCCTCCTCCTCCTCCTCCTTCCTTCTCCTCCTCCTCCTCCTCCTCCACCTCCACCACCTCCTCCTCCTCCTCCCGTTTTTGCTGAGAGTCTAACAAGGCCCTTCCCGCAGCCTCACCATCTCAGCCGCTCACTTCTCCCATGTTGTGTCCTATGTCACCATGGTGGCCTGACTGGAAGTGTCATCCTAAGGTTGCCAATTCCAGAAGCTTTAGATTCTAGAAACAGGATCTCCACATTTGGGAAGGGTTGGAAGCTTGCTGAAAAGCTGGCAAACAAACATGGTTTGCTGAATGTATCAGGGAGGATTTATCAGATATCAACCTCTGGGAGCTCTTTCTAGTTTCAGAAGCTAAGCAGGGCCAGGACTGGTTAATATTTGCACGGGAGCTAGAAATTGCCAGGAAGTCACAGAATTCAGGTTATACACGAGAAAGGTGAACACAGAAAGATGGTAAACGGCACAGAAATCAAGAGAACGCAAAGGAGAAGTATTTTTTTTTTCATATATCTTAAACATAAATTTACTTTATTTCAACTCTTGGAACAAAATTTATTTTCCAAATTTGCTCCTCTTTGAAGTCCTCCAGTCCAGTTCTCTTCTCCCAACCCTTAAAAAAAAAAGCTGATAATACAATTGGAAAAAGTACAGAGAGAAATACAGGTAGTCCTCGCTTTGCGACTACAATTGAGCCCCCCAAAATTCTGTTGCTAAGCAAGACCATTCTTAAGTGAGCCTTGTCCCATTTTACGACTTTTCTCGCTGCTGTTGTTAAGTGAATCACTGCCATTGTTAAGTCGGTCACACGGTCGCTAAGCGAATCTGGCTTCCCCATTGACGTTGCTTGTCCGAAGGGCGCCAGAGGGGATCCCCGGACCCAGAGACACAACAGACCGTCATAAATATGAGTCCAAATTTGGTTCATGCGGGCCCGCAGATGTTGCAACGGTCGTAAGTTTGAAAAACGGTCCTAACTAAGTCATTTTTTTCCCCCAGGAACTTTGAACGATCATTAAATGAACTGTTGTAAGTTGAGGACTACCTGTACCCCACTTTTTGAAAAAGGTTCAAAACTGCCTTTGCTTCAGGCCGATCAAATCAATGTCAAAAGAGGAAGGACCTCATGTAAAGACTGCAGATCGGCCTCTACATTTTACATCCTTTCAGAAGTTCGCACAACCGTATCCCACAGTTCTAAGATCATGGCATCCGGCCCTCTCAATTCCTGGCAAATAGATGGGGAAGAAATGGAGGTAGTGACCGATTTTATTCTCCTGGGCTCGAAGATCACCGCAGATAGGGACTGCAGCCAAGAAATTAAAAGATGCTTGCTCCTGGGGAGGAAAGCTATGGCAAATCTAGACAGCATACTAAAAAGCAGAGACATCACCCTGCCAACAAAAGTGCATATAGTCAAGGCGATGGTTTTCCCAGTTGCAATGGATGGCTGGGAAAGTTGGACCATAAGAAAGGTTGAGCGCCAAAGAATTGAGGCCTTTGAACTCTGGTGCTGAAGAAGACTCCTGCGAGTCCCTTGGACTGCAAGGCAATCCAACCGGTCAGTCCTAGAGGAGATCAACCCTGACTGCTCTTCAGAAGGCCAGATCCTGAAGATGAAACTCAAATACTTTGGCCACCTAATGAGAAGGAAGGACTCCCTGGAGAAGAGCCTAATGCTGGGAACGATTGAGGCCAAAAGAAGGGGACAGCAAAGAATGAGGTGGTTGGATGGAGTCACTGAAGCAGTAGGCATGAGCTTAAATGGACTCCAGAGGATGGTAGAGGACAGGAAGGCCTGGAGGAACGTTGTCCATGGGGTTGCGATGGGTCGGACGCGACTTTGCCACTAACAACAATAATCCCACCGTTGCTATTTGATGTTCCAGACAAAACACCAAACTTCGGTCACCATCCTCAACCTCAGGTTGCATCTCAAGAAGCTTCCAGGCAAGGCAAACAGATCCTCTGTCTGCACCCGATCCTAAAGGCCAACAAACATTTGGTGCCCACCTGCCCATTTCAGAAGGGCAAAAGGGGCATGGATGGAGTGCTAGGGTTCTGTGGGCTCTGCAGATGTGATGGATTATTACAGCGTCCATCATCCCCGAACCCAACCCAATTCTCTTGGGGAAAGCTGTGTATTAGGTCAATGCAGGGAGACAGAAGGCTACAGATTTGGGACACCCCAGTTTGGAACTGGGAGCTGAACTGGGAGAGGAAACAGGATGGCTGAAGGTTCATACTCATACGGAGTTATATCAGAATGCGGGATTAGCGGCCTGATTTCATACATTACTTTGATGCACAGGTGGTGGGGGAATCCTTACGAAAGAACCCCCTTCTGGAGGAATGGGCAATTTATTCAGTAGGGGCTGGAAAGGGGGAGATAAGCCCCCACTTTCTGGTGGGACCCAAACTTTTCATTTTGGCAAGGGGTGGTGGTGGCCTATAGGAAGCATGATGGGCGGAAGAAATGCGGGTCTCGCTAGTCCATTTTAAGCACTTTTTTAAACGGCTTGGAATAAAGTGTTTTTTTTGGGGGGGTTGCAAACTGGGCAAACAGGAGTGGGGTCTCCGAAAGTATTACGGGAAGGCTCCCTGTCACATCTACATCTCTAGGGGCACCATGGCTTTCCCTCTGGGCCACCTTGGGGGTCAGTGGCGAGGATCTGGGGGTTGGGGGGAAGGCGGAGGGGGAGTGGGAGTGGGTCACCAGGCCAGCTGTTTGGGGGTGTGGGTGGGGAGCAAAGGAAGGCCACAGAAGGATGTTTGGGGTTTTGGGGAGGGGGCTTCTTTCTCCCACCCCTTTCCACCCTAGGCTGTGATGGGGACCCTCGGGGGGGCTTCGTCCCCTGGGGAGGTGGGGAGGAAGAGGCGTAGGTGGCAGGAGGGGCTCCCCGATCCCCCCTCTTCTCCATCCCTCCAACGTACAGACAGCCCCCCCCCACGCTCGCCCCCCCTTCCCGGCTTTGGGGTCGGTGACAATCTGGGGGTGGGGGGGGAAAGGTGGAGGGGGGTGGCGCAGTCAGCAGTTCGGGGGGGCTGGGGGGCTGGGTGGGTGGGGAGCGAAGGAAGGCCACAGAAGGACGTTTGGGGTTTTGGGGAGGGGGCTTCTTTCTCCCGCCCCTTTCCTCCCTAGGCTGTGATGGGGACCCTCGGGGGGCTTCGTCCCCTGGGGAGGGGGAGGAAGAGGCGTAGGTGGCAGGAGGGGCTCCCCAACCCCCCCTCTTCTCCATCCCTCCAACGTACAGACAGCCCCCCCACGCTCGCCCCCCCTCCCGGCTTCGGGGTCGGTGACAATCTGGGGGTGGGGGGGGTGGCCCAGCCAGCGGTTCGGGGGGCTGGGTGGGTGGGGAGCGAAGGAAGGCCACAGAAGGACGTTTGGGGTTTTGGGGAGGAGGCTTCTTTCTCCCACCCCTTCCCACCCTAGGCTGTGATGGGGACCCTCGGGGGTCCCCCCCTGCATGGGCTTCATCCCCTGGGGAGGTGGGGGGAAAAGGGGCGTAGGCGGCAGGAGGGGCTCCCCGACACCCCCCCCCCATCTTCTCCATCCCTCCAGCGTACAGACAGCCCCCCCCCCACACACACACACTCCCGCCCCCCCCGCTGGGGCTGCGATCTGCAATCCATCCTCGCCTTTGTTTGCTCAAGAAATCGCCCTCCGTTCGGCTCAGCCGATGCCGGGAGCCTATAAAAACCCCGACGGGATCCGGGGCTGGTCCAGAGGGGGCGGTGATTCGCTCCGGGATCCGCGATCGCCTGCACCGAGATGAGCCTCTGGGGCGCACAGCTGGGGCCGCTGCAGCCGCTGCTGCTGTTGCTGCTGCCGCCCTTCGCCCTCGCGTGGCCGGGCCCGGGGTCGCCCGTGGGACCCGCCAAGACCCTCCTGCTCATCCAGCCCGAGTCGACGGAGCCTCTGCCTTCCAAAGGAGCGCAAGGTAGGGCTGCCTGGAAGCGGAGCGAGTTTCTTCCGTCTTCGCGGACGGGACTTTTGACGCCTATGAGAATAACAAAAAGAATTTCGGAAGGGACCTCGGGAGGTCTTCTAGTCCAACCCTGCTCAGACAAGAATGCCTGTCGGACGTCCATGCCATTTTTTTATTTTTTTTTTTATTTTGGTCTTTTTTTTTTCCCCTTCTTCTCTTTTTTCTTCTTCTTCTTCTTTTTTTTTTCAAAGAAACTTTCTTGAGTTTAAAAAACATAAATATATTGACGTTTCCATTAATAGAATAATTTAGAATAGAATAATTTTATTTCTATACCGCCCTTCTCCCGAAAGGACTCAGGGCGGTGTACAGCCTATTAAAACACAAGACAACATCAGTTTAAATAGTTTAAAATTATTAAATGAATTCGGCTCAATTCACTTTAAAACCCCAGGTTTTAACCCCTGATATCAGATGTGCAGTGGTTTTCACTATATACAAAATATATTTCTGGTGTCATTTCAAATTACTTTTTACTTTTATTTAACACACCTTTTTCTCTTCCTTTCATTTTATCATTCATCCATTCAGTGCCTTTTCTTTCTTTTTCCCTTCTTCTCTATCCTTCTCCCTTCCCCCTTTCCTCCTCTGTTTTTCCTCCTATTTGCTTTTTTTTTCTTTTTTTTTTTTAAATTTGATTTATATGCCGCCCTTCTCCGGAGACTCAGGGAGGCTTACAGTGCGTTAAGCAATAGCCTTCATACTTTTGTATATTTATACAAAGTCAGCTTATTGCCCCCACAAACCGGGTCCTCAATTTACCTACCTTAGAAAGGATGGAAGGCTGAGTCAACCTTGAGCCTGGTGAGATCCGAACTTACAGTAATTGCAGACAGCTGGTGTTAATCACAATGCTATTAGTCTGCTGAGCCACCAGGCCCCTTTTGCATTTTTTTTTTTTTTGCATTTTATTTTATCAACTAATCAACGTTTTAAACAGAAAAAAAGAAAGAAAGAAGAGAAAAGAATACAAGATAGAATGACAGAGTTAGAAAGGACCTTGGAGGTTTTTCTAATCCAATCCCACTGGTCAGACAAGAACCCCTATCTACCATTCCAGATAAATTATCCAACCTCTTCGTAAAAACTTCCAGTGTTGGAGCATTCACAACTTCTGGAGGCAAGTCGTTCCACTGGTTAATTGTTCTCCCTGTCAGGACATTTCTCCTTCGTTCTAGGCTGGACCTCTGTTTTGATCAGTATCCATCCTTTACTCGTGGTCCTGCCTTCAGGTGTGACAGCAAAGATAAAAGGGGAGGAAAAAAAAACGATTTGGTCCCTACAAATCTTGCTCTTGGGGAATTTCTCCTTAGTTCTAAATTGCTTCTCTCCTTGAATGGTTGCCATCTGTGGCTTCTGGTCCAGCCTTCAGATGCTTTTGGAGAATAGCTTGACCCCCCTCTTTTTTGTGCCCGCCCCCCCAAGTATGGAAGGCTGCTATCATGTCCCCCAGAGGAGATGTCTCCTCTAAGGGCGGATCCGGGTCTCTCTCTTGGCGAGTCTGGCGGGACTCGAACTGACTCCAGCTGGCTTCAATGGCCCTTGAGCACATTCCCGGCCGCTGGGCTCGATCAGTTCCGTAGCTACGTCGGGGGAGGGTGGGGGGGAAGGGCGGACCTGTGGGGGAACTTGGGGGGGTCACCCGCCTCTCTCCAGGACCCCACTGGCCCTTGGAGCCCCGCCAATCTCGGAGGGATGGTTATTATGGGTTGGTGGTCGCGCGTGTTGGAAGGGCGAGATCTCAAGGTTTTGGGGGTCTTTTTGCTTTCATTTATATGCCACCCTTCTCTGGAGACTCAGGGCGGCTTACAGTGCGTTAAGCAATAGCCTTCATACTTTTGTATATTTATACAAAGTCAGCTTATTGCCTCCACAATCTGGGTCCTCATTTCACCTACCTTAGAAAGCCCTACTAAGTAGGTATATACAAAAGTATGAAGGCTATTGCTTAAAAGCATTGTAAGACATCCTGAGTCTCCGGAGAAGGGCGGCATATAAATCAAACAAACAAACAAATAAATAATTATTAATAATAATAATAATTATTAATAATAATAATTAATTAAATAATTAAATAAATTTAATTGTTGATTTATTTAATAATTTATTTAATAATTTAATTAATTAATTTAATTAATTAAATAATTAAAACTAATACCAAATAAATAAATAAATAAATAAATAGGGGAAAAATTCCTAGACAGTTCGAATATTTAATCAGTGGAAGGACCTGCCACCAGAAGTTGGGGCTGCTCCAAACACTGGAGGCTTTTAAAGAAGAGATTGGACCACCGTTTAAATATTTGAAATGTATAAGGGTTTCCTGCTTGAGCAGGGGATTGGACTAGAGGACCTTCAAGGCCCCTTCCAACTCTTGCTCTTCTGTATTCTGCTCGGCAGCGCAACCATCTCCCGTCCTTTCCCACCCGACGGCGTGTTTCTGAACTTGTGAAGAACTCCAAGGAGGCACAGCCGCACCTTCCGAGTTCTGTTAGATCTGCCGTTTAGGGGGAAAGGGACTCCCGAGGTGACGATGGGACAGATTTTTGGAATTAAAGCGGGGGGTGGGGAGAGAGAGAGATGGATATGGGGTCCCCTTCCTTCGGTGGTTGAAATCACATAGGTGAATACAGGTTCTCCTTCGTTTTGGCCTCATTCCCCACTTGCTTGTCTTGGGTATTCCACACGTGTCAATTGTTTAGTTTCTTATTTTTGCTTTGTTCGTCGGAATGATTCTTGGTGATGTTATGTGTATCCAGAGGTGAGCGAGCTCCGGCTGCAGAGATTTAACCTGTTAAATTAAACTGTCTACTGTTGACCTCACCCCATTCCTAAGAGGTCTATAAGGGGCGTGCATAAGTGCACCAGGTGCCTACCGTCCCTATCCTAATATTCCTTTTTTACTTACTCTTTTCATGTATTCAAATTATGTTTATACTTTTACCTGTTATCTTATATATATGCTTGACAAACTAAAAAATAAAATAAATAAAATAAACAATTTTCTGGGTTCACATCATCTGCTTCATCCTAGACCAGGGCAGGAATCTCCAACCTTGGCAACTTTAAGCCTGGCGGACTTCAACTCCCAGAATTCTCTTTGCTGCCCGGGGAATTCTGGGAGTTGAAGTCCGCCAGGCTTAAAGTTGCCAAGGTTGGTGACCTCTGTCCCAGACTAAATGGGCCAGTTTCACACTGCATTCTTTGCACAATACATAAAGTAAAGTCGTTTAGATAAATGCAGCAATGGCTAAGCCTTTAGCTCAGTGTTTCTCAACCTTGGCAATTTGAAGATGAATGGACTTCAACTCCCAGAATTCGGGAGCATAGCTGGCTGGGGAATTCTGGGAGTTGAAGTCCACAAGGCTTAAAGCTGCCAAGTTTGAAGACCTAAGCAATGGTATGATAAGCAGCAACTCACTCCACAGATGAGGGAAAAAAACATGGCAGCCAGTTCAATGCACGGTTTTCTGAAGCAGCTGGCTGGGGAATTCTGGGAGTTGAAGTCCACCGGGCTTAAAGTTGCCAAGGTTGGAGACCCCTGTTCTGGAGCATTCAAAATTCCTTTTTCTTTGCAGGATGTTATTTCGGTGGCCGGTTCTACACCTTGGAGGATACCTGGCATCCTGATTTAGGGGAACCCTTTGGCATTATGCACTGTGTAGTGTGCACCTGTGAACCAGTAAGTGTCATTGTAGAGCCAGGTTAAAAGGCAGGTGCGGTTGAATTTTTTTTTTAAAAAAAAAATTTGATTTATATGCCGCCCTTCTCCGGAGACTCAGGGCGGCTTACAATGCATTAAGCAATAGCCTTCATACTTTTGTATATTTTTATACAAAGTCAGCTTATTGCCCCCACAAACTGGGTCCTCATTTCACCTACCTTAGAAAGGATGGAAGGCTGAGTCAACCTTGAGCCTTGGAGAGATTCGAACCAGCAGTAAATTGCAGGCAGCTGTGTTAATAACAGGGTGCTTAGACCACTGTACTATCAAGGCTCAATTAGCCAGATTTCCCAGGTTTCTGGGAAATGAGGGATCCTGATACAAGCAGTCCTTGACTTACAATAGTTCGTTTAGTGACCATTTAGAAGTTACAACGCCACTGGATAAAAAGTTGTCTGATGATCATTTTTCACACTTATGACCATTGCAGCATCCCCATGGCCATTTGATTTACATTCGGATGCTTGACAATTGGTTCATTTTTAAAAACAGTTTATACATTTTCAGTTTACATACATAAGTGCTTTGTGAATAGCGTATTGTCTGGATCCATTTGCTTACATAATAATACTTTCCCGGCTCCTAATTTCTACCTGTATTATCCAACCATTTATAAAACAAGTCTCATGTTCGAAAATATTCTGTATCTTCTTTTCCTTTTATTTTTAATGTCAATCTGTCCATTTCTGCACAATCTAGTATTTTTTTTTTTTATTTACATCTTCTTCCGTAAGTGTTTCCTCATTTTTCCAATACGGTGGAAAAACAATTCTTGCAGCTGTCAAGACATGTAATATTAAATACAGTAGTGGCCAAAATTGTGAAAACCTTTTGGGAAAAGTATATTTTTTAAAAACTAGCTAATAACACCACTTTTTTTTTTGAGAAGTATCATAAAATTATATATCAATGGAAAGATAATTTAATCAAGAATGTAATGCAATAACTTTTATGAAGGATTTACTATTAGAATAGCAGTTACGGTATAAAGAAGAAAAGTGAAGCACGTAGAAAAGACGAGATATACAAAAATTATCACCATAGAAAAAACAAGATATTTTGGGAGTTGAAGTCCACAAATCTTAAAGCTGCCAAGTTTGAAGACCTCTGTTCTAGGCAATGGTATGATAAGCCCAAAATTATCACCATGTCAGTTAATACTTCATTGGATAACCTTTAGCATGAATTACAGCCTTACAAGGTCTTCCCATGGAGTGAACCAAGTCTTTTAGTTCTGCAGCTATTCTAATGTGAAACCAAGATTGAATGATGGCTTCGATTAACTGGGTTTTATTGCTGGGTTGCTTCTGACTAACAAGTTTCTTTAGTCGGCTCCATCGATTTTCAATTGGGTTAAGGTTTGGGCTATTCCCAGGCCATTCCAGCGGTGGAATATGATTATCTTGAAACTCCCCCCAAAAAAGTGGTGTTATAAGCCATCAAACCACAAAAATACACTTTCCCCAAGGTTTCTACAATTTTGGCATTATAACATTATAGCAGCTGCAGAACTAAAAGACTTGGTTCACTCCATGGGAAGACGTTGTAAGGCTGTAATTCATGCTAAAGTTTACCCAACTATTTATTTATTTATTTATTTTATTTTATTTATTCAATTTATATGCCGCCCCTCTCCGAAGACCCAGGGCGGCTCACAATACACTCAAAAAATCACTATAAAAACACTTAAAAATTAAAAACATTAAAAACATTAAAACCCATTCACATCATTCATGGCTGGATCTCGTCAGATCGCAAAGCGAGATCAATGGCCCCAGGCCTGCCGGAAAAGCCAGATCTTCCCTGCTTTTCTATTAACTGATATGGTGATAATTTTTGTATATCTCGTTTTTTCTATGGTGATAATTTTTGTATATCTCGTGTTTTCTACGTGTTTCACTTTTCTTCTTTATACTGTCACTGCTATTCTAATAGCAAATCCTTCCTAAAAGTTATTGCATTATGTTTTTAATTAAATTATCTTTCCATTGATATATAATTGTATGGTACCACTCCCTCAAAAAAGTGGTGTTATTAGCTAGTTTTAGAAAATACACTTTTCCCAAAAGGCTTCCACAATTTTGGCCACCACTGTATGTACATTTTATAAATAGAATCTTACATGGGTTCCTTTAAGGTAGTGTTTCTTAACCTTGGAAGCTTGAAGATGGGTGGACTTCAACTCCCAGAATCCCCCAGCCAGCAGTGCTGGCTGGGGGATGTCCACCCATCCTCAAGCTACCAAGTTTGAGAAACACTGCTTTAAGGATTGGTGCTAACAGCAAGTAGCCCTCAACTTACAACCTGGTGACCGAAGTTATAACGGAACTTAAAAAAGGGACTTACAACCGTTTTTCACACTTAAAAACCATTGCAGCATCCCATGGTCATGTGATCAAAATTCAGCTGCTTGGCAACTAACTGGTTCCTATTTATGACGGTTGCAATGTCCTGGGGCCATGCGAGCAACATTTCATCACCAAAATTTCCATTGCTAAGTAAAGATGGTTGTTAAGTGCGTTTTTCCTCATTTTACGATCTTTCTCGTCACAGTTGCCAAGTGAATCGCTGCAGCTGATAAGCGAGTAACAGTGTTTTTAACTGAATCTGGTTTTTCCCAATGAGTTTGCTGTCAGATGGTCATAAAAAGGGACCACATGACACACATGCATCCGTCATAAATGTGAGTCAGTTGCCAAACATCCGACTTTTGATCAGATGACTATGGGGGAATGCTGCAATTCTCAAGACGTAAGTGTGAAAAATGGTCATAAGTCACTTTTTTCAGTGCCGTGGTAACTTCAGACACTGAATGAACGGTTGTATGTTGAGGATTATCTGTCGTATGTTGAGGATTATCTCTCCTTTGTATATCAAGAACAATTCAAAATTGCTTCCTCCCACACTTTGAAGGAATAGGATTTGGAAGACGAGTGTGAAAATAATTTAATGGATCTATTTGGCTGCCAAAAGTTGATGCCCACATTCATAAATCAGGCAAAATATGGATGATAAGTAATTGTAGCATTCAATGCAAAACGACAGGGGGATTTGGCCTGGGTGGGAAGGTTCTTCATCGTCTCTAATAAAATACAAAAGTGCTACGTATTCATCCAAAAGTGGAATATAATCTATTGTAAGAATTTTTTTTTTCCTCCTCCAGCAGAGGAATCGGAGAGGGAAACCGGCAGGCAAAGTCAGCTGTAAGAACATTAAGCATAGCTGCCCCAAACTTCCTTGTGCTGATGCTATTGTGCTTCCAGGACAATGTTGCAAATCCTGCCCCAAAGGTAAGTCAATTACAGATTGTTGTTGTTGTTGTTAGTTGCAAAGTCGTATCCGACCCATTGCGACCCCATGGACAACTTTCCTCCAGGCCTTCCTGTCTTCTACCATCCTCTGGAGACCATTTAAACTCACGCCGACTGCTTCAGTGACTCCATCCAGCCACCTCATTCTCTGCCGTCCCCTTCTTCTTTTGCCCTCCATCTTTCCCAGCATTAGGCTCTTCTCCAGGGAGTCCTTCCTTCTCCTTAGGTGGCCAAAGTATTTGAGTTTCCTCTTCAGGATCTGGCCTTCTAAAGAGCAGCCAGGGTTGATCTCCTCTAGGACTGAATGGTTTGATCGCCTTGCAGTCCAAGGGACTCGCAGGAGTCTTCTCCAGCACCAGAGTTCAAAGGCGCTTCAATTCTTTGGTCCTCAGCCTTCCTTATGGTCCAACTTTCCCAGCCATCCATTGCAACTGGGAAAACCATCGCCTTGACTATATGCACTTTTGTTGGCAGGGTGATGTCTCTGCTTTTTAGTATGCTGTCTAGATTTGCCATGGCTTTCCTCCCCAGGAGCAAGCGTCTTTTAATTTCTGGGCTGCAGTCCCCATCTGTGGTGATCTTGGAGCCCAGTAAATTAAATTTGTCACTACCTCTATTTCTTCCCCATCTATTTGCCAGGAATTCAGAGGGCCGGATGCCATGATCTTAGTTTTCTTAGTTTACAGTGGTGGTCCTCACTTAACGGATGGCCTTGTTTTGTGACCATTTGAAACACTGCACCCTAAAGAGTCGGACACGACTGAATAAGGGAAACCTTTACCTTTATTATAGTTCCGAGTTTCCAACCACTTGGAATTGAGGAACAAAGCTCTACCGCCTCTGTGCCCAGCCTGAGTCCCTCTATCTGAGCCTAGTGGTAAGAGCTGCATCCCTTCCACCATCTTACCATCTCTGCCCCTGCGCCTGGTCCATCTGACGCCAGTTCCTTCTGCAGGGATTCATGAGGACTAGAAGCTTTCTCTTTACTAACTCTGTGTTGCCAGGTAAACTAGAAAGAAGAAAATAAAATGAAAGAGACAAAGAAGTAAGCTTTGTTAAAGCTAACCATGGCATGGCACGTTGGGTGAATTCACCCACCAAGTCTGATCTGGTTAAGCATGCTGTGTGAACCCCTCTACCCTTTGTTTCATTCTAATTTCCAAGTCCCTACACTCTTTCTTTCTTTCTTTCTTTTTCTTTCTTTCTTTCCTTTTCTTTCTTTCTTTCTTTTCTTCTTTCTTTCTTTCTTTCTTTTCCTTTTTTCTTTCTTTCCTTTCCTTTTTCTTTCTTTCCTTTCTTTTTCCTTTCTTTATTTCCTTTCTTTCTTTCCTTTCTTCTTTCCTTTCTTTCTTATCCTTTTTTCTTTCTTTCCTTTCTTTTTTCCTTTCTTTCCTTTCCTTTCCTTTCCTTTCCTTTCCTTTCCTTTCCTCTTTCTTTCTTTCTTTCTTTCTTTCTTTCTTTCCTTCCTTCCTTCCTTCCTTCCTTCCTTCCTTCCTTTCTCTTTTGGCAGAGAAAGAATGAAATGGAGTTCTTGGAACCATAGGCACCCTTACATGCTCTCTCTCTCTCTCTCTCTCTCACACACACACACACACACACACACACACACGTATGTTCTCTTGGCAGGCTTAGCCTACAGAAGATTTCCTAGAACAGTCTGTCCCCCCGTCCTTCTCTCCCTCCATCGGTTGCCTCTTTTTCCGTCTCAACGCCGATGTTGAGCGCACGCGGGCTTTGCATCAGATGGCAGACAGGAGGCATCCAGTAGGGCAGATATGTGCAACCTTCCTCTCTTGTTTATTTGGTGTGTTGATTTTCGGTGCCCTGCTTTTCCCTTGTATAGTCTATGCTCCCCATTTGTTTAGCTTTCCCGAGGTGACTAAGAAGGCGAATGTGTTTATCGCCATAACTCCCTGCACACACCTGCCCTTGTCTGCTCCCAACAGCTGGACAGAGCCAATGTTTGGACACAAGGAATCTGGGTACCATGAGTAAAAGGCTAGGAGTTCCAATAGTTGATGGCCTGCACAGACGGCCTATGCTGTGGAGATTCTCAATCATCCAGGTTCACAGTTGTCCCAAATGTTTTTTTTTTCTTTTCCAAAAGGCAACTAGACTTTCTTGGTTTTTTTTGTGGGGGAAAATATTTTGCTTCTGATGAGAAGCCAAAATCAAGAAGCTTCTTGGAGGAGAAGCCAAAAAAAAAAAAAAAAAGCCAACACAGTTCTAGGCTGCATCAACAGAGGGATAGAATCAAAATCAGGTGAAATGTTAATACCACTTTATAAAATTATAAGAGCCTTGGTAGTACAGTGGTCTAAAGCACCCTGTTATTAAGACCAGCTGCCTGCAATTACTGCAGGTTCGAATCTTGCCAGGCTCAAGGTTGACTCAGCCTTCCATCCTTTCTAAGGTAGGTAAATTGAGGACCCGGTTTGTGGGGGCAATAAGCTGACTTTGTATAAATATACAAAAGGATGAAGGCTATTGCTTAACGCGCTGTAAGCCGCCCTGAGTCTCCGGAGAAAGGCGGCATATAAATCAAATTTAAAAAAAAAATACCCTGATGAGACCACACCTGGAATATTGCATCTAGTTTTGGTCGCCGCCATGTACAAAACAAAAAAAAGATGTTTAACATTTGTTTAGCGACTATTTCAAGTTGCAACAGCATTGAAAACAATGACTTGTTTCTCACACTTACGACCGTTGCAGCAGCCCCCGTGGTCACGACGTGGTCAAAATTTGGATGCTGTGCATTTATGACAGTTGCGGTGTCCCGGGGTCACATGATCACTTTTTGCCACCTTGAATAACAGAATAACAGATTTGGAAGGGACCTTGGAGGTCTTCTAGTCCAACCAGTGGTAGGTTGCTTCCGGTTCTGTCCGGTTCTTTAGAACCGGTAGTAAAAGTGGCAGGAGGCTCTGCCCACCCGTCCGGACGTCATCACTGACGATCTGTGCATCTGGAGAAGCGCAAGCGCGCGATCCCGTTATGAACCGGTAGTAAAGGAAGTAGAACCCAACCCCCTGCTCAAGCAGGAGATCCTGTCCCATTCCGGATAAATGGTTCTCCAATCTTTTCTTAAAAGCCTCCAGTGATGGAGTACCAGGTTGAATTCCAAAGGAGATGCCTTATCTAGAATAGACTAGAACTGTGATGGCGAACCTATGGCACGCGTGTCACAGGTGGCACGCGGAGCCATATCTGTGGGCACACGAACATTGCCATAGCTCAGCTCCAGCATGCACGCGTGCACTGGCCAGCTGATTTTTGGGCCTTCTGGGCCCAGTGGAAGTCGGGAAACAGGGTGTTGTGGGCCCAGTGGAAGTCGGGAAACAGGGTGTTGTGGGCCCAGTGGAAGTCGGGAAACAGGGTGTTTCCGGGCGGGGGGTGTCGCGTGCTCAAGACTTTCTTATTTTATCAAGCTGGCCTGGCCTAAATCTTCTCCCCTTTTAAAATGTAAATTTTAATTTGTTTTCAAATTATTGGGTATTTTGAATTTGTCTCAGCCAAACTATTTAATTAGTTTTTATTCTATTTTAAATTTTTGTATTTATGTGTTTTATTCTGTGGCTGTTCACCGCCCTGAGTCCTTCGGGAGTAGGGCGGTATAGAAATCCAATAAAATAATAAAAAAATAAAATAAAATAAAATAAAATAAAATAAAATAAAATAAAATAAAATAAAATAAAATAAAATAAAATAAAATAAAATAAAATAAAATAAAATAAAATAAAATAAAATAAAATAAAATAAATAAATAGAGAAGGCCGTTTTTGTCCTCCCCAAGCTCCTAGAAAGGCTCTGGAGCCTGGGGAGGGCGAAAAACGGGCCTACCGGGCCCACCGGTAACCGTTTTGCCTTCATATGCCAAAAGCGGGGGGAGTGCGGAGGGGTTGCACATGCGGGGCGTGGGGGGGCATTGAATTATGGGTGTGGGCATGGCACACGCAACCCCTCGTGCTCCCCCCACTTTTGGTACGCGACGGCAAAAAGGTTAGCCATCACTGGACTAGAATCTTCTGATAAGCAGTGCGGAAGCCAGATTCTGACTCAACTACCATGTGACTAACTTAACAAATGGCAAGGAAAAGTCGTAAAATGGGGGGAGGGGGGGAACTCACTTCGCCTCTGTCTCGTTTAGCGACAGAAAATTAGGGCTGAGTTGTGATTGAGGCCTACATAATAGGGTTGAATCAAATATGCCACATCTGTATCGGAGTAGGGACAGTGCTCTCTCTCTCTTTCCACCCCGGCTCAGAATCCTCCGTTACTTTGCTGACATGGCAAAATAACCCGCAGTTTGTTTTTTAATACGTTGATTTCAAGTTTGGGGTATTTGGTTTGGGAATTAACGAGGGAACCAGAGTGAAAGCGAGACTTTGTCCTGTCGTGGCCAGGAGGCTGAAGCCTGTGGCCTGTGGCCTCGCCCAGTCGTTTACAAAATGCCACCCAAACCTGCGTTTGAAAATCATAAATAAAGAAAGCACATTTGGGCAGCGTTAATCATTTATTTATTTATTTATTGGTTCGATTTATATGCTGTCCTTCTCTGGAGACTCAGGGCGGCTTACAATGCGTTAAGCAACAGCCTTCATACTTTTGTATATACCTGCTTAGTAGGGCTTTCGCCCCCCCCAAGCGGTGTTCTTTTTTATACAAAGTCATCTTATTGCCCCCACAATCTGGGTCCTCATTTTACCTACCTCGGAAGGATGGAAGGCTGAGTCAACCTTGAGCCTGGTGAGATTTGATTTTGCAGTAATTGCAGGCAGCTGGTGCTAGTTAACAGCACTTTAGTCTGCTGCGCCCCCAAGGCTCTTTATCATCGCAGGGGGATGCCCATAAATTCTTCCGTTCCTGTCCCATGTGGGATTCTCCCTCCTGACGCCGCTCTCTTTGAAATGAGGGGAGATTCCAGGTACCCTTCCAATGTTGGAAACCCCCTTTTCTGCCTCTTTCCACACAGATGTTGGGGGCAATTCAATTCCAGAGTTGGCCCCATATACCAGACCCCAAAGCATCTTTATTCTTTGTCCGGCACACGTGTAACTGTGTGAAGAAGGATGTGGGTCTTTATTTTGAAAGAGAAAATCACTTGTGGATGTCAGGAGCTGTCAGTTTTTATTCACTGCATCTGGTTTTGGTCACCACAATTTAAAAAATGACATGGAGACTCTAGAAAGAGTGCAGAGAAGAGCAACAAAGGTGATTAGAGGACTGGAGGCTAAAACATATGAAGAACAGTTGCAGGAACTGGGTATGTCTAGTTTGATGAAAAAAAGGACTAGGGGTGACATGATAGCAGTGTTCCAATATCTCAGGGGCTGCCACGAAGAAGAGGGAGTCAAACTATTCTTCAAAGCACCTGAGGGTAGAACAATAAGCAATGGGTGGAAACTAATTAAGGAGAGAAGCAACTTAGAACTAAGGAGGAATTTCTTGACAGTTGGAAGAATTAATCAGTGCAACAACTTGCCTCCAGAAGTTGTAAATGCTCCAACACTGGAGGTTTTTTAGAAGAGATTGGACAGCCATTTGTCTGAAATGGTATATAGGGTTTCTTGTCTGACCAGTGGCTTGGATTACAAAAACTCCAAGGTCCTTAACTCTGTCGTTCTATCTTGTATTCTTTTCTTTCTCTTCTTTTTTTTCTGTTTAAAGTTTTTATTAGTTTATAAAATAAAACGCAAAAATGCAAAAGCAAATAGTAGGAAAAATAGAAATAGAATCACAGAGTTGGAAGGGACCTTGGAGGTCTTCTAGTCCAACCCCCTGCCCAGGCAGGAAAGCCTACACCACTTCAGACAAATGGTTATCCAACATCTTCTTAAAAACTTCCAGTGTTGGAGCATTCACAACTTCTGGAGGCAAGTTGTTCCACTGATTAATTCTACCAACTGTTAGGAAATTTCTCCTTAGTTCTAAGTTGCTTCTCTCCTTGATTAGTTTCCACCCATTGCTTATTGTTCTACCCTCAGGTGCTTTGAAGAATAGTTTGACTCCTTATAAGAGAGGAAAGGGGGAAGGGAGGAAATAGGGGGAAAATAGGGGAGGAAAGGGGGAAGGGAGAAGTGTAGAGAAGAAGGGAAAAAGAAAGAAAAGGCATTGACGTCCGACTCCCTCTGGTGCCATAGAATAAGACAGTAGCATCAAACCATAACTTTTTTACTTTTACATCATAGTGTAAACAAGCCATTTGTATAACGACAAATCTATCTAATCACCCAAATCAACATTTCATTTTTTTCCCCACCTGAAGCACAAAGTCCAGAAACGGTTTCCAAATAGAAACAAAAATACTTGTGTGGGTTGGGTTTTTTTTAAGATCAAAGCAGTCAATTTATCCATCTCTGCTAACTCCATCAGCTTTTGCAGCCATTCTTCCGTCTGTTTTCGTACATAAAGTCGTCTTGCTGCCATCAATATTTATATCATCAAATTTTTGTCCCCAAATCTTTTTTTCCCCATTAAACCCACAATAAAAGTTCTTTTCTCTTCTTGTGTCCCATGGTTCAAATCCTGTTTTACTCATTTAACCCCTGCAGTGATCCACTTAACAATTGTGGCAGGAGAACTTGTACAATGGAGCAAAATTCACTTAACAAATGTCTCACTGAGCAACATAAATGGGGAGGGGGGTGTTGCTCAATTGTGGTCGTAAGCAGAGGTGAGTTTCAGCAAGTTCTGACCAGTTCTGGAGAACCGGTAGCGGAAATTTTGAGTAGTTCAGAGAACCGGTAGTAAAAATTCTGACTGGCCCCGCCCCCATCTATTCTCTGCCTCCCATGTCCCAGCTGATTGGGAGGGAATGGGGATTTTACAGTATCCTTCCCCTGGATTGGGGAGGGAATGGAGATTTTGCAGTATCCTTCCCCTGCCACGCCCACCAAGCCACACCCAGTCCACCAAGCCACGCCCACAGAACAGGTAGTAAAAAAAATTAAAACCCACCACTGGTCGTAAGTCGAAGACTACCTGAATATGGATTGGCTCTTATTTTTGACACTTCAAATCTCTTCCTGTTCCCCTTCGTGCAGTCCCCGCCTACATCGCGGAGAAGAGATCTGAGCAGCTGTTGGACAAGATGGAATACTCCCAGGAGAAAGAAGACGGCTTACACAGGAACTACAACGACCGAGCCTACTTCAGCTCTCAGGACTTGATCCGAGATGACAGCCAGATAGGTATGGGTGAGGTGGTGCCCAGGTCCCGATTCCAGGCTGCGTGTTTTTGCGTGTAATCACAGGATGTAGTGTTACAGTTTTATCTTCCAGAGATATTTAGTATAGGCCAGGTGTCTGCAACTTGCGGCTCTGGAGCCACATGTGGCTCCTTGGGCCCTCTGCTGTGGCTCCCTGTTGGATGATCCCACCACTGGCTGGCCCCACCCCTCGCCTCCCAGTCACTCTTCGCCTAGCCTGAGGAGGTAAGGGCAATGGCGGGGGATGGAGAAGTGGCCAAGGCAGAGACAGAGAGATACAGAGAGGGGGAGAGCGGGGGAGAGAGGGAGGGAGGGGAGAGAGAGATACGTCAAAAGGATTTTGTGGTTCCCGGTGTTTTTTAACAACTGGTTCTCTGCCCTAATGACCGGCTGGTTAGGTGTGGCTAGGGGTCATGTGACTGGTGGAAGTGAGTGACATTGAGTTGGCCACGCCCACCCAGATTTTTTTTTTTAATTTGATTTATATGCCGCCCTTTTCTGGAGACTCAGGGCGGCTTACAATGCGTTAAGCAATAGCCTTCATACTTTTATATATTTTATACAAAGTCAGCTTATTGCCCCCACAAACTGGGTCCTCATTTCACCTACCTTAAAAAGGATGGAAGGCTGAGTCAACCTTGAGCCTTGGAGAGATTCGAACCAGCAGAAATTGCAGGCAGCTGTGTTAATAACAGGGTGCGTAGACCACTGTACTATCAAGGCTCAAGATTTTGTGGCTCCCGGTGTTTTCTTTTCTGTGGGAAATGGTTCCAAATGGCTCTTTGAGTGTTTAAGGTTGCAGACCCCTGGTATAGGCAGTCCTGGACTTACAACAGGATGTCTAGTGACCGTTCAAAGTGAGAACGGCCCTTGAAAAAGTGACTTATGACCATGAGCTGTGGTGGCGCAGTGGTTAGAATGCAGTTTTGCAGGCTAATTCAACTCACTGCCAGCAGTTCAAATCTCATCAGGCTCAGGGTTGACTCAGCCTTTCATCCTTCCGAGGTCGGTAAAATGAGGACCCAGATTGGGGGTAAATATGCTGACTCTGTAAACCACTTAAAGGGGGCTGTAAAAGCACTGTGAAGCAGTATATAAGTCTAATGCTATTGTTAATGCTATTTTTCACACTTATGACCATTGCAGCATCCCCGTGGTCATGTGATTTAAATTCAGATCCTTGGCAATTGGTACATATGTATGCAGTGTCCCGGCATCATTTAATCCCCTTTTGTGACCACCGGATAAGCAAAGTCAGTGGGGAAGCCGGATTCACTTACCCAACCGTGTTGCTAACTTAATGACTGCAGGGATTTGCTTCATAACACTGGCAAGGAAAGTCATAAAACGAGGCAAAACTCACGTAAGCAAATTCTCGCTCGGCAATATAAATTTTGGACTCAATTCTGGTCGTACGTCGAGGATGTACCTGCATGCATTTCATTTCAGGCTGAATGAAATGAAATGCATATTGCAGGCCGACTCTGCCCACAGCCAGGAGTTCGATCCTAACCGGCTCAAGGTTGACTCGGCCTTCTATCCTTCTGAGCAATGGTGGGTTGTCACCCGGCTGTACTTTCAGTCCGTTTGCTGAGCATCTAAAGTACAGGTAGTCCTTGACTTACGACAGTTCATTTAGTGACCGTTTGAACTTGCGGCGGCACCGAAAATAGTGACTTTATGACCATTTTTCACACCTATGACTGCTGCAGCATCTCCCCATGATTTAAAATTCGGGTGATTGACCACTAACTCATATTTATGACGGGAGCCGTCTCCTGGGGGTCATATAAGCCCCTTTTGCGACCTTCTAACAAGCCAAGTCAATGGGGAAGCCAGATTCACTTAATAAGCGTGTTCCTAATTCAACAACTACATGGATTCACTTAACGAATGTGGTGAGAAAAGTCGTAAAATGGGGCAAAATTCACTTAACACTTTTCTCGCTTAGCAACATCAGGTTTGGACTTAATTGTGGACGTAAATTGAGGACTGCCTGTACAGTCACGTAACCACGAGAACCCTCCCTCTGTCGGAATTTCAAAATCTGGATTGCAACTACTCCCTTATAACTTTTGAATTATCGCTATATGACCAGTCGTAAGTCAAGGACTCCCTGTATTTCAATAATAAATAAATGAATTTATTTCCAGGTTGCGTGCAGTGTTAAGATCACGCCAGCTTCTCCTTTTTGCTCCTCAGATTTTGTGGCATTGCTGATCGGGGGCTCAGATCCGAGGGCGGCTGCCACCAGTGCGGTGGCGAAAGCCAGATTCACTCTCACACACTTGCATCTGATCTTCTCCATCAACTATGAAAGGTGGGTGTCTCCATCTGATGTCTTAGTGGACAACCAGCTAAATACGAGCCAACAGTGTGCAGCGGCAGCAGGGCCGGATTTTCCTATAGGCTAACTAGGCTTCAGCCTAGGGCCTCAAGATCAAGATGGGCCTACACAGTGGTGATTCTGTGTAGTGAACCCTCACAGTGATTCTGGGGGTTTTAGGGGGTTAGGCCGAACCCTTTGTTAAATTACTGGCTCGCCCGCCCCTCGCCTCCCACCCACGCGGCGCCAGCCTACCGTAGCCAGGGGTAGGCAATTGTGGCTCTTTTACAACCTGTGGACTTCAACTTCCAGAATTCCTGAGACAGCTTGGCTGTCTCAGGAATTCTGGGACTTGAAGGCCACAGGTTGTAAAAGAACCACAATTGCCCACCCCTTCCCTAGCCTGAGTTCCGCTGCCTGGGATCCACGTGGGCTGCCACGTGGTTCCCCACCGGCTCCAGACGCAAGAGAGCAGGATGGAGAAAGCAGCTTCCACGCCTTCACTCACCCTCACTCTCTGCTCCGTTGGATCGCTGGCCGTTCGCTTACCCCGCCCACTCCCAATCTATTGCTGTCTCCGATGGCTAGAGGAAAAAAAACTTCAAATTCCTGCCGCGGGGCTTCAAAGGGCCGCCCTAGAGCCAGTGGTGCAGCCGAACCATTTGTTAAATTGCTGGCTTGCCCCACCCCTCCGCACCACTATTTATTGCCAATAAATAGTGGTAGGCGAGGGGCGGGGGAGCCAGCAATTTAACAAACGGTTCAGTGTTTTTTTTGTAATTTTATTGGCCCACGGAGCTTCAGCATAGGCTAATTGGCCTCCTAGCTCTCAGCTGATTTCTCTCAGCTGTTTTGCTCAGGGCTCTTCTGCTTCGTTACAAAGAGTCCTGGAGCAGTTTTTTTTCCCCTTAGCTCTGCTGAAACACGAAACTGAAACTGCTTTGCTGTTGCTGCAAGGTTGGAAAATTAGGCAGACAGAATTCTTTTATTTTTCCTCACCAAAAAAGGTAGGTGCAAACAATGGGAAATTTAGGGAAAAAGAGGAGAGTTCAGGATTTTGAAACACAAAAGAAAAAAAGCTCTATTTAACTAGGGAATTGTAATAATTGAGATACTATTAATTGTATATTTCTGAAAGCAGAAATGGTTAAGTTGTGGTTTGGAGGAATATATGGGGGAAATTATTTGGTTTATTATTATTGGTAAATATAATTAATTGATTTGTAAGAAATTGGATTGCATGGAAATAATTGGAATATTCATGTTCATATTGATATAACTAATTGATTTATATTAAAATGTTGAATTTATATTAAACAACTAATATTAGATAATTAACCAATGTGACGATGGATATAAAAATAGATGACAATGGGAAGGGGTATAATATAGAATAGAAGGGAAAAATTGAATTTGATTAAGATTAGAGATGAGGATGAAGGGTAATATTGGTTTTTTACAAAAATAGATGAGGAATAAATATGGCAAAAACGAAATATAGAAATTGTAAATTTAATTGAAATGACTAAATACTGTTTAAATTTGTGAACCGGCCAAATACTCTGTTCAAAGAAAATACATTGTATGTTTGTATGTGTGTTTCTAATTATTGTTATTTATTCATATTTGTTCTCTTTTATTCTTTAAAGTTTAACAATTCATTCTTTATCTTAATATCTTTATATTTGTTTGGGGTTGGCTTTCTTCCCTTTCATCTTTCTTATTGTACAGCAATCTTTCTCCTCAAACCTACCACCTCTCTCTTTTCTTTCCTTCTTACTTTCTCTTCCTCCCCCTCTTCTTCTCCTCCCTACTTCCTCTTCCTTTCTCCTTCTCCTCCTCTCTTCCTCCCTCTCTTAACCGTCACTCCTACTCTAATTTCCCTTCCCTTCCTTCATCCCTCTCTATTACTGTATCCTTTTATGCATATGGACTACTCAGAGGGTGGAAAAAGTTATTTCTGACTGGTCCTCGCACTTTTGACCAGTCCTCGAACTTACGACTGTTCTCACATTTTACATTTTTGCCCTATCTTGTCACTATGGTGAAGAGAAGCAGTTGTGAAATGAGTGACATGGTTGTTAAGAAAGCTGCACGGGCATAAATGTGAGGATGGTCATAAGTGTGAGGACCGGTCAAAAGTGCGAGGCCCAGTCAGAAATGATTTTTTTCAGCCCTCTGAAAAAAGTCTATGCACATAGCCACGCCCACCCGGTTACATGACGAGCTACCAACGCCTACACAGTCACGTGACCAGCTAGCCACGCCCACCCAGTCACATGATTGCCAAGCCACACCCCCAACTAAGCCACGCCCACAGAATCTGTTGTTAAAAAAATTGAATCCCACCACTGGTGAAAGGGCCTCATAAGTGGAATAGCCTAGGACCTCTTTTCATCTAAATCCGGCCCTGGGCGGCAGACAAAAAAGCCAATGCAATCCTAAATTGCGTTAACAGAGGGATACAATCAGGGGTGAAATTCTACCGGTTCAGGCCGGTTCTCCCAAACCGGCATTTCCGATGATCAGCTGGGCGACGATCAGCTGTGACATGCGATGTATATTAGCTAGAATCGTCAGATTTTCTAGCTAATCTAAATCGCGCGGCACAGTGGATTCCCCCCTTCGCTGTTCTACTTACCTTTGCAGACTTGGAAGGCTTCAAAATGTTCCTTTTTTAGCACTGCACGGGCGTGCCTCAGGTGTACATGCGTGCAAAGTGTGCATGAATGTGCAAAGTGCGCGCTCAGTAGCAGACTCACAGAACCGGTAGCAGACTTCAGAGGATTTTACCACTGGATACAATCAAGATCAAGTGAGGTACTAATACCCAGTGGTGAAATGTAAAATTTGTTACTATCGGTTCTGTGGGCATGGCTTGGTGGTGGTAGGGTAATGTGACCGGGTGGGCATGGCCAACTTTTTTTTTTTTTTTTACTTTTACTTTTGAAAGCATCGGCCAAAGAGGTTGTGGAAAAATGCTTTAAAAAGGCTCTGATAATCCCAGCTGAGCCGCACGATCATCAGAGGCTTTTTTTTTTACTTTTAAAAGCATTTTTTCGGCCAAAGAAAAAAATGCTTTTAAAAGTAAAAAAAAAAAGTTCACACGGTTCAGCTGGGCATGGGGGGGGGGCAGGGATTTTTGCTACCAGTTCTCCGAACCACCCGCCACTATTGCTACCGGATTGGGCGATCCGGTCCGAACCGGGAGCATTTCACCCCTGGAGTAAGAATTTCCCATAAGAGGCCAGACCTAACCAGTGATGTTCAAGACAAACCAAAGAATCATAAAATGCATGTGTTGGAAGGGACTTCAGAGGTAATCTAGTTGAACCCTCTGGGTCAGTGTAGGGATCTCCATGAGGATCCGTGAACGGTGTCTACCCAGCTCTGGTTTTAACAACTTCAGCAAGGGAGAAGCCATCCATGGGATGTCCAACCTTGGCAACTTTAAGACCTCAACTCCCAGAATTCCCCAGCTGGCCATACTTAGCAGAATACACGAATTTATCTATATATATAAAAGCCAAATATCACTCACTCATCACGAAATCTCCAGAACCGTAAAGCCTACAAACTTGAAATTTGACACGTATGTTCCTCATGGCTTCTAGGTGCTCGCTAAGAAAGGATTTTTTGAAATGACCATCAGATCATTAGTATTTCATATACAGTATTATATATTCACACGCTCTGATGCTAAGGAGTTAGATGTTCTACTCCCCCTCCCCATCTGAAAAGAACTCTGTTCCAACTGCCAGTTGCCTTATATTAACACGCTCTGATGCTACCCCTTCGCTAAACTGGACGTGGGCCTGGCCAGCATGTGACTCATCCGGGTTGGGACATTCTACTCCCCCTCCCCCTCTTTTCTAACTGCCAGTTGCCTTATATTAACACGCTCTGATGCTACAGAGTTACCCATTCTACATTAAGTGTCAGACTTCTAAGTGTCAATTTATCAAGCCCAATCACATAGTTTCTTAGCGAAGCACCCAGCTAGTCCATGATAAGATAAATGCCAAACTCTTCCTTGGGTTTCAGTACAGCTACTATCCAGAGGTGGGTTTCAGCAGGTTCTGACCAGTTCTGGAGAACTTGTAGCAGAAATTTTGAGTAGTTCGGAGAATCGGAAAATACTACCTCTGACTGGCCCCGCTCCCATCTATTCTCTGCATCCTGAGTCCCAGCTGATCGGAAGGAAATGGGGATTTTGCAGCAACCTTCCCCTGCCACACCCACCAAGCCACGCCCACCAAGCCACACCCACAGAACTGGTAGTAAAAAAATTTGAAACCCACCACTGCTACTATCCTCTCCACATCCCTTTCTTCGCCCTTGTACTCTGTAGTCAGTTTATGATAAGCAGCTGGTATTTCTCCAGTCACTTTATGAAACACCAGGCACCGGGGAATTCTAGCTTGGCTTTGCACTGGATTCATCCCTGGTCCAAAGCTCTCTCACGCAATTAGGATGACTGAATACAATTTGGCAAGCCAGGAGGGAGGAGTGAGGGGAACGGAGGGGTTCATGGTCCCACGAACAGTTTGGGGGCTTTATCGTCCCACCTTCTGCATACTCAGTCTTTCTCCAAATAAAATGGGGTGTTTTTTGGTGGGGCTTTCTCTATCTGTCTTGTGCATGGCTGGGGAAGCAGAAGGAGGGAGGGGGTGAGTACCGATGTTGATTGATTACCCTTCCCTCTTGCAATTGCAAAATCTCCTTGCTGCATGAACTGCGAGGCACCCAGCCTCTTCGGTGAAAGGACACCTCCCCCCCTCTCCTCTGTTTTTTTCCAACCCTTTGCATAGCCGAGTGATGAGTAATTTCCAAATGTGCACTCTGATTCCCCCAAAACAGCCTTCGTGGTTGTTATGATTCCCGGCAAGGCCAAAAGCATGACAGCTTCTCAACCCTGGAGAAGCCAAGATGCTCCCTCTGCCTTTGGGAGGGGGGAGGAGAGGATGGGAGGGAAGCATGGAAAGGAATTGTTTTTGGCTGCCAAAGGCACCGTTTCCTTTATTTATGTAAAGATTTGCAAGGGGTGGGGGGGTTGGTGAGCATGAGGGAGGGCTGTTTGTTCTTAACTTTTTTTTTTAGCAGCAAATTGGGCCTCTCTGAAAGTGCACCCTTTTTTTTATTTTAACCCTGTTTCCCCGAAAATAAGGCCCAACCGGAAAATAAGCCCTAGCATGATTTTTCAGGATGCCCGTAATATAAGCCCTACCCCCAAAATAAGCCCCAGTTAAGATTGTCAGCCAGATGGGTGCATTTAGTACCGTATTTCCTCCCCAAAATAAGACCTAACCAGAAAAGAAGCCCTAATGAGTCTTTTGGAGGAAAAATTAATATAAGACCTGGTCTTATTTTCGGAGAAACACGGTATCGATAAAATTGCTTTTATTTCAAAGCGAGATGGGAAGTCATCGTGAAAATTCAGTGTCCCACTAAATATTTTCGAAAAGAAGCTTTACAAAATTAACTTCGGTGAACGACAGTATAACTGCTGTTGGGATCAACATTTCCATCGCTAAGTAGGTGGTTGGTTGTTAAGGGAGGACCACGCCCAATGTTATTATTATTATTATTATTATTATTATTATTATTATTATTATTATTATTATTATTAATTAAATTTGTATACCGCCCTACTCCCGAAGGACTCAGGGCGGTGAACAGCCATGGAATAAAACATATAAATACAAAATTTAAAATAGATTAAAACGAAATTAAATAATTTGGCTGAACAGATTAAAACCCCAATAATTTAAAACCAAATTTAAAATTTCCTTTTAAAAAGGGGAAAAAACTTAGGTCAGGCCTTAGGTTATGACCATTTTTGCCAGGGTCGTTAAGCGTTAAGTATTATATATTCACATGCTCTGATGCTAAGGAGTTAGATGTTCTACTCCCCCTCCCCACCTGAAAAGAACTCTGTTCCAACTGCCAGTTGCCAATTGCCTTATATTAAGGCATCACCTCATTGTTAAGCAAATCTGGCTTCCCCCATTGATTTAGCTTATCCGAAGCCCCTGGGAAGTTGGTAAATGCTAGTCACATGCCCTCAGGAACCTACAACAGTTGTAACTACATGCCAGTTGCTGAGGGCCCAAATTTTGATCACGTGACTGTGGGAGTGCTGCAACGGTCATAATGGCGAGGACTGATAATAAGCCACTGTTTTCCATACTGGTCTAACTTTTTAATACTGTTATTAAATGAATAGTCGTAAGCTGAGGTGTTCTCACCTCAGTATGGTAGGCAGATACTAGCAGTAACACCTTCTGATGTTCAGATGGATAGCTAGAGAAACCACAGGCAGTCCTCAACTTACAACAGTTCATTTAGTGACTGGTCAAAGTTACAATGGCACTGAAAAAGGTGATTTATGACCGTTCCAGTATCCCCACGGTCACTGTAATTTATATTCGGATTGACTCACATTTATGACGATTTGCAGTGTCTTGGAGTCATGTGATCCCCTTTTGCGACCTTCTGAGGAGCAAAGTCAATGGGGCACACCAAATTCACTTAACAACCGTGTTGTTCATTTAAGAACTACAGTGATTCACTTAACAAACGTGGTAAGAAAAGTCGTAAAATGAGGCGAAATTCACTGGATAAATTTCTCATTTAGCAACAAAGTTTTGGGCTCAGTTGTGGTCATAAATTGAGGACTATTTATAATCTCAATTTTTGGAAAGTGACTTCAACACCTGGAAGTCCTTTCTTGATGTTGAGTACCGTTTCAGGAAACACTCTCTCTCTCTCTCTCTCTCTCTCTCTCTCTCTCTCTCTCTCTCTCTCTATATATATATATATATATATATATATATATATATATATATATATGTAGGCCTTTGGTTATTCGGGGTTTCTCCCGCGTAAAATTGGAAGTGTCTTGGCGACATTTCAACGAAGTCTCATTCATCATCTTCAGGCTGGTGTTTTCGGCTTCGTGCATGAAACGTCGCCAAGACACTTCCAATTTTACGCGGGAGAAAACCCGAATAACGAAAGACCTACATACAAATACCCGCGAAGTTCCAAGTTCTACTCATATCCTCTGTTTCTTGCCTAGGCTGAGCCAACCAATCCGTGTCCGTTTCTTGGAGCCAGATGGGACGGTCCTTTTCGAACATCCTATACAACAGGACACCATCTTCCAAGATGGTATGGTAAGTGGACCACAATTGATCAGCATAGCCTTGGAAGGGACCTCGGAGGTCTTCTAGTCCAACCCCCTGCTCAAGCACCATTTCAGACAGATGGCTGATCAGTCTCTTCTTAAAAACCACCGGTGATGGAGCACCTACAACAGAGGTCTTCAAACTTGGCAGCTTTAAGACTTGTGGACTTCAATTCCCAGAATTCTCCAGCCAGCTATCCACAAGTCTTAAAGCTGCCAAGTTTGGGGACCCCTGACCTACAACGTCTGGAGGCAAGCTGTTCACAACACAATTGGACTTTTTCGTTTTTTTTCCTTGAAAACATTTAGCTTCTCATCCAAGCTCTTTCAGTTCCGTAGAACTGAAGAAGCTTCTTGAATGAGAAGCGAAATGTCTTCAAAGAAAAAAAAGTAAAACAAGAAAGCGCAGTTGCTTTTTGGAAGAAGCACTTTTGGGACAACCATGACCTGGATGATTGAGAATCTCCATCGACATTAAGGAAACGAGGCTGTTGGCACTGTGAAGTATGAATTGGAATAGCTCTGGAAGAGACCTTGGAGGTCTTCTAGTCCAGCCCCTTGCTTATGTACCTTTCGTCACGCCCTAAAAACATTATTATTCCAAAAAGCAGGGCTGGCCTAAATAATAATAACATTTTACTATTTTAAATGGGGTGTTTTATTAGAGGTTTTTTGGCCAGTTTATTTGTTTTAAATTGCTTTTAACTTGTATATTGTCATGGTTTTATTTTTGGCTGTACACCGCCCTGATTCCTTCCGGAGAAGGGCGGTATAGAAATTCAATAAAATAAAATAAAATAAAATAAATAAACAAGAGATTCTATACCAGGCAGGGTGGATAAAAATCAATGATTTTTTTTAAAAAAATAAAAAAAATCAGATTTTTTTAATTTAAATTGGATTTTTTTGATTTTTATTGAATTTATTTTAATAAAAAACGTTTGGGGTAAAAATCTATTTAAGATATCTATTTAAGTATCTATTTAAGATACTTACATAATTTAGTTTATTCAGCATGAAATGGAGCTGAGTTATGTAGGATGAGGCTGTATATTCTGCAACACCGGGACTATCGGTGAGTCAACAGTGGGTCAAAAGAGTAGCAGAGATGACAGCTGCTCTTTAAAAATTATGATTTAAATCGAGTTGATTTAAATCAAGCCTTTTTACTAGTGATTTAAATCATGATTTAAATTGTGATTTAAATCAACTCGATTTAAATCAAATCCACCCTGATACCAGGGGTGTCAAACTCGATTTCATTGAAGGCTGCATCAGGGTTGTGTTTGACCTGGGGGGCCGGGACAGCGTGGCCAGCCCGACGTCAACTCGTGCCGGGGGCACCTGTGGTGGGCTGGGTTGGGAATCCACTTTTGCTAGTAGTTTGTTTTGCTAGCACTCTGCCAGTGAAAACAGATGTCGAGGGGCCACGTGCGCCCTCCCTCCAGGCTCCGTTTTCAGCTGTGACTGCCTCTTATAGCTCTCTGCCAGCGAAAATGACCCCGAGGGGTGGCGGGGTGGGCCTGCCGGGGTGGCCATGCTCAGGAGGATCACGCATGCCCCCCCGGCTCCATTTTTGCATCGCGGGCCGGTCCTTCGCTGTTTCCAGGTCAGCCCTGCAGGCCAGATCTAAGCACCCTGCAGGTTTTAAATTTGATACCCCTGGCTCTATACCATTTCAGACAAGTGACTGTCCAATCTCTTCTTAAAATCCTCCAATGATGAAGCACCCATGGCTTCTGATGGCATGCTTTTCCATTGGTTAATTGTTCTCACTGTCAGAGAGTTTCTCCTTAATTCAAAGACATATGAATTCCTGCCCTTCAACGAATTAACGAATTAATGAATTAACTAATTAACTAATTAACTAATTAACTAATACAATAAGAAAAAATTCCTTAATACAAGAACCCATTGTGTTTGCATCTCTTCTCTTGTGATTGAATCCCTGCATTACTTGAGCATCCTAGCAAAGACTCTCGGGTGAGAAATATTTATAACAGATTTGCATTATGAATTGATTTATGGGAGGAGCTCGGTGTGAAATCCAGCAGGTTCTGACAGGTTCTAGAGAACCGATAGCGGGAATTTTGAGTAGTTCGGAGAACCGGTAGTGGAAATTTTGAGTAGTTCGGAGAACTGGCAAATACCACCTCTGGCTGGTCCCAGAGTGGGGTGGGAATGGAGATTTTGCAGCATCCTTCCCCTGCCACGCCCACCAAGCCACGCCCACAGAACTGGTAGGGAAAAATTTTGGATTTTCTCCCTGGAGGAGCTAGTATACAAAAGACTATACAGATCATCCTCAACCTTCGACCACAATTGAGCCCAAAATTTATGTTGGTGAGTGAGACAATTGTTAAGTGAGTTTTGTCTCATCTTTTTTGCCACAGTTGTTAAATGAATCCCTGCGGTTGTTAAGTTAGTCACGCAGTTGTAAAATAACTTGCAATCATTTGTTTAGTGACTGTTCAAAGTTTACACCAGCACTGAAAAAAGTGACTGATGACTGTATTTCATACTTACGACCGTTGTAGCATCCCCACAGTCACGTGGTCAAAAGTCGGACACTTGGCAACTGACTCATACTTATGATGGTCACAGCTTCCCAGGGTCATGTGATTCCCCCTTTGGCGACCTTCTGACGAGCAAAGTCGATGGGAAGCCAGATTCACTTAACAACCTGGTTACTAGCTTAAAACAACTGCAGTGATTCACCTAACAACTGTGGCAAGAAAGGGCATAACATGGGGCCACTTAACAACTGTCGTGCTTAACAATAGAAATTGTAGCCATAAATCGAGGACTACCTGTAATTCTTTCTTGAAGTCAGTAGCAATAGAACGGTGGGTTAGCAACTTTTGAGATTTGCTAATTCTGAATATCTCTGCTTACATCATCTATTGCGTACACATTTGTACGACCGTATTGTTATTGTCTCCTCCTTCTGCGAAATGTAGAAATGTGAGTTCATCCTTTTGTCTGTGGGAGCCCTTCCCATTATTTTCCGGAGGGAATTCCTCCACTGCAAAGTGCAGTGCAATACAGTATATAAACCTCGATTATTGGTTTGGGGGCCCTAGCAGAGGTGGGTTTCAGCAGGTTCTGACCAGTTCTGGAGAACCGGTAGCGGAAATGTTGAGTAGTTCGGAGAACCGGTAGTGAAAATTCTGACTGGCCCCGCCCCCATCCATTCTCTGCCTCCCGAGTCCCAGCTGATCGGGAGGAAATGGGATTTTGCAGTATCCTTCCCTTGGAGTGGGGTGGAAATGGAGATTTATTTTTTTTTAATTAATTAATTTATTTATTTATTTAAATTTGTATACCGCCCTTCCTCTAGTGGACTCAGGGCGGTGCACAGCCAAAACTAAAACACAAACCAATTCCAAACTTAAAATTATTAAAAGAATTACATACTTTGGCCCAAATTTAAAACATTCAAACTAAAAACCATTGACAATTTTAAAAGCTAAAAAAAAGGGGGAGGAGGGGGTTCACGCCAGCCCTGCTTGATGGAAAATAAAAGTTTTTAGGGCACGGCAAAAGACCCGGAGATCCGATATCCTTCGTATCTCCGGGGGCAAATCATTCCAGAGGGCAGGTGCTGCCACAGAGAAGGTCCTCCCCCTGGGGGTCGCCAGCCGACATTGCCTGGCCGACAGCACCCTGAGGAGTCCCTCTCTGTGGGCACGTACTGGTCGGTGGGAGGCTATCGGCGGCAGAAGGCGGTCCTGCAAATACCCAGGTCCTATGCCATGGAGCGCTTTAAAGGTGGTAACCAACACCTTGAAGCGCACCTGGAAGACCACTGGAAGCCAATGCAGCTCACGCAGGAGAGGTGTCACATGGGAGCGCCCCCTTGCTCCCATAATCCCCCGGGTGGCCGCATTCTGCACCAGTTGGAGCCTCCGGGCTCCATTTTACAGTATTCTTCCCCTGCCACACCCACAAAGCCACGCCCACCAAGCCATGTCCCACCCACCAAGCCACACCCGCAGAACTGGTAGTAAAAAAATTTGAAACCCACCACTGGGCCCTACGTATCCATCCACACCTCACCTCTTCTTCTTTTCTAGATCTGTGGCATGTGGCGGAATTTGCAGAAGGCTTCCATCCGGCTCTTGAAAGTGGATCAGATGCGCATAACCCTAATCACCCAGACTCATCCTGCAGGGGAAGTTCAAGGCCAGATTGTCAAGCATCGGGCCCTCTTTGCAGGTAATCTATGGTTTAGATAACCAGGGTTATCCCGGCGAACTTTTCAAGACTGGGAAGTTTTTAACCTTCCATTTCACATGTCACATTGGTGGTGGGGGTAATATGACTAAGTAGGCGTGGCCAACTTTTTTTTTTTAACTTTTAAAACCATTTTTTCTACAACCCCTTTGGCTGAATCAGGCTGACTTGCCTGATCTGCAGAGGCTTTTTTTTTTTAAAGCCTCTGATGATCCCAGCTGAGCCGCGCGATCATCAGAGGCTTTTTTTTTTTACTTTTAAAAGCATTTTTTCAGCCAAAGAGGTTGTAGAAAAAATGCTTTTAAAAATAATAAAAAAAAGCCTCTGATGATCGCCCAGCTCAGCTGGGCAATGGGGGGGAGGCAGGGATTTTTGCTACCGGTTCTCCGAACCACCTGCCTCCATCGCTACCAGATCGAGTGATCTGGTCCGAACTGGGAGCATTTCACCCCTGGTTGAACTTGACCTTCTTTGGCTTTGTGGCTTTTCTTTTTTTCCAGGTATTGAACTACAACTCACAGAATTTCCAGTAGTTTGGGATCTGGCTGCTAAGTAACCTTGTAGTTCAAGACATGCGATGGGACCTACAATGATGAAGGCCATGTTTGAATGTTGAAATTTAGGGTGTAGATTTGATTTGATTGCAAGCTCACAAGATGTAGACTGGGGGTATATCCAACCCTGGCAACTTTAAGACTTGTGGACTTCAACTCCCAGAATTCCTCAGCCAGCCATGCTGGGGAATTGTGGGAGTTGAAGTCCACAAGTCTTACAGTTGCCAAGGTTGAATATCCCTGCTGTAGAGATGGCAGTAAAAAAATAAGAAACAACTATTATGAAAAAAAGAAATATGCGAGAAAGAAACTCAAAATTGCCTTGGCTTCCCTGACTTTAGTATAAAAGACAGAGAGAAGAAGAAATGCTGCTAGGTTTTAAAAATTTAATATATTTATACTATAGCAATAATGTAGAATTTTAATATTTCATGTCATGTCTTTTTCCTCATCTGGTTTGTCCTGTGGACTGACTTGAGTTTATTTTGTCTCACAAACTACATTCTAGATCTCAGAACACGGAAATAGACCCATAGTTATATATGCCACCCTGAACCCTCAAAAAAAAAAAAAAAAAAGAGAGAGAGAGAGAAAATAAGAAACGATGATGTCTATAATCCCAATTTCTAACTACCTCCAGATACTAGCATCCTGTCAGTGTGTGAGAGAATTGAGGGGTGTTTGGAAACTCAAACAGTATTTGCTATGTGAACAAGGAGACAGGAAGGAGGCTGGGCATGGCTTAGCTCAACTGTTCTTTTAGTAAAGCTGCTTGCTGCTGTGAAAGTAAAACTGAAAGTGAAACTCCTCTCCTCTGCTTGTGTTTTGCATTTGGAACAGATATCTTTTGAGGTGGGGAGAGGGAGTAGAACTCCTTAGCATCAGAGCATGTTAATAATAATATAGGAAATATTAATGCTCTAATGGTCATTTCAAAAAATCTTAGTGAGCACCTAGAAGCCAAGAGGAACATATATGGCAATTTCAAGTTTGTAGGCTTTACGGTTCTGGAGATTTCGTGATTAATGTGTGAGTAATTTTCGCTTTTATATATATAGATTTGAATTTGCCACTGACCCCGTTAAAATAAAGGTCTTATTCTCTTCTGTTGTTCCAGAGACTTTCAGCGCCATCTTGACATCCGTGGACCCGACTCCCCTTAACATGGGCGGCATCGCTATGCTGACCCTGAGTGACACAGAGAACAATCTGCATTTTGTCCTTGTTACTAAGGGGTTTCTGGAGCCAGCAGACAAAAGTGAGCAAGGCCAAAGGGAAGCAACGAGTCACGACTGAAAAAATTCTCTCGGCCAGTTAGTTAAGATTAAACCAGTCCAGTCCAGTGGGTTACAACCAGAGTTTTGCATGGGATATGTCCCAGAGATGGTTAAAGACCAAATGTGAATTATAGAATAGAATGGAATGGAATGGAATGGAATGGAATAGGACAAGGAATGGAATGGAATGGAATGGAATGGAATGGGACAAGGAATGGAATGGAATGGAATGGAATGGAATGGAATGGAATGGAATAGAATAGAATAGGACAAGGAATGGAATGGAATGGAATGGAATAGAATAGGACATGGAATGGAATGGAATGGAATGGAATGGAATGGAATGGAATGGAATAGAATAGAATAGAATAGAAGAAAATGAGTAGAATGGAATGGAATGGAATGGAATGGAATAGAATAGAATAGAATAGAATAGAATAGAATAGAATAGAATAGAATAGAATAGAATAGAATAGTAAAAAAAATTTCAGCACAGACATAATTCAAACAGTCCTTAAAGGGATGATTTTAAGTCCAGGACTACCCGTATAGTGTGAATCGTCTCTCCGCTTTCTTACAGAATCTGATCGGATCCCTCTAAGGGTGCAAATCCTACATCAGGACAATGTCCTCAGACAGGTTCTGGCTAATGTCACCTTACAGGTAAGCCGACATTTTAAAAACCCTGTTTTGAGTGACTTTGGGAACACTTAATGAAGCTGCTGCTGTTTGCTTGCTTGCTTTCGCTGTCATTTTCCCAGGACTCTGATTTTGCAGAGGTGCTGATGGAATTGGGGGGTCAGGAGATGGACTGGCTGGCACAAGGACAGCTGAGGATGACCGCAGAGGTAGACGGTGGAGCCCGTCAGAAGTTAGCTGGGTTTATCACAGTCCGGAGAAGCTGTGACAGTGAGTGACAGTGTGGGGTCCCTGCGACTTATTCATCCTGGCTACTCTTCCCCAGTGGTGAAATGTAAAATTTGTTACTACCGGTTCTGTGGGCGTGGCGTGATGGGTGGTGGTGGTAATATGACTGAGTGGGCATGGCCAACTTTTTTTTTTTACTTTTAAAACTATTTTTTCTACAACCTCTTTGGCCGAAGAGGTTGTAAAAAAAAACCTTTTAAAAGCCTCTGACGATCAGGCAACTCAGCTGGGATCGTCAGAGGCTTTTAAAAGCATTTTTTTACAACCTCTTTGGCCGAAAGGCTTTTTTTTTTTTTTTACTTTTAAAAGCATTTTTTCCTCCGAAGAGGTTGTAGAAAACATGCTTTTAAAAAATTTTTTAAAAAGCCTCTGGTGATTGCGTGGCTCAGCTGGGCATGGTTGGGAGGCAGGGATTTTTGCTACCGGTTCTCCGAACCACCCGCCGTCATCGCTACAGGATCGGGCAATCCGGTCCGAACCGGGAGCATTTCACCCCTGACCCTGCCTCTGTCAGAATTTCAAATCTGGGTTGTAACTACTCTACACATAATTGTAAGATATGTGAACTTCAACTCCCAGAATTCCCCAGTCAGCATGCTCACTTATGTCATCCTAAAAACATCATTTCCCTCTCCCTCTTCTCTCTCTCTCTCTCTCCCTCTCCCTCTCCCTCTTTCTCTTCCAGCCATACAGAGTGTGCTTTGTGGAGCCAACGCCTTGATACCCACTCACACAGGGGCAGTGGGCTCTGCCAAGATTGTGCTACATGAAAATGGGACGTGGGAATACCAGGTAGGAGGCAGCGGTGAAATCTAAAATTTGTTACTACCGGTTCTGTGGGCGTGGCTTGGTGGGGGGTAATGTGACTGGGTGGGCGTGGCCAATTTCTTTTTCTTTTTACTTTTAAAACCATTTTTTCTACAACCTAGGTTGTACAAAAATGCTTTCAAAAGGCTCTGACGATCCCAGCTGAGTTGCCTGATCGGCAGAGGCTTTTTTTCTTTTAAATGCCTCTGACAATCAGGCAACTCAGCTTGGATCGTCAGAGGCTTTTAAAAGAAAAAAAGCCTCTGACGATCAGGCAACTCAGCTGGGATCATCAGAGGCATTTAAAAGCATTGCTTTTAAAAGCCTTTGACGATCCCAGCTGAGCTGCGCGATCATCAGAGGCTTTTTTTTTTTTTTTTTACTTTTAAAAGCATTTTTTCGGCCGAAGAGGTTGTAGAAAAAATGCTTTTAAAAGTAAAAAAAAAAAAAGCTTCTGATGATTGTGCGGCTCAGCTGGGCAAGGGGGTGGGCAGGGATTTTTGCTACCGGTTCTCTGAACCACCCGCCTCCATCGCTACCGGATCAGGTGATCCGGTCCGAACCGGGAGCATTTCAACCCTGGTGGGAGGGGACTTTTGCTGGCCTGGCTGATAGTTTGCACATGAGATCCTAGCAGGTGAGCAGCCCCACAATTGCGTACAGCTCCCAAATACCTTGATGTGGGTCTTTAGAGCCCTTCCTTCTGAATACAGGTAGTTTTCAATTTATAACAATTCCTTTATTGACTTTGAAGTTACAACGGCACTGAAAAAGAGGACTTGTGACCGTTTTTCAGTCTTATGACCATCGCAAGTATCCCCATGGAAATGTGATCAAAATTTGGACGCTTGGCAACCGGTTCATATTATTATGAATGGTTGCAGTTGTTCTGCCCCAGGACCCCAAAGAACGCAGCACACACACAAAGTCTGTACAAACCTTAGTTTACTAAATTAAATCAGTCTTTTTCAAGCAAAGGCTGTTAATTAACTTTCTTAACAGCCTACAAGAATCCGAAGAATAAATAATCGTAATCTTACTATGGTTGGCAGAAAGCCCAGAAGCAATTTGCAGGAAACTGATAAGAGAACTAAGATCCAGACGGGAAGGAGAGTGAAAGAAGTTGTTCCCTGCAAATTGCTTCAGTCGTCGTCCTTCCTTAAATAGGCTAAGGGAGTGGCCAATTAGCCCCAAGCCTTACTCTCGAGGAGACCTCCTCCTGAGGAGCCACTGCTCCTTGGCAGCTCTGCACACCCGTGCATCGAGAAGAGGCTCCTCCTCTTCTTCTTCCTCTTCACTTATGGGAGCTTCTGAAGGCCCTGGCTGAATCCCCGCCTCTGGCACCACATCTTCTCCAGCCTCCTCATTGTCTGACTCGGGTGCCAGCTGCACAGGCTACTGGCGCAGCACCACACCAGCCTCCTCGCTGTCAGAATCAGCTACTACTGCACAGGCCACTGACGGGTCACAACAGCAGTGTCCCGGGATCTTGTGATCATCTTTTGCATGCCATAGGTTCACCATCAGAGGTATAGGGTTTCCTGCTTGAGCAGGGGGTTGGACTAAAAGACCTCCAAGCAGGGGTGGGCTTCAAAAAGTTTAGCAAAGGGTTCTTTACCCGGTTGCGGGGTGAGTGAGGGCATGGTGGGTGTGGCCTAGTCGGCCACTTGCTCCACAGAGGGGGTGCATTTTTGTCCTCCCCAGGCTCCGGAGGCTTTCCTCGAGCCTCCAGGTGGGCAAAAACGACCTCCCCAGGCTTCGGAGGCCCTCTGGAGGCTGGAAACAGGCCTGTTTCCGGCCTTCCCGAACTTCTGATAGGCCGGTTTTTCACCCTCCCCGAGCCTCTGCGCGCGCCCTGCACTTATCTGCATCCAAAACGGGTCAAGTGGGGACTCCTGGGAAGGGAAGGGAGGAGTGGGCGGGGTCAGCCAGGTATGGGATTTGGGGATTCTCCGAACTGCACCAAATCTTAACTAGAGGTTCTCCCGAACCCCCAGCAGAACACCCCTGCCTCCAAGGTCTCTTCCAACTCTGTTATTCTTTTCTACTGTTATTAAGTTAATGTGGCTTTGAACCAGGGGTGAAATCCAGCAGGTTCTGACAGGTTCTGGAGAACCGGTAGTGGAAATTTTGAGCAGTTCGGAGAACCGGCAAATACTACCTCTGGCTAGCCCCAGAGTGGGGTGTGAATGGAGATTTTGCAATATCCTTCCCCCAGGAGTGGGGAGGGAATGGGACTTTTACGGTATCCTTCCCCTGGAGTGGGGTGGGAATGGGGATTTTGCTATATCCTTCCCCTGGAGTGGGGTGGGAATGGAGATTTTGCAATATCCTTCCCCTGCCACACCCACCAAGCCACGCCCACCAAGCCACGCCCACAGAACCAGTAGTCAAAAAAATTGGATTTCACCACTGCTTTGAACATTCATTTGGGACAATCTTCTGTCTAGATCCAGATAGCCGGAACAGGAAGCGAGGTGATTGGCGTCACCTTGGAGACCAAACCCCGCCGAAGAAATAAACGTAGCATTTTGTACGACATGACCCACAGCTACAGAGATGGCATGGTGAGTGTTGGCTGGCAGAAGAGCTGGTGGACTTGGCGGATTGGAGATGGACAGCTAACTTGGGGACAGCAAACACCCGAGACTTCAAAATGTGTGAAATGCATTGTTCCTCTTTGCCCGCGCTTGGAAATCACACTCGACAAAAGAACCAAGCCTTGTACATTTGCTTCTCTCTGCTGACACCCGTTATTTTTCAGGCCAGTGGCTCCTGGACACAAGCCAGCGGGCGCGATGCCCACATGCTGCTGCAGAACGAGCTCTTCTTAAATGTCGCCACCAAGGACTTTGAAGACGGAGAATTGCGTGGACAGATAAACTCCATGCTCTACAACGGACTCTTGGCCCGTTATCAAGGTACTCGTACGCAGAGTTTGTGGACTTCAACTCCCAGAGTTCCTCAGCCAGGCCATAGTGACTGAGGAATTCTGGGAAATGGAAGTCCACAACCTCAATTGGAGACTTGCAGAGTCCCCAATCTCTGGGCTGCGGTCTAGTACCAGGCCATGGACCAGCCTGCCACTCGCATGGCCCAGTTTCCTTCCCACCCCAGGCTCCCTTAAAAAGCAGGAAGGAGGAATTGGTCCTCGCAAAACCTCTTTTATTTACACGACTGTGAATTCCTTTCGTTCACAGTCAGGAAGGTTTGTCCAAACAGTTTTTCAAAGGAATATTTATCAACACAGACCTTATCTCGCTTGGCAAGCTGCCACGTAACTTGTTTCCAAACGCAGAGTAAGGCCAAACTTGGCACAGAGTCTCTTAGAGTCACGAGCAGAACTTTCCACTCTTGAAACGACCAAACGAACGAATTGTTTCCTGCAAAAGCCCCCTCCCCATTTGCTCCTCTTTTGTTTCCTATGGGAGGGGCCAATCATCTCCAAGGTGTGGCTTTACTCCCAAGTCGACCCTGCTTTCTTAGTTGTTCTTGTCTTCTGGCAGCTCTGCACTTGCGCACACTGGGAACGGGCTCCAGCTGTTCCTCTGTCTCACTGCTGTCTATCTCCCTCTCTGCCTCCGACGCAGAGCCCTCCTCCGATCTTTATCCAGCCCCCAGGACTGGCCCCAGTTCCTCCCCAACCACCTCACTGTCTGACTCTGCTGCCAGCTCTGCTGGCCGGTGGCGGGCCACAACACTAAGCCACAAAGATGGGGACCACTGGTCCACAAGACTTGGCAACTTTAAGACTTATAGACTTCAACTCCCAGAATTCCCAGAATTCCTCAGCCAGCCATACTGATTTGAGGAATTCTAGGAAGTCCACAACAGCGGTTCCCAACCTCTGAGCTGTAGCCTCTGGGCTGTAGCCCACTACTACCTATTACCCATTTATATGTCTATTCAGAATTGGGCCACACAAGCGGCTGGATAGATCGTGTGCACATATGCACACAGTTCAATTTGCACGAGTGACAGCCAGGAGAGCAATCACGTATGTGTGTGTCGGCCCACTGCTCATGCAAGGCAATCACGCACATGCGGCCTGGCCGGACACTTGCGCAAGGGTTGTGTGCACGCACATGCGTGTGCCAGCCCACCGATCACACAGCCCAGTTCTCTTCCCCACCCCGGGCCTCCAAGCTGCAAATTTGGGGACCACAAGACTTGGCAATTTTAAGCCTTATGGACTTCATCTCCCAGAATTCTACAGCCAGCCATGAGCATCAGGGTGAAAAGATGAAAATGTCGAGATGGTAGATCAGTCTTCTTTAAGCATGCCAACTTCATGGTGGGTGGACTTCAACTCCCAGAATGCCCCGGCCAGCATGGGAGTTGACCTCCACCCATCTTAAAGCTCCCAATTTGAGAAACACTGTGGTAGAAATGGGGAAAGTCATTGCTACCCTTAAAAATCCTGCAGTGTGAAAATCGGGTATAGGTAGTCCTCAACCTACGGCCACAAATGGGACCGGAATTTCTGTTGCTAAGCAAAGCAGTTGTTAAGTGAGTTGTGCCCAATTTTATGATCTTTTTTGCCGTGGTTGTTAAGCGAATCACGGCAGTTGTTAAATGAATCATGCTGTTGTTAAGTAAATCGTGCTATTGTTAAGTAAATCTGGCTTCCGCCATTTACTTTTGTTGTCGGAAAGCAAAGCTGGCTGGGGAGGGTGCAAATGTTGATCATATGACCCATCATAAATAAATACCGTATTTTTTGGAGTATAAGACACACCTACCTTTTTTGGTGAGGAAAAGAAGAAAAAGAAATCTCCCTCTGCCTCTGAGCAATTTTGCCTCGTTGCAGCAAACAGCAAATTAGCCTGCTTTACTCTCATTTTCATTTTCAGCATAGCTTGATTAGCACAAGGGGAAAAAAAATCTGCTCCAGCAATTTACCTCCTTGCAGCAAGCAGCAGAGCCCTGCGCAAAACAGCTGAGAGCGAATCAGCTGAGAGTCGGGAGGCCGATCCAATCAGCTTATGCTAATTAGGCTGTGCTGAAGCTGAAAGGAGCTGTTTTTTCTTGCTGTTTGCTTGCAAGAAGGTAATTGCTGCAAGGCAGAGGCCAAAGGGTGGGGGCCAGTAGGTAGGCAGGGCTACATTCAGTGTATAAGGCGCACCTAAATTTTCACCCCTTTTTAGGGGGGAAAAAGGTGCGTCTTATACTCCGAAAAATAAGGTATGTGCCAGTTGCCAAGTGCCTAAAATTGGCACACAAGACCACGGCAATAGTCGTAAGTGTGAGAACCAGTTAGAAATCACTTTTGTCAGTGCTGTTGTAACTTCAAATACTCCCTAAGTGAATGGTCGTAAACCGAGGACTACCGGTAGTATTTGAATATGAGGATCAAAAGAACCCAATACAGTTAGTCCTTGATTTACAACCACAATTGAGCCCAACGTTCCTGTTGCTAAGTGAAATATTTGATAAGTGAAATTTTGCTCCCATTTTATGACGTTCCCTGCCATGGTTGTTAAGTGAATCACTGCAGTTATTAAGTTAGTCACACGGTTTTTAAGTGAATCTGGCTCCCCATTGACTTGGTTTGTCAGAAGGTCACAAAAGGGGATCCCATGACCCCAGGAGGCTGCCACCGTCATAAATATGAGTCGGTTGCCAAGCAGTCAAATTTTGATCATGTGATTATGGGGATGCTGCAACGGTCATAAGTGTGAAAAATGGTCACAAGTCCCTTTTTTCTCCCAATGCCGTTATAACTTGGGAACCATCACTCAATGAACTTGTGTCTTTCGTCCCGTAGAACTTCCTATCCCTCTGGCTGGCCAGTTTGTATCCCCTGCGGTGCACACGGGCTCTGCTGGTCACTCCTGGGTGTCTTTGGACGGTCACTGCCATCTGCACTACGAAATTGTGGTGGCTGGCCTGGGCAGGGCAGACGATGGCACCGTAAGCGCTCACTTGCACGGTTTTGCCGAACTGGGAGAGATTCACGAGACCAGCCTCCCCGAGCACAGGAGGCTACTGAGAAGTTTCTATGGCACAGAGGTAAGGGGTTACGGGCAGTGGTGGGATTCAGCCAATTCTCACCTATTCGGGAGAACCGGTTGTTAACTTTCTAAGCAGTTCGGAGAACCGGTTGTTGGAAGAAATCTTATTTTGGTTTTTTCCCCACTTTACAGGGCTAATCCTGTAAGGAAGGCAGGAAGGAAACATTCTGGTGGTGTTTCTAGCCTAATCTTTATTGCTCTGCTTACAGAAACTGCCTCTCTGGTTAACCCTTATTACATTGTAACAACTAAGGCGAAGCGCCCATCGACATGAGTGACATTTAGTTGGCCACGCCCACGCAGTCACATGACCACCGAGCCAAGCCTACCCAGCTGGTCATTAGGGCAGAGAACCGGTTGTTAAATTATTTGAATCCCACCACTGGTTACGGGGCAGCCTTTTGGCCAGAAATGCATTGTCCTGCTGTCTTGTCTGTCTGTCTGTATATCTGTCTTATCTATCTATCTATCTATCTATCTATCTATCTATCTATCTATCATTCATCTATCTATCTATCTATCTATCTATCTATCTATCTATCTATCATCTATCTACAGTATCTATCATCTATGTATCATTTATCTCTATTTATCTATCTATCTATCTATCTATCTATTTATCTACCTATCATCTATCTATCTATCTATCTATCTATCATTCATTCATCTATCTATCTATCTATCTATCTATCATTCATCTATCTATCTATCTATCTATCTATCATCTATCTACAGTATCTATCATCTATGTATCATTTATCTCTATCTATCTATCTATCTATCTACCTATCATCTATCTATCTATCATCTATCATCATTTATCATCTATCTATCTATCTATCTATCTATCTATCTATCTTTCATTCATCTATCTATCTATCTATCATCTATCTACAGTATCTATCATCTATGTATCATTTATCTCTATCTATCTATCTATCTACCTATCATCTATCTATCTATCATCTATCATCATTTATCATCTATCTATCTATCTATCATTCATCTATCTATCTATCTATCTATCATCTATCTACAGTATCTATCATCTATGTATCATTTATCTCTATCTATCTGTCTACCTATCATCTATCTATCTATCATCTATCATCATTTATCATCTATCTATCTATCTATCTATCTATCATTCATTCATCTATCTATCTATCTATCTATCTATCATCTATCTACAGTATCTATCATCTATGTATCATTTATCTCTATCTATCTATCTATCTATCTATCTACCTATCATCTATCTATCTATCATCTATCATCATTTATCATCTATCTATCTATCTATCTATCTATCTATCTATCATTCATTCATCTATCTATCTATCTATCTATCTATCTATCATCTATCTATCATCTATCTACAGTATCTATCATCTATGTATCATTTATCTCTATCTATCTATCTATCTATCTACCTATCATCTATCTATCTATCATCTATCATCATTTATCATCTATCTATCTATCTATCTATCTATCTATCTATCTATCTATCTATCTATCTATCTATCTATCTATCCATCCATCCATCCATCTATCTCTATGTCTGTCTCTCTGTCTGTCTGTCCATCCATCCATTCATCCATCCATCTATCTCCCACCTCTATCATTATTATAGATAACTTGAAGGCAGCAAACAGCCGAATAATACTCCTTCCTCTTCCTCTTTCCCCCATAGTAACAACCCTGTGAGGTGGGCTGGGTTGAGGGAACATGAATAATAGGAATCATTCCTTCTGAGTCTCTGCTAGCGGTGGGATCTTCCCTGTTGTGTGAGGTGTGATGTTACCACTCAGGGCAGTAAAATGCAAAGCCATTCCCATAAGGCAATTCCCACAGTGGGTGTCTGGTGAACCTCTGGCAGAAGACAAAGCGAGCTTCATTTCCAAACGCAGAAAAATGGAACAAGCTCAGGAAAATTGATCACAAATTCCATTCTGGCATTACCCATTCTTTCCTTGGGCTGCCTACCAAGAAGGAGCTGTCTAAAAAAAATTAAGCTGGCAGACCATTAAACCGAGAGGCAGATAATTAGATGCATAATGTTCTCTGTTATTATGGGCTGTGCCCACATACAAGCACTCACACACAAGCACACCCAGTGAACAATTGCAAGCACATAGCTGCAATAATCGGATATGAAAGAGTCACCGTTCATGCAGGTAGTCCTCGACTTATGACCACAATTGGGCCCCAAATTTCTGTCATTAATTGAGACATTGTTTAAGTGAGTTTCGCCCTGTTGTACGGCCTTTCTTGCCACAGTTGTTAGCAATAGCACTTAGACTTAGATACCGCTTCACAATGCTTTTACAGCCCTCTCTAAGCGGTTTTACAGAGTCAGCATATTTGCCCCTAACAATCTGGGTCCTCATTTTACCGACCTGGGAAGGATGGAAGGCTGAGTCAATCTTCAGCCTGGTGAGTCAGTCAGAGCAGAATTAGCAGAATTGGCCTGCAATACTGCACCCTAATCACCGCCACTGTTAAGTGAATCACTGCAGCTGTTAAGTTAGTAACACCGTTGTTAAGTGAATCTGGCTTCCCCAGTGAATTTGCTCGTCAAGGGGTTGCAAAAAGGGATCACATGACCTTGGGACACAGCAACGGTCATAAGTATGACCCACTGGCCAAGCATCTGAATTTTGATCACATATGGGGGGAGGTCAAAGGTCGTTAAGTGTGAAAACTGGCGGCGAGTCCCTTTTTTTCAGTGCCGTTGTAACCGTTGTAAATCGAGGACTACCTGGGCTTGGTGAACTGTGCTAGGTTTGGAGAGGCACGTAGTACAATTGATCCCAATATTTCCATTGCTAAGTGAGACGGTTTTTGATTTCCCTTTTCTTGCCACTGTTGTTTGGTGAATAAATGCAGCCGTTATGTTAGTAACCCGGTTATTAAGGGAATCTGGGTTCGCCATTGACTTTGCTTTGTCAGAGGGTTGCAAAAGGCGAGCATGTGACCTTGGGGACACGGCAGCCGTCATAAATGGGAGGCATTTGCCAAGCGTCTGGATTTTGATCGCACAACTGTGGTGATGCTGCCACGGTCCTAAGTGTAAAAAACCATCAAAAGTTACTTTTTCCAGGGCCATTTTAACTTCGAACAGTCACTAAACAAATGCATAGGAGGACAAACCCATCAGGAGTAGATTCAGCCGTCCATCTGCTTTTAAAAGACCACTCTTTTGAAGGCAACGAAGTCCACATTTTGGACAGAGAGGACCGCTGCTTTGAAAGTGGAGTCAAAAAGAGGCCATCTATTTCAAAATTGAATAGCCCTCTACAGGGGTGAAATCTAAAATTTGTTACTACCAGTTCTGTGGGTGTGGCTGGGTGGGGGGGGGGATAATGTGACTGGGTGGGCATGGCCAACTTTTCTTTTTTTTTTACTTTTAAAAGCATTTTTTTTTCTACAATCTCTTTGGCCGAAGAGGTTGCAGAAAAAAATGCTTTTAGAAGCCTCTGACGATCAGGCAACTCAGCTGAGATCGTCAGAGGCTTTTAAAAGCATTTTTTTCTACAACCTCTTTGGAGGTTGTAGAAAAAATGCTTTTAAAAGTAAAAAAATAGCCTCTGATGATCGTGCGGCTCAGCTGGGGATGGGGGGGGGGCAGGGATTTTTGCTACCGATTCTCCGAGCCACCTGCCGCCATCGCTACCGGATCAAGTGATCCGGTCCGAACTGGGAGCATTTCACCCCTGGCCCTCTCTCAACAGAAGGGAAGGCATACAACATCATCTATCTCCAGTCTACAACAGGGTCCTTTCAGCAGTTCCAAGAAGGCTCCACGCCCATTTGCACTACTCAGGTGACCCTGAGGACACAGATAAACCTCTTAAGTGGCCTCAAGGACTCTCTAAAAGGCTGCAAATGACCAGCTGTCTGCAAGGAGTATAAATCCTTCCATTCCCCACCATCCGGCCAGAGCTGAAGAAGCTTCTTGGATGAGAACCAAAAGGTCTTCAAAGAAAAACCAGAAAGTCCAGCTGCCTCTTGAAAAAAAAGAGATATTTGGGACAACCATGACCTGGATGACTGAGAATCTCCATAAACACTAAACAAATGGTTGTAAATTGAGAATTCCCTGCATGATGTCCTGGAACTCTATTGAGGTACTTGTCTGTCTCTCTTAGGCCCAAGGAGTGGTGAAGGACCTGGACGCAGAGTTGCTTCGGCACCTAGCTCAAGGCACAGCTTTCCTGCAAGTCAGCACCAAAGCGAACCCCCAAGGAGAGATCCGGGGGAAGGTAGGTCTGCTTTTTTTTAGCTCTGAAAGACTCTTGATTTCCAAACCATTTGCAGATTAACAGAGTTGGAAGGGACCTTGTAGGACCTTGTAGTTAGGGCTGGCTGAGGAATTCTGGGAGTTGAAGTCCACAAGTCTTAAAGTTGCCAAGGTTGGAGACTCCTGCTCTAGAGAATAGGTTGATTCCCTCTTCTTTGTGATAACCCCTTCCAGAAATATTGGAAGATCGCTATCATATCATCCCTTATCCTTCCATCATTACAAAGCCAGTTTTTGCAAATGTTCCTCATATGTTTTAGCCTCTAGCTCAGGGGTGAAATGCTCCCGGTTATCACAAACCTTCCAATAAAAGCTCCTTTTGGAACCACTGCAGTTTCAAGAGTCCTGCTTTCTTGGGAAGATTTCTTGGGAAGAGCCTGTAGTACAGTGGACTAAAGCACTGTTATTAACAGATTAACATCTGCTGCTTGCAATTACTGCAAGTTCAAATCTCACCAGGCTCAAGGTCGACTCAGCCTTCCATCCTTTCAAAGGTAGGTGAAATGAGGACCCAGATTGTGGGGGCAATAAACTGACTTTGTATAAATATACAAAAGGATGAAGGCTATTGCTTAACGCATTGTAAGCCGCCCTGAGTCTCCAGAGAAGGGTGGCATATAAATTAAAGAAAAAAGAAAAAAGAAAAAAGATTGGAGAGGCAAGACCTTACATCTCATATTTAAGTGATTGTCCACTAGGACTCCCAAGATCCCTCTCGCAGTTACTGCTATTCAGCCAAGTTTCATCTCATCTCTTCCTGTACATTGGGTTTTTCTTACCTAAGTGTAAAACCTTACCTTTTCTCTACATTGACGCTTAGCTTGTCAATCAGAAAGGTTGGCAATTCGGCAGTTCGAATCCCTAGTATGGGTCTCCTGCGTGAGCATGGGGTTGGACTAGATAACCTCCAAGGTCCCTTCCAACTCTGTTACTGTTGAAGGATAGGGCCCAGGGCTCAAGTCTGTTCATGTGATCTTGATTCTATCCCTCTATTAATGCAACCAAGGATTGCATTTCCTTTTTTTGGACTTTTCTGATCTAAATCAGAAACAATTTTAAACAATTTTAATAATTTTAATATTTTAATACTCAAAGTTTAAATTTGTTTTAAATTGATTGGGGTTTTAATTTGTCTGGGCCAAACTATTTAATTCGATTTTATTTCTGCTTTTTAAATTTTGTACGTATGTATTTTATTGTTGGCTGTTCACCGCCCTGAGTCCTTCGGGAGTAGGGCAGTATACAAATCAAATAAAAGTAAAGTAAAAGTAAAGTAAAGTATATGTTGAAGCTAGAATGCAATTAAAAAAAACAAACAAACACCAGAAGGTAGAGCTGAGCTTTTGGACAATCTGTAGCAGGATAGATTCACAAACATCTTCCTTTCAAGGAGGTGATGGGCACAGTTTGAAAAATCAGGTTGAAAAGGCCCTCTAAACGGACAGGAATTGAAGTCACAGAGAGAGTATTTCGAAAATTACTCTCTTTTTCTCAGCTAGTGGGAACGTTTAGCAGCATGGCAAGTTGCCAAGGAAAGCCCTGTGCCAAAATCTTAAAACTCTACATTGTTTGCATTCCTTAATCACTGCAAGGGGAAGCATTCGCTTGCTCCCTAGAGACAGATGGAAATTCCGCCAGTGAAGTTTTTCTTGGCATGGAAATAAAATAATGAGAAATGGCTGCGTTTATGAAGATGGATGTTTGCATAACACTGAATGGCATAGAAAGTTTGCCGGACTGGGGAGAGGGGTGCAGGTGGAGCGGGGCAGACTGTCCTTTCTTAGCTAGAAAAAATAAGAGAAATTGTCGTAATCGATAATGCGGTTTGTGCAGGGGTGGGGCTGCTGGGGGTTCGCAGGGGTTCAGGAGAACCTCTAGCTAAGATTTTGTGCAGTTCGGAGAACTCCCAAATCCCACTCCTGGCTGGCCTCACCCACCCCACCCGGCCCCTCCCAGGAGTCCCCACGTGGCCCGTTTTGGATGCAGGTAAGTGCAGGGCAGGCATGGAGGCTCAGGGAGGGCGAAAAACAGGCCTACTGGAAGTTTGGGCCCATTTCTGGCCTCCAGAGGGCCTCTGGAGCCTGGGGAGGCTGTTTTTGCCTTCCCGGAGGCTCAAGGAAAGCCTCCAGAGCCTGGGGAGGACAACCCCCCCCCCCTTGTGGAGCAGGAGGCTGACTAGGCCATGCCCACCAGGCCCAGGCCCACCCAGCAACTGGGCAGAGAAGCCCTTGCTAAATTTTTTGAAGCCCACCCCTGGGTTTGTATTTTTTTTTTTTCAAAAAAAATTGCTTCCATCCCTCACGTGCTTGAAATAAATTGTTTGTTTAAAGTTCAGAAATAGGTGTTAGCTGATGGCTTACATACTAGAAGAGGAAAAATAACTAGAGTGCTGTTTCTCAACCTTGGCTCCTTTAAGAGGTATGGACTTCAACTCCCAGAATTCCCCAGTCAGCAAAGCTATTTGTCTGTTATATAGTGGCAGTGAATATATGCATTAGACCAGGGGTTTCCAGCCTTGGCAAATTCTGGGAGTTGAAGTCCACCAGGCTTAAAGTTGCCAAAGTTGGAGACCAGGGCCGGATTTAGATGAAAAGAGGCCCTAGGCTATTCCACTTATGAGGCCCTTTCACCAGTGGTGGGATTCAATTTTTTTAACAACAGGTTCTGTGGGCGTGGCTTAGTTGGGGGTGTGGCTTGGCAACCATGTGACTGGGTAGGCATGGCTAGCTGGTCACGTGACTGTGTAGGCGTGGGTAGCTCGTCATGTGACCGGGTGGACGTGGCTATGTGCATAGGGACTACTCAGAGGGCTGAAAAAAGTCATTTCTGACTGGGCCTCGCACTTTTGACTGGTCCTCACACTTATGACCATCCTCACATTTATGCCCGTGCAGCTTTCTTAACAACCATGTCACTCATTTCACAACTGCTTCTCTTCAACATGGTGACAAGATAGGGCAAAAACGTAAAATGTGAGGACAGTCGTAAGTTCGAGGACTGGTCAAAAGTGCGAGGACCAGTCAAAAATAACTTTTTCAGCCCTCTGAGTAGTCCATATGCACAAAAGGACTACCCAGAGGGCTGAAAAAAGTGATTTCTGATAGGTCCTCGCACTTTTGACCGGTCTTCGCACTTATGACTGGTCATCATTTATGCCCATTGTAGCTTTCTTAACAACCATGTCACTCATTTCACAACTGCTTCTCTTCACCATGGTGACAAGATAGGGCAAAAATGTAAAATGTGAGGACAGTCGTAAGTTCGAGGACTGGTCAAAAGTGCGAGGACCAGTCAGAAATAACTTTTTCAGCCCTCTGAGTTGTCCATATGCATAAAAGGATACAGCAATAGAGAGGGATGAAGGAAGGGAAGGGAAATTATAGTAGGAGGGAGGGTAAGAGAGGGAGGAAGAGAAAAGGAGAAAGGAAGAGGAAGTAGGGAGGAGGAGAAGAAGAGGGGGAGGAAGAGAAAGTAAGAAGGAAAGAAAAGAGAGAGGTGGTAGGTTTGAGGAGAAAGATTGGTGTACAATAAAAAAGATGAAAGGGAAGAAAGCCAACCCCAAACAAATATAAAGATATTAAGATAAAGAATGAATTGTTAAACTTTAAAGAATAAAAGAGAACAAATATGAATAAATAGCAATAATTAGAAACACACATACAAACATACAATGTATTTTCTTTGAACAGAGTATTTGGCTGGTTCACAAATTTAAACAGTGTTTAGTCATTTCAATTAAATTTACAATTTCTATATTTCTTTTTTGCCATATTTATTCCTCATCTATTTTTGTAAAAAACCAATATTACCCTTCATCCTCATCTCTAATCTTAATCAAATTCAATTTTTCCCTTCTATTCTATATTATACCCCTTCCCATTGTCATCTATTTTATATCCATCCTCACATTGGTTAATTATGTAATATTAGTTGTTTAATATAAATTCAACATTTTAATATAAATCAATTAGTTATATAACTACCTTTTTTGTATATTAATCAATATGAACATGAATATTCCAATTATTTCCATGCAATCCAATTTCTTACAAATCAATTAATTATATTTACCAATAATAATAAACCAAATAATTTCCCCCATATATTCCTCCAAACCACAACTTAACCATTTCTGCTTTCAGAAATATACAATTAATAATATCTCAATTATTACCATTCCCTAGTTAAATAGAGCTTTTTTTCTTTTGTGTTTTAAAATCCTGAACTCTCCTCTTTTTCCCTAAATTTTCGGTTGGTTACACCTACCTTTTTTGGTGAGGAAAAAGAAAAGAATTCTGCCTGCCTAATTTTCCAACCTTGCAGCAACAGCAAAGCAGTTTCAGTTTCGTTTCTCAGCATAGGTAGGGGAAGAAAAATCAGCACTCTTTGCAAGGAAGAAGAGCCCTGAGCAAAACAGCTGAGAGCAAATCAGCTGGGGGTCGGGAGCCGATCTAAGCAAGGGCCAATTAGCTTATGCTGAAGCTCCGTGGGCCAATAAAATTACAAAAAAAGACATCGAACCCTTTGTTAAATTGCTGGCTCCCCCGCCCCTCGCCCACCACTATTTATTGGCAATAAATAGTGGTGCGGAGGGGCGGGGCAAGCCAGCCATTTAACAAAGGGTTCGGCTGCAGCACTGGCTCTAGGGCGGCCCTTTGAAGCCCCGCGGCAAGAATTTGAATTTTTTTTTTTCCTCTAGCCATCGGAGGCAGCAATAGATGGGGAGTGGGCGGGGTAAGCGAACGGCCGGGGATCCAACAGAGCAGAGAGCGTGAGTGAAGGCGTGAAGCTGCTTTCTCCATCCTGCTCTCTTGCATCCGGAGCCCACGTGGGTCCAGGCAGCGGAACTCAGGCTAGGGAAGGGGTGGGCAATGGTGGCTCTTTTACAACCTGTGGCCTTCAACTCCCAGAATTCCTCAGACAGCCAAGCTGCATCAGGAATTCTGGAAGTTGAAGTCCACAGGTTGTAAAAGAGCCACCATTGCCCACCCCTGGCTACGGTAGGCTGGCGCCGTGCGGGTGGGAGGCGAAGGGCGGGCGAGCCAGTAATTTAACAAAGGGCTCGGCCGAACCTCCAGAATCCCACCACTGTGTAGGCCCCTCTTGATTTTGAGGCCCTAGGCTAAAGCCTAGTTAGCCTATAGGAAAATCCGGCCCTGTTGGAGACCCTTGTATAAGATCAGTGTTTCAGTATATGAGGACTTCATCTCCCAGAATTCCCCAGCCAGCTAACTCTGGGAGTTGAAGTCCACATATAATAATAATAATAATTTTATTATATCTTACATATCTTAACAGGGCTAAGGTTGAGAAACACTAGAGAGTCGTAATATTAATTCTATATCATTTTAATTCTCTGAAAATGCAATGGCAGCATTTGGGTGACCCTGTCTGGCTTTGGAAGCTAAAACCAGCATGGGCCTGATTAATATTTGGATGTAAAACCACCCAGAAACGGCAATTCTTGGAGTGAAACGGGCAGTCATTCCTCATCAGCATCAGGAAAACAAAAATGACAGCAAGCCATTTTTCAGGCTGTGGCCAGGAAAAACAGCCTGGCTGGGTACACATGGCCAGCAAAATTTGGTGTTCACTTTTCGTGAAATGAAATTAGCAATAGCATTTAGCATTGAGACTTCATAGCAGGGCTGAAATCCAGCAGGTTCTGACAGGTTCCGGAGAACCGGTAGCGGACATTTTGAGTAGTTCGGAGAACCGGCAAGTGCCACCTCTGGCTGGCCACAGAGTGGGGTGGGAATGGAGATTCTGCAATATCCTTCCCCCAGGACTAGGACGGGAATGGGGATTTTGCAGTATCCTTCCCCTGTAGTGGAGTGGGAATGGAGATTTTGCAATATCCTACCCTGCCATGCCCAACAAGGCACACCACGCCCAACAAGCCACGCCCACAGAACCGGTAGTAAAAGAAATTGGATTTCACCACTGCTTCATAGTGCTTTACAGACCTTTCTAAGCAGTTTACAGAGTCAGCATATTTGCCCTCAACAATCTGAGTCCTCGTTTTACCCACCTCGGAAGGATGGAAGGCTGAGTCAATCTTGAGCCAGTCAGGATTGAACTCCTGGCAGTGAGCAGTTAGTTAGTCTACAATACTGCATTCTAACCACTGCACCACCGGGGTTTCTGTTCCCATTTTGGGGAATATTGTTGTAGGCATGTTACTCTGAAGGTAACTCTGCTCCCACTTAAGCTGCTGGCTTTGACATGGAGATTCTGAGAATCCAGGCATTCCTCCTTGGCATAGAACTAGTTGGAGTAGACTACTCCTAGGACTGGCTACAAGGGAGGGCTAATCACTTGTAGCTACGCCTAGGTTACTCTCTCCTGCCTCTCATTGATCTGCCATGTCCAGGGTCCTTCATGGAAGAAGGCATCTATGCTAAACTGATGGTCAAGAACTTAATGTGAACCCAGTGGGGAAGATGTGAGGCAGAAAACATTGTCATGAAATTTGACCAAAAGGCAAAGCATTTTTAGCTGCAGCAAGCTCTTTCTTCTCCTTCTCCTCCTCCTTCTCCTCCTCCCTCCTCTTCCTCCTCCTCCTCCTCCTCCATCTCTTTCTCCTCTTTCTCCTCCTTCTCTTTCTCCTCCTCCTCCTTCTCTTTCTCCTCCTCCTCCTCTTCCTCCTCCTCTTTCTCCTTCTCCCCCTTCTCTTTCTCTTTCTCATTTTCCTTCTCCTCTTCCTCCTTCTCCTCCTCCTTCTCTTTCTCCTCCTTCTCCTCCTCCATCTCTTTCTCTTTCTCCTCCTCCTTCTCTTTCTCCTCCTCCTCCTCCATCTCTTTCTCCTCCTCCTTCTTTCTCATTTTCCTTCTCTTTCTCCTCCTCCTTCTCTTTCTCCTCCTCCTCTTTCTCCTCCTCCTTTTCCTTCTCGTCCTTCTCCTTCTCCTTCTCCTTCTCATTTTCCTTCTCATTTTCCTTCTCTTTCTCCTTCTCCTCTTTCTCCTCTTTCTCCTCCTTCTCTTTCTCTTCCTCCTCTTCTTCCTCCTCCATCTCTTCCTCCTCCTCCTCCTTCTCTTTCTCCTCCTCCTCCTCTTTTTCCTCCTCCTCTTTTTCCTCCTCCTCTTTCTCCTTCTCCTTCTCCCGCTTCTCTTTCTCTTTCTCATTTTCCTTCTCCTCTTCCTCCTTCTCCTCCTCCATCTCTTTCTCCTCCACCTTCTTTCTCATTTTCCTTCTCTTTCTCCTCCTCCTCCTTCTGTTTCTCCTCCTCCTTCTCTTTCTCCTCCTCCTTTTCCTTCTCCTCCTTCTCCTTCTCATTTTCCTTCTCTTTCTCCTTCTCCTCTTCCTTCTCCTCTTTCTCCTTCCCCTCCTCCTCCTTCTCTTTCTCCTCCTCCTTCTCTTTCTCCTCCTCCTCCTCCTCCATCTCTTTCTCCTCCTCCTTCTTTCTCATTTTCCTTCTCTTTCTCCTCCTCCTCCTCCTTCTCTTTCTCCTCCTCCTCCTCCATCTTTCTCCTCCTCCTCTTTCTCCTCCTCCTCCTCCTCCTTCTCTTTCTCCTCCTCCTCCTCCTTCTCTTTCTCCTCCTCCTTCTCTTTCTCCTCCTCCTTCTTTCTCATTTTCCTTCTGTTTCTCCTCCTCCTCCTCCTCCTCCTTCTCTTTCTCCTCCTCCATCTCTTTCTCCTCCTCCTTCTTTCTCATTTTCCTTCTCTTCCTCCTCCTCTTCCTCCTCCTCTTTCTCCTTCTCTTTCTCCTCCTCCTCTTTCTCCTCCTCCTCTTTCTCCTCCTCCTCCTCCTCTTTCTCCTTCTCCTCCTCCTCCTCACCTGCTACCCAAACAGAATCCCTCCGTGGCTGGGATGTTTGCAAAGGCAGATTTTTGTCTGCCACGAATCTTATCTAGGCTTGAGGCCAACCTTGCCAACGGCTTCCCAAAAACCATGTTTGGCTGGAAGGCGGCAGAATCCTCTTAGCATCCGATCACAGTGCCAGGATGTGTTTTCCCTTCAGCGGTTGCTGAGCGGCGAAGGTGGAAAGGAACTAAGCCTTTCCACACTGGCAATTCTGCAGGAAAATGATTTATTAATCTGTTTGCTGGATTATATCCCCTGTCTGTCCTCCAGGAGCTCAAAGCGGGTGACTTTCATAACCTCTTTTCCAACATTATCTTCCCCACCACAAATACGTGAAGGAGTTTGAGTTGAAAAGGAGAAAAACTAGAAGCTCAAATCCAGGTTTTTAGCTTTTGCAGGTGCAAGAGTTCAACGGAAAAACATTTCACTGACCCAGGGTATACAGATAGTCCTCAATTTACAACTTACTGTGTCATCACCAGTTCGGGTCTGAGCCTAGTGCTGAGGCCAATGAAGGACACCAGACACAAGGTGCGGGTTTTGTTTCCTTTTTTTTTTTAATTTGATTTATCTGCCGCCCTTCTCCGGAGACTCAGGGCAGCTTACAATGCGTTAAGCAATAGCCTTCATACTTTTGTATATTTTTACAAAATCAGCTTATTGCCCACACAAACTGGGTCCTCATTTCACCTACCTTTGAAAGGATGGAAGGCTGAGTCAACCTTGAGCCTGGTGAGAGTCGAACTTACAGTAATTGCAGACAGCTGGGGTTCAAATTGCCAATAGAATTAAGAAAGCTTTATACATTTTCCCTAAAGCAGAAGGGAGGATCAGGCGGGATATATAACAAATACTACCTAATAAACATTTTAGTTATGATCTAACAATTATTCAATTGGTCTCTAACCATCCCTATTCCTAAGCCTTGGCTAATGAATGCTCCAGGAGTTATCTAATACACATTCTATTTCTTCCAGGCCATCTCTACTCCTAACTTCTAGCTGAGGTCTGCAAGATGCCTAACTCTTCGTTACTTTTATCAGCTTTCTAACCACTCAGAATTGTTATAAACTTAACACGTGCAGAATCCATAAGCATTCTTTGTTCTTCCTCCTCTTCCTCCTCCTCTTTCTCCTCCTCCATCTCTTTCTCTTCCTCCTCCTCCTCCTCTTTCTCCTCCTCCATCTTTCTCCTTTTCCTCTTTCTCCTCCTCCTCCTTTTCCTCCTTCTCTTTCTCCTCCTCCTCCTCTTTTTCCTCCTCCTCTTTTTCCTCCTCCTCTTTCTCCTTCTCCTTCTCCCGCTTCTCTTTCTCTTTCTCATTTTCCTTCTCCTCTTCCTCCTCCTCCTCCTCCATCTCTTTCTCCTCCACCTTCTTTCTCATTTTCCTTCTCTTTCTCCTCCTCCTCCTTCTGTTTCTCCTCCTCCTTCTCTTTCTCCTCCTCCTTTTCCTTCTCCTCCTTCTCCTTCTCATTTTCCTTCTCTTTCTCCTTCTCCTCTTCCTTCTCTTTCTCCTTCCCCTCCTCCTCCTTCTCTTTCTCCTCCTCCTTCTCTTTCTCCTCCTCCTCCTCCTCCATCTCTTTCTCCTCCTCCTTCTTTCTCATTTTCCTTCTCTTTCTCCTCCTCCTCCTCCTTCTCTTTCTCCTCCTCCTCCTCCATCTTTCTCCTCCTCCTCTTTCTCCTCCTCCTCTTTCTCCTCCTCCTCCTCCTCCTCCTTCTCTTTCTCCTCCTCCTCCTCCTCCTTCTCTTTCTCCTCCTCCTTCTTTCTCATTTTCCTTCTCTTTCTCCTCCTCCTCCTCCTCCTCCTTCTCTTTCTCCTCCTCCATCTCTTTCTCCTCCTCCTTCTTTCTCATTTTCCTTCTCTTTCTCCTCCTCTTCCTCCTCCTCTTTCTCCTTCTCTTTCTCCTCCTCCTCTTTCTCCTCCTCCTCTTTCTCCTCCTCCTCCTCCTCTTTCTCCTTCTCCTCCTCCTCCTCACCTGCTACCCAAACAGAATCCCTCCGTGGCTGGGATGTTTGCAAAGGCAGATTTTTGTCTGCCACGAATCTTATCTAGGCTTGAGGCCAACCTTGCCAACGGCTTCCCAGAAACCATGTTTGGCTGGAAGGCGGCAGAATCCTCTTGGCATCCGATCACAGTGCCAGGATGTGTTTTCCCTTCAGCGGTTGCTGAGCGGCGAAGGTGGAAAGGAACTAAGCCTTTCCACACTGGCAATTCTGCAGGAAAATGATTTATTAATCTGTTTGCTGGATTATATCCCCTGTCTGTCCTCCAGGAGCTCAAAGCGGGTGACTTTCATAACCTCTTTTCCAACATTATCTTCCCCACCACAAATACGTGAAGGAGTTTGAGTTGAAAAGGAGAAAAACTAGAAGCTCAAATCCAGGTTTTTAGCTTTTGCAGGTGCAAGAGTTCAACGGAAAAACATTTCACTGACCCGGGGTATACAGATAGTCCTCAATTTACAACTTACTGTGTCATCACCAGTTCGGGTCTGAGCCTAGTGCTGAGGCCAATGAAGGACACCAGACACAAGGTGCGGGGTTTGTTTCCTTTTTTTTTTAATTTGATTTATCTGCCGCCCTTCTCCGGAGACTCAGGGCAGCTTACAATGCGTTAAGCAATAGCCTTCATACTTTTGTATATTTTTACAAAATCAGCTTATTGCCCACACAAACTGGGTCCTCATTTCACCTACCTTTGAAAGGATGGAAGGCTGAGTCAACCTTGAGCCTGGTGAGAGTCGAACTTACAGTAATTGCAGACAGCTGGGGTTCAAAATGCCAATAGAATTAAGAAAGCTTTATACATTTTCCCTAAAGCAGAAGGGAGGATCAGGCGGGATATATAACAAATACTACCTAATAAACATTTTAGTTATGATCTAACAATTATTCAATTGGTCTCTAACCATCCCTATTCCTAAGCCTTGGCTAATGAATGCTCCAGGAGTTATCTAATACACATTCTATTTCTTCCAGGCCATCTCTACTCCTAACTTCTAGCTGAGGTCTGCAAGATGCCTAACTCTTCGTTACTTTTATCAGCTTTCTAACCACTCAGAATTGTTATAAACTTAACACGTGCAGAATCCATAAGCATTCTTTGTTCTTCCTCCTCTTCCTCCTCCCCCTCCTCCTCTTTCTCCTCCTCCATCTCTTTCTCTTCCTCCTCCTCCTCCTCTTTCTCCTCCTCTTTCTCCTCCTTCATCTTTCTCCTTTTCCTCTTTCTCCTCCTCCTCCTTTTCCTCCTTCTCTTTGTCATTTTCCTTCTTTCTCCTCCTCCTCTTCCTCCTTTCTCATTTTCCTTCTTTCTCCTTCTCCTCCTCCTTTCTCCTCCTCCTTCTTTCTCCTCCTCCTCCTTCTCTTTCTCCTCCTCCTCCTCTTTCTCTTCCTTCTCCTCCTCCTTCTCTTTCTCCTCCTCCTCCTTCTTTCTCCTCCTCCTCCTCCTTCTCCTCCTCCTTCTTTCTTCTCCTCCTCCTTGTCTTTCTCTTTCTCCTTCTCTTTCTCCTCCTCCTTCTCTTTCTCCTCTTCCTCCTCCTCACCTGCTACCCAAACAGAGTCCCTCCTTTCTGATCAACAACCTCAGTGCCTTAGCCACTGAGCTAACTAGTCAGGCTGAGCCACTTAGTCAGTGTATGCCATAACCTTGTTTTCTTGTAGCAGACAGTCCATCATCCGTCTTGAATCCGCACCTGAACCCCTGCACCAAATTGTCTCCCAGTATTGGAACAGGACAGGATGAATTTAACACAGTTCTTCCCGTTTCAGTCCATCTCTTCCACAGGCCTCTTGCCTTCCTGTTCGACTTGAGTAGGTGACTTATCATGTAGGCACGGAGTATCTCTGCTATTGATTTAAATCAGTGTTTCTCAACTTTGGCAACTTTTAAGATTTCTCCTGGCTGGGGAATTCTGGGAGTTGAAGTCCACTCATCTTAACATTGCCACGTTTGAAAAACACTGCTTTTAGAGCCGGTGCCTTTCAGGTAGATTGGATGCAGGTGTGGGATTCAGCTGGTTCGGGCAAATTGGATGTTAATTTTAATCTGGTTGGTCGAATCAGTAGTTGCAAGGACTGGCTGACCTCGCCCACCCCTCCTCTCCCAGGAGTCTCCACGCACCTTGGATGCCAGGTAAGTGCAGGGCCCGCGCCGAGCCTCTGGGAGGGCGAAAAACGGGCCTACCAGAAGTTCTGGAAGTCTGGAAACGGACCTGTTTCCGGCCTTTGGAGGGCCTCTGGAGCTCTGGGGAGGCCGTTTTCACTCTCCTGGTGGCTTGAAGAAAGCCTCCGGAGCCTGGGGAGGGCCAAAAGCCCCCCCCCCATGGTACACGAGGCCGAGTAGGCCACACCCACCATGGCCACACCCACCCAGCAACCGGGCAGAGAAACGGTTGCTAAAATTTTTGAACCCCACCCCTGATTGGATGGCAAGTCTCATCAATCGGATTCATTAAGGCAAGCTTGATTTCTCTTTTTTCCAGCTCCTAGCTGGCCCTACTCTTGATCTGTCCAGCGGCTGATTTGCTCAATTGCCACTGTCCTTCCAGGTTCATATTCCCAACCAATGCAAGGCAGGGCGCCTCCGGCTGGCCTCTAGGAACCTAGAGGAGGAACCTGTTGGAGAAGCAAGGCCCAGGGACCCCAAAGAGTTGAAGAAAGACCTCAACGCCTGCTTTTTTGAAGGTCAACACCGGCCCCATGGTTCCCGCTGGGCTCCCGACTATGACAAGAAATGTTCTATATGCATCTGTCAGGTAGGTGGGAAGACAATGGGAAAAGTACCGTATTTTTCAGAGTATAAGACGCTCCGGACTATAAGACACACTTACCTTTTTTGGTGAGGAAAACAAGAAAAAGGAATCTGCCTCTCCCTCTCCCTCCCAGCAATTTCGCCTCATTGCAGCAAACAGCAAATAGTAAAGCCAATGCTTTACTTTCATTTTCAGCGTAGCTTGATTAGCACAAGAAAAAAAAAATTTGCTCCCAGCAATTTGCCTCCTTGCAGCAAGCAGCAGAGGCCCGTGCAAAACAGCTGAGAGCAAAACAGCTGAGAGTCGGGAGGCCGATCCAATCAACGTGTGCTAATTAGGCTGTGCTGAAGCTGAAATGGGCTGTTTGTTCTTGCTGCTTGCTGCAAGGAGGTAAACTGCTGGGAGGCAGAGGCCAAAGGGTGGGGGCCAGTGGGTGGGCGGGGCTACATTTGGTGTATAAGATGCACCTAAATTTTCACCTCCTTTTAGGGGGGAAAAAGGTGCGTCTTATACTCCAAAAAATACGGTAATTGTTGTTTTCTGGAAGAATTGAAGCATCCAATTAGAACAGGGGTGTTAAACGCAAGGCCCGGATCCAGCCCGCAATGTGGTCAGATCCGGCCCACGTGGCCACCAGTGGTGGGTTACTACCGGTTCGCTCCGGATCGGGCGAACCGGTAGCAGCGACCGCAGGAGGCTCTGCCCACCTGCCGGACATCTCTGTGCATGCGCATGAGTGTGCGAGCGCCCGCAAGCAAACTGGTAGGGACCGAAGTTGAAACCCACTACTGGTGGCTGCCGTGGAAAATTTAAGGGGCCTGCCTGCGTGGCTTCGGCCTGGTCTACCCAATGCAAAGAGGAACATGCCAGCAGTTTGGGGAGTGGCGTTAAGCTGGCCATGCCCATCCAGTTGGCCTCGTTCTGTGAGTGGCATCAAGCTGGCCATGTCCATCCAATTGGCCACACCCACCCAGTTGGCCATGCCCGCCCGCCCGCCTGCCCCACCCCCACGGTCAATCACAGCTCTTGTCAGCCTCCGCTTTTTCATTACTTGCTTGCTCGGCTGCCATGAAACGGGGGGAAGGGGGAGCTATTGGAATTCTTGGGAGAGGGGAAGTGAGCTGGTGGAGAAGAGGAGAGGAACTTTTCTTCAGCGTTTTCTTTGAAGCTGATAACAACTCAAGGTCAACGGTCTTGGCATAGCAGGAGGATGGCACTACCAGACGTTTGCACCCACCTGACCCCTGGGGGAATTGTGGATTGGATGATTTACGCTGGACAGGTGGGGGGGGGATGCTTTCTGTATGTAATGTTCGCGCCTTTGCTTCAGACCTTGCTTTTCTTTGGCTGCATTCAGTTCTGACTCAGTAAAAGTACCCTTTCTCTATGAAAATGGAGTCGGGGTTTTTCTTTCTTGAGTCTTGAAAGGAGGCTAGCCTGACAGCTCTGATGCAGCCCGCAATGAAATTGAGTTTGGCTCCTCTGAATTAGAAGGAAAGTTTTATGTTTGGGTTCCCATCTATGCTGATATAGGAGTCTGGTTTTTTTTTTTAATTTGATTTATATGCCGCCCTTCTCTGGAGATTCAGGGCGGCTTACAGTACATTAAGCAATAGCCTTCATACTTTTAAATATTTTATACAAAGTCAGCTTATTGCCCCCACAAACTGGGTCCTCATTTTACCTACCTTTGAAAGGATGGAAGGCTGAGTCAACCTTGAGCCTGGCGAGATTAGAACTTACTTTAATTGCAGACAGCTGGTGTTAAATTACAGTGCTTCTGTCTGTTGAGCTATCCAGGCTCTATTTTGTTATTGTTGTTTTGTATTTTTCCACAATAAGCCAGGTTTTCTTTGTTGGGAGAGAACCTATGCATTCTCCCAAATGGAACACCACAAGACATCCAATATTCTGACCATAAAGGGAGTCCTCCACTTACAACAGGTTTAATAACCGTTCGTAGTTATGACGACATTGAAAAAAGTGACCTGATTGTTTTTTTTTTAGTAGGGTTTCCTGCTTGAGCAAAAGGTTAGACTAGAAGACCTCCAAAGTCCTTTCCAACTCTGTTCTTCTGTCATTTTTGCAAGCAAACTCAGACCAAGCGAGAATAAAATTCTGCACCTTCCTTTGCCTGCTCTAATCATCTTCCTTTTCTTATCCTTTTTTCTCTCTCTCTCCTTCCGGTTCCTCAGAAGCGAACGGTGATCTGTGATCCGGTGTTGTGCCAGCCACTCAACTGCTCCCAGACAGTCCATCACAGTAATCAGTGCTGCCCTGTGTGTCAAGGTAACAGTAACTGCTAAGGAATATGCGCAGAGTAACCCTTGAGTAGCAAGGTTGTGCACATGAGAAATGGCTGAGAGCGATTGTGAATAAGCACTGTCAATACAGAAACACTGAGTTGTGATATTCTTTTATTTTTAGGAAAAAGTAAAGCAAACAATCCAGGTCATATACAGATAAAGATAGTTAAATTGTCAATCCAGGGATATTCCAAGAACAAAGTCTTCTTACCAGTTGTTGTAGTCATATGCAATAAAACAGTTCTTTTTGGAGTTGCAAACAGGAACAAGTAAAGCAGTAAAACAATCAGTAAAACAGTAGAAAAACAACCAGTAGCAATGATCAATCAGTGACCATGCAGAGAGAACAGGCAGAGAGGAGCAGAGGTGGAGCTCTCACCTCACAATCAGGAGGCTGTGAGTTCGATCCTAGGTTGAGGCAGATATTTCCTCTCTCTGGGCACAATGAGACTCTACCTGCTGAACAAAACTCCGCATTGGCAACAGGAAGGGCATCCGGCCATTAAAACACTTGCTAGCTCCATTCAGTTGCCCAGACTCCGCCCCGCAAGGGATTATGGGGTCGTTAAAAGATGATGATGATGATTTCTGTCTTCCCACACCTTAAGCACATGCAGTTCAGAGCTAGTTAGGTAAAAGATGGTTCTGTCCATAGCTTGGAATGGTGAGAAGACATTGCCCCACTGGCAAGAGAGTTGGGTCAAACTGCCCAAGGAAAGGCTTGGGCGGAGGAAACAGCCAATCACAGCTGATCCTGTTTTTTTCCCTTCGGCCCGTGATGCATCTGTACATCCTTCTCTTCTTGTACAGAGGGAAACGAAGAACGGAAAAGAGCAGAGAAAATCCGAGACGGCAGCGAAGGTAAGAGCAAGAGTGGGGTGGCTGAGCATTATGGGTTTTCTGGTAGAACGAACAGCGAATGCTATTTTTAACAGTTGCCCTGGCCCTCAAAGGTGCAAAGAGATTTTGTACGCTTACCACAGAGCCCAATGGGTGCATGGGAAGAGGGTTTCCTTAATTATTTGCTCAGGGTCACGTTGTCATCAGCTGTAAGTTCAAATGAAATAATTGTTCCAGTTTGTTATTAAAAAGAAGGTTAACGTTAGGGCTGTAGGTGATGGGTCTAGTGCCGGGGCCTCCAAAATTGGCAACTCTTATAAGACTTGTGGACTTCAGTTCCCAGAATTCTTCAGCCAGCCACGCTGGCTGGGGAATTCTGGGAGTTGAAGTCCACAAGTCCTAAAGTTCCCAGGTTTTGGAAACCCTGTTCTAGTGATCCCAACATGCTAAGTCAGCAACCTGTGGCTCTGGAGCCGCATGTGGCTCTTTCATCCCTCTGCTGCGGCTCCCTGTCGCTGGTCAGCTCCACAATTGATAAGACTTTCGGTTAGGACAGGTAGAGGAAAAAAGACGCTGCGCTAGGAGGAGACTCTACGGTGGGGGAACCCTGACTTCCGGTCAGCTCCAGAATTGAATGGGGGGCTTTCGGTTAGGACCTTTGTGGGTCTTTGAGTGTTTAAGGTTGCCGACCCCTGTGCTAAGGGCATAACTAGTTTCCACAACTGTGAACTGTCCAACCCACTTTAGGCCGGACTAATGTGGGTCTTGCGTGGCCACTTAAGAAGGCTTATTGTGTTGTGTTGTGTTGTATTTTACTTTATTGTTTTATTGTTTTAATTTTTTGTTTTGTTTTATTTTTTATTTATATTGTGCTTTATTTTATTTTTTCTTTTCTTATTTTGTTTTCTTTTATATTTTTTGTTTTACTTTACTTTTTATTATTTTATTTTATTATCGTTTACTGAATTTTTATAACTGTCCATCTACTTCACAAGAGGGGCTAAATGACTTTCCCCATTTCTTTCTTCTTATATTACTTCATTTTTATTGTTACTGCTGTTATTTCCATTTTCTGATTGCTAGCTCAAGTGTTAATTGTTGGTGAAAAGGGAGAATAAAAAATTAATAAACACTAAAAAGGATAACATACATTTCAGTTGATTTTAGCTCAGGCGTCTGAGGAGGAGGAGGCCCTCCAGATGTTTTGGATTATAACTCTCACAGTCTTTTGCCATTGGACTTGGTGTCTCCAACATTGAAATCCATACATCTGGAGGACATCTGGTTGCCTTTTTCCACCTTGTTTTGGTAGCTGCTTTGAAAATCTTTCGGATCAGTGAAAGGGTGAACATCTATACCAAATGTTTCTCTTAGGAAAAATGAAGGGAAAAAAACCCAAGTTGGGATTGTAGCTAAAAGTATCCCCAGAAGAATCTGCCCTGTTGGCAGGACCACTGCTTAGATCCCAGGAACAGAAATCCACCAATCTGAATGGCCTCCATTAGAAAAGTCTGGTTAAAAAGCTTGAGTGGCTTTAGACTGTTTATTTCTTTTAGAAGCCTCGTTCTAAATGTGGCTTGTTTTATGTACATATTAATTGACTTGTTTTTATTGATATCAATATTTATACATATATGTATCTGTGTGTGTTATATATTGTATGTGTGGATGGATGGATAGATAGATGGATAGATAGATAGATAGATAGATAGATAGATAGATAGATAGATAGATAGATAGACAGATAGACGATAGACGATAGACGATAGGATGGATGGATGGATGGATGGATGGATGGATAGATGATAGGATGGGTAAGTAGGTAGGTAGGTAGGTAGATAGATAGATTGATTAATAGACAATAGAAGGATGGATGGATGGATGGATGGATAGATGGATTGATGGATGATAGGATGGATAAGTAGGTAGGTAGGTAAGTAGATAGATAGATAGATAGATAGATAGATAGACGATAGACGGATGGATGGATGGATGATAGGATGGATAGGTAGGTAGGCAGGTAGATAGATTGATAGATGATAGATGATAGATGATAGATGATAGAGGATGGATGGGTAGGTAGGTAGGTAGATAGATAATAGATGATAGATAGATAGATAGATAGATAGATAGATAGATAGATGATAGGATGGATGGATGGATGGATGGATGATAAAATGGGTAGGTAGATAGATAGATAGATAAATAGATAGATAGATAGATAGATAGATAGATAGATAGATAGATAGATAGACGATAGGATAGATGGGTGGGTGAGTGGGTGGACATAGGTAACAGATGATGGGTAGGTAGGTAAACAAGTGATAGATAGTAGATAAAGTATATATAGATGATTGATAGGTAGATAGACAGTTGATAGTAAAAGTATAAATAGAAGATTGATAGGTAGGTAGGTGTTAGATAATAGATAAATTATAGATAGATGACAGATAGGTAGATAGATAAGTAGACAGACAGACAGACAGACAGACAAAAAGATGTAGATGGGTAGGAAGGTAGGTATAGGATAGAGAGTTTAGCCAAGGCTTAGCAAAGGAGAGTTGAGTCTTTGGGGCCATTGGGGGACTAGAGGTCCAACAGAATAATCTACACTGCATTTACCGCAGGTGCTCTGATCCTCTTCCTCTTATCTTAGGATGCTATTTTGATGGTGACAAGACGTGGAGACGCGCAGGCACCCATTGGCATCCTGTAGTCCCTCCCTTTGGGCTCATCAAATGCGCCATTTGCACCTGCAAGGTAGGAAGAGACCATCAACCAGACATTTGAACAAGCCCGTGTTGCACCAACGGGCTTAACCCAGCTGTTGTGTATTTGCACAATCCATTGAAACTGTTGGGATCCCTCTAGTGCAATTTGTTAAGTGTACCTCTAGATATTTGATAGAGTTCCCTACTACAAATCCCATGGTCCTCAGTGGGAAATTGGAGCTCAGGGTTCTAGTCCCCAATTTAGAACTTAGAATAACTTTATTGTCACTTTCAATGTACACTAATCGGCATACATGAAAATGAAGTTTCGTTGCCTACAGCTCTTTAAAAAGCAAGATCAGCTTTCCTATATGAAGGAGGAAGGCTGTTTACAGACAGTCCTCAGCGTACGACCACAATTTGAGCCCAAAATTTCTCTTGCTAAGCGAGACAGTTGTTAAGTGAGTTTTGCCCGATTTTATGAACTTAGGAAATTACTAAGTGAATGAATCACTGCAGTTTAGTAACACAAGTTTGTTCAGTGAATCGGTCTTCCCCGTTGACTTTGCTTATCACAAAAGGGGATCACATGACACCGGGGACATTGTAACGGTCATAAATACGAGTCAGTTGTCAAGCATCCGAATTTTGATCATGTGGCCATGGGGGTGCTGCAACCATCATAAGTGTGGAAAAATATATGTCACGTTTTTCAGTGCCGTTGTAACTTCGAATCACCACTAAATGGTTGTAGGTTGAGAACTGCCTGTATGGCACTTATCATAGCTTTGTTGACTCTAAATGGACAGCAGTTCCCAGTTCTTCTCCTTTGAGGACGATGGGATTTGTAATCCACTGGATGTCATGAACTGGAAATATGCCGTCAGTGTATATATGATGTTGTGGTTCTTTTGTGTACTAAAATTTCCCATCTGCTGGGAAACAATGTGGCAAGTAAATTCAAAATTAACATTATCTGCGGCATACAAGGAAAATCAGCTGAAGATGTTTTATAGATGGCATCTTCCACCGACAAGACTCGCAAAGATGTTCCCAAGTATTACCTCAACCTGTTGGAAGTGCAAAAAAACTCATGGAACATATGACCATCTGTGGTGGACGTGCCCAGCAGCAGAAATAATTTGGACAAATATAAAGAACTGGCTAGAAAAAATAGTAGACCAATCAATCAAAAGAAAGCCTCATTAGGAATATTCTTATTAGGAATATTCACAAGAACATACCCCATAGAAATAAAATAAAAAGGAGCCTGAGTGGCATAGGAGGCTAATGCCTCCTACTAAGGCAGCATTTAACATCCAGTTGCCTGCAATTACTGCGAGTTCAATTCTCACCAGGCTCAAGGTCAACTCAGCCTTCCATCCTTTCTAAGGTGGGTTTAAATGAGGACCCGGTTTGTGGGGGCAATAAGCTGACTTTGTATAAAATATACAAAAGTATGAAGGCTATTGCTTAACGCCTTGTAAGCCACCCTGAGTCTCCGGAGAAGGGTGGCATATAAAAATAAATAAATAAATAAAAATAAAAAATATATATCTGATTCTACACATCATAACAGCTGCTCAAATAACATATGCACAAAATTGGAAACAGGAAAAGACTCCAACAGATGAAGAAGTGATAGAAAATTTTTTAGAATGTGCCGAGATGGACAAACTAACAAAAGAAATTAAAGAAAAAGCAGAGACAGATTATTACATAATTTGGAATAAATGGTATGAATGGCTTGGGACTAGAAATAGAGAATAATAAATACAGGGAAAAATCTAAAAATTGTAAAACATGTATATAATAAATATATAGAAATTGCAGCCCTTTCTGGATCGCGACGCCTTGCGCACAGTCACTCACGCCCTTGTCACCTCCCGACTGGACTACTGCAATGCTCTCTACATGGGGCTCCCCTTGAAAAGCACCCGGAGGCTCCAACTGGTCCAGAATGCGGCCGCGTGGGTGGTTATGGGTGCAACCCGTTGTGCCCATGTGACAACCCTCCTGTGCGAGCTGCAATGGCTCCCAGTGGTCTTCTGGGTGCGATTCAAGGTGTTGGTTACCACCTTTAAAGCGCTCCATGGCATTGGACCTGGGTACCTTCAAGACCGTCTTCTGCCACCAGTAGCCTCCCACCGGCCAGTTCGCTCCCACAGAAAGGGTCTCCTCAGGGTGCCATCGGCCAAATTATGTCGGCTGGCGACACCCAGGGGGAGGGCCTTCTCTGTGGGAGCCCCAGCCCTGTGGAATGAACTGCCCCCAGAAATGCATAAGATCTCCGATCTCCGTGTATTTCGCTGTGCCCTCAAAACCTTGTTGTTCTACCAGGCTGGACTATCAAGGTAAAGATTTTAATTGGTTTTTAAAAATGGGATTTTAAATTTGGGGGTTTTATAATTGAGCCTATCATTTAATAATTTTAATTATTTATAAATTTTGTCTGTCTGTGTGCTTTTAATCAGGCTGAACACCGCCCTGAGTCCTTTGGGAGAAGGGTGGTATAGAAATACTATTATTATTATTATTATTATTATTATTATTATTATTATTATTATTATTATTATTAATAATAATAATAATATAGAAATGTATAAAAATAAGGCTATTAGTGTTGGAAAATACAATGTCACCAAAGAAAAAGGGATAATGAAGAAAATAAAATAGTAAAAGAGATAAGGGGATAAAGATACAAAACGGAAAGAAGACCACCAAGAAATTGTTTAAAAAAGAGGATATATTTATATGTTGTATGCTATGGGTTTGTCATATTGTATTATAATAAAATATTAATTTAAAAAAAAAAATTTCCCATCTGTGATTGCGCAGGGAACCACCGGGGAAGTTCACTGTGAGAAGGTGCAGTGCCCCCAGCTGACCTGCAGTAACCCCATCCGGCTCAACCCATCCGACTGCTGTAAGCAGTGCCCAGGTAAGCTAATGTTCTGCCCTAGCCTTCCCCAGCAGCACGAAGCTGAGGGGCCATTCACCGTCCACCTGTGGCTTTACTCCTGAGTCGACCCTTGTTCTTTAGCTGTTCCCTTCGTCTGGCAGCTCTGCGCAGGCCCACACTGGGAACAGGCTCCAGCTGTTCTTCTGCCTCACTGATATCAGACTCCGAAGGCAGCTGACAACTGTCCGATGGCCCTGGCCCCATCTCTGCCTCCGACGCAGAGCACTCATCAGAGTCTTCCCCAGACTCCAGGACCAGCCCATGTTCCTCCCCAACCTCCTCACTGTCCGAATCTGCCGCCAGATCCACTGGCTGCTGATGGGTCACAACAGTTAAACCTGTCAGATAACACCTTGCTGCCCTTGCCAGCCAGCCCGGTCATATCCCTACTGCAGGATGGAATGGTGGTAATCAGTTCACCTTGTAAAGTCCCAGCAAAGCTGAGAAAATGATTCCTTTAGCAGCAGCTCCCCGCCTCTTCAAAATGCTTCTTACAGATTAGTCCTCGAATTACGGTGGTCATTGAGTCTGGCAAATGCGGGTGTATCTCATGACGGTTATAAAGTGGATCACCACAAGACTGGGTCCCGTTTTTACAATGTTTTTTTTTTTTTTTTTTTTTTTGTGGTGATTGTTGAGTGAATGGGGCAGTTTTTCCATCTCCCAGTCATGCTGGCTGGGGAATTCTGGGATTTAAAGTCCACCCATCTTAAAAGTTGCTGAGATTGAAAAAAACACCGTTGTAAATTATGCCAAACAAAGTTGTGGTGATGCAAGACTTTGGAGGCGCAGTGGTTAAGAATGTAGCATTGTAGGCTAACTCTGCCCACTGCTAGGAGTTCGATCCTGACCGGCTCAAGGTTGACTCAGCCTTCCATCCTTCCGAGTTTGTGTAAAATGAGGACCCATATTGTTGGGGGCAATAGGCGGGCTGGATGGATGGATGGATGGATGGATGGATGGATGAATGGATAGATAGATAGATAGATAGATAGATAGATAGATAGATAGATAGATTCACCACAGAAGAGCTGTGGTTTCACAGTGGTTAGAATGCAGCCTTGCAACCTAACTCTGCCGACTGTCAGGAGTTCGATCCTGACCGACTCAAGGTTGACTCAGCCTTCCATCCTTCCAAGGTCGGTAAAATGAGAACTCTGATTGTTGGGGCCAAATATGCTGACTCTGTAAACCACTTAGAGAGGGCTGCAAAGCATTTTGAAGTGGTTTATAAGTGCTATTGCTATTGTTATAGTTAAGGATGGATGGATGGATGGATGGATGGATGGATGGATGGTAGATAGATAGATAGATAGATAGATAGATAGTTAGATAGATAGATAGAACTGCCACAGAAGAGCTGTGGTTTCAAAGTGCTTAGAATGCAACATTGCAGGCTAACTCTGCCCATTGTCAGGAGTTCGATCCTGACCAACTCAGGGTTGACTCAGCCTTCCATCCTTCCAAGGTCGGTAAAATGAGAACTCTGATTGTTGGGGCCAAATATGCTGACTCTGTAAACCACTTAGAGAGGGCTGCAAAGCATTTTGAAGTGGTTTATAAGTGCTATTGCTATTGTTATAGTTAATGGATGGATGGATGGATGGATGGATGGAAGATAGATAGATAGATAGATAGATAGATAGATAGATAGATAGAACTGCCACAGAAGAGCTGTGGTTTCAAAGTGCTTAGAATGCAGCATTGCAGGCTAACTCTGCCCATTGTCAGGAGTTCGATCCTGACCAACTCAGGGTTGACTCAGCCTTCCATCCTTCCGAGGTCGGTAAAATGACCCAGATTGTTGAGGGCAATATGCTGACTCTGTAAACTGCTTAGAGAGGGCTACAAAGCATTATGCAATGGTAGATAAGCGCTATTGCTATTGTTATAGTTAATGGATGGATGGAGGGATGGATGGAGGGAGGGATGTTTGGATGGTTGGTTGGTTGGTTGGTAAGTAGGTAGGTAGGTAGGTAGGTAGGTAGGTAGGTAGGTAGATAGATAGATAGATAGAACCACCACAGAAGAACTGTGGTTTCACAGTAGTTAGAACGCAGCATTGCAGGCTAACTCTGCCCATTGTCAGGAGTTCGATCCTGACCAACTCAAGATTGACTCAGCCTTCCATCTTTCCAAGGTTGGCAAAATGACCCAGATTGTTGAGGGCAACATGCTGACTCTGTAAACTGCTTAGAGAGGGCTGTAAAAGCACTATGAAAAGCGGTATATAAGTCGACGTGCTATTGCTATTCTAACCAACTTTCTCCTTTTCTGCTCTCCCCCTTGTTCTTCACGCTCTGCCTTTTCTCCACAGCCTCGGAGAAGAGCTCTTCCTTGCTTTCCGACATGATGCAAGCGGACGGCCCCCGAGCTTGCAAGTTTGGGCGTCAGTGGTTCATGCACAATGAGAGGTGGCACCCTACGGTGCCCCCTTTCGGGGAGATGAAATGCATCACCTGCTGGTGCCTGGTGAGTAGGGAGGCATCCGTGGCAGGAGGAGGTGGAAATTTCCACGGCAAAACTCAGTGGGGGGTAGCTTGGCAACGGGGATGTCTCTCTCATAGGAGATGGCCGGTATCCCAGTGGGTGGAAGGAAAATGCAGGGAGTCCTCGACTTACAACAGTTTGTTTAGTGTTTAGTGAAGTTACAACGACACTGAAAAAATTGACTTACGACCATTTTTCACACCTACGACCGTTGCAGCATCACATGCTCAAAATTCTGACGCTCGGCAATTGGCTCACATTTACGACAGTTGCAGTGTCCTGCCGGGGGGGGGGGGAGGGGGGCACGTATTCCCCTTTTGCGACCTTCTGACAAGCAAATTCACCGGGGAAGCCAGGTTCCCTTCACCGACCCTGTTACTAACTGAACAACTGCAGTGATTCACTTAACAAATTGTGGCAACATTCACTGAACTACCGTCTCACTGAGCAGCATTAATTCTGGGGATCGGTTGTGGTCGCAAGTCGAGGACTACCTGTAATCTGCCTGTACGGTCTGAAAGCTGTTGCCACCCAATTGTCGCCTTGAAGTTCTTGTTAGGGGAGCTATAATGGCACTCAACAATGAACTAAAGGGCCACCATCAGTGAGCTGTTGGACAGCATTACTTGGTCTGTTGTGTGGATGTTTGGGTGGTTTTAGGGGTGGGGAATTGTGGTGGGTGGGAGTGTGTTTGGGGATTGTTATGTGTGTTGGGCCTGGTCTTTGGGTGTTAAGTATACTTTGGGTGTATGGGTATACTGTGTATACACGTACAATGACAATAAAGTTATTTGTTTATTATTTATTTATTTATTTGGGGATCTTGTATAATCCTAGCTCTCTTCCAGCAAATTCTTGTTGTTGTTGTGGCTTTTTTTAAATTTCAGTCTGGGGAAACACATTGTGAGCGTCAAGAATGTTCCCCAACCTCTTGCTCCAAGGAAGGGAAAAAGGGGGACTCGTGTTGCACCCAGTGCCAAGGTGAGTGTGGACTCTTAGCCCAAGGTTGTGGCCCAACTTGTGGTGGGGACGCAATGCAGATAGTCCTCGTCTTACAACAGTTTGCGTAGTGACTGTTTGAAGCGACAACGGCAGGGGTGGGTTGTAAAATTTTTTACTACCGGTTCTGTGGGCGTGGCTTATTTTGTGGGCGTGGTTTGATGATCATGTGACAATTCTTTAGGATTTAGCAGAGGTACTGGTCTACCAGGCTTTTAACTGCAGAGCTGAACCGGTCTACTCATTTATTTTTGGAGGCCCCAGTCTACTCATTTATTTTTGCAGGCACCCGTCTACTCATTTGTTTTTGGAGGCACTTGTCTACCACCACACTGCCTTTTAACACTCATCAGCTGTAGGGCGGCCCTTTGAAGCCCCACGGCAAGAGTTTAAGCAGGTTTTTTTCCTTCTAGCCGATCAGCTGGGACTCGGGAGGCAGCGAATAGATTGGGGGTGGGGCCAAATAAAAGGTAAGAATAATGGGGGGGGCGGGGGGGACGCAGCTCCCAAACAAAGAGAATCGGTTCGGTGACATCATATCGTCACCACTACCTTCTCGGTTGAACCAGGCCAAACCGGGAGGAACCCACCACTGCACAATGGCACTGAAAAAAGTGACTTATAGCAATAGCACGTAGACTTATAGACCACTTCATAGTGCTTTTACAGCCCTCTCTAAGTAGTTTACAGAGTCAGCCTATTTGCCCCCCCAACAATCCTCATTTTACCCACCTCGGAAGGATGGAAGGCTGAGTCAACCTTGAGCCTGGTGAGATTCGATCTGCTGAACTGCAGCTAACAGTCAGCTGAAGTAGCCTGCAGTGCTGCACTCTAGCCACTGCGCCACCTCGGCTCTTATGACCGATTAAATAAATAAATAATATAAACCAATAAATCCAGTTAAAGGGACCTCCACAAGATAAATCCCTTTTTTCAGGGAAACAACAAGAGAGAGGGGAAGGAGTAGAGAGGGAGGAAGGGAGAAGAGAAGAGAAGAGAGGAGAGGAGAGGAGAGGAGAAAGAAGAAAGGGAAAAGGAGAGGAAGAAGAGGGAGGGGAAAGAGGAGTAGAGGAGAAGGTTAGAAGGGGGAAGAAGAGAGGAGAGGGGGAAGAGAAAGGGAAGGAGGAAAGAGAAGGAGAGGAAGAACGAAGGAAGTAGGAGGAGAAAGAGGAAGGAAGAGAAGGGGAGGAGAAGAAGAAAGATTGGAGTAAAGGTAAAGGGTAAAAGGGCAGCCCCGAAAAAATAAAAATTAAAAAGAAAAGAAAAATGAAAAGATTTTAAAGAAAAGATGAATGAAAAATGATGGAAATGACTGTACATGTAAGTGTGTTTATAATGGATGAATGAAGAAAGAAAGCAAGTAAGAAAGAGAAAGAAAGAAAGAAAGAAAGAAAGAAAGAAAGAAAGAAAGAAAGAAAGAAAGAAAGAAAGAAAGAAAGAAAAGAAAGAAAGAAAAAAAGATCCCATTTTTCCTGCTCTGGTCTGATCAAACCTGCCTGTCTAACTCATATATTTTTTCCCCCATTGACCTTTCCTCTTCGCCCTTTGTGTCCTGCAGCATCAGAGATCCTTCAAGAAGAAGCTCAAGGGACCTTTGAAGGAGTGACCAAGCGCTCCTGGAGACATTAAACCAGCGAAACCCAAGAAGCATGGATGCCCCCCCAAAAGATATTTTAGAGTTGCTAAGGCAGGCAAGTGGGTCTGGAGTGAGATCTTTCTGGGACCTCCTTAAAGCCAGCCAAGTTTTGACGGTGGTTCTCCAAGCCACAGGAAGACCTTCAGATCTTCTCCTCGCAGAAGAAGCAACCATCCATTCTCCTGAGCAGGTCTCCTTTCTCCTCTACCTGTGGGGCAGCCACACCTCTTTATTTTGCACCTGCTTCTCTGAGAAGGAAAGGCATTTTATGGGTTCCTCGAGGAACTGGGAATTGATATTACGTGCCTGGGATGCGCAGTAAAACTCTAAGATGGAACCGTGATTCTGCCCAACTCATGGGAGGCCCCTTCCATATCCTTCCATGAACTCAACACGTTGACGCCTTCATCTTAATTTCACACATTTTGGATATGTGACCTCTTCAAAAGGAACCAGATCGCTTAAGTTGTCCTGAACACTATCCGAAGGAGGGGAAAGCAACTCTTCCCCAAAGTAATATATATGTATATATATATATAAAATGTAAAATTGTCCTCCTTTGCTGCATTTTGAGGCCAGGAATGGGGGGGGGGGGGAAGTATTGGGGAAGGAGGGGGGGCTTTCTCTTGGTTTCATTTTGTTGTATAATTTATGTTGTCCATTGGCGGCTGAGGTTCTCCTTCCCTGCTCAATTCAAAACCGAAGGGTCGATGTTTGAAGATGAAATATTTATTTTTTAAAAACGAAGGTCAACCGAGTAAAATACACCATGAGGTTGAACCAAATGCTTTGCGTTGGTGGCAATTTTTTTTGTGGTCGTACGTCGAGAACTATCTGTATCTCTATGTGGGTGCTCCAACACTGGAGGTTTTAAAGAACAGATTGGGCAACCATTGGTCTGAAATGGTATAGAGTTTCCTGCTTGACCAGGGGGTAGGACTAGAAGACCTCCAAGGTCCCTTCCAATACTGTTAATCTATTACCTGCTTGAAATCTCCCTGATAATCCCCAAAGGCCAGGCCAGCTCTATGATTGGGCTGAGTAAATCCAATGTTGAAATGACACAATAGGACTTTCTATACATGGGTTGCAAAAATTCAGTTGCTAGCTAGATGGCAGCAGAGAACTAGATTTTAAAGTATAGCCCTGCTGTCATCTAGTGGTCGGATTCTTTTCTCAAGTGATCCAAGTTGCTTCTCACCGTTCTGCAGGTAAACCCAGAGCTACCAGCTCATTGCAATTTTCAACTCAATTAGTTTGTCCCTAATTGCTTTAGTTATAGCAACTAAAGTAATAGCCCCATTAATCTCTCAGCTTGCACCCGCTTTCCATCCTGGATCAATTAATTCAAAGCCTGAGATTCATCAGAAAACTCCAAGTCCTTATTTTACGCTGCTATCAGTAACATTTGAGTGACTTCACCATGTTTCACTAGCTCTTCTGCGTAAATTCCCAACTTTAGTTTATCCTTCAGCTCTGCCACCCCAGCATTTCTGCCTGGGAATGTTTGAAATTAAGAATGGAATGGAAGAGTAGAGTAGAGTAGAGTAGAGTAGAGTAGAGTAGAGTAGAGTAGAGTAGAAGATTAGAGTAGACTAGAGTAGACTAGAGTAGAAGAGTAGAGTAGAGTAGAAGAGTAGAGTAGAAGAGTAGAGTAGATGAGAGTAGAGTAGATGAGAGTAGACTAGGGTAGACTAGAGTAGAAGAGTAGAGTAGATGAGAGTAGACTAGGGTAGACTAGAGTAGAAGAGTAGAGTAGACTAGAGTAGATGAGAGTAGACTAGGGTAGACTAGAGTAGAAGAGTAGACTAGAGTAGAAGAGTAGAGTAGGATAATAATAGAATAGAATAGAATAGAATAGAATAGAATAGAATAGAATAGAATAGAATAGAATTCTTTATTGGGCAAGTGTGATTGGACACACAAGGAATTTGTCTCCAGTGCATAAGTTCTCAGTGTACATACAACAATAGTCATTGTAAAAACACATTCATCATAAAACATTAGATGCAACACTTAGTGATAGTCATGGATACTAAAGAAGCAATTGATATAAATCATACTAGGATACTAAGTAAACAATTTAAATCATAAGATACAAGCAACAAAGTTATAGCCCTAAGAAGATAAGGAGATAGGTAATAGGGAAGATGAGAATAATGATGGGTAAATACTGCCTTTCTAGATAGCTTGACAGTGTGGCGGGAATTAATTGCTTAGCGGAGTGATGGCATTGGGGGAACAGGGACTGTCCTTGTGTCTAGTTGTTCTGGTGTGCAGTGCTCTACAGCGTCGTTTTGAGGGTAGGAGTTGAAACAGTTTATGTCCAGGATGCGAGGGGTCTGTAGATATTTTCACAGCCCTCTTTTTGACTCCTGCAGTATACAGGTCCTCCATGGAAGGCAGGTTGGTAGCCTTTGTTTTTTCTGCAAAAAAAAAACATGCCCTCTGCTTTCCTGTTCCAGATTCAAAAGCGAAGAGTTGGGTTGATTTCAGCTTCACGTCGTCTAGAGAGGCAGAAGTGGTCCCATTGCATGCACCAAAGATGCTTACCCATCACAGTCTCGGGGCTGACTCTTCCAGATGCATTAAATAGGATAGTAGGAGAGAATTATTCATGTAATCCTCCATCAAACTAAAAAGTAGGGGGCTGGATGGATTTAAAAATTAATACGCTGCTAAGTGAATCACAGCAGGGATGGTTGTATAATATGCTTAGACACACTTAACCGTGACCCTAATTATTCGCCACATAGTAAGTAGTCCTCAGCTTACATCTGTTTGTTTAGTGACTGTTCAAAGTTACAATGGCACTGAAAAAAATGGAATTTATGATCGTTTTTCAGTTACACGACTATTTACAGCATCCCCATGGTCAGGTGATCAAAATTCAGATGCTCTCGGCAACTGGTTCCTATTTATGACCTGTTGCTGCGTCTTGTAGGAAGAAATGTCCATCTGGGTTCAGCTCCAAGTGGGGGAAAAGAGGCTGGAAACAAGGAGACTGCTTGGAAAGATGGTTTAATGGTGAACAGGATCACATGGTTTGAGTTTCTGAATAGAAAAGGGGCGAGATGCAGTGAGTCCCCGGGTTTTATGCCCTCTCTGGCTTTGAACTTCCTGGGGCCTAGAAAGAGTATCCTGATTAGTTGTCAGACTCCCAGGGGGCGGGGGGGTCTTAGCTAGCCTTGCTGTCTGATGTAATGTTTCCAGGTGCCCTGTGGTGAGTTTCTGTTGCTAGATGGGTCCTATTGTGTTAGTTTCTGTTGCTAGATGGGTCCTATTGTGTTGCAGATGATGGTCCATTGACAAAGATTGAGTTTCTGCCTCTGGCCCATTGACAAAGGGTGGGGGCAGGAAGATGGAAGCTGCTTCGTCTTTAAAACACGCTTCTCCATTTCTCAACCAGGAAAATATAATATTCTGCTTTTTTAATATTTCCTAAAATATTTCATTCTTCTAGGAAAGGGGTGGGTGCTAACTTCCTGCAGTCTTAAGGTCATAAATTGAGTGAGTTTTGTTGTTCCTGCAACACCCTACCTGTGACTCATTTAAGTGCGTGGTGGGAACAGAGCGGAAATTGGTCTCCCTTATTCCAGACAGACAAGCTGAAAACAGCTTAGCTGCAAAATGCATCATCTGTGAATTATATGCACATTATGTCAATATTAACGGCCCAGAAGTGTCTATCTTGGCAACAACCAGTCCTATTAACTCTATAATCGAGTTAATGCAGAAGTAATTTACAGAAGTAATAAGGGCTTTCTGTGCAGACAGTGTAAAGTCCACTGTTGTACAATTTCACAGCCAAGTCTCCCTCTCGACCGCCATCTCTCTCATTGGCACAACCCAGAGCCAAAATTACAACCCCAGACAGTTCATAAACACGTCTCTTTGGCGAATGAGCAATTTTCCAAGCAACCGAAAACCTTTTCGGTGTTCCCACAATTTAGCAACCAATTATTTCAAAAACAATAACTGTGAGAGGGATCTTGGAGTCTGAGTGGACAATCACTTAAATAAATATGCGCCAGCAGTGTGCGGCAGTGTTCTACCCCAGTTATGGACCCCAAAGAACACAGGACACACAAAGTTTGTACAAAACTTAATTTACTAAAATAACTCAGTCTTTTTAAAAACAAAGGCTGTTAATAAACTTTCTTAACAGCCTACAAGAAACCAAAGATGAAGTAATCACAACCTTACTAAGGTTGGCAGAAAGCCCAGAAGCAATTTGCAGAGAATCCAGGCGCGAAGGAGAATGAACTAAAGTTGTTCCCTACAAATTGCTTCAGTCGGTGTTCCTCCTTAAATAGGCTAAGGGAGTGGCCAATTAGCCCCAAGCCTTACTCTCGAGGAGACCTCCTCCTGAGGAGCCACTCCTGCCTTTTGGCAGCTCTGTGCACCCGTGCATCGAGAAGAGGCTCCTCCTCTTCATCCTCTTCACTTAAAGGAGCTTCTGGAGGTTCTGAAGGCCCTGGCTGAATCTCCGCCTCTGGCACCACATTTTCTCCAGCCTCCTCATTGTCTGATTCAAGTGCCAGCTGCACAGGCTGCTAGCACAGCACCACACCAGCCTCCTTGCTGTCAGAGTCAGCTACAATCCGCACAGGCCCCTGACGGGCCACAACAGGCAGCAGCCAAAAAAGCCAATGCAATCCTTGGTTTGTATTGGCACAGAATCAAAATCACATGAAATAGTAGTACAACTTTATAAAGCCTTAGTAAGGCCACATCTGAAATACTGCATCCAGTTTTCATCACCACATTACAAAAAAGAGGTTGGGACTCTGGCAAAAGTGCAACAAAGAGTAACTAAGATGATTAAAGGGATGTGTTGGCTCAGTGGCTAAGACGCTGAGCTTGTCGATCAAAAGGTCGGCAATTCAGCGGTTCGAATCCCTAGTGCCGTGTAACGGGGGTGAGCTCCCGTGACTTGTCCCAGCTTCTGCCCACCTAGCAGTTCGAAAGCACGAAAAAAAAATGCAAGTAGAAAAATAGGGACCACCTTTGGTGGGAAGGTAACAATGTTCCGTGCGCCTTTGGCATTGAGTCATGCCGGCCACATGACCACGGACGTGTCTTTGGACAGTGCTGGCTCTTCGGTTTGAAACGGAGATGAGCACCGCCCCCTAGAGTCAGGAACGACTAGCTCATATGTGCGAAGGGAACCTTTACCTTTACCTTAAGACGATTAAGGGCCTGGAGACAAAAACTTATGAAGAACAGTTGCAGGAATTGGGTATGGTCAGTCTAGAGAAAAGAAGGACTAGGGGGGATATGATAGCACTATTCCAGTATATGAGAGGCTGCCACAAAGAAGAGGGGGCTTAACCTATTTTCTAAACCACCTGAAGGCAGGACAAGAAACAATGGATGGAAACTAATCAAGGAGAGAAGCAACCTGGAATTAAGGAGAAACTTCCTAACAGTGAGAACAATTAAACCAATGGAACAGCTTGCCTTCAGAAGTTGTGGGTGCTTCATCACTGCAGGTTTTTAAGAAGAGATTGGACAGGACTGGACTGGACCAGTGGTGGGTTGCTACCGGTTCATCCCTGTTCTGCCCCAGCTATGGACCCCAAAGAACACAGCACGCACAAAGTTTGTACAAAACTTAATTTACTAAAATAACTCAGTCTTTTTCAAAAACAAAGGCTGTTAATGAACTTTCTTAACAGCCTACAAGAAACCAAAGCTAAAGTAATCACAATCTTACTAAGGTTGGCAGAAAGCCCAGAAGCAATTTTGCAGAGAATCCACACGCGAAGGAGAGTGAACTAAAGTTGTTCCCTGCAAATTGCTTCAGTCGGCATTCCTCCTTAAATAGGCTAAGGGAGTGGCCAATTAGCCCCAAGCCTTACTCTTGAGGAGACCTCCTCCTGAGGAGCCACTCCTGCCTTTTGGCAGCTCTGCGCGCCCCTGCATCGAGAAGAGGCTCTTCCTCTTCATCCTCTTCACTGAAAGGAGCTTCTGGAGGTTCTGAAGGCCCTGGCTGAATCCCCGCCTCTGGCATCACATCTTCTCCGGCCTCCTCATTGTCCAACTTGAGTGCCAGCTGCACAGGCTGCTGGCGCAACACCACACCAGCCTCCTCGCTGTCCGAATCAGCTACAATCCGCACAGGCCGCTGACGGGCCACAACAGTCCCAGATCAGGCAAGCTGGTAGCAGCAGCGACAGGAGGCTCCGTCTACCTGCCCGGATGTCTCTACGCATGCGAGCAAACCAGTAGTGATGGGATTTGAATCCCACTACTGGACTCGACCTGTCTTAAATGGTTTAGAATCTCCCTGCTTGAGAAGTGGGTTGGACTAAAAGACTTCCAAGGTCTCTTCCAGCTCTATTCTGATTCTGATATCCAGGCAAAATGTCCAGCCAAGTCATGGATCAAGTAAATCTTTGGCAAGCAACACATTTGGTAGCCAGCAGATAGTCAGAAATTAGAAGCTTCATTCTCTCCCAGCTTCGGCGCTGGCTGAGTTTGTATCCTGAACTAAGTCATGGTGTATAGGTAGTCCTCCACTTACAACAGTTCATTTAGTGACCATGAGCTAGATATTTAGTTCCAAATCTAAGGGGCTGCCACAAAGAAGAGGGGAGTCAACCTATTCTCCAAAGCACCAGAAGGCAAGACAAGAACAAAAAAAAAATGGCTGGAAACTAATCAAGGAGAGATTCAACCGAGATAAGCAATCAACCGATGGAGAAGAATTGCCTTCAGAAGTTGTGGGAACTTCATCACTGGAGGCTTTCAAGAAGGGACTAGACTGCAGTCTGTCAGAAATGGTATAGGGCCATGATGGGGTACCTATGGCACCGGTGCCACAGGTGGCATGCATAGCCATATCGGTGGGCACGTGAGCTCAGCTCCGGCGCACAAACGTGTGCCGGCCAGCTGATTTTTGGGCCTTCTGGGCCCATCGGAAGTTGGCAAACAGTCCATTTCTGGCCTCCGGAGGGTCTCCGGGGGGTGGTGGGGAAGGCTGTTTTTGCCCTCCCCAGACTCCTAGAAAGGCTCTGGAGGCTGGGGAGAGCAAAAAACAGGCTAACCGTGCCATCGTGTGCCAGTAGCAGGGGGAGGGGGGTTGGGCACGCATGCGCAGGGCAGGGTGCATAGAATTATGGGTGTGGGCACGCGCGCACGCCCAACCCCCTCCGCTCCTGGCACACGATGGCAGAAAGGTTAGCCATCACTGGTATAGGGTCTCCTGCTTGGGCAGGGGGTTGGACTGGATCAGTGGTGAAATCCAAATTTTTTACTACCGGTTCTGTGAGTGTGGCTTGCTGGGTGTGGTGAGGCTTGGTAGGCATGGCTTGGTGGGTGTGGCAGGGGAAGTATACTGCAAAATCTCCATTCCCATCCCATTCCAGGGGAGGGATAGTGCAAAATCTCCATTCCCTCCCCACTCCTGGGGTAAGGACATTGCAAAATCCCCATTCCTTCCCCATTCCTGGGGCCAGCCAGAGGTGGTATTTGCCAGTTCTCTGAACTACTCAAAATTTCCGCTACCAGTTTTCCAGAACCTGTAAGAACCTGCTGGATTTCACTCCGGGACTGGATGACCTGCAGCTCTGTTATTCTGTTATTTTCTCTTATCCTGTTCCAACTCAGTAATAGCTCCCTTCATTTACCATATTCACACCACGAGAGGGCAGCAAAACGTCAGGAAATGCCAAAGTTGGCTTCAGCGCAGGCTGGAGAGTGAAATATAACTTCATAATTATTCATTTTGTTGTAGTATTTAGCATTCCCAGATTTTAACTTCCCTTCTTGTGCCTTTACTAGTTGCCTGGGGCCCATAAACTTGACACGAAAGATCTGTGGCTGTGGCTCCAGTGGTGGGTTCCTCCCGGTTCGGTCCGGTTCGGCCGAGCCGGTAGCAGTGACGATATGACGTCACCGAACTGGTTCTTCCCCCCGTCCCACCTCCCCACGTTATTCTTACCTTTTATTTGGTCCCACCCCCAATCTATTGCTGCCTCCCAGCTGATGACTAGAGGGAAAAAAACTGTTTAAACTCGTGCCGTGGGGCTTCAAAGGGCCGCCCTACAGCTGATCAGTGTTAAAAGCAAACAAATGAGTTGGGTCCGAAGTGCGAGGACTGGTCGTAAGTGCGAGGACCTTCCAGAAATGACTCTGACCAGCTAGCCACGCCCACCTAGTCACATGACCTCCAAGCCACACCCACAAAATAAGCCACGCCCACAGAACCGGTAGTAAAAAAATTTAGAATCCACCCCTGTGTAGCTCCAGTATCTTTCCTTCAGATTGAACAGATCCCAACCTCACCTCAATCGTAGGTTATCACCTGGAACGGAAGAGAAAGTTCCTGACCATTAAAACAATGAGTGGAAGGACTTCCCTCCAGAAGTTATGGGTGCTCCATCCCTGGAGATTTTCAAGCGAGGTTGTCCAGAATGGTATAGGTCAGGAGTTAGCAACTTGCGGCCCCGGAGCCACATGTGGCTCTTTGGGCCCTCTGCTGTGGCTCCCTGTCAGGTGATCCCACCACTGGCTGCCTCGCTCCTCGCCCTCCCCTCCCAGTCACTCCTTGCTTGGTCTGAGAAGGTAAGGGTGATAGTGAGGGATGGAGAAGTGGCCAGGGCAGAGACAGAGAGATACAGAGAGAGGGGGAGAGAGAGAGATATCGAGAGATACAGAGAGAGGGGGAGAGAGGGGGACGGAAGGAGGGAAGGTAGAGAGAGAGATGTCAATGTGGTTCCCGGTGTTTTTTAACAACTGGTTCTCTGCCCTAATGGGTAGGCGTGGCTAGGCGGGGTCATGTGACTGGTAGAAGTGAGTGACATTGAGTTGGCCACACCCACCCAGGTTTTGTGGCTCCCGGTGTTTTCTTTTCTGTGGGAAACGGGTCTAAATGGCTCTTCGAGTATTTAAGGTTGCAGACCCCTGGTATAGGTTCTGATGTTTGACCAGGGAGATTGTCTACTTTAGAAGACCTCCAAAGTCCCTTCCAACTCTATGATTCTATGGAAAGAAACACAGGTCATTGCTGGGGCACAGGGACTCTCACAGATCACTCATCCCAAATTTAGAAACAATGGAGAAGGCTGCTTCTCCATTGAAGGCAGGACAAGAAACAGGGGATGGAAATGGATGGAAACTCAGATTAACAGAGTTGGAAGGGACTTTATAGATCATCTAGCCCAAACCCCTGCTCTCGCAGGAAACCCCTGCTTTCTAACAGATGACAGTCCAATCTTTTCTTGAAAGCCTCCAGTGATGAAGCTCCCACAACCTCTGAAGGCAACTTCTGTTCCATTGGTTGATTCTTCTCACTGTCAGAAAGTTCCTCCTCATTTCTAGCTGGAATCTCTCCTTGTTCAGTTTCCATCCATTGTTCGTTGTCTGACCTTCAGGTACTTTGGAAAATAGCTTGACCCCTTCCTCTCTGGGGCAACCCCTCAAATATTGGAAGACTGCTATCATGTCTCCCCTGGTCCTTCTCTTCACTAGACTAGCCAGGCCCAGTTCCTGTAACCGTTCTTCATCTGTTTTAGCCTCCAGTCCCCTAATCATCCTGGTTGCTCTTCTCTGCACTCTTTCTAGAGTCTCAAAATCTTATTTATATCGTGGCGACAAAAACTAGGTGCAATATTCCAAATGTGGTTTTACCAATTAATTCTGTCATCTTCTCCTGTTCTTATTTTATTTCATTATTTATTTATTCTTTCATTTGCACAAGAAGTTGCTTTATGAATGTAGGAAGTTAGCACCCATCCTTCTCCTAGGAAAATGAGATATTTTAGGAAATATTAAAAAGGCAGAATATTTCCCCTAAAAGGGAGGCAGAAACTCAGCAACCCCCACCTTTGTCAATGGGCCATTAAGGCTGGGCCAGTCTATTCTACATAAGAAAGATCTACCTCCTTCAAGCAGAGCCATAATAGGAAATGCCCAAAGCCCTTTCATTACATCATCACCCGGCAAGAATCAACCAAGCCTGGGACTCAAAAAACGGCTAACTTTTTTGCCATCACGTGCCAGGAAAGGGGGTGGCAGGGGAGGTTCATGCGCATGCATGCCCACACCCATAATTCTATGCGCCCGCCCCACGCATGTGTGCACAGGCCCCCTCTCCCCATGCTCCTGGTAGCCCGGTAGTAGGCCCATTTTTCTTTCTCACCTGGCTCCAGATCCTCTCTATGTGTCTGGGGAGGGCAAAAACAGCCTTCCCTATCCCCTCGAGGGCCCTCTGGAGGCCTGAAAAGGCCTGTTTCCCAACTTCCAGTTGCGCAGCCTCTCTAGTAGTTTCTGGAGGCTGGGGACAGCAAAAAAATGTCATTTCCTGTCCAACTGGAAGTTGGAAAATGGGCCTTTTCAGGCCTCCGAGAGGGTGGGGAAGGCTGTTTCTGCCCTCCCCAGATGCATAGAGAGGCTATGGAGCCAGGTGAGAAAGAAAAACAGCCCTTCCCCACCTCCCCCAGGTCCTCCGGAGGCAGGAAACAGCTTCCCTACTTCTGGTGGGCCCAGAAGGCCCAAAAATCAGCTGGCTGGCACGCACATGTGCGCCAGAGCTGAGCTGGCATGCCCACTGATATGGCTACATGTGCCACCTGTGGCACGCGTGGCATAGGTTCGCCATCACGGACCTACAAAGTTACCCCTGCATGGCCCCATGGGAGTCTGACAACCAATCAGAATGCAAGCTCAAATTCAAAGCCCAACAGAGGGCATTCTCAGCATCTCTGCCCTTTTTCCCTCAGGACCTCAAACCATGTGGTCCCATCCACCATTAAAAACCATCAGCTCTTGCCTCACAATCAGGAGGCTGTGTGTTCGATCCTAGGTAGAGGCAGATGTAGGGTCTCCTGCTTGGGCAGGGGGTTGGACTAGATGACCTGCAAAGGTCCCTTCCAACTCTGTTAATCTGTTAAATCTTTCCAGTCAGCCCCCATGTTTCCAGTGTCTTTTTCAGTTCCCCCTTGGAACAGATGGACATTTCTTCCAACATGAAGCAACCCCAAAGGTTGAATTGGCGCAACGGTCCAAGCCACGGGACGGACTGGCTCCGATTAGCACCAAGCAAACAGCACCTTAGCAGCTTTAGCTAAGCTGGGTTTAGTATCTCGTGTGAACAGAGGTTATCAGCATTAAAGAGGCTTCTAACCCCCTGCCAACAAAGATAGGAGGAAACCAAGATAGGGGGGGTCGTGTTCCTGCCCCGTGGCTCTTTCAGAACTTGTACTTTGCTTATCTGCTCTTAGTTGAACATTTGTGTAAAACAAAGCCTCTGACCTACTGTACTTTTTTATTTCATAACTCTCCTCTAACCTATTTAATCTCTCTTTCCTTTTCCCTCTGAGCTCCTTTGTCGGCCTGCCAACAAATTTGAAGACTCTAGGTGTTGAATTTAATACAGGTAATCCAGGGGTGGGCTTCAAAAATTTTAGCAAGGGGTTCTCTGCCCTGTTGCTGGGTGGGGGTGGCCATGGTGGGCGTGGCCATGTCGGCCTCCTGCACCATGTTGGGGGAGGGGGGCATTTTTCCCCCCCCCGGGCTCCGGAGGCTTTCCTCCAGCCTCTGGGAGGGTGAAAATGGCCTCCCCAGGCTCCAAAGGCCCTCTGGAGGAACTTCTGGTAGGCCTGTTTTTCACCCTCCCGAGCCTCCGTGCCAGTGGTGGGTTCCTTCCGGTTTGGTCCGGTTCGGCCGAGCTGGTAACGGTGATAATATGACATCACCGAACCGGTTCTCCCCCCCAGCCCCCCCATCCCTCCCCCCTCACCCACGTTATTCTTACCTTTTATTTGGTCCCACCCCCAATCTATTGCTGCCTCCTGAGTCCCAGCTGATGACTAGAGGGAAAAAAACTGTTTAAACTCTTGCCGCGCGGCTTCAAAGGGCCGCCCTACAGCTGATCAGTGTTAAAAGCAAACAAATGAGTCGGATCGTAAGTGCGAGGACTGGTCGTAAGTGCGAGGACCTTCCAGAAATGACTCTGACCAGCTAGCCACGCCCACCTAGTCACATGACCTCCAAGCCACACCCACAAAATAAGCCACGCCCACAGAACCGATAGTAAAAAAATTTAGAATCCACCCCTGTGTAGGTCCAGTGGGTGTGGCTTGGAGGTCATGTGACTAGGTGGGTGTGGCTAGCTGGTCAGAGTCATTTCTGGAAGGTCCTCGCACTTACAATCAGTCCTCGCACTTACGACCCGACTCATTTGTTGGCTTTTAACACTGATCAGCTGTAGGGCGGCCCTTTGAAGCCGCGCGGCAAGAGTTTAAACAGTTTTTTTCCCTCTAGTCATCAACTGGGACTCAGGAGGCAGCAATAGATTGGGGGTGGGACCAAATAAAAGGTAAGAATAACATGGGGGGATGGGGGGATGGGAGGGCTCGGGGGGAGAACCAGTTCGGTGACGTCATATCGTCACTGCTACCAGCTCGGCCGAACCGGACCGAACCAGGAGGAACCCACCACTAGCCATGCCCACCATGACCACGCCCACCCAGCAACCGGGCAGAGAACCCCTTGCTAAAATTTTTGAAGCCCAACCCTGCTTAAATGGGTTCATTTTTAAGGTGCCACAATTAACCCTGAGTTTTAGAGATCCATCCAAAGGTGGGCGGGGGGGAAAATATGAGCTCCACTTTGCAGGCAGTTTTGGTGTGACTTCGATTTTGGCTTCCCTGGTGGCTGACCTATAGCTTAATCGCCCTTATCAAAATCATCTGAGTGCTTTTTAAGTAGCACGGTAAATATGCACTGCCAATCTCGCACGATGGATGTGCCATTTTGGGTTCACCTCAAGGGTCAAGGTGAGATTGAGAAACGGCCTTTGGTTCCTATCAGGGAACTGACTGAGGGCACAAGATTCAAAGGTGAATGTGGGCAAAACGATAAGTTTCAATTTTTAGACCAGGGTGGGCAACTAGGGTTCCCTTTTACGACCTGCGGACTTCAACTCCCAGAATTCCATGCATGCTGGCTCAGGAATTCTGAGAGTTGAAATCTATAGGTCTTAAAGAGTTACTCAGTCCTGCTTTAGGTCTTTGGATAGCTGGTTTCTGCCATTGCTTTAAATCGGGGGTCTCCAAACTTGGCCATTTTAAGACTTGTGGACTTCAATTCCCCGAATTCCCCCACCAGCCGTTTTGGGAGTCATAAGTTCACAAGTCTTAAAATGGCCAAGTTTGGAGACCTCTCCTTTGAATCAAGATAGGGATTTCCTACTTTCCAGTTGAGGGTGAACTACAGCTTCTAGCAAACTGTTGGAAGAAAGGTTCATCTGGATTCAGTTCCAAGTGGGGAGGAAGACACTAGAACCGTGATGGTGAACCTATGGCACGTGTGCCACAGGTGGCACATGGAGCCATATCGGTGGGCATGCAAGCTCAGCTCCGGCGTGCATGCACGCCCCTGCCAGCTGATTTTGGGGTCTTTTGGGCCCACTGGAAGTCAGGAAACAGACTGTTTCTGGCCTCTGGAGGACCTCAGGGGGGTGAAAAAGGCCTTTTCTGCCCTCCCCAGACTCCTAGAAAGGCTCTGGAGCCTAGGGAGAGTGAAAAGCGGGCCTACTGGGCCCACTGTGCCATCACGTGGCAAAAGCGGGGTGAGCGGGCACATGCTCAGGGGGGGTGGGTGGCATAGAATTACGGGTGTGGGCACGTGCACATGCGATCCCCCCCAGCACTCCCCCCACTTTTGGCATGTGATGGCAAAAAGATTAGCCATCACTGCACTAGAAACATGGAGGCTGTTTGGAAAGATGGTTTAATGGTGGACAGGACCACACATGGGTTGAGGTCCTGGGCAAAAAGAGCACAAGGGTAAGAGAGAGAGAGAGTTGTATATGCTCTCTTGGGCCCCACCTTGGAGCTTCCTGTTCCTGGGTTAGAAATGTATTCTAACTGGTTGTCAGACTCCCATGGGGTCATGCAAGGGTAACTTTGTAGGTTGTCTTGAGTCTCAGGCTTGGTTGAATCTTGCTGGGTGATGATGTAATGAAATGGGCTTTGGGCAATTCCTATTATGGCTTAATGGCTTTGTCCCGGTTTGGATCTTGAGTGAGGGCTAATCCTATCACCCTGGAGCTGAAGGTCTTTTGTAGATAAGATGGCCCAGTCTTTTGTCTTGTAGATAGAATGGCCCAGTCTTTCTGGGGCTATTAACAAAGGTGGGGGCTGCATTCCAAGAGCATGTTTCTCCTTTTCTCATCCAGGGAGGTGTAATATTCTGCCTTTTTAATATTTCCTAGAATATTTCATTCTTCTAGGAGAGAGGTGGGCACTAACCTCCTACAAAACTCACTAAGTATCACGTAGGATGAGGAATGCTGGGAGTTGTAGTTCAACCAGAGATGGAAGGCCCATATATTCCACCTCTATGTTAAGACCTTTATGGCACAAGGGTGTTAAAAGCTGTCCATAGTCCTTAGGTGTGGAAAAAGCAATATTCCCTTGGCACAAGGAGTGCGAGGGCAAAGGTGCCTGGGAGAAGCAGAAGACAAGGCGTCTAAAAGTACAGGCTTCTCTTTTGGCACCTTCAACGTGGCACGCAGAAATGACTCAAGCTAAGGATGCCTAAATTGCAGGAGATGGTTTCTTAGAATTCAAGATCTCAGTAATGGAGGCGGGGAAAACCAAGCTTTCACAATTTGGAAGGGTTCACAAAACACACTAATGCCGTGGGCTAGCTTTACCCAGGAACCTAGGCCAACATGCTAATGTAGGAAGAAAATCCAAGTCTGGTTCCAAGCTGGGAGGGAAAAAAAATAGAGACTGGCTGATTGGAAAGGAGGTCTCTGTTTATTTGGATGTCAGAAACTTCAGTGACAGCAGCAATGTTTCTGGGGTGGCTGACAAAATAGCTGAGTGAGTGGATGGATTTTTATAGGTTTCTGGGATTTGGTGTTTGAGATGCTCCAGGGGGTTGTGGAATGTGGTGAGCCTTGTGTCTTTCGCTATTCTAATGATAGTGGGTAAATCGTATTATGTCCTAAAGGTCCTGTCCTATCCTTAGAATTTGGAGTGGGGGATATAAATTCTTAATCCTGTCAACTCCAGCCTTCTGTTACAGCTGTGGCTGAAAGCGTTTTGTTTATGAATAAATTGGCCCAGTCTTTCTTAATAGGTACAAAATATCCGTCTCTAAAGATTTGAGCCTTCTGTTTGAGGCTGTTATGAAAGACATGGGCTGCCTTTAAGAACATGTTTCTCCATTTCTCCTTTGGAGAAATATTTTTAATATTAAGAATGAAGAATATTTTAATCTGGGGAAGAGGGCTTCCTACACTAAGAAATAAATAAATAATAAACAACTGGAAAATTGCAAAATCTCCATTCCCACCCCACTCTGGGCCAGCCAGAGGTGGTATTTGCCAGTTCTCCGAACTGCTCAAAATTTCCGCTGCCGGTTCTCCAGAACCTGTCAGAACCTGCTGGATTTCACCCCTGCATCACGGCCCTATACCATGTTAGACATATGGTTGTCTCAATCTCTTCTTAAAAACCTCCAGTGATGGAGCACCCACAACTTCTGGAGGCAAGCAGTTCCACTGGTTAATTGTTCTAACTCTCAGGAAATTTCTCCTTAGTTCTAAGTTGCTTCTCTCCTTGGTTAGTTTCCACCCATTGCTTCTTGTCCTGCCCTCAGGTGCTTTGGAGAATAGGTTGACCCCCTCTTCTTTGTGGCAGCCCCTGAGATGTTGGAACAATAAGTCCTTTTTTTAAATGACCCATTTAGGGAAATTCTCTGTGGCCTTTTTGCTGAAAACAGAGAAAAGTGAAGTGACGACTGATTTGATGATTGAAAAAGAATTAAATGTGGAGCGGGGGTGGAAAGGATATTTCAATAAGCAGCAAGGTTGGGTAATGAATTTGTTAACTTCTGTTACAAAAAAGCCCAAATATTTGTGTGTGTTTAGTTAATTTTCTTCCTCTCATATTCCTTTCCCTCCCCCTCTCATTTTCTTCACATTGTCTTTCATTCTTTTTTGCCTTTTATTCGAAGCTGGCCTTTAATTGTTTGACAAAATAAAAATGATAAAATATAATATTAGCAGGGAAGAAATCCAGCAGAAACAGCCCTATTTCAAAAGCCTTTTGAGTGGCGCACCAAAGCGGTTGTAAATGAACAAAAACCAACTTTCATGTCAGAAGCACATGAGACCGAGTCTAATGTTACCCCCATTATTTTATTAGATGCTGGTGGCTTGCACGCGGTGGATTAGTTATTCCAATTTGGCTGCCATGTGAATGGGGGCAGGGGGTAGGAGCAGCCCACCTCCTCCATCTCCTTCTATCGCTTGTAGCTATGTTTAGCAGGAAGCACGGCTTATCTTTTGCCCATGAGTAAGTCACAGGACTGAGACCCAGTGGCCTCCCAGATCTACAGGTAGTCCTCGACGTACGATGACAACGGGGATCAGAATTTCCGTTGCTCAGCAAGGTGGTTGCTAAGTGAGTCACTGTCCAATTTTATGACCTTTTTTCAAAACGTGATTGTAAGCAAATCACTGCAATGATTGAGGGAATTGTGAGGTCATTGTGTGAATCCAGCTTCCCCCCCTAGCCCTAACCTAACCCCGAGGGTGAAATCCAGCAGGTTCTGGAGAACCGGTAGCGGAAAATTTGAGTAGTTCGGAGAACTGGCAAATACCACCTCTGGCTAGCCCCAGAGTGGGGTGGGAATGGAGATTTTGCAGTATCCTTCCCCTGCCACGCCCACAGAAGCCACGCCTATCAAGCCATGCCCACAGAACCAGTAGTAAAAAAAATTGAATTCCACCACTGCCTAACCCTAACCCTAACCCAGGGGTCGGCAATCTTAAACACTAATAGAGCCACAAAGGTCCTAACCGGAAGCCCCCGTTCAATTTTGGAGCCGACCGGAAGTCCAGTTCCCCCACCATAGAGTCTCCTCCTAGCACGGCGTTCTTTTTCCTCTGCTGACTGGAAATCCGGTTCCCCCACCATAGAGTCTCCTCTTAGCATGGCATCTGTTTTCCTCTACCTGTCCTAACCAAAAGCCCTATCAATTGTGGAGCCGACCAAAAACAGGGAGCTGCAGCAGAAGGATGAAAGAGCCACATGCGGCTCCAGAGCCGCGGGTTACTGACCCCTGCCCTAATCCTAACCCTTGCCTTGACTCGTCACAAGCCATCTGAGAAGGTTGCAAATGGTGATTGCATGATCCCGACAGGCAGCAATCATCCTAGATACATGCCGGTTACCAAGCACTCAAATTTTGATCATGCGGTCGTGAGGATTCTGCAAGCGTCATATGTGCGAGGATGGTCATAAGTCGCTTTGGTCACCAGTGCCACAGCACTGAACGACTCCATGTCGGTTTAGCTCACACAACCGTTAGTGAAGGATGTTGGAACTTGTAGTTTGCTACAAGTTCCAACATCCAACATCTATACGTTTGCTACTGTAGAAAGTTAGCACCCACTCCTCTCCTAGAAGAAGGAATATTATATTTCCCTGGATGAGAAATGGAGACAGCAGCCCCCACCTTTCTTAATAGCCCTCAGCAGATGCCAGCACTTAAGAAATAAAGATGTCGTAAAATGAGGCAAAACTCACATAAGAACTGTCTTGCTTTGCAGCGGAAATATTGGGCTCGGCTGTGCTCAGAAGTCAAGGACTACCTGTATAACAATGACATTGATTGATTACGTGCCATGAGTCATTGTCAACTCCTAGCAATCACATAACTCAAATTTCTCCATGAACACAATGGCATCTAAATCCCCAAAGGAAAGAACACTAGGGAAGGGCCACTGTGAGGTCATGCAGGTCGCAGAGCTGTCATGGATCTCTCATGAATTATGTAATTCGGATTTGTCCAATGATGTAAGGACGTGTGTGTTGACACTTGCTCTTCATTGCCTCTGGGCAAACTCTCCTAATGAAAGAGAGTAGGAGTGTCTTCCTAGAATCTGATGAAGCCTTCGGGGGGGGTGGGGGTATTTCGTAACCATTTGATTATTCCATTAACTGGAATAATCCTATTTTGGATCTTGGCCGTGACTCATAGGTGTCAGCAGAGGGAAGGCAAGGAGACAAATGAAGAAATGGTTAAGGCACCAGGCTAGAAAGTGGGAGGTCATGAGTTCAGGTCCTGCCTGAGCCATGAAAGCCAGATGATAGGTTGATAGATAGATAGATAGATAGATAGATAGATAGATAGATAGATAGATAGATAGATGATAGACAGACAGATAGAAAGAGAGAGAAAGAGATGAGGGAGAGGGAGAGAGATAAATAAAATATCTTATGCCACCAGACTCCAAATTCTGGGCTTAGACAATTTAGAACTACGCCGACTTCAGTCTGACCTAAGCATAGTACATAAAATTATCTGCCACAATATCCTTCCTGTCAACGACTACTTCAGCTTCAACCACAACAATACACGAGCAAATATTAGATACAAACTCAAGGTAAACCGCTCCAAACTCGATTGCAGAAAATAGGACTTCAGCAACAGAGTGGTCAACGCCTGGAATGCACTACCTGACTTTGTGGTTTCTTCCTCAAATCTCCAAACCTTTAACCTTAAACTGTCTACTGTTGACCTCAGCCCATTCCTAAGAGGTCCGTAAGGGGCCTGCATAAGTGCACCAGCGTGCCTACCAACCCTGTCCTAATATTCCTTTTTACTTACTCTTTTCATGTATTCAAATTATGCTTATACTTTTTCCTGTTATATTATATATATGCTTGACAAATAAACTTATGGTTATGATTATAAGTGAGAAGATAGCTAGATAGATGATAGATAAAGAGAGACAGAGGAGAGAGATGATAGATAGATGGGTAGATAGATAGATAGATAGATAGATAGATAGATAGATAGATGATAGAAAGAGAGAGAGAGAGAGGAGAGAGATGATAGATGGGTAGATAGGTAGATAGATAGATAGATAGATAGATAGATAGATAGATAGATAGATACCCTGTTTCCCTGAAAATAAGACATCCCCTGATAATAAGCCCAAACAGGCTTTTGAGCGCATGCACTAAAATAAGCCTCCCCCCAAAAATAAGCCTTCCCCAAAAATATTTAAACGCAGAGCTGGAAATCAGGTAAGACAGCAAGAGAAGCCCCATCTTGCTCCACGCGCCCCAAAATAATAAGACCTCCCGAAAATAACGCCAAGCGCTTATTTTGGGGTTTAAAAAATATATAAGACAGGGTCTTATTTTCAGGGAAACACAGGGGGGGGAGAGAGAGAGAGAGAGAGATTGATAGATGAGAGAGGAAGAGAGAGAGAGAGATGAGAAAGAGATGAGAGGGGAGAGAGAGAGAGATGGTAGATTGATGATAGATTGGCTGTTGTCTGTGGAGATTCTTGGTTATCCAGGTGATGATTTTCCCCAAGGTGCTTTTTTCCCGCCAAAAGGCAACTGAACTTTCTTTGTTTTTCCTCATCCAAGAACTTCGTTTGGTTCGGCTGGGAACTGAAGAAGCTTCTTGGATGAGAAGCGAAAGGTCTTCACGGAAGAACAGGAAAAAGTCCAGGGGGAAAAAAAAGCACCTTTGTGTTTCCTTCTCTTGCTGTTCCATTCTGTTTTTTTTTCCTCCGAGCACCCGATCTCTCCTCCATCCTTCAGGCAGGGCCGAAGGGAAGAAACGTCCCACTGCATCAGGAATTCGCCTCTCCACCTCTCATCCCAGCTGGGCCGTTCCTGCCACCTCCGCTTCTTTCCTGGCTGGCCTTACAAGCATCTCCTTTGTTCTCTGTTCCGCCTTTATCACGGATGGCATCTCTTCCGCGGTGCTCAACAGCGGCCTCCTACAAATCGAGGGGCATGTGATTTCAGCATGCTTGGCTCCAAAAGGCTGTGACCAATTCCCTCACATGAAATCCCTGCTGAGGCTGTTCAGGAAAGATTTGACCCCAGCTGGGGTCACCATCTCGGGCAGGAAACAGGCGAGCAGGTCCCTCGAGTTGCTTGCAGGTAGTCCTCCACTTACAACCGTTCGTTTAGTGACCAAAGTTACCACGGTACTGGGGGGAAAAAAGGCTGTTTTCACACTTACGAATGTTACAGCATCCGCGTGGTCAGAGGATCAAAATTCGAAGGCTTGGCAATGGGTTTGTATTTATGACGGTGGCAGTGTCCCGGGGGGGTGGGGGGGTGGGGCATGGGATCCCCTTTTTGTGACCTTCTGACAAGCAAAGTCAGAAACCCGGCATCCTGCTTTACAACGGTTTTTAGTGAAAACTGGCATGTACTTCTTATATTTCAGCAAACTGTGCCTAGGGATTGGTCCAAATCACCCAGGGAAGTTTTGTGCCTAAGGTGGGACTAGAACTCCCAGTCTCCTAGTGATTGGCTTAAAGCTACCGATCTGGCTTTTATGCCTCAGGTGAGACTAGAACTCTGTCTCCTGGTGATCGGCCCAAAGTCACCCAGCCGCCTTTCATGCCTAAGGAGGCACTAGAACTCACAGTCTCCTGGTGATTGGCCCAAAGTCACCTAGCTAGCTTCCATGCCTAAGGCGGGATTAGAACTCCCAATCTCCTGGTGATTGGCCCAAAGTCACCCAATTGGCTTTCATGCCTAAGGTGGGACTAGAACTCACTGCCTCCTGGTGACTGGCCCAAAGTCACCCAGCCAGCTTTAATACCTAAGGCAGGACTAGAACTCTCTGTCTCCTAGTGATTGGTCCAAAGTCACCTAGCTGGCTTCCATGCCTAAGGTGGGACTAGAACTCCCAATCTCCTGGTGATTGGCCCAAAGTCACCCAATTGGCTTTCATGCCTAAAGCGGGATTAGAACTCACAGCCTCCTGGTGACTGGCCCAAAGTCACCCAGCCAACTTTAATACCTAAGGCAGGACTAGAACTCTCAGTCTCCTAGTGATTGGTCCAAATTCACCTAGCTGGCTTCCATGCCTAAGGTGGGACTAGAACTCACAGCCTCCTGGTGACTGGCCCAAAGTCACCCAGCCAGCTTTAATACCTAAGGCAGGACTAGAACTCTCAGTCTCCTAGTGATTGGTCTCCCAGCTGATTTTTCATGCCTAAAGAGGACTAGAATTCACCATCTCCTTTTTTCCAGCCTGGTGCCTTCATTGCTAAGCCAAACTGGCTCTGATTTACGATTTAATAAGTTGTGTGGTTTGGGTTAAGCGTGGAGTGTTATTCCAACCTTTGGCGGTTAATAAATATGTGGCTGAAGGCTTAGTGCCAACATGTAAATGCATACTCTTGATGCTGGATTAGAGTCGAAGAAAAGGAGCAGGCAGGGGCGTCTGCAAGACATTGTCCAAAATGTCAAAGGGATGACTGCAACGGTGTAACTGATTGTCCCATCATCAGGGTTCGGGAGAACCTCTAGCTAAGATTCGGTGCAGTTTGGAGAACCCCCAAATCCCACTTCTAGTTGGCCCCTCCCACCCCACCCTGCCCCTCCCATGAGTCCCCACAGGGCCCACTTTGGATGCAGGAAAGTACAGGACGTGCGTGGATACTTGGGGAGGGTGAAAAATGGGCCTAATGGAAGTTTGGAAAGCCTGGAAATAGGCCCGTTTCTGGCCTCCAGAGGGACTACGGAGCCTGGGGAGGCCGTTTTCGACCTCCCGGAGGCTCAAGAAAAGCCTCCGGAGCCTGGGGAGGGCAAAAAGTCCCCCCCCCCGGCCATGGTGCAGGAGGCCAACTAGGCCACACCCACCCAGCAAAACCGGGCAGAGAACCCCTTACTAAAATTTTTGAAGCCCATCATAATCACCATCTTGACTTTTTGGACACATTCAGAATCAGAATCAGAACAGAGCTGGAAGGGACCTTGGAGGTCCTCTAGTCCAGCCCGCCCCTGCTCAAGTAGAAGACCCTGTATCATTTCAGTCAAGTGGCTGCCCAGTCGTCTTCTTAAAAACCTCCAGTGATGAAGCACCCACAACTTCTGAAGACAACTTCTGCTCCACTGGTGGTTGTGGCCTGCCAGCGGCCTGCGCGGATTGTTGCTGATCCCGACGACGAGGAGGCTGGTGTGGTGCTGCACCAGCAGCCTGTGCTGCTAGCACTTGAGTCGGACAGTGAGGAGGCTGGAGAAAATGTGGTGCCAGGGGCAGGGATTCAGCCAGGGCCTTCAGAACCTCCAGAGGCTCCTTTAAGTGAAGAGGATGAAGAGGAGGAGCCTCTTCTCAATACACGGGTGTGCAGAGCTGCCAAAAGGCAGGAGTGGTTCCTCAAGAGGAGGACTCCTCGAGAGTAAGGCTTGGGGCTAATTGGCCACTCCCTTAGCCTATTTAAGAAGGAACGCCGCTTGCAACAAGCTGCAGGAAACAACTTTAGTTCGCTAACCATTACGTTGGGATGTCTCTGCAAGTCTCTGTTTCTGGGCTTTCTGCCAACTCCAGTAAGACTCTGAATATCTTATCAATGGAATTCTGGCAGGCTGTTAAGAACGTTTTATTAACAGCTGGCATTTGCTAACTGTGTTTTTGAGTAAACTAAGTTTGGTTCAGAGTTTGTGTGTGCTGTGTTCTTTGGGATCCGTAGCTGGGGCAGAACACTGGTTGATTGTTTTCCCTGTTTCTCCTCAATTCCAGGTTGCTTCTCTCCTTGATTAGTTTCCATCCGTTTTTTTTTTTCTTGTCCTATCTGTTGCAGATATCCTTGCCAGCAGATTTGCCCATAGATCCCCAGGCACTTTTTACTTAACGAAGCCCCTTAGCTCATGGATTTAGAAAGATTCACAGGTTAGCTGCCTACCTACTTGCACACGCCTGCTAGTATGTTTATGTTTATGTTTATATTTATGTTTATGTTTATTATATTTGTATACCGCCCTTCTCCCAAAGTGTTGTGGAATGATGAGGACCAAGCAACATTCCTGGGTCAGCCAGAGACAGTTTTATTGCGCAAGGTTCAGAGCCAGTTTTGTACATGAAACTTTGAACAAGGAGAGAACTCTGCTACAACGGTTTTATACATTTCTAAGACAAAGGATTCAGTGAGATCATACATTTTCCATATATGGTTAACATACATTGGATAATAAGTTCATCTAATTACTTAAAGCATTAATTTTACTTTACAAAATTATCTTAGCCACACAACTTTTCCTTAAGTGCTCGGAGTTGCTAATGGGAGAGTTACTACTGTCCTTGGGTAAATTTATTGGATTAAGTAACTCTTTGTAACATATAGATCTTTGTGTCATTCATAGTGAGGTCACTCAGATGTTTTCCATATGGCAGTCCTTTCGTGACATCTAGGTCTCAGAAGATATATTACCACTTAATGGGGTTTAACTGTTTGTTAATATAATTTCCAACAAGCACTTTCTTCTCTTATAATAATGTGAATAGAGAGGTTCTCTCAGAGTTCATGTATCTAAGCACGTCTTCCCCTTATAATAATGCGAATAGAGAGGGTCTCCCAGAGCCCATATATCTGACTCTGTATGATTCCTTTCTTTTATTCACATTATTTCTTTTATCTACATTAAAAGGACCCGGGGCAGTGAACAGCCAGCAGATAAAATACAGAGAATACAAAAATTAAAACAATATTAAAATCCAATTAAACTAATTTGGCCCACAGTTAAAACACCCTCATATTAAAACCCATAATTTAACAATTTAAAATTAAAGCAATTTAAAAAGTTTGGTCAGGTCAGCCCGGCTTGATGAAACAAAAACGTCTTTAAGGTACGGCAAAAAGTGCGCAGATCCGGGATCCGCCATATCTCCGGGGGCAACTCATTCCAGAGAGTAGGTGCCCCCACAGAGGAGGCTCTCCCCTTGGGGGCCGCCAGCTGACATTGTTTGGCTGACGGCACCCTGAGGAGCCCCTCTCTGTGGGAGCATACTGGTCAGTGGGAGGCTACTGGCGGCAGAAGGCGGTCTCATAAATGCCTCGTAGTAATGTTCAGTTTTGGCATTCCCACAACACGTTTAATCGGGTCAGTGAGTTAGCCCACTTTCTGGCTTGACAGAACCCAGGATAAAGCGATGGGTAGCCAAAAGCGAATGGGAAGCACAACGGAAAATAGATTGCATTTAAAAACAAAACAAAACACAGCTGCCATGCATTTATTGACCGGTGAGTATTTGGAAATCCGACCGCTGAGTCCTTGTTTGTCTGTCTCCCTATATTTTGACTCTTCGCATGACGCATTGTTATCTTAACTGGGGCTTATACCTTTCATTCAAGGGCCTGACTTTGAAGGAAACGCTGAATCATACACTTAACAAAACAGGGGTGACTTTGTCTCGTTGCATCCAATGTGTCATGTCAACAAGCCTAAAGGTTTGGAGTAGGGAGGGGGTTGGGTTGAGAAGAAAATTGGTGTGAAATATTCAAACACCTTGGTCAAAGAAGGAAGGCTGCATAAAGCAAGGGTCTCCAACTTTGGCAAGTTTACGATTTGTGGACTTCAATACCCAGAATTCCTCAGCCAGCGCATGCCAAGTTGGCAAGGTTGGAGACCCCTGGCATAAAGGATTACGTCCATGCAATATCAAAACCGTAGATCACGGTTGATGGAAAGAAGAGGAGGGGGTTTTGCACAACCCTGAAAACCACAAATAATTCTATCGCATTTTGTCTTACCTTGTGAACCCATGCTTGCAGTGGTGAAATCCTAATTTTTTTTTTTTTACTACCGCTTCTGTGGTGTGGCTTGGTGGGCATGGCAGGGGAAGGATATTGCAACATCTCCATTCCCACCCCACTCCAGGGGAAGGATACTGCAAAATCCCCATTCCCTCTCCACTCCTGGGCGAAGGATATTGCAAAATCCCCATACCCACCCCACTCTGGGGCCAGCCAGAGGTGGTATTTGCCGGTTCTCCGAACTGCTCAAATTTTCCGCTGCCAGTTCTGCAGAACCTGCTGGATTTCACCCCTGCATGCTTGTCCTCATAAAATCAGATTTTTAGTCATTTTTTTCCTAGTGTGTCTCTGCTCTTCCTGGACACGACAATCCCTGGATTCTTCTCCCAACTTTATTTTCTCGATTAGAAATGAACAAAAAAAAGAGAACAAGAACTAGTACAGGTAGTCCTCGACCTACGACAGTTCATTTAGTGACCATCCGAAGTTACAACGGCACTGAGAAAAGGGACTTATGACCGTTTTTCACACTTACGACCTTTGCGGCGTCCCCATGTTCATGTGATCAAAATTCAGACACTTGACAATTGACTCATACTTAGGGCAGTTGCAGTATCCGTGATCCGCTTTTGTGACCTTCTGACAGATTCACTTAACAACCGTGTGACTAACTTAACAACTGCAGTGATTTACTTAACAACAACCGTGGCAAGAAAGGTTGTAAAATGGGGGTAAAACTCACTTAACAATTGTTTCACTTAGCAACAGTAATTTTGGGCTCGATTGTGGTGATAAGTTGGGGACACTTGTAGTTCAGGCACCCTGCTAGAAACCAGGAGTTTGTGGGTTCTAGTCCCTGCTTAGAATACGAAAGCTGGTTAGGTAACTTTGGGCCATTCACCAGGAGACTGGGAGTTCTAGTCCAGCTTAGGCATGAAAGCCAGCTGGGTGACATTGGGCCGTTCACCAGGAGACTGGGAATTCTAGTCCAGTTTAGGCATGAAAGCCAGCTGGGTGACTTTGGACCATTCACCAGGAGACTGGGAGTTCTAGTCCAGGTTAGGCATAAAAGCCAGCTGAGTGACTTTGGGCCGTTCATCAGGAGACTGGGAATTCTAGTCCAGTTTAGGCATGAAAGCCAGCTGGGTGACTTTGGGCCATTCACCAGGAAGCTGGGAGTTCTAGTCCCACCCTAGGCATGAAAGCCAGTTGGGTGACTTTGGGCCATTCACCAGGAGACTGGGAATTCTAGTGCAGTTTAGGCATGAAAGCCAGCTGGGTGACTTTGGGCCGTTCACCAGGAGGCTGGGAGTTCTAGTCCCACCCTAGGCATGAAAGCCAGCTGGGTGACTTTGGGCCGTTCACCAGGAGACTGGGAGTTCTAGTCCAGGTTAGGCATGAAAGCCAGCTGGGTGACTTTGTGCCGTTCACCAGGAGACTGGGAGTTCTAGTCCAGGTTAGGCATGAAAGCCAGCTGGGTGACTTTGGGCCGTTCACCAGGAGACTGGGAGTTCTAGTCCAGGTTAGGCATGAAAGCCAGCTGGGTGACTTTGGGCCATTCACCAGGAGACTGGGAGCTAGTCCAGGTTAGGCATGAAAGCCAGCTGGGTGACTTTGGGCCGTTCACCAGGAGACTGGGAGCTAGTCCAGGTTAGGCATGAAAGCCAGCTGGGTGACTTTGGGCCATTCACCAGGAGGCTGGGAGTTCTAGTCCCACCCTAGGCATGAAAGCCAGTTGGGTGACTTTGGGCCATTCACCAGGAGACTGGGAATTCTAGTGCAGTTTAGGCATGAAAGCCAGCTGGGTGACTTTGGGCCATTCACCAGGAGACTGGGAGTTCTAGTCCAGGTTAGGCATGAAAGCCAACTGGGTGACTTTGGGCCGTTCACCAAGAGGCTGGGAGTTCTAGTCTCGCCTTAAGCATGAAAACCAGCTGGGTGACTTTGTGCCAATCACTCTCTGAACCCAATCCACCTCACAGGGTTTGTTATTGTGGGGAAAATAGGAGAAGGAAGGTATATTAGAAATGCTTGGCGCCTTGAGTTGTTTATGAAAACAATAAAGCCAGGCTCTCAAATAAATAAGAGGAGCTTTATCCACAGGGCTGGTTAAAACATGCAGCCAGCAGAGAGGTACCGTGGAAGGGATGGTTGGGGGAAAAGTGACTTTGAAGAAAGGGAAAACTTCACCTATTTTGCTCGTCTTGCAAAGAAAATGGTCTCTGCGGCTCCCAATCATTTTTGTCGGGGTCCCTAGTAGCCTACTGCTGCTGCTGTCTACCAGCAAAGGCTAATCAGATTTTTTTTTTTTTTAATTTGATTTATATGCCGCCCTTCTCCGGAGACTCAGGGCGGCTTACAGTGTGTTAAGCAATAGCCTTCATCCTTTTGTATATTTATACAAAGTCAGCTTATTGCCCCCACAAACTGGGTCCTCAATTTACCTACCTTAGAAAGGATGGAGGGCTTAGTCAACCTTGAGCCTTGGTGAGATTCGAACCTGCAGTAATTGCAGGCAGCTGGTCTTCATAGCAGGGTGCTTTAGACCACTGTACTACCAAGGCTCTTTGGTTTGATTCAGCCTCTTTGATTTGATTCAGCCCCTTTGCGAAATGCTTAAAACAGTGTTTCTCAACCTTGGAAGCTTGAAGATGGGTGGACTTCAACTCCCAGAATCCCCTAGCCAGCAGCGCTGGCTGGGGGATTCTGGGAGTTGAAGTCCACCCATCTTCAAGCTTCCAAGGTTGAGAAACACTGGCTTAAAAGGTTGTCTGTTTTCTAAGCGGAAGGTATGTAGAGGTTATTTTTGGGTCTTTAAAAAAAAAGAAAAGAAAAGAGAAAAGGCTTTCTTGGCATTTGGCTTCCGAGAACAAAACATCACCCCACGGCCTAGACTATTAGCCAATCTTAACAAAGAAATACTTTGGAGGTCACCGATCTCGGATCTCGCCCTGCCAACCAGTTGGGACCAGAGATGGGGTGATTCGGCTTTCTTGAACTGACCGAGATCGGTGACAAAACTGGGCCCTGCTCTGAACCCAATTCTGGGAAACGGCCCATTCATAAAAGCAGCGGGAGGTTGTTTTTTTTCTTTTCTCCTTTCATCTTTTCTTCCTTTTCCCCCAAGCGTGCCAAGAATGTGAATTTCTTTGCAAAGGGCTTATTCTTAACTGGAGTCAGCGCAGGGAGCCTGCCGGATTATGTAAGAATTTAGCAAAATGCTGTGCTCGGATCTTGGGCAGCGATGGTTCATGTGAAGACGCCGATCGGTTTGGTGCGGGGAGGGGGGGGATTTGGCGGGGTGGGGGCGCGAGAAAGGAAAGAAGAAAAGCCACCGGGATAGCGCTTGCCTGGGAAAGGATTCGCGCCAGACCACCTGTCAAACTGGACCGTCCTTGACCTCTATCTCTCTCTCACTACATCTATCTAGCCATCATCTATCATCTCTGTCTATATCTCCACCCATCCATCCACCCATTTCTCCTTGTTTCCAGGTTGAATCTCTCCTTGTTCAGTTTCCATCCATTGTTCCTTGTCTGGCCTTCGGGTGCTTTGGAAAATAGCTTGACCCCTTCCCCTCTGTGGCAGCCCCTCAAACACTGAAACACTGCTATCATGTCCCCCCTGGTCCTTCTCTTCACTAGACTGGCCAGGCCCAGTTCCTGTAACCGTTCTTCGTATGTTTTAGCCTCCAGTCCCCTAAACATCCTGGTTACTCTTCTCTGCACTCTTTCTAGAGTCTCAATATCTTTTTCACAGTGTGGTGACCAAAGCTGGATGCAGTACTCTAGGTGTGGTCTTACTAGGCCTTTATAGAGTGGTATTAGTACCTCACTTGATCTCCGTTGTATCCCTGTTCCAAAGGCAATTATTCTTTTCCAGATACGAACAATTTGGGAATGCTTCCTTTTGGTCCCAGACTGCGACCAGAAGCACCTTTGATTAGCTTTGATTCATCTGCCAACCGCTTCCCCTTTGATAATTACTTTAACCAGGCGGTGCCCACACTGGTATCATCTAGATTGGACAATAGTGAATGTGTCCTGCACAAACCTGTTTTTGTCTTGCCCGGAAACTTCAATTAGCAGCACAATGCCTAATGGCTTTATTTATTTATTTCAGGAAAAACATGAAGATGTTGTATTATATTTGTGCTTACACTACATTGACTGTAAAATTGTTTCAGGGGGAAAAAAAAAATAGCAAAGCGCTCTTAAAGGAATGTAAAAACTTTAAAGTTTTTACATGCCTTTAGTTCCAAGCTGTTTGAGAGAACACTTCACTGCTGTGTGAATCTCCAAAACTTAGAAAATCATTTAAATATATTCTCTGTGTCAGCACTTCAAGCTGCATTTACTCTAGTGCTGACATAAGAAGGAGAAGCAGAGGCGTCTGGAAAGGGACGTTTGACTTTTCACCTACTTATTTTCCCTGGAGTTAATATCCCCTAGGAGATGGGATGGGAGGGGGGAAATTCCTTTGAGCTGGAGCAGTAGATTAGGGGTAGAGTGATTTGGAAGATGGCCAATGAGTGCAGAGGAGTGGGGAAAGGAAAGGGAGGGTTTTGGGTCAGGAAGTCAGTGTTGGCTGCGATGGAGTCGGAGTTAGAATGTCGTGCTTAATAAATGGGAGTTTTTCATCAAAGACTTTGTTTGAAATGCAATTTATTTGAGACGACCTCGAAACCTGACACTCTGGCAATTACTGTGCGGTGGTCTGTTGGCGATTTGATTTTAAGATGCAGCCTTCTCTGTCTCCATCTAAGCTTTCAAAATGGACTCGCTGAGGAGCTGAAAGGCTTTAGTTTATATTAGATTAGGATTAGATGTAAATTATTAAATAATTAACTAACTAAGACTTAGTTATTAATAGTTATTAGTTTTATTGGCATTTGTAAAAGGGCCTTAATAGGGCCTTCTCTATGAACAAGCTTTTCATTGTTGACTTTTAATTGTCCCTGTTCATGATCAGTTCCACTTACTGTAATTACATGTTATTGGAATGGTTTTATAATGTCTTCTTGATTTTATCTTTTTTAAAACTGTGAATTGCTGGGAGTTAAATAAGTAAAATAGAATTAGAGTGGTCTTTCTCTAATGTGGTCCAGTGTATTGTGTGATTGCAGTCATTGGATCTTACCTTGCAAATCTTTTCACCTAGTCAACCATCCATTAGGTCAGGGGTCCCCAAACTTAGCAGCCGTAAGACTTGTGGACTTCAACTCCCAGAATTCCTTAGCCAGCCAGCCAGCCCTCCCTCTGTTCCTTGCATCTTCCATCCATCTTTCTTTCTTCCTTCCTTCCTTCCTTCCTTCCTTCCTTCCTTCCTTTCTTTTCTTTCTTTCTTTTCTTTCTTTCCCTTCCTTCCTCCCCTCATTCCTCCCTCCCTCCCTTCTTCCCTCTCTCCCTCTGCTCCTTGCATATTCTGTCTGTCTTTCTTTCTTTCTTTCTTTCGTTCTTTCTTTCTCTTCCTTTCTTTCTTTCCTTCCTCCCTCCCTCCCTCCCTTCTTCCCTCTCTCCCTCTGCTCCTTGCATTTTCTTTCTTTCTTTCTTTCTTTCTTTCTTTCTTTCTTTCCTTCCTTCCTTCCTTCCTCCTTTCTTCTCTCCCTCTGCTCCTTGCATTTTCTTTCTTTCTTTCTTTCTTTCTTTCTTTCTTTCTTTCTTTCTTTCTTTCTTTCTTTCCTTCCTCCTTTCCTCTCTTCCTCCTTCCCTTCCTTGCATCTTCCTTCTTCTTCTTCCTCCCTCCCTTCTTTACATCTCTTCTTTTTTCTCTCCTCCCTCCCTCCCTCGCATCTTCCTTCATTTTCTTCCTCCCTCCCTCCCTTACATCTTCCTTCCTTCCTTCCTTCCTTCCTTCCTTCCTTCCTTCCTTCCTTTCCTTCCCTTCTCTATAATTTAAAACTGTTTTTTTACTGTGATTCGTTCTGAATCCCAGTAAAAAGCAGCTGAGCTACTGAAGGATGCCGGGCTCTGCATCAAGCATGTGCAGAGATTTCTAAGTTTCAGAAACCAACATTTGCTCTTGAAAGCTATCAGTTCAGAACAAAATGTATGAGAAGTGTCTTTGATTATCTGGGGTGTATAGCCAGTGCCAGTTCCTAACTGATTAAAATTAGGAGAAAGGTTCCTACTCAGGACAAAGGCCTTCCTTTGTCTTCTGAATCACAGAGGGCCAGCTCTGCTTTCAAATACACAAAGCAACTTCCCCAGCCTTCATCTCTTGGACTTTGGGTCCCATTTATACCATGTTTCCCTGAAAATAAGACCCTGTCTTATATTTTTTTGAACCCTGAAATAAGCGCTTGGCCTTATTGCCATGTGCTCAAAAGCCCGATTGGGCTTATTATCAGGGAATGTCTTATTTTGGGGAAAACAGAGTATTTCTATGTTTATCTGTCTGTCTGTTTATTTGTTTGTTTGTTTATCAAGTTTGTATAGCTGCCCATCTCACAAAAAACAACTCTGGACAGCATCTAAAACAGCACACATATAAAACAATCAAGATAAAAAAAATATACGAACCTGCTTTGAAAGACAAACATCCTAAGAACAAACACAGGCAGTGCTCAACGTACAACCACAACTGAGCCCAAAATGACCGTTGCTAAGCGAAACAGTTGTGAAGTGAGTTTTACCCCATTTTACGACCATTCTTGCCACGGTTGTTAAGTGAATCGCTGCAGATGTTAAGCTAGTAACATGGTTGTTAAGTGAATCCGGCTTCCTCGTGGACTTAGCTTGCCAGGAGGTTGCAAAAGGGAATTCCGTGACTCTGCAGCCATCATAAATATGAGTCCGTTGTCAAGTATCTAAATTTTGATCACGTGACCATGGGGATGCTGCAACGGCCATAAGTGTGAAAACTGGTCATAAATCACTTTTTTCAGTGCTGCTGGAACAATCACTAAATGAAGTGTTATAAGTGGAGGACTACCAGTATTGCTAGCATGATGTGCAAATCAGGGGTGGATTCTAAATTTTTTTACTACTGGTTCTGCAGGCATGGCTTATTTTGTGGGTTGGCTTGGTGGTGGTGGGGGGGGGTAATGTGACTGGATGGGCATGGCCAACTTTTTTTTTTTTTTTACTTTTAAAAGCATTTTTTCTACAACTTTAGAGGTTGCAGAAAAAAATGCTTTGAAAAGCCTCCGCCGATCAGGCAACTCAGCTGGGATCGTCAGAGGCTTTTCAAGGCATTTTTTTTCCTACAACCTCTTCGGCTGAAGCGGTTGTAGAAAAAATGCTTTGAAAAGCCTCTGATGATCCCAGCTGAGCTGCGGGATCATCAGAGGCTTTTTTTTTTACTTTTAAAAGCATTTTTTCGGCCGAAGAGGTTGTAGAAAAAATGCTTTTAAAAGTAAAAAAAAAAGCCTCTGATGAGGTGGGCGGGGTAAGCGAGCGGCGAGGGGGCCGGGGACCAGTTTGGGGGCATGGCCAGCCAATGTTATTACCGGTTCTCAGAACTACTACAAATTTTTACTACCGGTTCTTGCGAACCGATGCAAACCAGGAGCAACCCACCACTGGTGCAAATTCAATCTATCTGGTTGGTTGACAGCTCTCCTACCACCACCACCCCAAAATGGACCCTTGGTAGTAGAGTGGTTTAAAGCACCCTGTTATTAAGACCAGCTGCCTGCAATTACTGCAGGTTCAAATCTCACCAGGCTCAAGGTTGACTCAGCCTTCCATCCTTTCTAAGGTAGGTAAATTGAGGACCCAGTTTGTGGGGGCAATAAGCTGACTTTGTATGAATATACAAAAGGATGAAGGCTATTGCTTAGCACATTGTAAGCCGCCCTGAGTCTCCGGAGAAGGGCGGCATATAAATTAAATTAAAAAAAAATAGATTAACACTATGACTAAATGAATTGTGTTGTGTGTAAACGCACCTGCTTAATATGACATTCCCCTCCTGACACTTGTAGTAAAGCCCTTGAATTACAGGACAAATCCTATAATGAGTTTGCAAAAAAAAAAAAAAAAAAAGGCAGTTTAGCAAAACACCACGCAAGAGATTACAAAGCCAGTGTGTTCTCAGCCCCGCGGAAGGAAGCATGATGGGACGAAACTTCTGCAAAATCCCCCCCAAATTTCACAATTCAAATGACATCATTTGTGTGCCAATGACTCCCTTACTCTGCTTGCAGGGGTTCTATATTCTCCCTTATCCACTCTTCTCCCACCAAAAAGATACTACTCCACCATTTAAAGCAGCACTTTTGAAACTTAGCAGCTTTAAGAGGTGTGGACTTCAATTCCCAGGATTCCCTAGCCAGCCTTGCAAGGCTGGCTGGGGAATTCTGGGAGTTGAAGTCCACACCTCTTAAAGCTGCCAAGTTTCAAAAGCCCTACTCGAAAAGGATGCCTTCTTCAGAAAACTGCGGTTATGAGCAAAACAGGAAGAGGCAAAATTCAGCCTTAAACCAGACGTTCTTAAGAAATGCTGTACATATTTAGACTATAAACAAAAACAAAACGCATGGAAATAGCTTATCCAGCTCTTTTTAAAACAGCAAAAATTTCCTGTGGTGTCATGGGTTTGTTTTTTTTTTTCCTGTCGCAACTCCAGTTTGTAACTCCGGTCCAAAATGCCACAAAGAAGAGGGGGATCAAATTAATCTCCAAAGCACCAGACGGCAAGACAAAAGAAACAATGATTGGAAAGAGAGAAGCAACCTGGAATTAAGGAGAAAGTTCCTAATAGTGAGGACAATTAACCAGTGAAACAGAAATTGCCTTCAGAAATCACAGGCACCCCATCACTGGAGGTTTTTAAGAAGAGACTAGACAGTCACTTGTCTGAAATGGTATTCTCCTGCTTCAGCAAGGAGCTGGACTAGAAGACCTCCAAGGTGCCTTCCGACTCTATTCTATTCTATTCTATTCTATTCTATTCTATTCTATTCTATTCTATTCTATTCTATTCTATTCTATTCTACCCTACCGTATTCTATTCTATTCTATTCTGTTCTGTTCCTGTTCCCCTTCCCTTCCCTTCCCTTCCCTTCCCTTCCCTTCCCTTCCCTTCCCTTCCCTTCCATTCTATTCTATTCTACCCTCCTCTATTATTCTACTCTACTCTAATTCTACCCTACCCTACCCTACCGTATTCTATTCTATTCTATTCTATTCTATTCTATTCTATTCTATTCTATTCTATTCTATTCTATTCTATTCTATTCTACCCTACCGTATTCTATTCTATTCTATTCTGTTCTGTTCCTGTTCCTTTTCCCCTGCCCTTCCCTTCCCTTCCCTTCCCTTCCCTTCCCTTCCCTTCCCTTCCATTCTATTCTATTTTCTATTCTATTCTATTCTATTCTACCCTACCGTATTCTATTCTATTCTGTTCTGTTCCTGTTCCCCTTCCCTTCCCTTCCCTTCCCTTCCCTTCCCTTCCCTTCCCTTCCATTCCCTTCCCTTCCATTCCATTCCATTCCATTCCATTCCATTCCATTCCATTCCATTCCATTCTATTCTATTCTATTCTATTCTATTCTATTCTATTCTATTCTATTCTATTCTATTCTACCCTCCTCTATTATTCTACTCTACTCTAATTCTATCCTACCCTACCCTACCCTACCGTATTCTATTCTATTCTATTCTATTCTATTCTATTCTATTCTATTCTATTCTATTCTATTCTACCCTACCGTATTCTATTCTATTCTATTCTGTTCTGATCCTGTTCCTGTTCCTTTTCCCCTTCCCTTCCCTTCCCTTCCCTTCCCTTCCCTTCCCTTCCCTTCCCTTCCCTTCCATTCCATTCCATTCTATTCTATTCTATTCTATTCTATTCTATTCTATTCTATTCTACCCTCCTCTATTATTCTACTCTACTCTAATTCTACCCTACCCTACCCTACCGTATTCTATTCTATTCTATTCTATTCTATTCTATTCCATTCCATTCCATTCCATTCCATTCCATTCCATTCCATTCCATTCCACTCCACTCCACTCCACTCCACTCCACTCCACTCCACTCCACTCCATTCAGATAGTAGAAATTATCTTGCCTTGCACTCAATGGATGTGGTACCCAATTGCAAAGGCTCAGGCGCTGGATACAGAGAGAGCCGATGCTTGGGAGCCGCATAGGAAAAAGGTCACCAGGCTTTCTTGTTTCATCTGTTCTCGAACCACAGAGGCATACCCCGCCCCCCACTGACTCAGCTTACTCAGATTAGCCGTCACAACCAGGGTATTAAATGTCTGACTCTGATTCATGAAGGCCAAGGGTCATAATTATAGTCCTGGCAGGCAAACCGTTTTGTTTCCGAGCGCCATTGTTCGGATCGTCTGTCAGAAATAGTTCCCTAAATTGCATGACGTTTTCGGTGCAGGTGCCGGATGAATTCCCCTGCTCCTCACCCCTCCGATCTCAACGCTGACTTTTCTTTGTGTCTCTCAACTCTAGGATTTAACAGAATAACAGAGTTGAAGGAGACCTTGGAGGCTCAAGCAGAAGACTCTACACCACAACAATAGCAGTGACTGGGAGAGGGATCTTGGAGCCTTAGTGGACAACCAGCTAAATATGAGCCAGCAGCAGCCAAAAAAGCCAAAACAATCCTAAATTGCATTAACAGAGGGATACAATCAAGATCAAGTGAGGTGCTAATACCACTCTATAAAGCCTTAGTAAGACCATACCTAGAATACTGCATCCAGTTTTGGTCACCACACTATAAAAAAGATGTTGAGACTCTAGAAAAAGTGCATAGAAGAGCAACCAAGATTATTAGGGGACTGCAGGCTAAAACATACGATGAACGGTTGCAAATACTTTGCATGGCTAGTCTAGTGAAAAGAAGGACCAGGGGAGACATGATAGCAGTCTTCCAATATTTGAGGGGCTGCCACAGAGAAGATGGGGGTCAAGCTATTTTCCAAAGCACTTGAAGGCCAGACAAGGAATAACGGATGGAAACTGACCAAGGAGAGATTCAACCTAGAAATGAGGAGGAACTTTCTGACAATGAGAACATCAACCCATGGAACAGAAGTTGCCTTCAGAGGTTGTGGGAGCTTCATCACTGGAGGCTTTCAAGAAAAGATTGGACTGCCATTTGTCAGAAATGGGGTAGGGTCTCCTGCTTGAGTGGGGGGTTGGATTAGATGACCTATAACCGTGATGACGAACCTATGGCACATGTGCCACAGCTGAGCTCGCATGCCCACCAATATGGCTCTGTGTGCCATATTGGTGGCACACAGAGCCATATTGGTGGGCACGCGAACTTAGCTGCGCGCCAGCCAGCTGATTTTTCTGGCCTTCTGGGCCTGCCAGAAGTAGAGAAACAGGCTGTTTCCTAGCCTCCAGAGGGCCTCGGAGTGGCTGGGGAAGACCCGTTTTTTGCTCTCCCCAGGCTCCAGAGCAGGGGTGGGTTCTAATTGTTTTTACTACCGGTTCTGTGGGCGTGGCTTATTTTGTGGGTGTGGCTTGGAAGTCATGTGACTAGGTGGGCGTGGCTAGCTGGTCAGAGTTATTTCTGGAAGGTCCTCACACTTACGACCAGTCCTCGCACTTACAACCCGACTCATTTGTTTGCTTTTAACACTGATCAGCTGTAGGACGGCCCTTTGAAGCCCCGCGGCAAGAGTTTAAACAATTTTTTTTCCCTCTAGTCATCAGCTGGGACTCAGGAGACAGCAATAGATTGGGGGTGGGACCAAATAAAAGGTAAGAATAACGTGGGGGGGAGGGCAGGGGGGGGAGAACCGGTTCGGTGATGTCATATTGTCACCGCTACCGGCTCGGCCGAACCGGACCGAACCGGGAGGAACCCACCACTGCTCCAGAGGCTTTCTAGGAGCCTAGGAAGGGCAAAAACAGCCTTTCCCCCCCTCCCCCAGGGGGAAACTGGTAGGCTGTTTTATTTATTTATTTATTTTGTCGCATTTCTATGCCGCCCAACTCCCAAGGGACTCTTGGGAGCTCCCCAGGCTCCTAGAAAGCCTCCGGAGCCTGGGGAGGACGAAAAATGGGCCTACCGTGCCATCGTGTGCCAAAAGCCGGGGGGGGGGGAGTCGCATAGAATAATGGGTGTGGGCACGCGCACGTGACCCCCGCCTCTGGCACGCCATGGCAAAAAGGTTAGCCATCACTGACCTATAAAATCCCTTCCAACTCTGTTAATCTGTTAATTTCAGACAAGTGGCTGTCCAGTCTCTTCTTAAAAACTTCCAGTGTTGGAGCATTCACAACTTCTGGAGGCAAGTTGTTCCACTGATTAATTGTTCTCCCTGTCAGGAAATTTCTGCTTAGTTCTAAGTTGCTTCTCTCCTTGATGAGTTTCCATCCATTGCTTCTTGTTCTGCCTTCAGGTGCTTTGGAGAATAAGTTGACCTATTTGCATATTTAATAGGTTATTTAATAGCCAAATGAGTTGGGGATGATAGATGCGTGGATTTGCTTGTTAAAAATTCAGTTAAGTATCTGGGGTGGGAACAATTAAATTGCCAGGGAAGGGCTGGCTGAGGAAAGGCTCAATGCCTGAAAAATTAAGAATTGATGGGATGTTTTCTTCCCCAATTTTTATTTCCTGCTGACTGTTGTCTCAGCCAATATTCTTGCAATCTCTCTCTCCCTTCCAGCTCTAGAGACTATCTGGGCGTGAAAATGGTTTGGGCAGCCAAGATTAGATTTTTTTTTTTTTTTAAAAAAAGGGTTTTCCAAACGGATCGATGTTCAGTGAGATAGAGACACAAAGTCAGTTTTCATTCAACAGACTTAACAAAATGAAAAGTCTAGCTGGTGTAATTTTACACAACCCTCAGCCACACAGGAAACTTCCTAGGTGACTTCACTCTCTCACAGTCCACAACCTGGTGTAGGGCAGTGTTTCTCAAACTTGGCAACTTTTAGACATGTGGATCCCAACGCCCAGAATGAGAAATGCTGGTATAATGGTTAAATAATTAAAGTGTCAAACTAATGATTGAAGTGTCAAATTAAGGCAGTTCTGAGCCAATATCAGCCTGGGTGATTTGAGTCAACCGTTTTCTCTTAGTCAGCCTACCTCACAGGGTTGTTTTTGTTGGCAGAAGAAGGTCTTGAGCTTTTGTACGTCCAACGAAATGTAACTCTATAAATAAATAAAATTCCAAACCTTGTTAACGTAAACCTGTGCAGACCGTGAATGCATTTTGCTTTGTTATTTTCTAGTTTAATGTGCTATGCAAATGCAGTAAAGGTGATTAATCTTCTATATATATATATAAAGGGCTGTGTGTGTTTGTGTATGTTCCAGCATAACTCTGGAACGCCTCGAGCAATTTCAATCAAACTTGGTGCACAGATGACTTACTCTCTGGAAAGAAATACTGTGGGGGTAAGACACCCCTAACACTCCTCGGGGTGTGTGTGTGTGTGTGTGTGTGTATGTGTGTGTGTATGTTCCAGCATAACTCTGGAACGCCTGGGCCGCTGAAATGAAAAGGAATGAATTATATCTATAGTGTCAAATCACAGTACTTTTGACAGTGATACTGTGCATTTTGGATTCAAGTTCTGTTAAGATACAGCCTGTTGTGCCTTAAAATGGCTTCTACTGTACAGCACAGTGGAGTTGCCATGGTAACGGCTTCACAGTACTCCACAAGAGGGCTCCCTATGGTAAGGGGGATTGGTTCTTAAAACAAAAAAAAACCCAAAAAACAAACACCCTAGGCCCTCAGCTTCAAGCAAAGAGGGCAAGTTGTTGGGGGAGATGCCTGCTAATGCAGATAATCACTTTAAAGACAGTTCCCTGTAGAATTTTTCCCAGGCTGTTGGCCATTAGCAATTAGGTCTCTAATTTTCACCACAGTGGTTGAGCCAGTCCTTTTCCTGTCTAATACAGGATTGGGATAAATAAATACCCGGGGGTTATCAGCTAGTTAATAATAATAAGGGTAAGCATATTGCATAAACAGCACTATTGAAAATTCTCGATGCTGTCTGGTGAATTCTGGGAGTTGAAGTCCAGTCAGCTTAAAGTTTCCAAGTTTGAGAAACATTGGGCCATAAGGCAATGGGTGACTGAGTTCATCATATCATTCAAACTTAGATCATGGGTTAAACTGTGGTTAAGAGGAAACCATAATATGGGGTGAAGGTTTTATCATTGAGTTATTCACCCAAAACAGTGTCTGGCCAGTGACTTAAACCTGTATTGATCCAAGGATCTACAATTACCTACTTCCAGCTATAGAACTGGTAGACTAGACTAGAGTATCCATTGAAATACTGAGTTTCTCTAACTGCACCTCTTGCTGCTGGACATTGGGTTACAGGTTACAGCTGATCAGGAGGAAATGGGGATTTTGCAGTAACCTTCCTCTAGATTGAGGAGGGAATGGAGATTTTACAGTATCCTTCCCCTGCCACACCCACCAAGCCATGCCACGCCCACCAAGCCACCCACACCCACAGAACCGGTAGTAAAAATTTTCGAAACCCACCACTGACAGCTACCATGTTACCCCTAGTCCACAGATGGCTAACCTTTTTGCCATCGTGTGCCAGGAAGGGGGGAGTGGGGGAGGTTCGCACGCATGTGTGCCCACACCCATAATTCTATGTGGGCCATTTCGGGCCTCCGGAGGATCTCCAAGGTGGTGGGGAAGGCTGTTTTCATCCTCCCCAGATGCATAGAGAGGATCTGGATCCAGGTGAAAAAGAAAAATGGGCCTTCCCCACCCACCCCAGGCCCTTTGGAGGCAGGAAACAGCCTGTTTCCCTACTTCTGGTGGGCCCAGAAGGCCCGAAAATCAGCTGGCATGCACGCTGGAGCTGAGCTGGGATGCCACTGATATGGCTACGTGTGCCACAGGTTCCCCATCACGGCCCTAGTCCCTCTTTTCTCCAGATTAGACATACCCAGTTCCTGCAACTGTTCTTTGTATGTTTTAGCCTCCAGCCCTCTAATTATCTTTTTTTGTTTTGCTCTTTTCTGTACTCTTTCCAGAGTCTCAACATCTTTTTCATAATATGGTGACAGATCAGCATCAATTCTGAATGGGCTGCAACTTTCTCTTCCCCCCGCTCCAGATTTATAAGCCACACGCCCGTCACAAACAGGGTGTGTTGTTGCGCAGTTACCCTAAAAATAGTTGGAATACCAGCCAATGGAAACCAGCCAGAAACCACAGCTAAATACATGTCTTCTGGCCGACATCAAAATGATAGGTAAGTAACTTCCCCGTGGTAACAGCAAACATGCTTTTGCATGTCTTTTGCAAATACGTTTATATATTTTTAAACCAGACATACGCGGGATGTAAGAAAGCGGGCTTCTCTCATTGCATCTCATTTGGCAGCCCCATCCTAGAAATAGAAACAGAATAAAAGAGTTGGAAGGGACCTTGGAGGTCTTCTAGTCCAACCCCCTGCCCGGGCAGGAAACCCTACACCCCTTCAGACAAATGGTTATCCAACATCTTCTTAAAAACTTCCAGTGTTGGAGCATTCACAATTTCTGGAGGCAAGTTGTTCCACTTATTAATTGCCAGGAAATTTCTCCTTAGTTCTAAGTTGCTTCTCTCCTTTGATTAGTTTCCACCCATTGCTTCTTGTCCTGCCCTCAGGTGCTTTGGAGAATAATTTGACTCCCTCTTCTTTGTGGCAACCTCTGAGATATTGGAAGACTGCTATCATGTCTCCCCTAGTCCTTCTTTTCATTAAACTAAACATACCCAGTTCCTGCAACTGTTCTTCATATGTTTCAGCCTCCAGCCCTCTAATCATCTTTGTTGCTCTTCTCTGCACTCTTTCTAGAGTCTCCACATCTTTTTTACATCGTGGCGACCAAAACTTAATGCAATATTTCAAGTGTGGCCTTACCAAGGCATTATAAAGGGGCATTAACACTTCACGTGATCTTGATTCTATCCCTCTGTTTATGCAGCCCAGAACTGTTTGGGATGGTATCCTGTTTGGGATGTTACTGTCAGAATCTTCAAAGGATGCTCACAGCACGAGGGAATAGCCAGGGGACAAATAGATCCATTTCTGCAGCAAAAGAACAATAAAAGTACAGTGATATCTTACAGAGTTGCTGTTTGTTCCTTGGTTTCATGGGCCGTTTAGCATTCATGGATTTTGTGAGCTAGAAAGTGAGTTAATCCAGTATCGGTTTAAGCACGTTGTAGGAATGCAGCTAGAGTTTAATCGCAGGGTGCGATTAAAAGTTGAGGAAGAAAAGGATATTTTTTTCTGCATGGGGAAAATCGTATTAGCATGGCGTTTACTTTCCAGGAAAACTTACAAAATGAAATAAGACTAAATTGTGCAGTGAAAATACCAATTAATATCCTGAAAACTGAAATGCAGGTAGTCCTTGACTTACAACAGTTCCTGTTGTTCGAAGCTACAACGGCACTGAAAAAAGTGACGTGACCATTTTTCACCCTTACGACCATTGGTCACTTTGATCAAAATTCAGATGCTTGGCAACTGGTCCACATTTATGACCGTTGCAGTGTCCTGCGGCCATGTGATCCCCTTTTGCAACCTCCTGACAAGCTAAATCAACGAGGAAGCCAGATTCACTTAACAACGGTGCAGCTAACTTAACAATGGCAAATGGTTCACTTAACAACTCTGGCAAGAAGAGTCGTAAAATGGGGCAAAGCAGTGGTAAAATTCATTTTTTTTACTACCGGTTCTGCGGGCTTGGTGTGCGTGGTGTGCGTGGCTTGGTGTGCGTGGCAGGGGAAGGATACTGCAAAATCCCCATTCCCACCCCACTACAGGGGAAGTTTACTGCAAAATCCCCATTCCCTCCTCACTCCTGGGGGAAGGATACTGCAAAATCTCCATTCCCACCCGACTCCAGGGGAAGGGTATTGCAAAATCTCCATTCCCACCCCACTCTGGGGCCAGCCAGAGGTGGCATTTGCTGGTTCTCTGAACTACTCAAAATTTCCGCTACTGGTTCTCCAGAACCTGTCAGACCTGCTGGATTTCACAACCTGCTGGTGCAAAGTCACTTATTTTATTTATTTATTTTATTCAATTTGTATACCGCCCTTCTCCTAGTGGACTCAGGGCGGTACACAGCCAGAACTAAAACAGATATCAATACAAAATTTAAAATTATTAAAAGAATTACATAACTGTAATTACGTAACTGTAATTACATACGTAACTTAACAAAGATTTCACTTAGCAACATAAAGTTTGGGCTGAATTTTGGTCGTAAGGCGAGGACTAACTATAAGTATGCTTCTGTCTTCTATAATCGATTGTTTTTGAAAGTTCTAATCTAGACGAATGTTTTTTAAGCTTGACACTTCAAGTTTTATGAACTTCAAGGGAATTCAGCAACTCTCTTGTTGGCTGGGGAATTCTGAGAGTTGAAGTCCACACATCTTAAAATTGCCAAGTACAAAAAATACCAGTCTAGACTACAGCTCTCAAATTCCCAGCCCAGTAGAACCTTCGATTGCCTTGACATGGAATTATGGGATAGCAAATCTAATAGAGCTAGGGCAGTGGTCCGCAAACATTCTGGCTTGGCGGCCCGACTGGGGGAGTGGGGGTGGGGAGAGAGAGAAACAGTTCCTTGTGAGTGATAGACAGACGAGCACAAGTGTGCACAGCTCCATTTGCTCGTGGAAAGGGAGCTTCACATGCAAGCACAAGCAGCCACTATTTGTGCGAGGAAAGTTTTGTGCATGAGCACAAGACGGGCACCATTCGCACAAGGGGAGCTTCATGTGTGAGTGCAAACAGCCGCCGCTGATGCGAAGGGGGATTTGCAACCCCCGCTGCTTGGGAGTTGGGGACCCTTGATCTAGGGTAGGGGTCAGCAACCCGTAGCTCTGGAGCCGCATGTGGCTCTTTCATCCCGCTGGTGCGGCTCCGTCGCCGGTCGGCTCCACAATTGATAGGGCTTTCGGTTAGGACAAGCAGAGAAAAAAGGATGCTGCGCTAGGAAGAGACTCTATGGTGGGGGAACTGGACTTACGGTCGGCTCCAGAATTGAACGGGGTGCTTCTGGTTAGGACCTTTGTGGCTCTTTAGGTTGCCGACTCCTGATCTAGGGGAAAACTACTTGGAAGAACTCTGCTGCATAGGTCAATCGTGATTATTGTCCTGCTTGTGGCCAGCAGGTTAAAGATAATGGTCAAGGTTCCCCTCGCATATATGTGCTAGTTGTTCCCGACTCTATGGGGCGGTGCTCATCTCCGTTTCAAAGCCGAAGAGCCAGTGCTGTCCGAAGAAGTCTCCGTGGTCATGTGGCTGGCATGACTCAATGCCAAAGGCGCACGGAACGCTGTTCCCTTCCCACCAAAGGTGGTCCCTATTTTTCTACTTGCATTTTTTACATGTTTTCGAATTGCTAGGTTGGCAGAAGCTGGGACAAGTAACGGGAGTTCACTCCGTTATGCGGCACTAGGGATTCGAACCGCTGAACTGCCAACCTTTCGATCGACAAGCTCAGCGTCTTAGCCACTGAGCGACCGCGTCCCCGGCCAGCAGATTAGTGGGTGCTAATAATGCAAGAGACAACCCTCTGCATTCCACACTGACCACTGTTAATTTTAGACAAGGTGGTTGGCTTCACAAGCATGCTGGAACCTGTATCTGGATAAATACTGTAAAACTTAATTGCTGTACTCGCAGGACCGGCTGCGCTCAAGGAATCCATTTTAAGGTTTTAGCACAAGGACGTTGTCAGCTCGGTGACATTCCTACGATATGTGGAAATTTCCCAAGCCCAATTGAAAGAGCTGTGTGAACCCAGCTTTCGTGCATGAGGTCATTGTGGCATCACTCTTTCTAAATTTATTGCGAGGATAAAGTTGTACCAATAGAAGAGAATATTTGTAGCTCTGGTTTGAAGTGTGGGGTCCTGAGTGCTCTCTGAGCTTGGCGGTTTTCCTACAGACGTTTCATTACCTAATTAGATAACATCATCAGTGCATCGGTAATGAAGCGTCTGCGAGAAAACCAACAAGCTCAGAGAGTACCCAGGACCCCAAAATTACAGTTTTTACTCTAGCAATCTTCTCCTTTAGCATAACCTCTTAAGACTGAGGGAGATTTAATAGTATCTCTCCAACTTCCGCACAGGACCAGTGGGTTTTTGTTTATCGTAACAAAACCTTGAGTAGACAAAATAACATATGAATTGTTTTAGGTTTTTTTTTTGTTTGTTTTTATTTATATGCCGCCCTTCTCCGGAGACTCAGGGCGGCTTACAATGCGTTAAGCAATAGCCTTTATACTTTTGTATATTTATACAAAGTCAGCTTATTGCCCCCACAAACTGGGTCCTCATTTCACCTACCTTAGAAAGGTTGGAAGGCTGAGTCAACCTTGAGCCTGGTAAGATTCGAACCTGCAGAAATTGCAGGCAGCTGTATTAATTACAGGGTGCATTAAACCACTGTACTACCAAGGCTCCAAGGTTAGAGGTATGCAAAACATTGTGCTTATTTATTGAATGTTAGTTTGTCAACAGGAACCACATCATCCAAATTTTGATCATGTTGTGAGGGTCTTAAATCGAGGACCGGTTACAACAGCCCTTTGAATGAATATCTGCATGGTCTGGATCTGCAAATATTTAAATATTTAACAATTAATCAGTGGGACAACTTGCCTCCAGAAGTTGTGAATGCTCCAACACTGGAAGTTTTTAAGAAGAGGTTGGATAACAATTTGCCTGAAGTGGTAAATTTGCCTTAGGGTTTCCTGCCTAAGCAGGGGGTTGGACTAGAAGACCTCCAAGGTCCCTTCCAACTCTGTTATATTATTTCTAAATAGGCTGCTTTGAACAATAGTCAAGAATTTCTAACCAAGTGTTCTGCCCCAGCTACGGACCCCAAAGAACGCAGTACACACAAAGTCCGTTCAAACTTTAGTTTACTAAATGAAACAGTTTTTTACAACAACAGCTGTTAATTAACAGCCGCCAAGAATTCAAAGAATAATACTGAAAGCTTACTGTGGTTGGCAGAATGCCCAGAAGCAATTTGCAGGAAGCTGAAAAGATAAGCAAGACAAGACACGAAGGTATGTGAACGAAGTTGTTCCCTGCAAATTGCTTCAGTCGGCGTTCCTCCTTAAATAAGCTAAGGGAGTGGCCAATTAGCCCCAAGCCTTACTCTCGAGGAGACCTCCTCCTGAGGAGCCACTTCTGCCTTTTGGCAGCTCTGCACGCCCGTGCATCGAGAAGAGGCTCCTCCTCTTCATCCTCTTCACTTAAAGGAGCTTCTGGAGGTTCTGAAGGCCCTGGCTGAATCCCTGCCTCTGGCACCACATCTTCTCCAGCCTCCTCATTGTCCGACTCGAGTGCCAGCTGCACAGGCTGCTGGCGCAGCACCACACCAACCTCCTTGCTGTCTGAATCAGCTACCAGCTGCACAGGCCGCTGACGGGCCACAACACCAAGATTCACACTAACCAAGCTAACCACGTTCCACAAATGTGGAAACTAGGGATTTTTTTTGGTGGGGAAGTTGCTTAACTAATTCAGCATGTTATGCAGACTCAGCTACAAGGCTGAAAAAGCTACATCAAAATCAGCTAATAGCTGGAACGAGAAGCCAGTTAAGGATGGATTTCGTACACAAGGGAGCCGCGGTGCAGCTGCCCCAAACTGGAACCACAATCAAAGTATCAGAGGACAATGGCATTCTTGTCAATGAGTGCCATGAGATCAAACAATCCCTTCAACATAGCGGATAATCAATTTAAAAGCTAAGATTTAGTCATGATCAGCTAAGGACTCCTGTGCCTCTCGTGGAATTTATAATTTGTGTTTTGCCCTTATTCTGTGTTCGCATGACAGGCAGCCAGTTACTTCTTTAAAAAGTTATTTTTAAGATGTTAATAATGAAACGCAAGGAGTGGAGTGGAAAAAAAAATGAGGACGGCAATTAAATACAAGGAAGACACGGGGCGCTCCCACGTGACACCTCTCCTGCGCGAGCTGCATTGGCTTCCGGTGGACTTCCGGGTACGCTTCAAGGTGTTGGTGACCACCTTTAAAGCGCTCCATGGCTTAGGGCCGGGGTACTTATGGGGCCGCCTTCTGCCACCGATTGCCTCCCACCAGCCGGTTCGCTCCCAGAGAGAGGACCTCCTCAGGGTGCCGTCAGCCAGACAATGTCGGCTGGCGACCCCCAGGGGGAGAGCCTTCTCTGTGGTAGCACCTACTCTCTGGAACGATCTACCCCCAGAGATACGAGTGATCCCAGACCTCCGGACTTTTCGTCGGGCCCTAAAAACTTACTTTTTTCAGTTAGCTGGGCTGGCCTGATTCCATGTTGGTTTTAATGTTTGATACTGATTTTTAATTGAAATGTTTTAAATTATGGGCCAAATTTCATTTAATTATTTTTAAAATTATTTTAACTTTTGTGTACAAATGTTTTTATTTTGGCTGTTCACCGCCCTGAGTCCGAAAGGAGAAGGGCGGTATACAAATCTAATAAAAGATAAAGAAAGATAAAGATAAATGAATGAATGATGATACAGGCCAGGGGTGAAATGCTCCCGGTTCAGATTGGATCGCCCGATCCAGTAGTGAGGGAGGCGGGTGGTTCGGAGAACCGGTAGCATAAAACTCTGAAAACCCCCTCCCCATTGTTCAGCTGAGCCGCGCAATCATCAGAGGCTTTTTTTTTATTTTTAAAAGCATTTTTTCTACAACCTCTTTGCCCAAAAAAATGCTTTTAAAAGTTAAAAAAAAAAAAGCCTCTGATGATCGCATGGCTCAGCTAGGATCATCAGAGTCTTTTAAAAGCATTTTTTCTACAACCTCTGTGGCCGAAGAGGTTATAGAAAAAATGTTTCTAAAAGGAAAAAAAGCTTCTGCCGATCAGGCAAGTCTGCTGGGATCGTCAGAGGCTTTTCAGCTGAAGAGGTTGTAGAAAAAATGATTTTAAAAGTAAAAAAAAAAAAGTTGGCCACGCCCACTCAGTCATATTTCCCCCCACCCCATCAAGCCATGCCCACAGAACCAGTAGTAACAAATTTTACATTTCACCACTGATACAGGCAGTCCTCGACTTACGACAATGGAGCCCAGAATTTCTGTTGCTAAATGAGACATTGGATCGGCGAGTTTTGCCCCGTTTTACGACATTTCTTGCCACAGTCATTAAGTGAATCACCGCAGGCGTTGTTAACTTAGTAACAACGGTTGTTAAGTGAATCTTGGCTTCCCCCAATTGACTTTGCTTGTTAGAAAATGGCAAAAGGGGATCGAACACATGACTCCAGGACACCGCCACTGTCATAAATATGAATAAGTTGCCAGGCGCCTGAATTTCGATCATGTGACTGAGGGGGTTGCTGCTAGGGTCATTAGTGTGAAAAACGGTCATAAATCACTTTTTTTCAGTGCTGCAGTAACTTTGAATTGTTATAATGAACTGTTGTAAGTCAAGGACTACCTCCAGGGGTCGGCTTTAAAAATTTTAGCAAGGGGTTCTTCACTGGTTGCTGGGTGGGCGTGGCCATAGTGGGTGTGGCCTAATTGGCCTCCTGTAGCACGGCAGGTGGGGGGCGATTTTGCCCTACCCGGGCTCCAGAGGTTTTTTTCGAGCCTCTGGGAGAGTGAAAACGGCCTCCCCAGGCTCTGGAGGCCCTCTGGAGGCCAGAAACAGGCCCATTTCTGGCCTTCCTAAACTTCCAGTATGCTTGTTTTTTGCCCTCCCCAAGCCTCCCTGTGCACCCTGCACTCACCTGTGTTAAGGAATTCGCAGAGTAACCCCTGAGTAGCAAGGGTGTGCACCAGGGGTGGGTTCTAATTTTTTTTACTACTGGTTCTGTGGGTGTGGCTTATTTTGTGGGTGTGGCTTGGAGGTCATGTGACTAGGTGGGCGTGGCTAGCTGGTCAGTCATTTCTGGAAGGTCCTCGCACTTACGACCAGTCCTTGCACTTACGACCCGACTAATTTGTTTGCTTTTAACACTGATCAGCTGTAGGGCGGCCCTTTGAAGCCCCGCGGCAAGAGTGTAAACAGTTTTTTTCCCTCTAGTCATCAGCTGGGACTCGGGAGGCAGCAATAGATTGGGGGTGGGACCAAATAAAAGGTAAGAATAACGTGGGGGGTGGGGGGGTGGGAGGGCGGGGGGGGAGAACTGGTTTGGTGACATCATATTGTCACCGCTACCGGCTCAGCCGAACCGGACCGGAGCGGGAGGAACCCACCACTGGTGTGCACATGAAAGCAATTGAGAGTACTTACGAATAAACACAGTCAACACACAGGTATACTGAGTTGTGTTTACTTTCAGGAAATAGTAAGGCACAGTCCAATAAACAGTCCAGGTCATACACATATAAAGCAGGAGATAGCCAAAACGACAGTCCAGGGATAATCCAATAACAAAGTCTTCTTACCAGTTGTCGTAGTCATTCACAATAAACAGTTCTTCTGGATTTGCAAACGGTAGCATACAGAGATATCAGAGAGCAAGAACAGCAAAGAGAACAAACCATGTTTCTAGCTCCCTCTTAAGGAGATTGGCTACAGAGCTAACCAATCAGGACACAGTAGGATGCAATACAGCAGTCTTAAAGCTACATTGATGGTTTATATATTGCCAACCCAACAAGTTAGGTAATAGTCATTTCCTAACAACCTGCATCCAAAACGGGCCTCGTTGGGACTCCTGGGGGGGGGGGGGGCGGGGGGGGCAGGGCCAGCTGTCTATAAGTAGTCCTCGACTTACGACCATAATGAAGCCACCCATGCCTCTCTTGGAGACCTTTCTTGGAAGTCTCCTGTCCACGAGAGAGCCACCTTGATGTAGTAATGAAGGCATCAAGCTATTTTTCCAAAGCACCTGAAGGCCAGACAAGGAATAATGGATGGAAACTGATCAAGGAGAGATTCAACCTGGAAATGAGGAGGAACTTTCTGACAGTGAGAGCAATCAACCGATGGAAGAGAAGTTGCCTTCAGAAGTTGTGAGAGCTTCATCACTGGAGGTTTTCAAGAAGAGACTGGACTGCCATCTGTCAGAAATGGTGTAGGGTCTCCTGCTTGGGCGTGGGGTTGGACTAGATGACCCACAAGGTCCCTTCCAAATCTGTTAATCTAAGCATCAAGCTAGAAATAGGGAGAATTGTGAGTTAATCCAGTTTGGCTCAAAAACAGCTGGCTGAGCCAGTCCCTCTCTCTCAGTCCTAGGAAGGTTGGAGACCCCTGGTTTAAACATCTGTGTCTATCACACAGCTAACCTTCTAAGGTTCTCTTAAGGTTTTCTGAATGCTTGGAAGACAGATTCTCATCCCTAGCAATTAAAGAGGCTTTTAACCTTGAAATAATCATTCTCTTTGTTATTTTGGGAAGAGGAGGAAGTGGAGAGAGAGAGAGAGAGAAAAAAAGGAGACTGCCCTGAATTCCTTAAAGAGGGATTAGATAAATATGTATGATTAATTATTAACTTTTTCTTCAGTGGATTAACCTTCCCCAAGGAAAGCCACCAGCTTTCAACTTAAAGCAAATCAGTCCAGACTTTAATAGTTTTATTGCAACAATGTCATAATTCATATGGGTGAAAGAAAGAGAGAGAGAGAGAGAGAGAGAGACTGAAGAGTAGCCTTCACAGAATACATGAGTTTAATTTTATTTACTAATAAGTAACACATTTATGAAAGGGATCAAGCCAAAACAAACAGATGCCTTAGTTATTGTAATTAAGCAATTCGTTATTAATCAGCTGTGTTAATTTATTCATGAATAACCCATTCAATTAATGGAACGAGTACAAATAAAGAGACACATTTGCAAAACGTGTGCCATTACTAGGAACATGGCTTAGTTTTAGCTTATTGTTTTCGCAGCTATGTTTTCATAACACATATAAAACGGGTCAGTGGGTTCATTTCGATAACATGCTGAGTTTCCTTAGAATTCACTTTGGTTATTATTATTTTTTTTTAAAGGCTTAGCATGTTGCATGAACTCACACTGTCAGATTAGTTCAACTACTGTGCAAATCCAGAAAAATGCATTCCTTCCCTAATTAAGTTAATCCAATTTGGTTTAGTTTATTATAGCTAGGCCTCAACATGCGACCCCCAAATCAGCCCAAAATTTATATTGCTAAGTGAGACAGTGGCTAAGTGATGTTTGCCCCGTTTTACGACCTTTCTTGTCACAGTTGTTAAGTGAATCATTGTGCTTGTTAATTTAGGTTGTTCAGCGAATCTGGCTTCCCTTTCGACTTTGGTCACCAAAGGGGACCCTATCATCAGTGGTGGGTTTCAAATTTTTTTATTACTGGTTCTGTGGGTGTGGCTTGGTGGGCGTGGCAGGGGAAGGATACTGTAAAATCTCCATTCCCACCCCACTCCAGGGGAAGGTTACTGCAAAATCCCCATTTCCTCCTGATCAGCTGGGATTCGGGAGGCAGAGAATAGATGGGGGCGGGGCAGTCAGAATTTTTACTACCGGTTCTCCGAACTACTCAAAATTTCCGCTACCGGTTCTCCAGAACTGGTCAGAACCTGCTGAAACCCACCTCTGCCTGTCATCCCAGGGACGTTGCAACCATCATAATTACGAGTCAGTTGCCAAGCCTCCGGATTTTGCTCACATCACCACGGGGATGCTGCATTGGTCGTAAGTGTGAAAAACGGTCATAAGTTAAATTTTTCAGCGCTGTTGTAACTTCGAACGGTCACTAAATAGCAACTGCATTTAGACCAGGAGTGGGAGTCACATAATTTACCTACCGGTTGGCCCAGCATCAAAAATGTGAGTGCAGGTTGCTACTACCGGTTCGCCTGAACTGGTCCAAACCGGCTTAATATCATCTCTGATTTAGACTTATATACCACTTCATAGTGCTGTACAGCCCTCTCTAAGCGGTTTAGAGAGTTAGCCTATTGCCCCCCCCTTGCCCCACCCGGCAATGTGGCTCCTCATTTTACCGACCTCGGAAGGACGGAAGGCTGAGTCAACCTTGAGCCGGTCAGGATCGAACTGCTGGCATTCAGCAGAATTAGCCTGTAATCCTGCATTCTAATCACTGCGCCCTGTTGTAAGTCAAAGACTGTATTGTCTGAATCCAGAATTTTTTTTAAAAAAACAACATATTGTTTCTTTCCTCCCAACGCATTGTGGCTTGTAAAGACCGGCGTATCCTGGTTTATGGTTGAGCACGATCTGTCAATTAAGCCTGTGCTAAACCGTTATCAAGTTTGTGTAATAAGTAAAAGGCAGAGGTGAACTTTGCTATCATCCAGGAAGGGGAAGGAGAGGCAGGATTAAATTCCAGGTTTTCTGAAATGTTTCCAACTCAGAAGGAATTTAAATTTCTAAACGAGGCGCAATTCTGTTTTCTTCCTTTATTTTGGGGAAACAGCCCCCCTCTCCTCGTACCTCCTTATGAAAGATGGTTCCCCGAGTTGAATTCATACAATATTAGGGATGGTATTCACTTACCTTCACTACCGGTTCGCAAATATGAACGTGCAGAGCCTTCCGTGCATGCGTAGAGCATCAAAAACAGGACGTGATGACGTCTGGGTGAGTAGGCGGAGCCTCCTGCAGCCGCCACTACCGGTTTGCCCGAACTGGGTAGAGCCAGCTAATTGCCACCACTGCATAACATGTTAATCTAGCATAAAACAGAGCTGGGTAAGTTTGCAACTCAATGTTTTGTTCACGTTAAGCTAAATTTATCGGGGCGCAGCCTGTCAGTATGTTAGCTGTGTTTATTAATCCTGTAGGGCAGGGGTCTGCAACCGTAAGCACTCAAAGAGCCATTTGGACCCGTTTCCCACAGAAAAGAAAACACTGGGAGCCACAAAACCTGGGTAGGCGTGGCCAACTTGATGTCACTCACTTCCACCAGTCACATGACACCCCCCCCAGCCTACCCAGCCGGTCATTAAAAAACACCGGGAACCACAAAAACCTTTTGACACATCTCTCTCTCCCCTCCCTCCCCGCTCTTTCTGTATCTCTCTGTCTCTACCCTGCAGGGGTGAAATGCTCCCGGTTCGGACCAGATCGCCCGATCCGGTAGCGATGGCGGCGGGTGGTTCGGAGAACCGGTAGCAAAAATCCCTGCCTCCCCCCCATGCCCAGCTGAGCCGCGCGATCATCAGAGGCTTTTTTCTTTTACTTTTAAAAGCATTTTTTCTACAACCTCTTCCGCCGAAAAAATGCTTTTAAAAGTAAAAATAAAAAGCCTCTGATGATCGTGCGGCTCAGCTGGGATCGTTAGAGGCTTTTAAAAGCATTTTTTTTCTGCAACCTCTTCGGCCAAAGAGGTTGTAGGGAAAAAAAATGCCTTTAAAAGCCTCTGGCGATCCCAGCTGAGTTACCTGATCGTCAGAGGCTTTTAAAAGCATTTTTTTCTGCAATCTCTTAAGTTTGTAGAAAAAATGCTTTTAAAAGTAAAAAAAAAAAGCCTCTGATGATCGTGCAGCTCAGCTGGAATTGTCAGAGGCTTCTAAAAGCATTTTTTTTCTGCAACCTCTGAAGGTTGTAGAAAAAATGCTTTTAAAAGTAAAAAAAAAAAAGTTGGTCACACCTACCCCATTAATGGGTTACCCCATTAACCCCTCCCACCAAGCCACGCCCACAGAACTGGTAGTAACAAATTTTACATTTCACCACTGCTACCCTGGCCACTTCTCCATCCCCTGCCGTCATCCTTACCTTCTCAGGCCAGGCGAGGAGTGACTGGGAGGGGCGAGGGGTGGGGTCAGCCAGTGGTGGGATCACCTGACAGCGAGCCACAAGAGAGGGTCCAAAGAGCCACACGCGGCTCCAGAGCCACAGGTTGCTGACCCCTGCTGTAGGTTGTGTGAACCCGGTTTGTATGTTTAGGTTCCTCACTTCTGCTGGGAAACACCACATGCAAACCAGGATCAGAAAGAAGATGGAGATTCTGACCGGATTCTTCCCCCGGTGAGCCAAACCAAATTAACCACATGGTGGTTTAGTGCAATGTGTGAACTCAGCCAAATGGTGTCACTACCATAAATCCTGCCTTAGTGTCTTGTTCTTGTTAGCCTACAGGTGCTCCTCGACTTACGACCGCAATGGAGCCCAAACTTTATGTTGCTAAGTGAGACATTTGTTAAGTTGAGCTTTGCCCCATATTTATGACCTTCCTTGCTTCAGTTATTAAGTGAAGCACTGCAGTTGTTAAGTTAGTAACATGGTTGTTAAACGAATCTGGCTTCGCCATTGATTTTGATTGTCAGAAGGCCGCAAAAGAAGATCATATGATCCCAGAACACTGTGACCGTCATAAATATGAAGTCAGTTGCCAAGTTTCCGAATTTTGATCATGTGGTCCTGAGGATGCTGCAACAGTTATAAGTGTGAAAAACAATCCTGGGTTACTTTTTCAGTGCCTTTGTTAACTTTCAACAATCACTAAACCAACTGTTGTAAGTCAAGGATTACCTGTATTCCACTGGATTCAATAAGCCACGATCAGGTAAAAAATGACGACAGGGTAACGCCCAAACTCAATTTCCCTCTCCAAGGCTGAACTCCAGGAATGGGTGCCAGTACTCCTCGACTTACGACCACGATCGAGCCCAACATTTCTGTTGTTAAGTGAGACATTTGTTAAGCGAGTTTTCCCTCATTTTACGACCTTTCCTCCCACAGTTGTTAAGTGAATCTGGCTTCCCCATTGACTTTGCTTGTCAGAAGGTTGCAAAAGGGGATTGCGTGACCTTGGCAACCGTCATAAATACGAACCGGGTTGCCAAGCCTCTGAATTTTGATGCTGCATAGGTCGTAAGTGTGAAAAAGGGTGATTGCGTGACCTTGGCAACCGTCATAAATACGAACCGGGTTGCCAAGCCTCTGAATTTTGATGCTGCATAGGTCGTAAGTGTGAAAAAGGGGGATTGCGTGACCTTGGCGACCATCATAAATATGAACCAGGTTGCCAGGCCTCTGAATTTCAATCCCCTGCTGCTGCATAGGTCGTAAGTGTGAAAAAGGGGGATTGCGTGACCTTGGCAACCGTCATAAATACGAACCGGGTTGCCAGGCCTCTGAATTTCGATACTGCATGGGTCATAAGTGTGAAAAATGGTCACAAATCCCTTTTTTGCCACTTTGTAGCGGTCCCTAAATGAACCGTTGTAAAGTCGAGGACTGTGTGTGTGTGCGTGTGTGTGTATGCGTGTGTGGTAACGGGAGTTCAGCGTGTTGTGTGAACGAGACCTCTCGTGTACACGCTTGATGGAGGACCAGGCTTTGAGTCCGGCCAGTCCAAGCCTAGCCTAGCCGATGCCCTCGGTTCGGTTCGGGGAAGAAGGACGCGCGAGTCGGTGGCCCGTCCGCGAAGTCTCCTCAGGACGGACCGTCCGGCCGCCGCGTCTCTCACCGCTGCGGAAGCCCCGGCCGGGTCCAGCGGGAGCAGAGGCGGAGCGGAGCTGCGGGGCTGCCGGCACCTCCCTTCGGCCTGCTCCGGCCAGCCAGCCAGTCCCGTCCCGCCCCGTCCCGCCTCTCCCCGCCCGGGGGCGTTGGGGAGGCGGAGGCAAGCCAGGAGCCCCGGCCGAAGGGACGGAGGGAGGCAGGGAGGGAAGCGCCGGTAGGGCTGCCCGGAGGGACCGCTTGAGAAGCCGGAGCAAGCGGCCAGGATGGCGGCGGACGGCGGCCTGGAGCAGCGGGCGCTGCAGTACGAGCAGACTTTGGTGAGTGGCCTCTGCGCCTTCCCCGGCGCGGGACGGTGCCTGCGTGGAAAGGAAAAGAGGGACTCTGATCATGTGCAGAGAGTGCCTGGCCTCCATCCCCCTCGCTCTCCGTCGGGAGGAAACCTCGCATCCCTTTCGCGCCGGCGAGGTTTTTGTTTAAACCAGCGAGAGAGGGAGCCAGGAAAGGGGAAAAGCCGGCAGCCTCTGAGCATGTGAAAAGTGCTTGGGTTTTGCACAAGAGCGCAGGTTGTGCTGCGCTCTGCTGACTTCGGTCCAGGAGTTCCGCCGCTTCTCAATACTTTGAAGCAAGAGTTGTTAGTTAGGGTCCCACCGGGTATTTGGGGGGGGGGGTTATCTATTGCTCTTGCCAGCAAAAGGGGTGCTGGGATGTTCACCCCGTTTTTCCCGGCCCTCTCGCATCGAGCCCCTTTTTCGTCCATATCAATCAGTCAGTCAACCAACCAACCCACCAGTCAGTCAGTCAGTCAGTCAATCAGTCAACCAACCAGTCAGTCAATCAGTCAGTCAGTCAATCAGTCAACCAACCAACCAGTCAGTCAGTCAGTCAGTCAGTCAATCAGTCAGTCAGTCAATCAGTCAACCAACCAACCAGTCAGTCAGTCAGTCAGTCAATCAACCAACCAGTCAGTCAGTCAGTCAGTCAGTCAGTCAGTCAGTCAACCAACCAGTCAGTCAGTCAGTCAGTCAGTCAGTCAACCAGTCAGTCAGTCAGTCAGTCAGTCAGTCAATCAATCAACCAACCATTCAGTCAGTCAGTCAGTCAATCAGTCAGTCAGTCAATCAGTCAACCAACCAACCAGTCAGTCAGTCAGTCAATCAACCAACCAACCAGTCAGTCAGTCAGTCAGTCAGTCAGTCAGTCAACCAACCAACCAGTCAGTCAGTCAGTCAGTCAGTCAGTCAGTCAACCAACCAGTCAGTCAGTCAGTCAGTCAGTCAGTCAATCAATCAACCAACCATTCAGTCAGTCAGTCAGTCAATCAGTCAGTCAGTCAATCAGTCAACCAACCAACCAGTCAGTCAGTCAGTCAGTCAGTCAATCAACCAACCAGTCAGTCAGTCAGTCAGTCAGTCAGTCAGTCAGTCAGTCAACCAACCAACCAGTCAGTCAGTCAGTCAGTCAGTCAGTCAACCAACCAACCAACCAATCAGTCAGTCAGTCAGTCAATCAATCAACCAACCAGTCAGTCAGTCAATCAGTCAATCAATCAATCAATCAATCAATCAATCAGACTAGAGCTGGAAGGGACCTTGGAGGTCTTCTAGTCCAACCCCATGCTCAGGGAAGAGACCCTATACAATTTGAGACAAGTGGCTATCCAGTCTCTTCTTAAAAGCCACCAGTGATGGAGAACCCCCACAACTTCTGAAGGCAACTCATTTATTTCACTGCTTAATTGTCCTCGCTGTTAGGTAGTTTCTCCTTAATTCCAGGTTGTTTCTCTCCTTTGGTTAGTTTCCATCCATTGTTTCTTGTTCTGCCTTCTGGTGCTTTGGAAAATGAGTTGAACCTCCCCGTCTTCTTTGGGGTAGCCCCTCAAATACTGGAATATTGCTATCCTGTCTCCCCTGGTCCTTCTTTTCTCTAGACTAGCCATATCCAGTTCCTGCAACCGTTCTTCATACATTTTGGTCTCCAGGCCTTTGATCAACTTAGTCTCCGATTTTATATATTTTATATTTTATTTAGATAGTTGCATCTCTGATGCATCAGACTCAAGGTGTCCCGGGTAGAAATGGGTGCAAGAAGGAGAGAACTGAGACTTGCTTGTGAAAGTTTTACAGCTAGCTGGCGGGTGGATTGCTAAGGGCAAATCTGGGTTCACCCCTGTCAGATTTCATTGCCATCGCAGGCTGTCAGCACAGCGGTGCAAGACCCAACAGGTGCACTGAAGTCCTTTGTAGCTTCACCTGTTGGACAAGCCAGCTGTTTTGGTTTAATTGGACGGTAGGAATCTGCACAGACTTTTTTTGGCTTGCCCAGATACCAAGTGCAGCAGGCTAGGTTCTACTTAACCTAGTCAACCAGTCAGTCAGTCAGTCAGTCAATCAGTCAGTCAGTCAGTCAATCAACCAACCGGTCGGTCGGTCGGTCGGTCGGTCAGTCAACCAACCAGTCAGTCAGTCAGTCAGTCAGTCAATTTAAATCAACCTTAAATTGCAGGCAGCTGGTGCTACTTAACAGCACTTTAGTCTGCTGCGCCACCAAGGCTCTAGCATATGAAGTTGAATTAAACGTTCTGCTTTTTTTCTGAAACATTACTTTTCTTGGATTTATCTTACCTACCGAGGGGGTTGAAAAGCTCAATAAATTGCATGCCGGCAGGGAGCCACAGCAGAGGGGTGAAAGACCCACATGTGGCTCCAGAGCCACAGGTTGCTGACCCCTGTGCCTAGAAGATGAGGATGCTAAACACTTACATGCCATTGTCACAAGAAAACCCATGGTCCCTCCCCTCCCTTACCATTGCACCCTCTCCTTTTACAAGTTGGGGCTGTCCCACCATGTGGGCAGCAGGTGCCAGAGAGGCCATTTGAGGCACGAGCTGCCTGCCTGACTGGCCCAGTTCTCTTTAAATGCCCAACCTACTTTAAGGGTTGTTTTTCTGAAAAAGAGGAGGAGGAGGAAGAGGAGGAGGAGGTGGTGGCCACCTTGAACTCTTGAATGAAAAGCAGGTTATTAATCTACCACACACAATCTCGCCAGGGAGGTTGGTCAGGTGCCCAAATGTGTCTTTTAGGTGCTATCCAAGGCCTTCGTGGGAGGCAAGGAAGGGGACCTTGATGAGATAATGGAGGGAAGTCTTGCCTGGATCAAAGAGGGCTGGTATATTTTTAAAACGTTTGAGCGATGAGATAACATCAGGCAGACACCTCCCTAATTCACCGAGATATAAAAAAAAGGAAAAAAAAAAAGCAGAGATTCAGCACAATCAAAACTGCCAGGTTCTTTTTACAGGTAATCCTCGATATACGACTGCAAGATGAGCCCAAAACTTCTGTTGCTAAGCGAGACACGCGTTAAGGACATTTTGCCCCATGTACGACCTCGCTTGTCACCGTTGTTCAGTGAATCTCTGCAGTTGTTGAGGTTGTTAAGTGAATCTGGCTTCCCCTTTGCTGGTCAGAAGGTCTTAAAAGGGGAGCACATAATCCCTGGGCGCTGCAACCGTCTTAAATATGAGACAGTTGCCAAACGTCTGAACTTTGATCACACGACCGTTGGGTTGTGGCAACCGTCATAAGTGTGAAAACCGGTCATAGGACAGTTTTTCCAGTGCTGTTGCAACTTTGAACGGTCACTAAACGAATGGTTGTAAGGCAAGGACTACCTATATTTTGTTCAGGTTGGACTTGCAGAGGCTCCCAGATTTAATCTGTTTTCTGAATGGACCCATTTTTCCAATTTATGTGGAACTGCGCATAAATGAAAGGGACATAGGGCGGGGGGAAAAAAAAATCCAGGTTAGAACTGATTAAACCTGGCGTGTTGCACAAATGCATCTTCTAACTGATTTTTTGTTTATAATACCTTGATTCAATTTCAACATCAAACATTGAAATAACAAACTAACATAAAAGAGAAAGGGACAAGCGATACTAAACCAAATGGAAAGTGACAAAAATATACCACAAAACGATTTATGGTTGTTGTTAGTTGCGAAGTCATGTCCGACCCATCGTGACCCTATGGACAACGTTCCTCCAGGCCTTCCTGTCTTCTACCATCCTCTCGAGTCCATTGAAGCTCACGCCGACTGCTTCAATGACTCCATCCAGCCACTTCTTTCTCTGTCGTCCCCTTCTTCTTTTGCCCTCCGTCTTTCCCAGCATTAGGCTCTTCTCCAGGGAGTCCTTCCTTCTCATTAGGTGACCAAAGTATTTGAGTTTCCTCTTCAGGATCTGGCCTTCTAAAGAGCAGTCAGGGTTGATCTCCTCTAGGACTGACTGGTTTGATCGCCTTGCAGTCCAAGGGACTCGCAGGAGTCTCCTCCAGCACCAGAGTTCAAAGGCCTCAATTCTTTGGCGCTCAGCCTTCCTTATGCTCCAATTTTCACAGCCATCCATTGCCACTGGGAAAACCATCGCCTTGACTATACGCACTTTTGTTGGCAGGATGATGTCTCTGCTATAAAACCATTTATAGTAATGCATAAATACATCTGCTGGTTGTTTAACCTGGCTTGCTCAAAGTTGTTAAGTGAACCCAGGTGCCGGACCTGCCAGAAATGGCCAGTTTTTGTTCCCCTTGGCTGACTCCACAGGAGAACAGCAAAAGTACTTTCATCCTGGTTGGAAGTGTCTTCCGAAGTGGGAAAATCCAGGCCATGCCTTTCTCTTGAGAATTAAAAGGACGAGGAGAATAAATAAACGAACTGCTTGGCTTAATGATAGGGTCAGAGATGCCAGCCTCTCGCTGGGCAAAAGGCTCCCTGGGTACACGTTCGAAAGATCCCGCTAAGAGCTCGAAGCTAGCAGACCCCAAATAAATAAATAAATAAATAAATAAATAAATAAATAAATAAATAAATAAATAAATAAATAAATAAATAAAAACACGCTTTTGATTATTCGAAGGTTGGCACGGGCAGGAGAGGAAAGTAGGCAGGGTTGAGGAGTGCCCATCCAAGGCCGGGGAAAAAAAACATATTGTTTCAGTTCTTGGGCAGAAGGACAAGAGCATCCGTCATTGCTGTCATCCTCATAATTGGAGTAACACCATTAAGTTCCCTTACTTGCAGCCAGCTGAAACGTTACATGTTGGGAAATTAACAGAAGCTGGGTAACAGGAAGGATTTGCGTTTCAGCCTAAAGTGGAAAACTTTTATTTATTTTTTATTTTATTTATTTATCAAACATGCAGGAGATAACAGGTATAAGTATAAACGTGGACATGAACACAGGAAATGGATACAAATCAGGGGTGAAATGCTCCTGGTTCGTAGCCATTTGGACCTGTTTCCCACAGAAAAGAAAACACCGGGAGCCAGAAAACATGGGTAGGCGTGGCCAACTCGATGTCACTCACTTCCACCAGTCACATGACACCCCCCCTCCCCCCAGCCTACCCAGCCGGTCATTAGGGCAGAGAACCAGTTGTTAAAAAACACCGGGAACCACAAAAACCTTTTGACATATCTCTCTCTCTCCCCTCCCTCCCCCCTCTTTCTGTATCTCTCTGTCTCTACCCTGCAGGGGTGAAATGCTCCCGGTTCGGACCAGATCGCCCGATCCGGTAGCGATGGAGACGGGTGGTTCGGAGAACCGGTAGCAAAAATCCCTCCCCCCCCCCCCATGCCCAGCTGAGCCGCACAATCATCAGAGGCTTTTTTTTTTTAACTTTTAAAAGCATTTTTTTCTACAACCTCTTCGGCCGAAAAAATGCTTAAAAAAAAAAAAGCCTCTGATGATCACGCGGCTCAGCTGGGATCGTCAAAGATCCCAGCTGAGTTGCCTGATCGGTAGAGGCATTTAAAAGAAAACAAGCCTCTGACGATCAGGCAACTCAGCTGGGATCGTCAGAGCCTTTTTGAAAGCATTTTTAAACAACCTCTTCGCCGAAGAGGTTGTAGAAAAAATGGTTTTAAAAGTTTTTTAAAAAATGGCCATGCCCACCCAGTCACATTACCCCCCTCCCACCAAGCCACGCCCGCAGAACCGGTAGTAACAAATTTTAGATTTCACTACTAATACAAATACATGGGGACAGTAGGACAGGGACGGTAGGCATGCTGGTGCACTTATGCAGGCCCCTTACAGACCTCTTAGGAATGGGGTGAGGTCAACAGTAGACAGTCTTAAGGTTAAAGTTTTGGGGGTTTGGGGGTTTGGGAAAGAAACCCCCCGGGCCTTGAGTTTGACACCCCTGTCCTATGGTCACTCCCAGAGATATTAAAACCTGAGAGAGAAAATACATATAAAACAATACGAGCCAGTTGGAAACGATCCAGATGGTTGCCATCACGTTTTTCGATACTTAGCACAATAAACTTTAACTTAGTGGCTTTGTTCACACAACCAAGCTCGTTTTATCTGATGTGAGACCTACTCTGGAGGTTTGTGGCTTTGAGGATTGTGTGCCAACCCAACCTCTTTAGTCGGTCCATCACAATGTTCCAGATCAGAAAATGGATTGTTTCAGTAATTAAACTTGTGGTTTTGAATTGTTCAATTGATCCGTGGCTCGGTCTAGAGGCCATCTAGTTCCTTTCCATCTAGTTTGGTATTTCTTCCCCCATCCCAACTCCGACTCCCCCAGCCAGACATTACCGGTACATCCCTCCCAACTCTCCCCCCCCCCCACCACCACCCACAGGCCAGTCTCTGTCAATACAGGGGACTCTTATTACACAAACTTTAGCCCCTTTCATCTTATTTTGGTTTCAGTCTGTTCAGCTATGTAATTCTGTAGCCCCAGGCAAATCTCTTTTCCACTTTCATGCTTTGCTTTTGAACCTTTCTGTCATGCCCACTCTCTCCCTATTTCTGTGCTGCATCAGGATTCTCCCTAATAAATCTTAAATCAGTGTTTTTCAACCTCTGCATCTTTTAAGATTGGATGGACTTCAACTCCCAGAGTTTCTTAGCCAGCATGGAATTCTGGGAGTTGAAGTCCACCTATCTTACAATTGCTGAAATTGAGAAATTCTGTCTTAGAAGCTCTCACTTCTGATGAGTTCTGCTTTTTCTGGTTGGTTCCCGTTCTCCGTGACCAGTTTTCTGGGGCCGTTTAAGTTAAATGCTGAACATTTCTTGGCTTGAATTGCTCTAAGAGCAGAGTATGAGGTTAAGAATCCATGCCAAGGAATGATTATGGGGTTGGATTAGAAGTAGGGACTCCCAGACTCAAATCTTCACTTGCTCCAAATTGTAGGATAAATAGTGTGCCAGTCTCTCTCGTTTTGATTGTGTTTGTACAAAAACCAGGATTAGTTTGGATCGTAGTCTGTTACCTAAGCCAAAGTTGGTTGGAGCTGCACAACACACTAAGCCAGGAATCTCCAAACGTGGCAACTTTAAGACTTGTGGACTTCAATTCCCAGAATTCTTCAGCCAGCCATGCTGAGGAATTCTGGGAGTTGAAGTCCACGAGTCTTAAAATTGCCAAGTTTGGAGACCCCTGTACTAAGCCACGAACTATGATTTGTAAACTACCTCTTGAGTCAGCTCAATGGGTGAATCTCATTTCACAGTCTTTTAGTTTAGCGATCCTAGATGTGAGTTGTTGTATGCTAGCCTTGAATGTTGGATAAAGAGAAAGAAACTCCACATTCAGAAAAACAGTATTTTGTTGGGTTTCATATTCTTATTGTACCTTATATTGCACCTTATGATTCTTGATGAACGTATCTTCCTTTATGTACACTGAGAGCATATGCACCAAGTCAAATTCCTTGTGTGTCCAATCACACTTGGCCAATAAAAAATTCTATTCTATTCTATTCTATTCTATTCTATTCTATTCTATTCTATTCTATTCTATTCTATTCTATCCTATCTATTCTACTCTATTCTATTTTACTCTACCCTACTCTACACTACCCTACCCTACTCTACTCTATTCTATTCTATTCTACCCTACCCTACCCTACGCTACCCTACGCTACCCTACCCTATTCTATTCTACTCTACTCTACCCTAACCTACCCTACCCTACCCTACTCTACTCTACTCTGCTCTACTCTACTCTACTCTGCTCTACTCTACCCTACCCTACCCTACCCTACCCTACCCTACTCTACTCTACTCTACTCTATTCTATTCTATTCTTAGCAAGTAAAGTTGGCTAGATTCACATTTCAGTACGAACCCAATTAAAGGAACAAACTTTGCTGGGTTAAATGTTATGCTATATATAAACCATATTATGGCTTAGCTTTAACAGGATAGCTGATTTCATCCAATGGATAAAACAAACATATTGCAGAACAAATAAACCTAGCAACTATGTTTGCCCAGCGTGCTGTGTTTGTGTAACATTAATATTAGTTAGGGGTGGTTTTTTTATTGTTGTTCAGACCGTTTTATTAATTTATTACTTTGTGGAAAACTGGATCCGGGACCCCACCTAAGTATATTGTGCGAATCCACTGATACTCTGTGGGCTGTTTTTGCACTGGGAAAACTTGTCCATTAGAAGCACTGATGCATTTTTTGCTGTCAAAATATCGTTGCTGTGTTGTGGTCTTTTTAAGCAAAGTTATTATTTTTTGGGTAGGCTTTGTAAGACATACTTAGAAGTGGATTTGCCCTCTGGCTGTCCCATGCCAGTTTTGGAATGCTGATATAGGTTTTCTAAAAAGTTTGGTTGTGTGGTTGTGCATGCGTTTGTATCTGCACGGGGAGGGAGTATTTGCCTGTTGTCGAGAGAAAGCAAACATAAATGAAGCTGTTGTTTTCTCTGTCCCAGAGAGTCTAAATTCCAACATTGTCAAAATAAGAGGAAGGAATGTGTCTCGGTTCACAAACGTTCTCGTATTTTTTAAAAATAATGGAGAACCGCTTGCAGAATTTCGAGGAATCAAATGGAAAGAATGTTTTATGCTCGCAAATTAAAACATGCCTCTCTAATTCAATTTCCCCACAATTAGCTTTCATCAGCCAACCTGGCTCTTTTCAAATGTGTGCACCAGTGGTGGGTTGCTCCCGGTTTGCACCGGTTCGCAAGAACCGGTAATAAAAATTTGTAGTAGTTCGGAGAACCGGTAATAACATTGGCTGGCCATACCCTCGAACCGGTCCCTGGCCCGGTCGCCGCTCTCTTACCCTACCCACCTCATCAGAGGCTTTTTTTTTTTTTTTTTTACTTTTAAAAGCATTTTTTCTACAACCTCTTCGGCCGAAAAAATGCTTTTAAAAGTTAAAAAAAAAAAGCCTCTGATGATCGCGCAGCTCAGCTGGGATCTCAGAGGCTTTTAAAAGCATTTTTTCTGCAACCCCTTAAGGTTGTAGAAAAAATGCTTTTAAAAGTAAAAAAAAAAAAAGTTGGTCACGCCCACCCAGTCACATTACCCTCCCCCTCCAACCACCACCAAGCCGTACCCACAAAATAAGCCACGGCTATAGAACTAGTAGTAAAATTTTTTAGAACCCACTCCTGGTGTGCACTATCACAACACACAACTGGTGTTATTTCCTCAGAGCGGCCCAGAATTTGGTGCTGCCTCTTTTAAGGATACTCAGTTGAATGGGGGGGTCATTTGCCCTGTGTGATGTGAGGATGCCGAAGAGATGATTAAGTTCATAAACCATAATTCAGGCTAACTAGGTTTAGCAGACTGGATGAATGCCAGGTTGCAGGTTTCTTTCTGATTGGGGGTAAAATGTGTGGTGTGAGTGCAGCTGCAGATCACAAAAGCTCATAAATTGAATAAAATTGTCTATGGAGATTCTGTGACCTCCTAAAAATGGAACAAAATTGGTTAGCCGGTCTTGATTTTGTCTGCAAGGTTCATCTCATAAGTATCCAAAGCTGTGAGCGTAAAAAATGAAAAATCCCAATTTAGATTTTGAGCACATTCTATAGACCCTAAGAGAGAGATACTCTGCTGGTATGCAGCAACCCGTGTGATTTTTTAATTTTTATTTTTTTCATTTTTCTTATAGATTGTTTTCCCTTTCCTTTTCATCGTTTTCCTTTCTCCCACATTGGCAGCTTCCTTGTTCCATCTTATTTGCAAACACTTCCTGGAAGATTCAGAAACTTTGTGACCTCTACGTTGTTCCTTACCTGAAGGTGTTGGCTAATGTTGGGTTTTGATTGCTTTATGGACTGACTTTCCTTTTTTATGGTCTTTTGTCTAATCAGGATTAAATGAGTAGATTAAAGTCATTTAATTTTCTCTCACTCTCTCTTTCTCTCTCTGTGTGTATGTTTCTCTCTCTCTCTCTCTCATTCGCTCTCTGCCTCCTTCCTCTTTCTCTCTCTCTTTCACTCTTCTCTCTCTCCCTTTCTCTTTTTTCTCTCTTTCTCTCTCTGTTTCTCTGTGTGTTTCTCTCTCTCTCTCTCATTCTCCCTCTCCCTCCCTCTCCCTCCCCCTCTCTTTCTCTCTCTGTTTCTCTCTCTTATTCTCTCTGCCTCCCTCCTCTTTCTCTCTCTCTCGTTCTCTCTCTCTTTCTCTCTTCTCTCTCTCTTTCTCTTCTTCTCTCTCTCTCTTTCTCTCTGTGTTTCTTTCTCTCTCTCTCATTCTCTCTCTGCCTCCCTCTTTCTCTCTTTCTCTCTCTCTCTTTCTCTCTCTCTTCTCTCTCCCTTTCTCTTTTTCTCTCTCTTTCTCTCTGTATGTGTTTCTCTCTCTCTCTCTCATTCTCTCTCTCCCTCCCTCTCCCTCTCCCTCCCCCTCTCTTTCTCTCTCTGTTTCTCTTTTTCTTTCTCTTCTCTCTCTCTTTCTCTCTCTCTTTCTTTCTCTTTCTCTCTCTCTCTCTGTGTTTCTCTCTCTCTCATTCTCCCTCCCTCCCTCCCTCCCCCTCCCCCTCTCTTTCTCTCTCTGTTTCTCTCTCCCTCCTCTCATTCTCTCTCTCTTTCGCTCTCTCTCCCTCTTTTTCTCCCTCTCTCTTTCTCCCTCCCTCCTCTCCCTCCCTCTCATTCTCTCTCCCCCGTCATTCTCTCTCTCTTCCCCTCATTCTCCCTCTCTTCCTCTCTCCCTCCCTCCCTTTTTCTCTCTCTTTCTCCCCCTCTCATTCTCTCTCCCCCTTCTCATTCTCCTCCCTCTCTCCCTCTCCCTCTCCCTCTCTCCCTCCCTCCCTCTCTCCCTCTCTCATTTCTGGGTCATTTTGATTACATTGGCTTCTTCGAGATATCACAGACATCAAAACGCTATGTGGGTGACAGATATACAGGTAGTCCTCTACTTCCAACAGTTCATTTAGTGACCATTTGAAGTTACAGCAGCAGTGAAAAAAAGTAACCGACAGTTGCAGTGTCCCGAGGTCATGGGAAGCCCGACTCACTTAACAATCGTGTTACTAATTTAACAACTGCAGCGATTCACTGAACGACTGTGGCCAGAAAGGTTGTAAAATGGGGCAAAACTCACTTAACAGCTGTCTTGCTGTTAGCAACAGAATTCTTGGGCCCAGTTGTGGTCGTACGTCGAGGACTATCTGTAATTGTGTAGAATTTTTCCATGTTACGCGATAACTGAGATAGAACTCTGAATACTTTCTACAATAAGGGATTCAGAGTTGTATGGTAGTTAAGGAGTTGGATTAGGAACAGGGGGATCTGGTTGTAGCCTCACCCCCTGAGCGGAACTCTCTATGCTGCCTTGCGTTCTCGAAGGAAAGCTAGACGAAATAAATAAGCTTTTAAGTCCATGTTTTTCGAGCTCGGCAACTTGAAGGCGTCTGGACTTCAACTCCCAGAATTCCCCAGCCCATACGCTAAGTCTCATTAACAGGAGCTCATTCTTGGCTGGAAAAGCAAATATTGGCTTCAGCGGCCCCTGAAAGCAGCCTTTCCCTAATCCTCCCCACCTTTCGGAATGTGTCAAACTTTCCGAAAAGATCTACAGTTTGACCCTTTTTAGGATTGGAAGATTCCGTAATGGAAACTTCGGCACCTTTGTGGAAAACTCAGCTTCATCACTTGAGACTTTCCAGAAAAGATTGGACTGCCATTTGTCAGAAATGGTATAGGGCTGTGATGGCGAACCTATATCTGTGGGCACGCAAGCGTTGCCCTAGCTCAGCTCCAGCACGCATGTGCGCGCTGGCCAGCTGATTTTTGGGCCTTCTAGGCCCACCATAAGATGGGAAACGAGCTGTTTCCGGTCTCCGGAGGGCCTCCAGGGGCGTGGGGAAGGCAGTTTTCGCCCTCCCCAGGCTCCAAGAAAGGCTCTGGAGCCTGGGAAGAGCGAAAAATGGGCCCACCATGCCATCGCGTGCCAAAAGCAGAGGGAGCATGGGAGGTTGTGCACACATGCACAGGGGGGAGGGATAGATTGAATCATGGGTGTGGGCACATACGCATGTGACACCCCCCCCAGTGCTCCCCCCGCTTTTGGCACGCGGCGGCAAAAAGGTATAGGCCCTATACCAGTGATGGCTAGCATTTTTGCCATCATGTGGCAGTAGCGGCGGGACTGGGGGGGGTCGCGCACGCATGTGTCCACACCCATAATTCTATGTGCCCCACCCCCACAGATGTGCACACAAACCCCCCCGCTCCCCTCCCGCTCCTGGCACGGGATGGCCCAGTAGGCCCGTTTTTTCTCTCTCCCCAGGCTCCAGAGCCTTTCTAGGAGTGGGGAAGCCAGATTCACTTAACAACCGGGTTACTTACTTAACAATTGCCAGTGGTTCACTTAACGACTGTGGCCAGAAAGGTCATAAAATGAGGCAAAATTCACTTTAACAACGACCTCACTTAGCAAGCAAACTTTGGTTGTTCAGTTGAGGACTACCTGTATTAGGAAAAGGAGCTTTAACATAGTGACGCTTTATTCGCATTTAAAGGCCCTTTTGCAAGATTGACTTTTCCCTGGGAAGGTGACTATAATTGAGCCCTTTGTGGGTGTGCTGGAACTGGGGTCATTGTGTGCCCGAGCTACAGATTCTGCTGGTTGTTGGGAAATTTATCTGGGTTTCCTGGCCAGAAGTGAAACTTTAATTGGCAATTGAAATGCGAAACTTCAGTGAGCAACTGAAGCTTGAAACTTACAATTAACAAGTTTTCCTCTCTGAGTTCCAGCCTTTGAGAATGATTTTAGCAAATTTTTTTGTGATCCTTATTTAACCCTGAGCTCAGGAGACCAGGATGTCCATGTTCCTCTGCCAAGATCTTTTTGTTAGTTTTTCTTGTGGAGATGACCAAACCTAACTTAGGGGGTTAGAGCAGGGGGGGGTCATGGGAACATAGCTGCCTCCCCATCCTTCAGCTGTAGTAGTCCTTCTGGAGATACTTGCAGGAACTGACAACCTACTGATTATCTTCAATTCCCGATGGGGAGAACTGTGAATCATTGTCGGAACACATTTTCCATCTGAAGTTCTGTTCCTGATGTCTTTGTTTGTATGCCAAGATATGATCCACTGGGCGAGAACCAGTTTAGTCTAGTTAAGGCACCAGGTAAGAAACTGAGTTCTAGTCCCACCTTAAGCATGAAAGCTGGTTGGTTGAGTTTGTCCAATCACCAGGAGACTGTGAGTTCTAGTCCCACTTTAGACATGAAACCTTGCTGGGTGATTTTGGGCCAGTCACTAGGTTCTAGTCCCACCTTAAGCATGAAAGTTGGCTGGATGATTTTGGACCTGTCACCAGGTGTCTGTGAATTCTAGTCCTGCCTTAGGCATGAAAGCTGGCTGGTTGAGTTTGTCCAATCACCAGGAGACTGTGAGTTCTAGTCCCACCTTAAGCATGAAAGCTGGCTGGATGATTTTGGACCTGTCACCAGGTGTCTGTGAATTCTAATCCTGCCTTAGGCATGAAAGCTGGCAGGTTGACTTTGTCCAATCACCAGAAGCTTGTGAGTTCTAGCCCTGCCTTAGGCACGAAAGCCGACTGGGTGACTTTGGGCCAATCATTCTCTCTTAGCTCATGACATCAGATTTGGTTGACAAGCCTGTCTATCAATTCCTGTTGCAATCAATGGACCAACACTCCATTGGTCTGAAAAAAAAGCAGATCCTGCACTTGTGGGAAAATTGCTAGAGAATTCCTAGAATTGCTAGAAGAAGACAAAAACAGCTTAACTAGGTCCAGCAGAAGAAAAGTGGTTGCATTCCCACAACATACCATAGCTGGTACACAACGTTCACTTCGATTAGAAGTGACTCTAAAGAATTAGATTAGAATCCTGGGAGTTGAAGTCCACGTCTTTTAAAGTGCCCAAGATTGACCAACCCTGTCTTAAAGATTGCCTGATCTCTGCTTTGAGATTGTTATTCCTTGCCCCCCTAACTATTGAAAAAGCCTCTATGAAAATCCAGTTGCTGCTTAAATAGGAGAACATCAGAAAAATTTAGGACTGCACGCTAGATGTTAAGCCACCCATAAAGAGGGACAGAAAACTATTGTTGTGTTGTCACTAAGAAAGCTACACAGCCACATCTAAGAAGCATATTTAACCGAAACAGAATAACAGACTTTGAAGGGACCTTGGAGGTCTTCTAGTCCAACCCCCTGCTTAAGCAGGAAACCCTACACCCACTTCAGACAAATGGTTGTCCAACATCTTCTTAAAAACTTCTAGTGTTGGAGCATTCACAACTTCTGGAGGCAAGTAGTTCTACTGATTAATTGTTCTAACTATCAGGAAATTTCTCCTTAGTTCTAAGTTGCTTCTCTCCTTGATTAGTTTCCATCCATTGCTTCTTGTCCTGCCCTCAGGTGCTTTGGAGAATAGCTTGACTCCCTCTTCTTTGTGGCAACCCCTGAGATATTGGAACACTGCTATCATGTCTCCCCTTGTCCTTCTTTTCATTAAACTAGACATACCCAATTCCTGCAACCGTTCTTCATATGTTTTATCCTCCAGTCCCCTAATCATCTTTGTTGCTCTTCTCTGCACTCTTTCTAAAGCCTCCACATCTTTTTAATTTTGTGGTGACCAAAACTGAATGCGGTATTCCAAGTGTGGCCTTAATCCAGGCTGTCTCAGTTTGCAGTAGCGTATAAACCTGGTTTTCGTTAAGTCAGTGTGCCAATATGAAAACAGATCGATGTTGTTTTAAAGGAAAATTGCCCTGCTCTTCTTTTTAATCCTGCCCTTTGGTTTCTCTTGTGTGTTTTTCCAAGAAAACGACTTGGGTCCGGTTGGTTCACCTTCAAGGCTGGTGCACTCTCTGTTCTTCCTTCTTCTACCCAACCCCTTCTCGGCACAAGATCCTTCTCAACCATTCAAGTTTTGCCATTTGATAGATAACCTTGAACTTTTCTCTGGTATCTTTCTTATCACTAAAAAAGCAGTCTGCGGGTTAATCTCTTTTTACGACTCTGGGATTTTATGCACTCTTTCAGCTCAATGTGTCCCCCCCCCCCCCGATTTTTCACTCTTGCACAACATGTTCTTGAGGGTTCCTTCCTTGTCTCATCAGCAGAAGCACCTCCGTCTTAGACCCAAGATGGAGTCAAGACAGAGAAGAAGAAGGCGAGGTCTTCAAAGGACAGTCAGTTTAGCAGCTGAACTAGTGACAGCTGAACAGCAGAAGGCCCTGAGTTATAAAGGCTAAAACATTTATTTTATTTTTTATTTATTTAGTTTGTCAAACATGTACGAGATAACAGGTATAAGTATAAGCATAGATATGAACATAGTAAATGGGTACGAATACATGGGGACAGTAGGACAGGGACGGTAGGCACGCTGGTGCGTTTATGCACGCCCCTTACAGATCTCTTAGGAATGGGGTGAGGTCAACAGTAGACAGTCTAAGGTTAAAGTTTTGGGGGTTTGGGGAAGAAACCCCAGAGTCTGATAGTGCATTCCAGGCATTGACCACTCTGTTGCTGAAGTCGTATTTTCTGCAATCACGTTTGGAGTGGTTTACCTTGAGTTTGTATCTATTGTGTGCTCGTGTATTATTGTGGTTGAAGCTGAAGTAGTCATTGACAGGTAGGACGTTAACACTGACAGGTAGGACGTTCAAACATACGATGAACGGTTACAGGAACTGGGCATGGCTAGTCTAGTGAAGAGAAGGACCAGGGGAGACGTGATAGCAATGTTCCAATATTTGAGCGGCTTCCACAGAGAGGAGAGGGCCAAACTATTTTCCAAAGCACCTGAAGGCCAGACAAGGAATAATGCAGAGGTCTTCAAACTTGGCAGCTTTAAGACTTATGGACTTCAACTCCAGAAGCTATGCTGGCTGGAGAATTCTGGGAGTTGAAGTCCACAAGTCTTAAAGCTGCCAAGTTTGAAGACCTCTGTAATAATGGATGGAAACTGAACAAGGAGAGATTCAACCTGGAAATAGCAATCAACCAATGGAACAGAAGTTGCCTTCAGAAGTTGTGGGAGCTTCATCACTGGAAGCTTTCAAGAAGAGATTGGACTGCCATTTTGCCAAAAAAGGTCTAGGGTCTCCTGCTTTGGGGGGTGGGTTGTACTAGATGATCTACAAGGTCCCTTCCAACTCTGTTAATCTGTAATAAACTAATCCAGCCTTTTGCAACTGCTCAACTTTGGCAACTTTAAGATGTATGGACTTCAACACGCAGAATTCCCCAGCCAACATCCTTTAAGATGGGTGGATTTCAAATCCCAGAATTCCATGCTGGCTAGGGAACTCTTGAGAGTTGAAGTCCATCCATCTTAAACATGCAGAGGTTGAGAAATGCTGGTCTAGACCATAAATGTTCCTGCAGATTCTTCTGTTTTACAATAAGTATATCTCAACAGCCTGGAAAAGAAAATTGATAAGTCCTTGGGGATTTTTTTTCCCTTCAAAAAAGCCCAAGAAAATCAGATCCCATGGGAGAAATGCATATTATATTTTATATACCTAGGAGGTTTACTTTTTCTTCCTACACAAGTAGTCCTTGGCTTACAACCATTTGTTTGGTGACCGTTCAAAATGGAAAAAAGTGACCTGCTATAGATACTTCGAAACCTCCTCCCAGAGGGGAGCAACAGAAAACAGACTTCCTTTCAGAAGTTGTGGATACTCCATCACCGGAGGTTATCAAGAAGAGAGACAGGATGGCCATTTATACGGAGTGGTATGGGGTTTCCTGCTTGAGTAAGGGGTTGGACTAGAAGACCTCCAAAGTCCCGTTACGAATCTGTTATTCTGTTATTTCGTCGAGATGTGGAACAGAATCTCCCTTAAGATTCAGATGTCCCTGGACCTGATAACCTTCTGTAAGGCCTTAAAAACTTGGCTTCCTGTCCAGGCATTGGGCCAGGAAGTTAGATCAACCTGTTTTGGAAGCGTTATTGATATAGACATGTGCGCTGACCCAGGTGTCATTCGTTTTCTCGCTAATGTTTTTATTGTTGCTTATAACTTTCTGCTCGCTGCCCAGAGGCGTTTGTCACCTGTCAAGGGGTGCCTTAGAAATCAAATCGGTGCTGCGGTGCTATCACGTTGTGTCTTCTTGTATGCACAGTTTGGTCTGCTTGTGCACCTTTTTCATATTTAACTTTTTTATTAGTTGATCCAAGTATAAAATACAAAGAAAAAAAAAAGGCATGAAAAAGTAAGACAAGAGGGAGGGAAAAAGAAGGGATATAGGGTAGAGTAGAATAGAATAGAATTAGCATTAGAATTAATTAGAATTAGAATTACTACTGCAATGCTCTCTACATGGGGCTCCCCTTGAGGAGCACCCGGAGGCTCCAGCTGGTCCAGAATGCGGCCGCGCGGGTAGTTATGGGAGCAACGGAGCGCTCCCATGTGACCCCCCTCCTGCGCGAGCTGCACTGGCTCCCGGTGGTCTTCCAGGTGTGCTTCAAGGTTTTGGTTACCACCTTTAGAGCGCTCCATGGCTTAGGACCGGGGTATCTATGAGACCGCCTTCTGCCACCAGTAGCCTCTTACCGGCCGGTACGCTCTCATAGAGAGGGGCTCCTCAGGGTGCCGTCAGCCAAACAATGTCGACTGGCGGCCCCCAGGGGGAGAGCCTTCTCTGTGGGGGCACCTGCCATCTGGAACGAGCTCCCCTCAGAGATACGGAGGATCCTGGACCTGCACGCTTTCCGCTGTGCCATCAAAACATTTCTTTTCCAGCAGGCCGGCCTGGCCTAACCTCTCTTTTAAACTTTTTAAACTTTTTAAAATTTCTAAATTTTAAATTTTGTCTTATGAATTTGGGAGTTTTAAATTTCGTTCTCTGAGCCAATTATTTAATTGTATTTTAACGGTTTTTTAACATTTATATTATATGTATTTTATTTGGCTGTTCACTGCCCTGAGTCCTTCGGGAGTAGGGCGGTATACAAATTTAATAAAACAAAATAAACATAAAACAAACAAACAATTAGAATTAGAATTAGAATTTTTTATTGGCCAAGTGTGATTGGACACACAAGGAATTTGTCTTTGGTGCATACGCTCTTAGTGTACATAAAAGAAAAGATACGTTCATCAAGAATCATAAGGTACAACACTTAATGATAGTCAGAGGGAACAAATAAGCAATCAGGAAACAATATAAATCGTACGGATGCAAGCAACAAAATTACAGTCATACAGTCATAAGTGGGAGGAGATGGGTGGTGGGAACGATAAGATTAATAGTAGTGCAGACTTAGTGAATAGTTTGACAGTGTTGAGGGAATTATTTGCTTAGCAGAGTGATGGCGTTCGGGGAAAAAAACTGTTCTTGTGTCTAGTTGTTCTGGTGTGCAGTGCTCTATAGTGTCGTTTTGAGGGTAGGAGTTGAAACAGTATTCAGTTACCTTCCTTATCAGTTTGCAAATGTGAGCATGCGTCCATGTGCACTTGCTTTGCTCACATGCATTCCACCCACGCATGCGCATGGCCTTCCGCGCACGCCCTTTGCTCGCTTGCGCACCTATCATGCATGCACCTGACCTCAAAAACGTGCCTAAATAGGATGGCATAGAGGTGGGGTGGTGAGCCGGGGCAGTGAGGCGGGGCGGTGGGCGGGCCACGATTTCCATTATTGGTTCGGGCGAACCACTCCGAACCGGCTGAATACCACTTCTGGATATAGTGGAACAGGGAAGAAAAAGAAAGAAAGAAAGAAAAAAAAAAGGCACTGACTTCTGATTCTTCTGCACATTTTGAGTGCGCACAAATAGGATTAGGCCCTTTTGTGCTTGTGGAAATCCTTCTGGTCACATCTATTATTCTGCTGGGATGCCAGGAAGGGTGGATTCATCCATAGCTTTGCATTCACACAACCTGTGTAGAAAAAAATGGGGATCGCATGATCCCGGGACACTGCAACCGTCATAAATATGAAGTTGCCAAGGGTCTTGAGTTTTGATCATGTGACCTTGGGGATGGCGCAACAGTTGTAAGGGTGAATAACGATCATAAGTCACTTTTTTTTTTTGTAACTTCAAACGGTCTCTAAATGAACTGTTGTAAGTCAAGGATTACCTGTATTAAAGACTGTCAACACTTTGAAGTAACTTAACTCAGGAAATAAACACCACAAGTATCCCAGGAATGCTACTTTATTGTTAGAGGGGATAATAACCGAGTCTTGAAACCTAACCGAACAACGTCAAAGTGGAGCTATTGAGAGTTTTACTCTTAAACTTTCCAGCTTTCCTAAACTGAGTTTATCCCCTTAATGGCTCCTTTCTTCTCCACATTCCTTTACAATTCCACACTCCACCCCCCCTCCACCTCTTTAAAATTGTAAAAATGCATCTTGTACTCTTTGATTTACCTGGTTAAGCATTTTAGGTTGTTAAGCCATAACAGGGTTGACTAAAGGTAAAGGTAAAAGTTCCCCTCACACATATGTGCTAGTCGTTCCTGACTCTAGGAGGCGGTGCTCATCTCCGTTTCAAAGCTGAAGAGCCAGCGCTGTCCGAAGACATCTCCGTGGTCATGTGGCCGGCATGACTCAACGCCAAAAGGCGCACGGAACGCTGTTCCTTTCCCACCAAAGGTGGTTCCTATTTTTCTACTTGCATTTTTTACGTGCTTTCAAACTGCTAGGCTGGCAGAAGCTGGGACAAGTGACGGGAGCTCACTCCTTTACGCAGCACTGGGGATTCGAACCGCTGAACTGCTGACCTTTCGATCGACAAGCTCAGCATCTTAGCCACTGAGCCACTGCATCCCTTAGGGAGGATTAGGTTTTGCCTTAATTTCTGCAAAGTCACCTACTGAATTTCATAAATCTCAGTTTTAGGGCTTAGGAGAACAGCTGAGGAAGCGAAGCATGGTTTGATGGTGGTGAATGAATTAGGGAATTAACATCTCAACCCTCCCCAGTGGTCATTTCTGGTACAGGTACTCCTTGACTTACAACAGTTCATTTACTGGCCGTTGGAAATTACAACGCAGTGAAAAAAGTGAAGTTATGACCCTTTTTTCACACTTACAACGGTTGCCGCAGCCCCATGATCAAAACTCAGACGCTTGGCAACTGATTCATAATTATGACGGTTGCAGTGTCCTGGAGTCACGTGATCACTTTTTGCAACCTTCTGACAAGCCACGTCAATGGGGAAGCCAGGTTCACTTAACAACCATGTGACTTATTTAACAACTGCAGTGATTCGCTTCACAGCGACTGCGGCAGGAAAGGTGGTAAAATGGGATACAATTCACTTAACAACTGTCTCGCCTAGCAACAGAGACTTTGGACTCAATTGTGGCCATAAGTCAAGGACTCCAGCTTCTTTCGCAGCTGGACGTTTTGTGTCTGTGTCTATGAGAAAATGGTTAACTCTTAAATGGAAGCAATGCTGTTCGGTTTGGATCTGCAGAACAATCATTCTCAACCCTGGCAGCTATAAGATGCAGGTAGTCCCATGATGGTGAACCTATGGCACACGTGCCACAGGTGGCACGCGGAGCCATATCGGTGGGCACGCGAGCATTGCCCTAGCTCAGCTCCAGCACGCATGCGTGCACCAGCCAGCTAATTTTCGGGCCTTTTGGGCCCACCGGAAGTCTGTTTGAAACAGGCTGTTTGCAGTCTCCGGGCTGGGGGGAGGCCATTTTTGCCCTCCCCAGGCTCCTAGAAAGCCCCTGGAGCCTGGGGAGGGCGAAAAAACGGGCCTTCTGGTTTCACTGGAAGTTGGGAAACACGTCGTTTCCGGTCTCCAGAGGGCCTCCGTGGGGGGTGGGGGGTGGGGGGAAGGCCGTTTTCACCCTCCCCAGGCTCCAAGAAATAAATTATGGGTGTGCGCGTGTGCGACACCTCCTCCTCCACGCTCCCCCTCCTTTTGGCACGCAACGGCAAAAAGATTAGCCATCACTGAGGTAGTCCTTTAGTTCTGACCCCAGTGGGGCCAGAATGTCTGTCTCTAAATGATGTGGTCATTAAGTGAGTCATTATGTGACCATGCTCAATTTTTCCAAGCTTTTTGCCATGGTCATTGAGTGAATCGCTGCAGTTGGTAAGTAAGTCCGACTTTTTTTCATTTGCTTGTCAAAAGCTTGTTGGGAAGGTTGCAGACGGCCATTTATATGACCCTGGGATTCTACAGCCGTTGAAAACACATGCCAGTTGCCAAGCAACCAAATTGTGACCATGTGACCATGAAGAGCCTGTGATGGTTGTATGTGAAAAGACCAGTCTAAGTCACTTTCCCAGGCCCTTTCATTACTACAAATAATCATTAAACAAATGGTTATAAGTCCAGGGCTACCAGTTCATAGACCTTCAGCTCCAGAATTCCCCATCCAGCCATGCTGGCTGGGGAATTCTGGGAATTGAAGTAGGGGTGAAATGTAAAATTTGTTACTACTGGTTCTGTGGGCGTGGCTTGGTGTGTGTGTGGATTAATGTGACTGGGTGGGCGTGGCCAACTTTAAAAAAAAAAACTTTTCAAAGCATTTTTTCTAATGCTTTGAAAAGCCTCTGCCGATCAGGCAACTCAGCTGGGAGTTGCCAGAGACTTTTCAAAGCATTTTTTTTTACCACCTCTTCGGCCAAGAGGTTGCAGAAAAAAATGCTTTGAAAAGCTTCTGACGATCCCAGCTGAGCCGCGCAATCATCAGAAGCTTTTTTAAAAAAACTTTTAAAAGCATTTTTTTGTCGGAAGAGGTTGTAGAAAAAATGCTTTTAAAAGTTAAAAAAAAAAGCCTCTGATGATCTTGCGGCTCAGCTGGGAATGGGGGGGGGGGGCGCACAGGGATTTTTGCTACTGGTTCTCCGAACCACCCACCTCCATCGCTACCGGATTAGGCGATCCAGTCCGAACCGGGAACATTTCACCCCTGAATTGAAGTCCAGGTATCTTAAAAGTTACCAAGGTTGGTGAACGTTGCATTATAATTTGCTCCAAAATACATGATTTAGAAGTTCTGCACCCAGAAACTGGATGGAAGCAAAACAGAATTTGTAGCCCTTCCCATCCTTTTCTACAGAGAGCTCTTGGCAAGGCCCTTTCTGTCTTCTACGTCAGCCCTCTCCAACCTTGCCAACTTTAAGGCTTGTGGACTTCAATTCCCAGATTTCCTCAACAGGCTGGGGAATTCTAGGAGTTGTAGTTCAGAAGTCTTCAGCCTTGACAACTATAAGACTTGTGGATTTCAACTCCCAGAAGTTCTCAGCCGGCTGGGGAATTCTAGGAGTTGTAGTCCACAAGTCTTCAAGAGTCTCCAAACTTGGCAACTTTTAAGACTTGTGGACTTCAACTCCCAGAATTCCTCAGCCGGTTGGGGATTCTAGGAGATGTAGTTTTCAAGTCTTTAAGGTTGCCAAGTTTGGAGACTTCCTGTTCTACCAAACGATTGGAGGCACAGTCTCATTTTCTCCATTCCCCTGGTTAGTACATTATTGTTTCCTCCCATCTGCGTAGTATTTTTATAGGAAATCTGCCTGGAAAATAGAAAGTTTGAAAGCCACCGAGTCTGCAAACAAAGGATCGGGGGAGATCAAGTATTTCTAACCAGCAGGTCTGCTTGGAGAAAACCTGACAAGCCAAGGGAGATTTATTGGATCAATTCAGATTTTTGCCCTGGATTCGTTTATACCCGGTGGCCTTGGATACATAGAAAAGTGGGCCGGGGAGCTGGGAGGAGGCCGTTTACCTCTTTCCCCAACCGTGGGTTTGTTTATAGGTAGTCCTCAACTTACAACCATTCGTTTTATGATCAACGTTACAATGGCACTGAAAAAAAGTGACTTATGACCGTTTTCCCACACTTACCACCATTGCAGGATCCCCATGATTACATGATCAAACTGCAGACTTTGTGTTTGTGGTATAGGGCAGGGGTGAAATGTAAAATGTGTTCTGTGGTCGTGGCTTGGTGGGGGGAGTAATGTGACTGGGTGGGCGTGGCCAACTTTTTTTTTTTTTTTTAACTTTTCAAAGCATTTTTTCTAATGCTTTGAAAAGCCTCTGGCGATCAGGCAACTCAGCTGGGATCGTCAGAGAGGCTTTTTAAAAAAATGCTTTGAAAAGCCTCTCTGACGATCAGACAACTCAATCTGGGATCGCCAGAGACTTTTCAAAGCCCTTTTTTAACCACCTCTTCGGCCAAGAGGTTGCAGAAAAAAATGCTTTGAAAAGCCTCTGAGGATCCCAACTGAGCCGCGCGATCATCAGAGGCTTTTTTTTTTACTTTTAAAAGCATTTTTTTCGTCGGAAGAGGTTGTAGAAAAAATGCTTTTAAAAGTTAAAAAAAAAGCCTCTGATGATCGTGCGACTCAGCTGAGCATGGGGGGGGGTGCAGGGAGTTTTGCTACCGGTTCTCCGAACCACCCGCCGTCATCGCTACCGGATTGGGTGATCCGGTCCGAACCGGGAGCATTTCACCCTTGCACTGACAGTCTTGAGGCCAATCCCTCTTTCTGGGTGCAGCCTACCTTATAGGATTGTCCGGGGAGTTTCCTATATTCCATGCTGAGCTCCCCAGCTAAATGTGAAATGCAGATGTGACCCACAAACAAGCATCCAACATAATATGTCAGGTTTAGAGACATTTATTTAGGTCAGGTCTCAGAGCCAGGCAACCAGTGTCCTCTTGTCTTGTCTCAACCAACAAATGCTCAGTCTTACACATTGGCAAAAGGAATCAGAACACAAAAAATACAAGCTGAGTGGACACGACCTTGTAGATGACCCTCACTCTGTCAAGGACCTTGGAGTACTCATCTCAAATGATCTAAGTGCTAAAGCCCGCTGTAACAACATTGCCAAAAAGGCATTAAGGGTTATAAATCTAATCTTGCATAGCTTCTTCTCTAGTAATATTACAGTACTAACCAGAGCATACAAAACATTTGCTAGACCAATTCTCGAATACAGCCAGTCGAGTTGATTTAAATCACAATTTAAATCATGATTTAAATCACTAGTAAAAAGGCTTGATTTAAATCAACTCGATTTAAATCATAATTTTTAAAGAGCAACTGTCATCCCTGCTACTCCTTTGACCCACTGTTGACTCACCGATAGTCCCAGTGTTGCAGAATATACAGCCTCATGCTACATAACTAAGCTCCATTTCATGCTGAATAAACTAAATGATTTATGTATCTTAAATAGAAAACTATCTTACGATAGATTTTTACCCCAAAAGTTTTTTATTAAAATAAATTCAATAAAAAAAAAAATCCGATTTAAATAAAAAAAATCCGATTTTTTTGATTTTTTTAAAAAAAATCATTGATTTTTATCCACCCTGAATACAGCTCATCTGTCTGGAACCCGCACTGCATATAGGACATTCATACAATTGAATGAGTCCAGAGATATTTCACGAGAAGAGTCTTCCACTCCTCTGCACGCAACAAAATACCTTATGCCACCAGACTTCAAATTTTGAGCTTAGAAAATTTAGAACTACGCCGCCTTCGGTATGACCTAAGCATAGCTCATAAAATCATCTGCTACAACGTCCTACCTGTCAATGACTACTTCAGCTTCAACCGCAATAATACATGAGCACACAATAGATACAAACTTAAAGTGAACCACTCCAAACTCGACTGCAGAAAATAGGACTTCAGCAACAGAGTGGTCAATGCCTGGAATGCACTACCTGACTCTGTGGTCTCATCCCAAAACCCCCAAAACTTTAACCTTAAACTGTCTACTGTTGACCTCACCCCAGTCCTAAGAGGGCTGTAAGGGGCGTGCATAAGAGCACCAGCGTGCCTACCGTCCCTGTCCTAATGTTCCCTTTAATTGTATTCATTTTATGTATTTTATGTATAGCCTGGATAGCTCTTCAGACTAAGCACTGTAATTTAACACCAGCTGTCCGCAATTAAAGTAAGTTCGAATCTTGCCAGGCTCAAGGTTGACTCAGCCTTCCATCCTTTCTAAGGTAGGTAAATTGAGGACCCAGATTGTGGGGGCAATAAGCTGACTTTGTATAAATATACAAAAGTATGAAGGCTATTGCTTAATGCACTGTAAGCTGCCCTGAGTCTCCGGAGAAGGGCGGCATATAAATCAAATTAAAAAAAAAAATCAATTCATGCTTATACTTATATATATTATTTAATACGTACTCGACAAATACATTAAAAAAAAATAGATGGTTTAAACTGCAATGCCCATCAGCTCAAGCCCCTTGGTCAACCTTTATTGCAGGGGACGCCAAACTTGGCAACTTTAAGACTTGCGGACTTCGGTTCCCAGAATTTTTCAGCCCTCATGGCTGACTGAAGAATTCTGGGAGCTGAAGTTTGAAAGTCTTAAAGTTACCAAGTTTCGAGATCCCTGCTTTACAGGAAAGAAAAATGGTAAATATTCGACCAGCCTAAGATCTTCAGTCCTCTTGAAAGATCACTTTAGAGGAAATAAAATTCCTGCTTTTGGATGTGTTGAGCCTTCATGGGACGTCGACAAAACGGGGTTCCTGCTGAGGTTTGCCTGCCAAGGAAAAAAAAAACCAAGGCTTAAAGTCAAAAGTTCATTGAACCATAAATGAAAAAGAAGGGGCTGGATCTACACAGCTCTCTAAATCCCCGTCCAAGTTTATACAAGCCAAATTTAGCAGGTGGAGTGAAATGCCCCTGTTAGATCGGCTCCTGACCCGGTTAAGCCTATTCTGTAAAGTTCATTAGTTTAAAATATATATATGAGGACTCCTGAATTAGAACTGAAAGGTGAAAGGGAAGCAGTATGCCCCCTCACATATTGGGGTAGATCAGGTGCTTCGATAGAAAAACAATCTCTCCCCTGGCTCAAGCTGATAAAGGGAGGAGAACTTGTGGCTCAGAGGTTAATACAACTGCCTAATATGCAGCCCAGGTTCGAATCCGAGTAAGGGTATGGCTAGCTGATGAGAGCTAAATAGCTTGAAATAGATCTATACTAGTCTCCCTTTATTTCTTTATCAGCAAATATAAATTTGGTATAAAATGGTTTGTCGTGAATGCGACTGCTTGAAGGCTCATGGATTGGAGCTGAAAGGCGAAAGGGAAGCAGTATGCTTCCTCCAATATTGGGGTAGATCAGGTGCTTCGATAGAAAAACACTTTATACATAATAAAAATCCATATATATATTATAAAAATCCATATATATCCCTTTCGCCTTTCAGCTCCAATCCAGGAGCCCTCAAACAGTTGCATTCACGACAAACCATTATATATATATATATAGATATGTAGGTCTTTGGTTATTCGGGTCTTCTCCCACGTAAAATTGGATTCCAATTTTACGTGGGAGAAGACCCGAATAACCAAAGACCTACATACAAACACCCGCGAAAACCTGAGAAAAAATATATATATATATATATATATATATATTTATATATATATATATATATAATTTATATTTGATATAAAATCATTTGGAATGCAGTATGCTCCCTCCCACATGCTGGGGTAGATCAGGTGCCTCAATAGAAAAGCAGTTTATTGCAAGCTAAAGTGAGAAGGAATTTAAAGAGAAAGCTAAAACTGCAAGTACCACGGGCCTGGTGGCTCAGCAGACTGATAGCACTGTGATTAACACCAGCTGTCTGCAATTACTGTAAGTTCGAATCTCACCAGGCTCAAGGTTGACTCAGCCTTCCATCCTTTCTAAGGTAGGTGAAATGAGGACCCAGTTTGTGGGGGCAATAAGCTGACTTTGTATAAATATACAGAAGTATGAAGGCTATTGCTTAACGCAGTGTAAGCCGCCCTGAGTCTCCGGAGAAGGGCGGCATATAAATCAAATAAATAAAATAAAATAAAATAAAGGTGGTGGGGAGGAAAAAGAAAAATAGAAAACATAGAAAGAAATAGCTTCCAATCTTTACTGCAGTAATAAGTACAAGTATAAATTTTGCCTCAGTCTCTAGGATTACAACCAGAGGTGGTATCCAGCGGGTTCGGGCCAGTTCGGGCAAATCGGTAGCGGGCCTGTCCACCCGCCCTGGCACCATGCCATCCTATTTAGCCACGTTTTCGAGTCTCGGCACATGCGTGGAAGGCGTGCGCGCGAGCAAAGCACATGTGCAAAAGGCCGAGTACATGCGCGGAAGGTGTCGGTGGTAACAATACATGAAACGCACCTCCCGATTACAACTGTAACTTTCCTTTCTATAATCCTGTCCAATCATCAAAACAATAAATCGTAAATTCCTTTTTGTTGTTGTTTTGCACAAAAAGTCAGTGACAGGTTTCCAGACAGCCATAAACAGCAATAACAGAGCAATAAACAGCAAAAAAAAAAAAAAAAAAATCAATAACAGAGATTTCTTGGATAATTTAGTCATCTCAGAAAGTTTTATTGTCTTCCCCAATCATTCCTCCTTTGTGGTTGGTGCCAAATCTTTCCATATTGGGGCACGCAATCATCTCGCGGTAGTTTATCATGTAGAAAAGCAAAGTTCCTTGGCTTTCCCCCCCACCCCTCAACTGTTTGTCCATGAATTCCAAAAGAAAAACCTCCAGTCTCTACTATGGTCTAAATCAGGAGTGGTCAAACTTGGCAATTTTAAGACTGGTGGACTTCAACTCCCAGAATTCCATGCTGGCTAGGGAATTCTGGGAGTTGAAGTCCACCAGTCTTAAAATTGCCAAGTTTGGAGAAGTCTGATCTATTACACGGTGTCAATATGTGAAGGGAGGGGATGTCTAAGCTGGGCTGTACAATATATTAAGCTATGTATAAACTGCCATACTGGGTTCACGCATAATATGGGCCAATCCATATGGGCCAATCACATATTGGCTCCATGAAATAGATGAGGAGTCTCTAAACTTGGCAATTTTAAGACTTGTGGACTTCAACTCCCAGAATTCCCTAGCCAGCCACATTGGTTGGGGAATTCTGGGAGTTGAAGTCCACAAGTCTTAAAGTTGCCAAGTTTGGAGAATCCTGCAATAAATGGATCCAAGCAGCTTTATCAGCTCACGGCCCTTTTCTTGAGCTTTGCACAAGGTTGATTGCAGAAAGCAGAATCCAGATTTATTAAAATTTACAGTCCTTGACTTGCAACCTCTTGACTTACAGCCATTCATTTACCCACCGTTTGAAGTTATAACGGCACAAAAGTGACTTAGAACTGGTCCTTACGCTTATGACCGTTGCAGCAGCCCCACGGTTGCATGATCAAAATTAACATGCTTAGCAATTTGCATGCATTTACAATGGTTATAGGCAGCATCCTACGGTTTATGGGATCAGCATCTGTGACTTTCCCAACACGGACTCCGTTGTACCCCCAACTTTTAAAGTGGCCTTTTGGCTACTGGCCCAGTGCTGTGAGTTTTCCACAAAGGTGTCAAAATTTCCATTATGGAATATTCCAATCCTAAATAAGAGGTGTCCAAGCTTGGCAACTTGAAGACTTGCGGACTTCAACTCCCAGAATTCCCCAGCCAACATGGCTGGAAAGGGAATTCTGGGAGTTGAAGTCCGTAAGACTGCAAGTTGCCAAGCTTGGACAACCCTGGCCTAAATCTTATTCCCAACGCACCTGGGGTGAAATCCAGCTGGTTCTGACAGGTTCTGGAGAACCAGGAGTGGAAATTTTGAGCAGTTCAGGGAACCGGTAGTGGAAATTTGGAGTAGTTCAGAGAACTGGCAAATGCCACCTCTGGCTGGCCCCTGAGTGGGGTGGGAATGGAGATTTTGTAGTATCTTTCCCCTGGAGTTGGGTGGGAATGGAGATTTTGCAATATCTTTTCCCCGGAGTGCAGTGGGAATGGAGATTTTGCAATATCCTTCCCCCCAGGAGTGGGGAGGGAATGGGAATTTTGCAGAATCCTTTCCCCGGAGTGGGGTGGGAATGGAGATTTGGCAATATCCTTCCCCCCAGGAGCAGGGAGGGAATGGGAATTTTGCAGAATCCTTTCCCCGGAGTGGGGTGGGAATGGAGATTTTGCAATATCCTTTCCCCAGGAGTGGGGAAGGAATGGGGATTTTGCAGTATCTTTCCCCCAGGAGTGGGTGGGAATGAAGATTTTGCAGTATCCTTCCCCTGCTACGCCCACCAAGCCACGCCCACCAAGCCAGGCCACGCCCACTGAACCGGTAGTAAAAAAAAATTGGATTTCACCACTGCAACGCACCCACACCCTCGCACACGCACCCACACAAACACACCCCTGAAATTTAAGTCTGCATTCTGCTTTTCCTTCAGCTTCAAAGGGGGAGATTCAGCATTGATTCAGCAATGCCCTTTGGAATGAACTGCCCCCAGAAATTCATAAAATCTCTGATCTCCGTGTGTTTCGCTGTGTCCTCAAAACCATGTTGTTCTGCCAGGCTGGGCTATCAATGTAAAGTTTTTAAATTTGGGATTTTAAATTTGGGGTTTTATAAATTGGGCCTATTATTTAATAATTTCAATTCTTTTTAAATTTTGTCTGTCTTTTGTGTTTTTAACTAGGCTGTACACCGCCCTGAGTCCTTCGGGAGAAGGGTGGTATAGAAATAAAATTAATAAATAAATAAATAAATTAGAGGTTATTTCGCACTTCCTCCTTAGACAGAAGGCCAGCCGTCCCCCCCCTCTTGCCCCCCAACCATGCTGCTTTCTCCACTGAGGTCAGCAATTCCCAAATTCTACCTTGGCTGTGTTGTTTCAAGCCATTGTTGCTGGAAAACAAGCGAACGGTTTCATTGCAAAGCCCAGCAGGGGCTCTTGAAATCAAAGTTGCCTCCTGAGGAGGGCACAAATCGGTGTGGGGGGCGAGAAAGGTTTAGGTTTAGGTTTAGGTTTATTTGATTTGTATACCGCCCTACTCCCGAAGGACTCAGGGCGGTGAACAGCCAGCAATAAAATACATAAATACAAAAAATTTAAAAACCAGATAAAATCAAATTAAATCATTTTGGCCCAGACAGATTAAAACACCCCAATAATTTAAAAACAGATTAAAATTTACATATTTAAAAAGGGAAGAGATTAGGTCAAGCCCGCCTGATGGAATAAAAAGGTCTTCACAGCACGGCGGAAGGAGCGCAGATCCGGGATCCTCCGTATCTCCGGGGGGAGCTCATTCCAGATGGTAGGTGCCCCCACAGAGAAGGCTCTCCCCCTAGGGGCCGCCAGTCGACACTGTTTGGCTGACGGCACCCGGAGGAGCCCCTCTCTATGAGAGCGTACTGGCCGGTGGGAGGCTATTGGTGGTAGTAGGCGGTCCCGTAAATAACCAGGTCCTAAGCCAGGTCCTAAGGAAATATAAAACCCCAGAATCAGCAGAGATCTGGGTTCCTGAATCTCACAATGGAGAGCGCACGCATGGAGTGGGGGGCTTGTATTTTTTTTTTTAAATTTGATTTATATGCCGCCCTTCTCCGGAGACTCAGGGCGGCTTACACTGCGTTAAGCAATAGCCTTCATACTTCTGTATATTTATACAAAGTCAGCTTATTGCCCCCACAAACTGGGTCCTCATTTCACCTACCTTAGAAAGGATGGAAGGCTGAGTCAACCTTGAGCCTTGGAGAGATTCGAACCAGCAGAAATTGCAGGCAGCTGTGTTAATAACAGGGTGCACTAAACCACTGTACTATCAAGGCTCTTGGTATCCCAGATGGTTTCCACACGGGAGGTTTTTAAGAAGAAACTGGAGAGCCATTCGTCTGGAATGTCATAGCGCCGTGATGGCGAACCTATGGCACACGTGCCAGAGGTGGCACGCAGGGCCCTCTTCGATGGCACACGAGCCCTCACCCCAGTTCAGCTCTGTTGCACATGCGCGCACATCTCCCGCCAGCCAGTTGGTCTTCGGGCCTCTGCCGCGCAAGCATGGGGGGCGGGGCGCATGTGGGAAGCCATGCGTGCATGCGAGGGCTGTATGCACGTGTGCAGGAGAAGTGCGGCAGTGGTGGGTTTCAAAAATTTTTTACTACCGGTTCTGTGGGTGTGGCTTGGTGGGCATGGCAGGGGAAGGTTACTGTAAAATCTCCATTCCCTCCTCAATCCTGAGTGGCATAAGGAGGCTAATGCCTCCTACTAAGGCAGCATTTAACATCCAGCTGCCTGCAATTACGGCGAGTTCAATTCTCACCAGGCTCAAGGTCGACTCAGCCTTCCATCCTTTCTAAGGTGGGTAAAATGAGGACCCAGTTTGTGGGGGCAATAAGCTGACTTTGTATAAAATATACAAAAGTATGAAGGCTATTGCTTAACGCACTGTAAGCCACCCTGAGTCTCCGGAGAAGGACGGCATATAAAAATAAATAAAAATAATAAATAAATAAATAAATAAATAAATAAATAAATAAATAAACAAACAAACAAATCCAGGGAAAGGTTACTGCAAAATCCCCATTTCCTCCCAATCAGCTGGGACTCGGGAGTCAGAGAATAGATTGGGGCGGGGCCAGTCAGAATTTTTACTACCGGTTCTCCGAACTACTCAAAATTTTCGCTACCGGTTCTCCAGAACTGGTCAGAACCTGCTGAAACTCACCTCTGCTTACCACCCTGTGTTTATACGTGATGAGGGAGGAACAATTCTGCCATTTGAGTAGCTCATTGAATCATATTAAATCATTGTATCAAAGAGTTGGAAGAAACTATTTAGGCCTTCTGATTCACCTCCGGCTCTGAATGAGATGCAAAAACAGATAGTCCTTGAATTACAACTATTCGTTTAATGGCCATCCCTTCCAACTCTGATATTCTATGCTTTATGTTGAATGTACTATAAAAACAAAACAAAAAAAACACACTCCAATTAACATCAAAGTCTTAGTTATATAATAGCTTCAATCTTTAACTAATTACTTGATATTAAAATCTCCATTATCTAGTTATTTAATGTATGTAAGGATCAGAGGTGGGTTTCAGCAGGTTCTGACCAGTTTTGGAGAACCGGTAGTGGAAATTTTGAGTAGTTCGAAGAACCGGTAGTAAAAAGGCTGACTGGTCCGGCCCCCATCTATTCTCTGCCTCCCGAGTCCCAGCTGATTGGGAGGAAATGGGGATTTTGCAGTAACCTTCTCCTGGAGTGGGGTGGGAATGGAGATTTTACAGTATCCTTCCCCTGCCACACCCACCAAGCTATGCCCACCAAGCTACGCCCACAGAACTGGTAGTAAAAAATTTTGAAACCCACCACTAGTAAGGATGTATGTATGTATGTATGTACAGTAGCGGCCAAAATTGTGGAAACCTTTTGGGAAAAGTGTATTTTCTAAAACTAGCTAATAACACCACTTTTGTTTGGAGAAGTACCATACAATTATATATCAATGGAAAGATAATTTAATCAAGAATGTAATGCCATAACTTTTATGAAGGATTTGCTATTAGAATAGCAGTTACAGTATAAAGAAGAAAAGTGAAACACGTAGAAAAAATGAGATACACCAAAATTATCACCATGTCTGTTAATACTTGGGTAACCTTTAGTATGAATTAAGGTCTTACAACGTTTTCCCATGGAGTGAACCAAGTCTTTTCGTTCTGCAGCTGTTCTACTGTGAAACCAAAATTGAATGATGGTTCTATTAACTGGGTTTTATTGCTGGATCACTTCTGACTAACAAGTTTTTTTAGTTGGCTCCATCGATTTTCAATTGGGTTTAGATCTGGGCTATTCCCAGCAGTGGAATATGATTATCTTGAAACTCCCGCCAAAAAAGCGGTGTTATTAGCCATCAAACCTTAAAAATACACCTTTCCCCAAAGGTTTCCACAATTTTGGCCACTACTGTACGTATTTCTATAAAAGGAAATAAAAAATAGATGAAGCAAATTTAACAAACAAAATTCCTAAAAGGGTGTTCTTAGAGACCGAAGATGAGGGGACTTGTCTCCTAGTAGGAAGAAAGACCAATAAAAGAATACAGAATGGACTGGAGAAGGAGCAAAAAAGACCCCAAATTAGCTGGCGTTTCCCAGCTATTAGAAGTAGATTGACAATAAAAGATTGTAGACTGGGTAGATAAATCACTGATGCCTGCAACGACCTGACACACAGAATCTCTGAAAACACAACCATCTCTTTTCAAGCTGCCCTGGGTGAAGGACACCATGTCCTGACAAAGCAGTCAACGCAAATAAAGGGAAAACATAACCATCTTTAGATTAGCAAACCAGGCAAGAGGCAGGAAAGGGAAGGGAAGGGAGAAGGGAAGGGAAGGGAGAGAGGAAAGGAAAGGAAGAGGGAAGGGAAGGAAAGGAAAGGAAAGGAAGAGGGAAGGGAAGGAAAGGAAAGGGAAGGGAAGGGAAGGAAAGGAAGAGGGAAGGGAAGGGAAGGGAAGGGAAGGGAAGGGAAGGGAAGGGAAGGGAAGGGAAGGGAAGGGAAGGGAAGGGAAGGGAGAGAGGAAAGGAAAGGAAGAGGGAAGGGAAGGGAAGGGAAGGAAAGGAAAGGGAGAGAGGAAAGGAAAGGAAGAGGGAAGGGAAGGGAGGGAAGGAAAGGAAGAGGGAAGGGAAGGAAAGGAAAGGAAAGGAAAGGAAGAGGGAAGGGAAGGAAAGGAAAGGGAAGGGAAGGGAAGGAAAGGAAGAGGGAAGGGAAGGGAAGGGAAGGGAAGGGAAGGGAGACAGGAAAGGAAAGGAAGAGGGAAGGGAAGGGAAGGGAAGGAAAGGAAAGGAAAGGAAAGGGAGAGAGGAAAGGAAAGGAAGAGGGAAGGGAAGGGAGGGAAGGAAAGGAAGAGGGAAGGAAAGGAAAGGAAAGGAAGAGGGAAGGGAAGGAAAGGAAAGGGAAGGGAAGGGAAGGAAAGGAAAGGAAGAGGGAAGGGAAGGGAAGGGAAGGGAAGGGAAGGGAAGGGAAGGGAAGGGAGAGAGGAAAGGAAAGGAAGAGGGAAGGGAGGGAAGGAAAGGAAGAGGGAAGGGAAGGAAAGGAAAGGAAGAGGGAAGGGAAGGAAAGGGAGAGAGGAAGGAAGGGGGGAAGGAAGGGCAGGGGAGGAAGAGAGAAAGACAGAAGGAAGTGATGGAGGGAGGGAGGGAGGAAGGAAAGAAGAGAGAGAAAGAAAGAAAAGAAACAGAAGAAAGAAGGCGGGAAGAGGGAGAGAGGAGGGAAGGAAGAGAGAGAAAGAAAGGAAAGAAAGAGAGAGAAAGGGAGGAGGAGAGAAGGAGAGATTTATTTATTTATTTATTTATTAATCAAATTTCTATACCGCCCTACTCCCGAAGGACTCAGGGCGGTGAACAGCCAAGATAAAATACAGATAATACAAATATTAAAAAATCCCTTAAAATTATTAAATATTTCGGCCGAAACACAGATTAAAACACCCAATTTATAAAATCACGAATTAAAAAATTTAAAAATTTAAAAGAGGGGAGTTAGGCCAGGCCAGCTTGCTGAAATAGAAAAGTTTTGAGAGCACGGCGAAACGTGCGCAGGTCCGGGATCCTCCGTATCTCTGGGGGGAGCTCGTTCCAGATGGTAGGTGCCCCCACAGAGAAGGCTCTCCCCCTGGGGGCCGCCAGTCGACACTGTTTGGCCGACGGCACCCTGAGGAGCCCCTCTCTATGGGAGCGTACTGGTCGGTGAGAGGCTATTGGTAGCAGAAGGCGGTCTCGTAGATACCCCGGTCCGATGCCATGGAGCGCTCTAAAGGTGGTAACCAAAACCTTGAAGCGCACCCAGAAGACCACCGGGAGCCAGTGCAGCTCGCGCAGGAGGGGGGTCACATGGGAGCGCCACGTCGCTCCCATAACCACCCGCGCGGCCGCATTCTGGACCAGCTGGAGCCTCCGGGTGCTCCTCAAGGGGAGCCCCATGTAGAGAGCATTGCAGTAGTCCAAGCGGGAAGTAACGAGAGCATGAGTGACCGTGTTTAACGAGTCCCGATCCAGAAAGGGACGCAACTGGCGAATCAGGCGGACCTGATAAAAAGAGAGGGAAGGAAGAGAGAGGGAGGTGGGGAAGAGGGAGGGAAGAAAGAAGGAAGGAAGGAAGGAAGGAAGGAAGAAAAAGAAGGAAGGAAGAGAGAGAGAGAGAGAGAGAGAGAGAGAGAGAGAGAGAGAGAGAGAGAGAGAGAGAGAGAGAGAGAGAGAGACAGACTCCACCTAGACAGCTTAAGGGTATTTCCAGGGTAATGAAAGTGATATTTTTCCAGGATAAAAAGAACGGTGTCTGGAGAGAATTCAAAAGTTTACAGAAATACAAAATCTCCGTGGAATGTCTCCAGAAGGTCATGTATGTGCGTAGGATAAAAGTGGCTTGATGAGAACACGGCTTTGTGACGAAAGTTGGAGGAGACAGACAGGGCTTGCTAGGACATTGGCCAAAGGCATTGAGTTATCTAAAACAGGGACCACAAACTGCAAGGTTTGACTGCAAGGACATCTCATAGCTTAAAATGCAGGGAATGGCAGATTCCTCTTTGGAAGTCACTCAAATTGGAAATTACTGCCCTGTAGGAAGCTGGAACCTTCCCTTCCCTCTTCCTTTCCTTTCCTTTCCTTTCCTTTCCTTTCCTTTCCTTTTCCTTTCCTTTCCTTTCCTTTCCTTTCCTTTCCTTCCCTTCCCTTCCCTTCCCTTCCCTTCCCTTCCCTCCTTCCCTTCCCTTCCCTTCCTCCACCTTTCCTTTCCTCTTCCTTTCCTCTTCCTTTCCTCTTCCTTTCCTCTCCTCTCCTCTCCTTTCCTTTCCTTTCCTTTCCTTTCCTTTCCTTCCCTTCCCTCCTTCCCTTCCCTTCTTCCACCTTTCCTTTCCTTCCCTTCCCTTCCCTTCCCTTCCCTTCCCTTCCCTTTTCTTCCCTTCCCTTCCCTCTTCCTTTCCTTTCCTTTCCTTTCCTTCCCTTCCCTTCCCTTCCCTTCCCTTCCCTTCCCTTCCCTTCCCTTCCCTTCCCTTCCCTTCTTTCCTCCCCTTCCCTTCCCTTCCTCCACCTTTCCTTTCCTCTTCCTTTCCTCTTCCTTTCCTCTTCCTTTCCTCTTCCTTTCCTCTCCTCTCCTCTCCTTTCCTTTCCTTTCCTTTCCTTCCCTTCCCTTCCCTTCCCTTTTCTTCCCTTCCCTTCCCTTCCCTCTTTCTTTCCTTTCCTTTCCTTTCCTTCCCTTCCCTTCCCTTCTTTCCTCCCCTTCCCTTCCCTTCCTCCACCTTTCCTTCCCTCTTCCTTTCCTTCCTTTCCCTCTTCCTTTCCTTTCCTTTCCTTTCCTTTCCTTTCCTTTCCTTTCCTTTCCTTTCCTTTCCTTTCCTTTCCTTCCCTTTCCTTCCCTTCCCTTCCCTTCCCTTCCCTTCCCTTCCCTTCCCTTCCCTTCCCTTCCCTTCCCTTCCCTTCCCTTCCTTTCCTTTCCTTTCCTTTCCTTTCCTTTCCTTTCCTTCCCTTCCCTTCCCTTCCCTTCCCTTTCCTTTCCTTTCACATAACCTCAAGAAAGGTCGTAAAATGGAGTAAAATTCCCTTAGCCATTGTCTCACTCAGCAACAGAGGTTTTGGGCTCAGTTGTGGACCTAATTCAAGGACAATCTCTATCATTCTGGCTGCACCCACCCTATGCAGTAATTGAGTTATCGAATTAAATCTATTTGTGGCTCAATTGTGGTCATAAGTCATAAGGACTACCTATACTGGGCTATTTCGATGCTTGCTCTGACATATCCTAGTTAAGTGGGTTGGAAGAAATCCTGGAGGACATCCAATCCAGCCCTCTACTAAGGCTGGGGCCAGGATACAGGAGGCAGTTTTGGCACCCTTGTCCAGAATAACCTCTTTTCGACGCTGGGTGGGTGCTCAGGCTGGCCTGATCTGACCCAGCTGTTTGCTGGTGCATTTGCCCATTTCTGGCTGAGAGAAGCATTGTATGGGAGAACAATGGCTATAGATCAGACCAACACTGCTTAATCGGTCTTGCATTGTTGGGTTTCTACATCCCTGGGAAAAGAAAGTGTTTGCTTAGCCTTGACAAGTCCTGTGCTCCAGCGATTGGCTTTCGTGGGTAGACGGAGCTGAGCAAAAAGTACATTTCCCCTTTCCCCTTTTGCATTTATTTTTTCCATCTGCCTTAATCAAATTTCCAAATCGTTTTGCCCTCGTTAGTTAGTTAGTTAGTTTATTAAACTTCTATACCGCCCTTCTCCCGAAGGACTCAGGGCGGTGTACAGCCATGTTAAAACACACATAAACTCTCAAAATTTAAAAACAATCTAAAACGAATATATAAAACTTGGCCCACAAAGTTAAAACATTGACAAACAGCCCCATTTAAAATTCATATTCTAAGCCAGCCCGGCCTGTTGGAACAAAAGGGTCTTAAGGGCATGGCGAAAGGTACGAAGGTCGGGGATCATACGAACCTCCAGGGGCAGGTCATTCCAGAGGGCAGGTGCCCCCACAGAGAAGGCTCTCCCCCTGGGTGTTGCCAGTCGGCATTGTTTGGCCGATGGCACCCCGAGGAGTCCCTCCCTGTGGGAGCGTATTGGCCGGTGGGAGGCTATCGGTGGCAGAAGGCAATCTCGTACATACCCAGGTCCTAAGCCATGGAGTGCTTTAAAGGTGGTAACCAGCACCTTGAATCGCACCCAGAAGACCACCGGGAGCCAGTGCAGCTCGCGCAGGAGAGGTGTTACATGGGTGCGCCGTGTCGCACCCATAATTACCCGCGTGGCCGCATTCTGGACCAGTTGGAGCCTCCGGGTGCTCTTCAAGGGGAGCCCCTTGCTGGCATATTCGTGAAGAATATGCCAGCAATGAAGCCTTGAATTCAATTGGAAGGACCTTGGAGGTTTTCTAGTCCAACCCACTTCTCAAACAGGACACCCTATACCTGTGATAGCGAACCTTTTCGACACCGAGTGCCCAAACCAAAACGCACGTTCATGTCCGCGCGCCGGAGCACCGGAAACCCAAAGACCAGCTGTCTGGCACATGCATGCCTGTTTTTTGGCTGGTTTTGGCCATTTTTTCAGGCCGTTTTCAAACCATTTTCTTAGCCGTTTTCCAGCCATTTTCAGGGCCGTTTTCTGGCCATTTTCAGGCTGTTTGTTGGGCCGTTTTCGGGCAAAAAACTGCCCGAAAACCACCTTGAAAACAGCCCCCAAAAATGGCAAAGACCAGCTGGCTGGCGCTCATGTGTACGCCGGAGACCAGAAGAGCAGCTGGCAATGGTGCGCGTGCCCACAGAGAAGGCTTTTGTGTGCCATTTTTGGCACACATGCCATAGGTTCGCCCTCAGGGCCCTATACCATTCCAGACAAGTGACTCTCCAGTTTCTTCTTAAAAAACCCCAATGGTGAAGTACCACAACTTCTGAAGGCCAAATGTTCCACTGATTCTCATTATCAGGAAATTTCTCCTTACTTCTAGGTTGGATCTCTCCTGGATAGGTTTCCTTCCATTATTTCTTGTCCTGACCCTCAGGTTATTTCAGGATTTCCTGCTTTCTAGCAAAGCCAAACTGCGCGGCACAGCTGATAGTTGGAAATACCGGTTCGGAGAAACTGGTAGTTTTTTAAACTACCGATTCGCCCGAACCGGTAGCTTTTTATCACTACAGATTCACCCGAACCCGAACGAACTGGTAGTATTTCCTGCCTGAGCAGGGGGTTGGACTAGAAGATCCCCCAAGGTCCCTTCCAACTCTATTATTATTCTATTTTATTTCTAATGCTGAGAGACAAACGACTCCTTTAAAAAAAAGGTCTAAACTTGTGGATAGAATCCAAGGAAGCCTGCTTAGATAGTATAAAGAACAAGCTAGCACGGATGTAGAAGAAGAACATTGTAAAAGAAAGAGAAAAAAAAATACAATATATCTACTTTCTACAGTAGTAGTAGTAACATTTTGTGCAAATGTCTTAAACTCACTTTTAAAACAGTGAATTAAACCTTGACTGCACAAAATCAACTCTTTTCATTGATAAAGAGCCAATCCTCAACCTTGGCAACTTTTTGATGTGTGGACTTCGACTCCCAGAATTCCTCATCCAACCATCTATTACAAAAATATCTTTCATCACACCTTTTTTTGCGACAATTCAGGCACCATGAAAGCTAAAGCACTTCCAAATTTAGGGAATGTTGTTGATCTCCCAAATTATGGGAGGGGGATTATGGGAGCGACGGGGCGCTCCCATGTGACACCTCTCCTGCGCGAGCTGCACTGGCTTCCTGTGGTCTTCCGGGTGTGCTTCACAGTTGACCACCTTTAAAGCGCTCCATGGCTTAGGGCCGGGGTATTTACGAGACCGCTCTCTGCCGCCAATAGCCTCCCGCCGGCCAGTTCGCTCGCACAATGAGGGCCTCCTCAGGGTGCTGTCGGCCAGACAATGTCGGCTGGTGACCCCCAGGGGGAGAGCCTTCTCTGTGGGGGCACCTACCCTCTGGAACGACCTACCCCCAGAGATACGGACTTTTCGTCGGGCCCTGAAAACTCATTTATTTCATCTAGCCGGGCTGGCTTGATCCCATCCCCTCGGTTTTAATTTGTAATTGGTTTTAACTGGGTTGTTTTAAATTGATGGCCAAAATTATTTAATGTCTTTTAAACTGCTTTTAAATTTTATATGTTATGTTTTACCGTGGCTGTTCACTGCCCTGAGTCCTGTTGGAGAAGGGCGGTATACAAATTAAATAAAGTAAATAAAATAAAATAAATATTAAACAACTTCAAAAGTTACATTCTTCTCAAGGATCTGGTTTGTCAGTCCTTGGCTTACGACCACAATTGAGCCCAAAATTTCTGTGGCTAAGTGAGACATTTGAATTTTGCCACGTTTTACCACTTTTCTTGCCAAGTTTTATTAAGTAAATCACTGCAGTTGTTAAATTAGTGACGGGGTTTGTTAAGTAGATCTGGCTTCCCCATTGACTGTGCTTGTCAGAAGATTGCAAAGGGGGATCGATCGCGTGACCCCGGGATGCTGCCAACGTCATAAATATGAGTCAGTTGCCAAGCATCAGAATTTTGATTGCGTGACCATGCAACAGTTGTAAGTGTGAAAAACGATCATAAGTCACTTTTTTTCAGGGCTGAATGGTCACTAAACAAACTCTTGTAAATCAAGGGCTAACTGTATAGTGATGTCAAATCCAACAAGAGCTACACTAATGAAATTTCAGCTCGATTGCATCTCAAATCATAGCAAGTTGGGGTTAACATGTTTAGGCAAAATTTCACTTTATTAATTTGGATTTAGAGTTCCCATGTGATATGATTCTCTTCCCCCATCACATCATGATAGCAGTCTTCCAATACTTGAGGGGCTGCCACAGAGAGGAGGGGATCAAGCTATTTTCCAAGGCACCCGAAAGCCAGACAAGGAATAATGGATGGAAACTGACCAAGGAGAGATTCAACCTGGAAATAAGGAGAAATTTCCTGACAGTGAGAGCAATCAACCAAAGGAACAGAAGTTGCCTTTGGAAGTTGTGGGAGCTTCATTACTGGAGGCTTTCCAGAAGAGATTGGATTGCCATTTATCAGAAACGGTGTAGGTAGGGTCTCCTGTTTGGGCGTGGGGTTGGACTAGATGACCTCCAAGGTCCCTGCCAGCTCTGTTAATTTGAATCTGAATCAGCTAGGCTTTGTTTAGCACGATGGCTTTTTAAATCAGTGCATGAACTCAACTCCTCCTGTTTGGCGAGCTTATTGGCTTCAGAGTTTTTATGAAAAATCCCCAAATGGGCTTAATTCAGTAACTCAGTTACAGTATAGGATGAGTGCAGCCAGAATGGTACAGATCAGTGGTGGGTTGCTCCCGGTTCGCACCGGTTCGCAAGAACCAGTAGTAAAAATTTGTAGTAGTTCCAAGAACCGGTAATAAGATTGGCTGGCCATACCCCCGAACCTGTCCCCGGCCCAGTTGCCACTCGCTTACCCCGCCCACCTCATTTTTTTTTTTTACTTTTAAAAGCATTTTTTCTACAACCTCTTTGGCCAAAAAAGTGCTTTTAAAAGTAAAAAAAAAAGAGCCTCTGATGATCCCGCAGCTCAGCTGGGATCGTCAGAGGCTTTTCAAAGCATTTTTTCTACAACCTCTTCAGCCGAAGAGGTGGTAAAAATAATGCTTTGAAAAGCCTCTGACGATCTCAGCTGAGTTGCCTGATCGGCAGAGGCTTTGCAAAGCATTGTTTTCTGCAACCTCTTAAGGTTGTAGAAAAAATGCTTTTAAAAGTAAAAAAAAAAAAAAAAAAGTTGGCCACGCCCACCCAGTCACATTACCCCTCCCCCACCAAGCCACTCCCACAAAATATGCCACGTGCACAGAACCAGTAGTAAAAAATTTTAGAACCCACCCCTGGTACAGATGGCCCTTGACTTAGGACCACAATTGAAGCTAAAACCTTTGTTGCTAAGCAAGACGGTTGTTAAATGAAGTTTTGCTCCAGTTTACGACCTTCCCTGCCATGGTTGCTAAGTGACTTGCGGCAGTTGTGAAGTTAGTAACTGGGTTGTTAAGTGAATCCGGCTTCCCCATTGACTTTTGCTTGTGAGGAGGTCGCAAAAGGGGATCATATCACGTGACCCCGGGACATGGCAACCGTTTATAGAACCATGCCAAGCGTCCGAATTTGGATCACGAGACTCTGAGGATGCTGCAACGGTCGTAAGTATGAAAATTGGTCGTAAATCACTCTTTTCGGTGCCGTTGTAACTTCGAACAGTTGCTAAATGGACGGTTGTAAGTTGGGGATTATCTGTACTGCATGAGGTAGATACATCCAAAATGGTATCTTTGTCATCTTTTGTTAACCTCAAGGGCATTGTCGACCGAAACTCCTCTGGCATAAACTTCAATAAATACATAAAATTCTTTCTAAATTCCAGGCTCTTGGTGGGAGGTGGGGAGGGGCTGACCCTGAATGGTTCCCCTCCCTCTGAATTCACCTACCCCCCCAAAAAAACCTTTCTTTCCACTGTTGCTGAAAGTTGGCTGGTGAATACCTGAATGCCAATCGATCAATAAAGAAGAATTAAGCGTCGGATGCCAGTTTGCCACAAGAGTGGATCAGAAAATGGTCCCTGGCGCTGACAGCCCCAAATGTTGGACGTCCGTCTGACCTTTTTGCTTTCTCTCTTGGTTTAAGATAAGTGATCGTTAAGGATCTGCTAGCATTTCCTGGTAGATCGAGAGAGGAAGCAGGACGAGAGAAGCTCATTCTTGTGAAGCCACATTAACAGAATCTTGCAAGTCTGAAAGTACAGTTCTAGCAACATCTCCTTTACAGCTTAAAAAACTAGGGAGGGTCCCTTCTGACCCTCTCTTCTGACCCTCCCACTATCCAGCGATGCTGTCTCTTAACTAGTGGTGAAGTCCATTTTTTTTTACTACCGGTCCTGTGGGCGTGGTTTGGTGGGCGTGGCAGGGGAAGGATACTGCAAAATCTCCATTCCCTCCCCACTCCTGGGGGAAGGATATTGCAAAATCTCCATTCCCTCCCCACTCCTGGGGGAAGGATATTGCAAAATCTCCATTCCCACCTCACTCTGGGGCCAGCCAGAGGTGGTATTTGCCGGTTCTCCGAACTGCTCAAAATTTCCGCAACCGGTTCTCCAGAACCGGTCAGAACCTGCTGGATTTCACCCCTGCTCTTAACCGGCCATTCCCTTGGCAAGGTTTCCTTGCTCTGAATCCCAAGGTCTTCCCCACATACCATGACAGGACCTCAGGAGAAAGGAGGAAGAGGGTCAGAGGTGGTATTCAGCCGGTTCGCACAAGTTCGGGCGAATTGGTAGCGCAAATCGCGAGTGGGTGATTTTTAGGCATGTTTTTGAGGCCGGGTGCATGCACGGAAGGCGTCCGCGGTTAACTGGTGGTACCAAAATGTGAAACCCACTGCTGAAGAGGCTACAGCAGGAAGCCAAATTAATCCTCAGACCCACCTTTGAGGCAGTCTGTGCTTTGCTGGCTGAGGAATTCTGGGAGTTGAAGTCCACAAGTCTTAAAGTTGCCAAGGTTGGAGACCCCTGCTTTATTGGATATACCATATTGGCACAGATCTAGTGAAAACCGACTCTGAAGATTCCCGCGGTTTTCACCTAATTAAAAGGTGGGGCCTGGTGGCTCAGCAGACTAAAAGCATTGTGATTAACACCAGCTGTCTGCAATTACTGTAAGTTTGAATCTCCCCAGGCTCAAGGTTGACTCAGCCTTCCATCCTTTCTAAGGTAGGTAAACTGAGGACCCAGTTTGTGGGGGCAATAAGCTGACTTTGTATAAATATACAAAAGTATGAAGGCTATTGCTTAATGCACTGTAAGCTGCCCTGAGTCTCTGGAGAAGGGCGGCATATAAATCAAATTAAAAAAAAAAAAAAGTAAAAATTTGTCACTTTCTCTTCAAGTTTTTTATTTTTTACGAACATATCAACGTGTGAATAGTGTGGCACCTGAATGTCATATATTTTGATGCAAATAAAATAGCATGAATCATATTTGTTTCATTTTTAACAAGCTTATACAATCCTGTTAATAATATGCATATTTTTATTAAATTATAATCTGTCCTTATTTAGTTATTCATATTTCAATGTGTCATTTTTATGCCAATCACCCTATTCTAAGTGTCATACCTTTTTAATACAAATAGAATATTATTAATCATATTTATTACATTTGGCAAGCTTATATAATTCTAATAACAATACAGACAGTTTGTCACTTTCTCAACACAGTCAGTGACATGGCCCTGACATCACTCCACCTCCCTCTGAGCAGGTGTGAGAATGACCTTGGTTCTCAAGAGAAAGTGTTTTGTTTTGGCTACAAAATCCCAGCTGTCTCAAATCCTTCCCCTCCCTATCCCTCAGCTCCAGTGTGGCAACTCTGAAGCTGTCAAGTTGGCCTCGGTCAGGTCAGCTTCAGGGTTGACACTCACTCCTTAGTAGCCCTGATGATGTTCCCTAGTTTGGGTCATGAAAAGTCTGCAAGAAAACAAGCGAGCTCAGAAAGTGTCCCTCGTCACTGCTCATCTCAAACCTGGGATTCTCTTTGCTCACTTGCGGCTGGGAGGGCACCGTAGAAACGCTACTCTTGTGTTCACACAACGCATTTAACCTGCTTTCAGAATTAACCCTCTTGTCAGGGGTGAAGTGTAAAATTTGTTACTTCCGTTTCTGTGGGCGTGGCTTGGTGGTGGGGGTAATGTGACTGGGTTGGCGTGGCCAACTTTTTTAAAAAAAACTTTTCAAAGCATATTTTCTAATGCTTTGAAAAACCTCTGCCGATCAGGCAACTCAGCTGGGATCATCAGAGAGGCTTTTTTAAAAATACCTCTCTCACGATCCCAGCTGAGTTGCCTGATCGGCAGAGAGGTATTTTTTAAAAAGCCTTAAAAAATGCCTCTCTGCCAATCAGGCAACTCAGCTGGGATCGTCAGAGACTTTTCAAAGCATTTTGTTTACCACCTCTTCCACCAAAGAGGTTGCAGAAAAAAATGCTTTGAAAAGCCTCTGACGATCCCAGCTGAGCCGCGCGATTATCAGAGGCTTTTAAAAGCATTTTTTGCTTTTAAAAGTAAAAAAAAAAGCCTCTGATGATTGTGTGGCTCAGCTGGGGATGGGGGGGGTGGGGGGATTTTTGCTACCGGTTCTCTGAACCACCTGGCTTCATCGCTACCGGATCGGGCGATCCGGTCCGAACCGGGAGCATTTCACCCCCGCGTGAGGTCAACAGTAGATAGTCTTAGGTTAAAATTTTGGGGGGTTTGGGATGAAACCACAGTGTCAGGTGGTGCATTCCAGGCATTGACCACTCTGTTACTGAAGTCCTATTTTCTGCAATCAAGTTTGGTTTTGACTTTCTAGGGCAGAGGTGTCAAACTCAATTTCATTGAGGGCCGCATCAGGGTTGTTTGACCTTGGTGGGGGGGCAGAGTAGGTGTGGCTAGGGTGAGTGTGGCCAGCTCGATGTCACTAGTGTCGGGGGCGCCTGTGGAGGCCCGAGCTCTCTGCCAGTGAAAATGGGCTCTTGAGCTCCGTTTTCCCTGGCAGAGGCACCACAGTCCGGTCCTTTGCTGTTTCCAGGGCAGCACCTATGGCTAATACCCCACATCCCGGATCCGGCTTCCGGGCCTTGAGTTTGACACCCCTATTCTAGGGGAAAGTGACAGACTTCTGAGCCTGCATCTCTTTGTAGGGTCCCAATGTTGGGTTCGCATTCCCTCTTGATCTCTCCATGAAAGTAGAGCAAACCATCTTCTCCTGACCTCCCTGGCAGCGTCCTTGACTCACTGCTTTCTCTTTTCTACCCCAGATGTATGGACGCTACACCCAGGACCTGGGAGCATTTGCCAAGGATGAAGCGGCTCGCGTCCAGCTGCAGCAGGAGCGCTGGAAATTTTCCCCGAAGGAGCGGCTGCGTCCTTCCGAGTTTCTGGAGTACGACCACGGTCGCTGTGCCTGTTGCCGTAGTAAGTAGCTTGTTCTGGGCTGAGCATGTCCGTGCCAGGCCTAAACCCTGTGCATTTGTTTTGGTCACCACGCTATAAATAAGATGTTGAGACTCTAGAAAGAGTGCAGAGAAGAGCCACAAGGGCGATTAGGGGATTGGAGACTAAAACATACGATGAACGGTTGCAGGAACTGGACCTGGCTAGTCTAGTGAAGAGAAGTACCAGGGGAGACATGAAAGCAGTGTTCCAATACTTGAGAGGCTGCCACAGAGAGGAGCGGGGTCAAGCTATTTTTCCAAAGCACCTGAAGTCCAGACAAGGAATAACGAATGGAAACTGAACCAGGAGAGATTCAGCCTGGAAAATAAGGAGAAATTTTCTGACAGTGAAAACAATCGACCAATGGAACAGAAGTTGCCTTCAAAAGGTGTGGGAGCTTCATCACTGGAGGCTTGCAAGCAGAAACTGGACAATTGAAATGGTGTAGGGTCTCCTGCTTGGGCGGGGGGTTGGATTAGATGACCTCCAAGGTCCCTTCCAACTCTGTCATTCTGTATTCTGTAGGTCAACTCCTCGTCGGGGAAACTAGGATGAGGACTTAACATGTTTAGTGAGCTCATTCTTTGTTTGCAAACAAGTGCTTTAGACCTCTGGGTTTCTAGGTGCTAATTTTATCCTTCGCCGTGGGCATGTAAATAAGCGGTTTGGATTACAGTGTTCCGTGGCTTCCTTGATTGAAAGGCGCAAAATGCATCCGGTCTGTGAAGTGGATCGGGAAGGGGGGAGAACCAGAATGAATTCATCGCCATTAAAATATGTAGGTGATTTTGTGTTCTGGGTGTCCCAAAGGTGCTTTTTCAAAAGGCGATGGGGGCTTTGTTTTTCCTTGAAGATGTTTCGCTTCTCATCCAGGAAGCTTCTTCGGTTCCGACGGAAGAACCGAACAGTCAGAACTGAAGAAGCTTCTTGGATGAGACGCGAGACGTCTTCAGGGAAAAACAAAGTCCCCGTTGCCTTTTGAAGTTTGAAGTTTGAAGGACTCAGGGCGGTGTACAGCCATATTAAAACACATAGATTTATAAAATTTAAAACCAATTAAAATCGAATATATAAAATTTGGCCCGCGAATTAAAACACACATACACCCATTATAAAATTCGTACTAGGCCAGTCCGGCTTGCTGGAACAAAAGGATCTTAAGGGCGTGGCAAAAAGTATGCAGGTCGGAGCTAAGACGAAGCTCTAGGGGCAGCTCATTCCAGAGGGCTGGTGCCCCCACAGAGAAGGCTCTCCCCCTGGGTGTCGCCAGTCGGCATTGTTTGGCCGACGGCACCCTGAGGAGCCCCTCTCTGTGGGAGCGTATTGGCCGGTGGGAGGTTGTTGATGGCAGAAGGCGGTCTCGTATATACCCCGGTCCTAAGCTTTTTGAAAAAGCATCTTTGGAACAACCATGACCTGGATGACTGAGAATCTCCATAGACGAGTGTTCTGGATATTATGTTTTGCTTGGAAAGGGGGAGTGGCATCCCCCCAAAATACCTCTCTTCCTGACAGTGGTGGGATTCAGCTGGTTCGGGCCGGTTTGGGTGAACCGGTATTTAAATTGCTGGCTGGCCCCTCCCCTTCCCTGCCCCTTCCAGGAGTTCCCACGCACCCCATTTTGACTCCTAGGAGGCTGCAGGGAGGCCTACTAGGCCCAAAACAGGATGCGGGGAGCGCATTCCCCCTCGCGGCCCATTTTTGCTCCCACGGGAGTGCAGGAGGTTGAGTGCTGCCTGTCACACCCCCTGGCCACGCCCACCATGGCCACGCCCACCTAGCCAGTCATTAGGGTAGAGAACTGGTTGTTAAATTATTTGAATCCCACCACTGCATGCTACCATTTATCATCATGGCCCTAAACCAGGGATGGGCAAATGTGGCTCTTTTACAACCTGTGGACTTCAACTCCCAGAATTCCTAAGCCACCTTGGCTGTCTCAGGAATTCTGGGAGTTGAAGTCCACAGGTTGTAAAAGAGCCACATTTGCCCACCTCTGCCCTAAACCAAAAGGCAAGGCATTTTCAATGGGACACCCTTTATTCCTAGTTGTGTGAAAAAGTAAGTACACCCTCTTTGAGTTATATGGTTTTATCTATCAGACCTAGGGGATCTCCCAGATCTCTCAGAGTAGGGCTCTCCAACCTTGGCAACTTTTAAGACTTGTGGACTTCAACTCCCAGAGTTGAAAGCTGGCTGAGGAATTCTGGGAAAGGAATTCAGCAAAGCTGGCTGAGGAATTCTGGGAGCTGAAGTCCACAAGTCTTAAAGTTGCCAAGGTTGGAGACCCGTGTCCCAGAGAACACTCTGTGCATGGAAATGATCTGCTTAATAGGGCAGAAAAGAGAAAGAGATTCTAGGTTGATCCCTCCTTGATAGGTTTCCATCCGTTACTTGTTCTCTGGCCTTCAAGTGCTTTGGAAAATAGATTGATTCCCTCTACTTCAGGGTTGTCAAACTCAAGGCCTGTGGGGCTGGATCCGGCCTGCAGGGTGCTTAGATCTGGCCTGCGGGGCTGTCCTGAAAAAAAGTAAATGGGGGCCCTCCAGGGCTCCGTTTTCGGCCGCGACGGCCTCCTACAACCCTCGGCCAGCGAAAATGGGCCCCGCTTTCGCTGGCAGAGGGCTAGCAAAACAAACTAAAATCAAAACAAAAGGAGAAATGTTTCCCCTTTTGCATTTGAGCATGCAAGAAGGAGATAGGAAAGGAGAAAGGGAAAGAGGAAAGACAAAGAAAAAGATGGGAAGATGGGAAGAGAACAAGGAAGGAAAAATAAGGAAAGAGGGGAAGGCAGAAGAAAGAATGAAGAGGGACGGAAAAAGAAGAAAAAGGAAGGAAGGAAAGAAGGAAGGAAGGAAGGAAGGAAGGAGATAATAATGAGAGTGAGGGAGGGTCTGAGGCAATGGTGGGTTTCAAAAATTTTTACTACTGGTTCTGTGGGTGTGGCTTAGTGGGCGTGGTATGGCTTGGTGGGTGTGGCAGGGGAAGGTTACTGCAAAATCCCCATTTCCTCTCAATCAGCTGGGACTTGGGAGGCAGAGAATAGATGGGGGCGGGGCCAGTCAGAATTTTTACTACCGGTTCTCCAAACTACTCAAAATTTCCGCTACCGGTTCTCCGGAACTGGTCAGAACCTGCTGAAACCCACCTCTGGTCTGAGGGAAGTCCTGCCTTAGCACTTGGCCATCACAGGTGCCCCTGACACTAGTAACGTCAAGATGGCCACGCCTACTCCCGCCACACCTACACCCTTCCCCCCCAGGGTCAAACACAACCCTGATGCGGCCCTCAATGAGATCAAGTTTGGCACTCCTGCTCTACTTTATGGCAACCCCTTAGATACTGGAACACAGCTATCATGTCACCCTTAGTCCTTTTCAGCAGACTAAAGATAAAGGTAAAGGTTCCCCTCGCACATACGTGCTAGTCGTTCCCGACTCTAGGGTAAGGTGACCAGATTTTAACATTGGTAAAGAGGGACATTGTGGGCGTGGCTTATTTTGTGGGCGTGGCTAGCTGGTCATGTGACTGGGTGGGCGTGGCTAGCTGGTCATGTGACCGGGTGGCCATGGCTATGTGTATAGGGTAAGGTGAACAGATTTTAACATTGGTAAGAGGGACACCATTGTGGGCGTGGCTTATTGTGTGGGCGTGGCTTGGAGGCCATGTGACTGGGTGGGCGTGGCTAGCTGGTCATGTGACCGGGTGGCCATGGCTGTGTGTATAGGGACTACTCAGAGGGCTGAAAAGTCATTTCTGACAGGTCCTCACACTTTTGACTGGTCCTCACACTTATGACCATCCTCACATTTATGCCCATGCAGCATTCTTAACAACCATGTCACTCATTTCACAACTGCTTCTCTTCACCATGGTGACAAGATAGGGCAAAAAACGTAAAATGTGAGGACAGTCGTAAGTTCGAGGACTGGTCAAAAGTGCGAGGACCAGTCAAAAATAACTTTTTCAGCCCTCTGAGTAGTCCATATGCACAAAAGGACTAACCAGAGGGCTGAAAAAAGTCATTTCTGACAGGTCCTCGCACTTTTGACTGGTCCTCACACTTATGACCATCCTCACATTTATGCCCGTGCAGCATTCTTAACAACCATGTCACTCATTTCACAACTGCTTCTCTTCACCATGATGACAAGATAGGGCAAAAATGTAAAATGTGAGGACAGTCGTAAGTTCGAGGACTGGTCAAAAGTGCGAGGACCAGTCAAAAATAACTTTTTCAGCCCTCTGAGTAGTCCATATGCATAAAAGGATACAGTAATAGAGAGGGATGAAGGAAGGGAAGGGAAATTAGAGTAGGAGTGACGGTTAAGAGAGGGAGGAAGAGAGGAGGAGAAGGAGAAAGGAAGAGGAAGTAGGGAGGAGAAGAAGAGGGGGGGGGAAGAGAAAGTAAGAAGGAAAGAAAAGAGAGGTGGTAGGTTTGAGGAGAAAGATTGCTGTACAATAAAAAAGATGAAAGGGAAGAAAGGCAACCCCAAACAAATATAAAGATATTAAGATAAAGAATGAATTGTTAAACTTTAAAGAATAAAAGAGAACAAATATGAATAAATAGCAATAATTAGAAACACACATACATACAATGTATTTTCTTTGAACAGAATATTTGGCTGGTTCACAAATTTAAACAGTGTTTAGTCATTTCAATTAAATTTACAATTTCTATATTTCCTTTTTGCCATATTTATTCCTCATCTATTTTTTTAAAAAAACAATTTTACCCTTCATCCTCATCTCTAATCTTAATCAAATTCAATTTTTCCCTTCTATTCTATTTTATACCCCTTCCCATTGTCATCTATTTTTATATCCATCCTCACATTGGTTAATTATGTAATTATGTAATACAGTTGTTTAATACAAATTCAACATTTTAATATAAATCAATTAGTTATATAACTATCTTTTTTGTATATTAATCAATATGAACATGAATATTCCAATTATTTCCATGCAATCCAATTTCTTACAAATCAATTAATTATACTTACCAATAATAATAAACCAAATAATTTCCCCCATATATTCCTCCAAACCACAATTTAACCATTTCTGCTTTCAACACAGTATACAATTAATAATATCTCAATTATTACAATTCCCTAGTTAAAAAGAGCTTTTTTTTCTTTTGTGTTTTAAAATCTTGAACTCTCCTCTTTTGCCCTAAATAATTTTCCATTGTTTGCACTTACCTTTTTTGGTGAGGAAAAGGAAAATAAATCTGCTGCCTAATTTTCCAACGTTGCAAGCAAACCGCAAAGCCAACAGCCTGTTTTACTTTCAGTTTCGTTTTGAGCTTGGTTTGCACAAAGAGGAAAAAAAAACTGAGCAATTTAGCAAGAGCAGAGCCCTGTGCAAATCAGCTGAGAGGGGGAAGCCGAGTAGGGCGGCCCTTTGAAGCCCCGCGGCAAGAGTTTAAACAGGTTTTTTCCCTCTAGCCATCAGCGGGGATTCAGGAGGCAGCCGGGAACCAGGAGGCAGAATGAAAAATCGGGACTTTTTTAAAACGCCGCGGGACGCGGGACAAATTGCTCAAAAGCAGGACTGTCCCGCCAAAAGCGGGACGTCTGGTCACCTTACTCTAGGGGGCGGTGCTCATCTCTATTTCAAAGCTGAAGAGCCAGCGCTGTCCGAAGAAGTCTCCATGGTCATGTGGCCGGCATGACTCAACGCCAAAGGCACATGGAACACTGTTACCTTCCCACCAAAGGTGGTCCCTATTTTTCTACTTGCATTTTTTATGTCCTTTCGAACTGCTAGGTTGGCAGAAGCTGGGACAAGTAACGGGAGCTCACCCTGTTACGCGGCACTAGGGATTCGAACCGCTGAACTGCCGACCTTTCGATCGACAAGCTCAGTGTCTTAGCTTAGTTTAGTCTTCGGCATACTGAACATACCCAATTCCTGCAACTGTTCTTCATATATTTTCATAGATTCCAGCCCCCTAATCATCTTTGTTTCTCTTCTCTGCATTCTTTCTTAAGTCTCTAAAAAGGGTTAAGTATGTTGTGTGAACCTGCCAGCAATGTAGGTTTTCTTGGACACAAGGTAAAGACATGGTACATTTCAATGACAGTTTTATTCAGGCTCAGAGAAGCCACTCCTCACAGGTCTGCCACATATCATCGCTGCTGTCAAAGGAAGGATTGTGCGGCAAAATTTAATCTGACACCCTGCAGATAATATAGGCTAACAATTACCTTTGTCCCCAGTTTTATGCAGATTAACTATTCTGGTCTGGGAGAATGGGAGTGGTGGTAGCTCAGCCAGACGTTGGGAAATTGGCACTTGTGTACAGAAAGAAATGCACGCGTGAGAAAACGGTGTGGTTGTGTGTTCATACAGTCCTTAGGAGGCAGACACCAAAAAAGCCAAGTGTTCGGGGGAAATGCTGAATTGGGAAGGAACTGAAAGAGATGGGTTTACACCAATGGTGAAATGTAAAATTTGTTACTACCGGTTCTGTGGGCATTGCTTGTTGGGAGGGGTGGGTAATATGACTGAGTGGGCATGGCCAACTTTTTTTTTTTTTTTACTTTTAAAACCATTTTTTCGGCTGAAGAGGTTGTAAAAAAATGCTTTTAAAAGCCTCTGACGATCCCAGCTGAGTTGCCTGATCGGCAGAGGCTTTTTTTTTTTTTAAAGCCTCTGATGATCCCAGCTGAGCCGTGCGATCATCAGAGGCTTTTTTTTACTTTTAAAAGCATTTATTCAGCCAAAGAGGTTGTAGAAAAAATGCTTTTAAAAATATATTTTAAAAAGCCTCTGATGATTGCCCGGCTCAGCTGGGCATGGGAGGGGGGGGGCAGGGATTTTTGCTACTAGTTCTCCGAACCACCCGCCTCCATCGCTACCGGATCGAGTGATCCGGTCCGAACCAGGAGCATTTCACCCCTGGTTTACACACCACACTAAGCCCCCTTCTTCTCCCCAAAAGGGAAGGCTTAAAATTGAGTATACAGAATAACAACGAAGTTGGAAGGAACCTTGAAGGTCATCTAGTCCTACCCCCTGCTCAAGCAGGAAACTCTATGCATTTCAGACAAAGAGTCATCCAATCTCATCTTAAAAACCTCCAGTAATGAAGCACCCACAACTTCTGGAGGCAAATCGTTTCACTGGTTAATTGTTCTCAGTGCCAGAAAATTTTTTCCTTACCAGTAGTTCTAGGTTGCTCCTTGATTAATTTCCATCCGTTGCTTCTTGTCCTGCCTTCAGGTGCTTTGGAGAACAGGTTGACTCCTATCTTCCTTCTTTGTGGCAACCCCCAAGCTTAATGTGTCTTGAGTCTGCAACTTTCATTTATTTCAGTGACCTGCTTAAGTCACGGGACAAGTCGCACAACACTGCAAGTTCTGCGTCAGTTACGACCTTTCCTGGACCAGCAATCTCTACTCAGAATCACTCATGCCTTAGTCACTTCCCATCTTGACTATTGCAACGCGCTCTACATGGGGCTGCCTTTGAAGAGCATCTGGAAGCTCCAGTTGGTACAAAATGCAGCGGCCCGCATGGTTTTGTGCAGACCCCGGTGTGCACATGTTTCACCTCTCCTGTGGGATCTGCATTGGTTGCTGATTTGCTTCCGGGTGCAATTCAAGGTGCTGGTTGTCACCTTTAAAGCTGTTGTGGCCCATCAGCGGCCTGTGCAGCTAGTAGCTGATTCTGACAGCGAGGGGGCTGGTGTGGTGCTGTGCCAGCAGCCTGTGCAGCTGGCACTCGAGTCAGATAATGAGGAGGCTGGAGAAGATGTGGTGCCAGAGGCAGGGATTCAGCCAGGGCCTTCAGAACCTCCAGAAGCTCCTTTAAGTGAAGAGGATGAAGAGGAGAAGCCTCTTCTTGATGCACGGGCGCGCAGAGCTGCCAAAAGGCAGGAGTGGTTCCTCAGGAGGAGGCCTCCTCGAGAGTAAGGCTTGGGGCTAATTGGCCACTCCCTTAGCCTATTTAAGGAAGGACGACGACTGAGGCAATTTGCAGGGAACAACTTCGTTCACTCTCCTTCATGTCCTGATCTTAGTTCTCTTATCAGTTTCCTGCAAATTGCTTCTGGGCTTTTTGCCAACCATGGTACCGGGTGAAATGCTCCCGGTTTGGACCGGATCACCTGATCTGGTAGCAATGGAGGCGGGTGGTTTCGAGAACCGGTAGCAAAAATCCCTGCCCTCCCCATTGCCCAGCTGACCCGTGCAATCATCAGAGGCTTTTTTTTTATTTTTAAAAGCATTTTTTCCTACCTCTTTGGCCGAAAAAATGCTTTTAAAAGTAAAAAAAAAAAAGCCTCTGATGATCGCGCAGCTCAGCTGGGATCATCAGAGGTTTTTAAAAGCATTTTTTCTACAACCTCTTTGGCCGAAGAGGTTATAGAAAAAATGTTTTTCAAAGGAAAAAAAGCCTCTGCCGATCAGGCAAGTCAGCTGGATGCCCAAAACTGAGAGAGAGAGGGTGGGGGGAGAGAGGGAGAGAGAGAGAAGAAGAAGGGGGAGGGAGAGAGAAAGAGAGAGCAGGAGGGAGGGGGAGAGAGAAAGTGAGAGAGAGAGAAGGGGGAGGGAGAGCGAGAGAGAGAGAGAGAGAAGGAGGTAGGGAGGAAGAGGGAGAGAGAGGAGGGAGGGAGGGAGGGAGAGAGAAAAGGAAGGAGAGAAGGAGAGAGAGAAGGAGGGAAGGAAAGAGAGAAAGAGAGAGGAGGGAGGGAGAAAGAGAGGGGGAGGGAGAAGGAGGGGGAGGGAGAGAGAGAGAAGGAGGGAGGGAGAGGGAGAGAGAGAGAGGGAGGGAGAGAGAGAAAGAGAGGGAAGGAGGGAGGGAGAGAGGGGGAGAAAGAGAGAAGAAGGGGGAGGGAGAGAGAGGGAGAGAGAGAGAGAGAGAGAGAAACACACAAACACACATTGTCTGTGGGATCTGGCTCTTCCTAAATCCCTTAGCAACTGCTGCAGTCACAGCTTGCCTTGTCCTTGAGGCTGTTTCCTTGTTAAAAGTTGCCAACTCGTGGGGGCAGCCGCCGGAGATGGACCGTGTCCAGACTCCTCTGTCCTGGGGTGGCCTTGGCCGTGACCGCGTTCCTCTCCTCTTCTCGAATGGCCACCTCCTGTGACCAGATGGGCAGGAGGGCGAGAGGCTGTTTTCCTATCCGGAGCTGCCTTCATGCCACGCCCCCCCTCTGGGTCCAGCTGTTGGCTTCCTACAGCTGTCACAGCAATGGGGTAAAAAGGATGGCCGACTGTAGGCTTACTCATGAAGTCAGAATTTGGGACCGGTCTCTCAGCTCGCCCCAGGCAGCACTGGCCAGCCAGATGCAGAACATCTGGAAGCGTCTTCAGCCGTTTTGAGTATCAAAGGGCCAATCTGGCTCAGTTTTGCCGTTCTGCTCGGCCCAAATCTGAAAACGAAGCAGAAATACCTGGGTATTTTAACTCTTTATGCAGGGGTGGGCAAATGTGGCCCCTTTATGACTTGTGGACTTCAACTCCCAGAATTCCTGAGCCAGCTTGGCTGTCTCAGGAATTCTGGGAGTTGAAGTCCACAGGTTGTAAAAAGGCCACATTTGCCCACCCCTGCTTTAGTGACTTTCTCAGTCCCATGCCAGGAAATGCCCGTGGAGATAAAACAGTGCAGCATGACTCTAGCTGGCCACCTAAGGCTGGGATCTTGTAATAAATAGAGGTCATCCTTGATTTATGACCGTGATGGAGTCTGCTTTTTTCCCTTCTTTTTTGCGGCGGTCGTAAAAGAAATGCCATAGTTCTTAAGCCAATGACTGCAGTCGTTGAATGAAAATCATGTGAAGTATTTGTACCGCTTTATAAAGCCTTAGTAAGGCCGCACCTGGAATGCTGCATCCAGATGTGGTCACCACATTACAAAAAAGATGTTGGGACTTTGGAAAAAGGGCAGAAAAGAGCAACTAAAATGATTAGAACATAGAATAACAGAGTTGGAAGGGACTTTGGAGGTCTTCTAGTCCAACCCCCTGCCCAGGCAGGAAACCCTACACCACTTCAGACAAATGGTTCTCCAACATCTTCTTAAAAACTTCCAGTGTTGGAGCATTCACAACTTCTGCAGGCTAGTTGTTCAACTTATTAATTGTTTTAATTGTCAGGAAATTTCTCCTTAGTTCTAAGTTGCTTCTATTCCTGATTAGTTTCCACCCATTGCTTCTTGTCCTGCCCTCAGGTGCTCTGGGGAATAGCTTGACTCCCTCTTCTTTGTGGCAGCCTCTGAGATATTGGAACACTGCTATCATGTCTCCCGTGGTCCTTCTTTTCATTAAAGTAGACATACCCAGTTCCTGCAACCGTTCTTCCTATGTTTTAGCCTCCAGTCTCCAGATTAAAGGCTTGGAGACTAAAACATAGGAAGAACAGTTGTAGGATTTGGGGTTGGCTAATCTAGAGAAAAGAAGGAGCAGGGGGGACATGATAGCAGTATTCCAGTATTTGTTTGTTTGTTTGTTTGTTTATTTATTTATTATATTTTTATACCGCCTTTCTCCCATAGGGCTCAAGGCAGTGTACAGTCAAGAAAAATATATACACAAACATCATAAAATTGCTAATTAAAATTATTATTATAACATAGTTTGGCCCAATTAAATAGAACCTAAAATTAGATAACATTTTAAAAACATTCACATGTTCATATTTGAGGGGCTGCCACAAAGAAGAGGGGGCCAATTTATTTTTGAAAGCACCAGAAGGCAAGACAAGAAACAATGGATGGAAACTAATCAAGGAGAGAAACAACTTGGAATTAAGGAGAAACTTCCCAACAGTGAGAACAATTAACCAGTGGAACAGCTTGCCACCAGAAGTTGTGGGTGCTCCATCGCTGGAGGTTTTTAAGAAGAGACTGGACAGCCACTTGTCTCAAATTGTATAAGGCCCTTCTGCTTGAACAGGGGGTTGGACTAGAAGACCTCCAAGGTCCCTTCCAGCTCTATTCTGATTAATCGATTGATTGATCTTTAAACAAACCCATTGTAATAAAGGCCAATTTTCAGCCAACACGTTCTGAATCGTACAGATAGTCCTTGTGACTTGAAGGCCACATCTTCAGCTGGAGAAGGCTGTCTTGCCATTGCTTTCTATGATAATCTCCCATCTCCTGACCTAGTTGATTGAGAAGTAACAAAATATAAACCTTGGATGGAGGGAAACAGTTTATTCCTTTATCTATAGATAAGTGGTGTTAGTCAGACTCGTGAATACTGGCCTTGAAGATAAGTTGGTAACAATTTTGAGACCTGTAGTCTTCTGGTAAACTAACTCTTGATTTAAATCCTAGACTACTGAGTCAAAAGGGGCCAGTTTGTAGTGGTTCGACTAACACTGGGCAAACTTTGGAGTATGGATAGTCCTTGGCTTACACTGCACCCCAAATTTGTTAAGTGAATTTTGCCCCATTTTAGGACCTTCCTTGCCGCACTTGTTAAGTACTACTGCAATGCTCTCTACATGGGGCTCCCCTTGAGGAGCACTCGGAGGCTCCAACTGGTGCAGAATGCGGCCGTGCGGGTACTTATGGCGGCGACATGGCGCTCCCATGTGACATCTCTCCTGCGCGAGCTGCATTGGCTTCCAGTGGTCTTCCGAGTGCGCTTCAAGGCATTGATTCTCATCTTCAAAGCGCTCCATGGCTTAGGACCCAGTTATTTACGAGACCACCTTCTGCCTCCGATAACCTCCCACCGGCCAACACGCTCCCACAGAGAGGGTCTCCTCAGGGTGCCGTCTGTCAGGCAATGTCGGCTGGCGACCCCCCGGGGAAGAGCCTTCTCTGTGGGGGCACCCGCCCTCTGGAATGAGCTACCCCCAGGGATACGACTAATCCCGGACCTCCGGACCTTCCGACGGGCCCTGAAGACTTTTTTATTTCAGCAAGCTGGGCTGGGTTAAAAAATTTTAATTGGGTGAATTTTATGGGTAACGGGGTTTTAAATTGGAGAAGCCTAAGATAATTTAATTTTGTTTTAATGTATTTTAATATTTGTATTGTGTGTTTTTAATTCTGGCTGTTCACTGCCCCGAGTCCTTCGGGAGAGGGGGTGGTATAAAAATTTAATAAATAAAATAATAAATAAATAAATAAATAAATCAGTGCAATTGTAAATTTGGATTCCCTATTAACTTTGCTTACTAAACAAATGGGGCTACATGGGGCTCCCCTTGAGAAGCACCCGGAGGCTCCAACTGGTGCAGAATGCGGCCGCGCAGGGGATTATGGGAGCGAGGGGGCGCTCCCATGTGACACCTCTCCTGCGTGAGCTGCATTGGCTTCCAGTGATCTTCCAGGTACGCTTCAAGGTGTTGGTCACCACCTTTAAAGCGCTCCATGGCATAGGACCTGGGTATTTGCGGGACTGCCTTCTGCCGCCGATATCCTCCCACCGACCAGTATGCTCCCACAGAGAGGGACTCCTCAGGGTGCCGTCAGCCAGGCAATGTCGGCTGGTGACCCCCAGGGGGAGGGCCTTCTCTGTGGCAGCTTCTGCCCTCTGGAATGATTTGCCCCCGGAGATACGAAGGATATCGGATCTCTGGGCCTTTCGCCGTGCCCTGAAAACTTTTCTTTTCCATCAAGCAGGGCTGGCGTGAAACACCCCCCCCCCCCTTTTTTTTTAGTTTTTAAATTGTCAATGGGTTTTAGTTTAAATGTTTTAAATTTTGGGCCAAAGTCATGTAATTCTTTTTAAAAATTTAAATTTTGTATTGGTATGTGTTTTAGTTCTGGCTGTGCACCGCCCTGAGTCCACTAGGAGAAGGGCGGTGTACAAATTTAAATAAATAAATGGTCTTAATTCGAGGACTCCTATATCTCATAACTCTACCACTTTGAGGGGGGCCTGGGCATGGTACATATTTGGGCCTCCCATTGTCCCAAATGATCAATGGCAGGGCAAAAACATCAGTTGAAATTTGTTCCGATTTGTTTTCAGATGGTTAGCAAATTAGATGCAATTCATTAAGCTTGTTTCCTAAGAGTTTAATAACTTTCTTCTTCTTTCACATTGAAAGTTAAGAGTTTGGCAGCCAGTTTTGGTTGCTTTCCAGAGGTTACATGAATGGCTTGAGTGAAGGGGCACGAATGGAGCCTGATTAAGGTCGCCTTCATAATATGAGGAAATGGGCAAACTTGCTTACAATTTTGGCCAATGAGTCACTCTAATTATTTTTGCTGAATGAAACCTAGTGAACTTTCAGAGTATAGTCTTAGTCCAATGTACTGTGAAAGAAACTTTTGATCTTGTTTAGTGTTATGAAGTCTACCTCCTCATTAAATTTAGATTACATAATAGTGCAAAAAAAAAAAAGAGAGAGACAATTTCTTGGGCAATCTCATTCAACAAAGATGATTAGAGAGCTCAAGGCTGAAACATACGAAGGACGGTTGTGGGAACTGGATATGTCCATTTTAATGAAAAGAAGGACTAGGGGCAGTGGTGGGATTCAGCCGGTTTGCACCACTTCAGGAGAACCGGTTGTTAACTTTCTGAGCAATTTGGCAAACTGGTTGTTGGAAGAAATCATTAGGGCAGAGAACCGGTTGTTAAATTACTTGAATCCCACCACTGACTAGGGGTGACATGATAGCAATGTTTTGATATCTAAGGGGCTGCCACAAAGAAGAGGGGGCCAACCTATTTTCCAAAGCACCCAAAGGCAGGACAAGAAGCAATGGATGGAAACTTATCAAGGAGACATCCAACCTAGAACTAAGGAGAAATTTCCTGACAGTTAGAACAATTAATCAGTGGAACAACTTGCCTCCAGAAGTTGTGAATGCTCCATCACTGGAGGCTTTTAACATGTCGGCACATTCCAAGTGAAGCCAACTGTGACCCCATGTAATTTACAACCCAATCTTGACCAAGTTTCCCCCTCCCTCCTCCCAGGGTGTGTCATCAGTCACATTCGCCAATGGAGCAATTTCACGGGTTGTAGAGATCACTCCCCTCCGGCCGCTGTGGGTAATCCTGGGAGACAGCCTTGAGAGAGATACATCTGAAATGTGCTTTTGTTTTTGGCTGCCGTGCTGCTTCCCCCTTGCCTAAGGCAATTCGAGAGCAGGCCAGGGATGCTTTGCGAGTTGACATAAAGATTGGACAACCATTTGCCTGAAATGGTATAGGGCTGTGATGGCGAATCTATGGCACGCGTGCCAGAGGTGGTGTCAGCACTCCAAACTACATTTGTTCCAGTGCTGACATAAGGAGGAGAAGAGGGGACAGCTGGCAAGAGGATGCTTGACTTTTCACCTACTTATTTTCCCTGAAGATAATATCCCCTAGGAGGTGGAATGGGAGGGGGGGACATTCCTGGGAGCTGAAGTAGTAGATATGGGGAGAGTGATTTGGAAGATGGCCAATGAGACGCAGAGAATTGGGGAACGGAAAGGGAAGGTTTGGGGTCAGGAAGTCAGTGTTGGCTACGATGCAGTCGGGGACAGATTGTCGTGCTTAATAAATGAAAGATTTCATAAAAGACTATTTGTTTGGAAATGCAATTTATTTGAGACGACACCGAAACCCGACAGGTGGCACACGGAGCCCTCTCTGTGGGTACCTGTGCCATTGCCAACTGGTCTTCGGGTTTCCAGCACTCCAGCGTGTGCACGCATATGCACATTCTGGTTTGGGCACTTGGTGCTGAAAAGGTTATCTGTCACTGGTATAGGGGTTCCTGCCTGAGTGGGGATTTGGACTAGAATAAGGGTCTCCAACCTTAGCAACTTTAAGCCAGGTGGACTTCAACTCTCAGAATTCCCCAGCCAGCAAAGCGGGCCAGCAAAGCTGGCTGGGGAATTCTGGGAGTTGAAGTCCTGGACTAGAAGACTTCCAAGATCCCTTCCAACTTTGTAATTCTGTTATTCTTCAATATATTTAGAAATGGACTGGTTTACTGTTTTAATATCTTTCCAGGTTTTGATGGTTGATAATATCTTGAGGCTGTCTTTCTGTCCTTTCTTGATGAGGAGGACTGCATTTGGCCTTCTCCAATTTCCCTAGTTTTCTTCTTCATTGGTTACTCTTCGAGATTTAATTTATTTGAGATTTAATTTAAACTTTAATTTTTTTTGAAGCTCCGTTTCCTTTTCAAGAAGTCCCAACCAGCTTCAATCCATTTTACCTTTTAAGGTTTTCTTTATATCACATCTTCCTTACTTTTTCTTAGTTCATTGGAATTATGCTTTCTAAAAATCCAGGGCTGTTTCCAAGCAAGTTTTTTTTCAAAAAATAAGGATTCTAATAATGTATAGCCATTTCCATCCGGTTTTCATCTCTTCAATATCTCCAACCAATCCTGTTAGTAAGGACCAAATCCGAAGTAGCTGTTCCCCCCGTTGCACAATTCAAATCTTTGGAAAGAGGAAAATTATCACCAAGACAAGTGGAAAAATCGATGTGACATCTTGGGTCCCGCAGAATTAATCTTCTCACAGAAGTCTAGAGCTCGTTGAAATCCCCCATTCTGACCACTTCATGGTTTTCGGCTTTAATAAATCTTCCCTCCGTCTCTTCTGATTGGTTGGATGGTCTCTGACAGACTCCATGGAAAATAATCGTCCTTTTAATTTGCTCTTTTATCTTAACCCTGTTTGTTTTCAACATTCCTGGTACCATCAATCGAATGGACCTCTCTTCAGTTCTTCTCTGGTACCCATCTCTATACCATCACGTCCTTCTGTTGTTCTCTGTCTGTCTGTCTGTTTCATATTGTCATTAATTATGGGGCCAAATATATATATATCTTTTTAATTGTATTTTAATGTTTGTAGTTTATGTTTTTACTTTGGCTGTACACTGCCCTGAGTCCTCAGGGAGAAGGGTGTTATATAAATTCGATATAAAATAAATAAATAAAATAAAATGAGCCTTGGTAGTACAGTGGTTTAATGCACCCTGTTATTAACACAGCTGGCTGCAATTTCTGCAGGTTCAAATCTTACCAGGCTCAAGGTTGACTCAGCCTTCCATCCTTTCTAAGGTAGGTTAAATGAGGACCCAGTTTGTGGGGGCAATAAGCTGACTTTGTATAAATATACAAAAGGATGAAGGCTATTGCTTAACGCATTGTAAGCCGCCCTGAGTCTCCGGAGAAGGGCGGCATATAAATCAAATTTAAAAAAAAATATGTATCTATCTCAGGGGTGAAATGCTCCCAGTTCGGACCAGATCGCCCGATCTGGTAGCGATGGCGGTGGATGGTTCGGAGAACCGGTAGCAAAAATCCCTGTCCCTCCCCACCCACATGCCCAGCTGAGCCGCGCGATCATCAAAGGCTGTTTTTTTTTTACTTTTAAAAGCATTTTTTATATTTTATATAAATTAAATATAAGTATACATTTTATACTTATGTATTTTATGTCTTTTATTGGGTTTGTTTTTACTTGTTGTGAGCCGCCCTGAGTCCTATGGAGATAGGGTGGCATACAAATTATATTAAATAAATAAATAAATAAAATTTTTCTACAACCTCTTCGGGCGAAAAAATGCTTTTAAAAGCTTTTTTTAAAAAAAGGCCTCTGATGATCGTGTGGCTCAGCTGGGATCATCAGAGGCTTTTCAAAGCATTTTTTTCTGCAATCCCTTTGGCCGAAGAGGTTGTAGGAAAAAAAATGCCTTTAAAAGCCTCTGGCGATCCCAGCTGACTTGCCTGATCGTCAGAGGCTCCTAAAAGCATTTTTTTCTGCAATCTCTTAAGGTTGTAGAAAAAATGCTTTTAAAAGTAAAAAAAAAAAAAAAAAAAAAAAGTTGGCGATGCCCACCCAGTCACATTACCGCCCCCCCCCCAAACCACGCCCATAGAACCGGTAGTAACAAATTTTAGATTTCACCCCTGATCTATCTGGTCCAACTCTCTGACCTCGGGGGGGCCGGGATAGGCACGGCCAGGGTGGATGTGGCCAGCTGAACATCACTTGTGTTGGGGGCGCCTGTGGTGACCCCAGCGCTCTGCCAGTGAAAACAGGCTCCTAAGCTCCATTTTCGGCTGCGACAGCCTCCTGCAACCCTCTGCCAGCGATCTGGTCTTCTCCTGTATCCCAGCTTCTCTCTGCTGCAGCCCCATGGATGTCCCTGCCTCTCCATCTCTCACCCGTTCCCTTTTTTCCCCCTTTCTCTTGCAGTCTGTACCGTGCGGTGCCAGAAGTTCCTCATCTCCAAAGTGGGCGAAGACTGGATCTTCCTCATCCTCTTGGGTCTGTTGATGGCCTTGGTGAGCTGGGCCATGGACTTTGCCATAGCAACTTGCCTGCAAGGTAAGAAGATGGCAGATCACAAGTGCAAAGGCAGGCAGCGCTCCTAGGTTGCGAATCTGAAGCTCAAGGCTTCCAAGAGGGGTCGTTTTGTTTTGATTTTTATTATTATTTTATTTTATTTTATTTTATTATTTTATTTTATTTTATTATTTTATTGTATTTTTTATTATTTTTTTATTATTCTATTCTATTTCGTTTCGTTTCGTTTTATTTCATTTCGTTCCATTTTATTTTATTTCGTTTTATTATTTTATTTTATTATTTTATTTTATTATTCTATTCTAGTTCATTTCATTTCGTTTTATTTCATTTTGTTCTATTTCATTTTGTTTCCTTTTATTTTATTTCGTTTTATTATTTTATTTTATTATTTTATTTTATTATTCTATCCTAGTTCATTTCATTTCGTTTTATTTCATTTTATTCTATTTCATTTCATTTTGTTTCGTTTTATTTTATTTCGTTTTATTATTTTATTTTATTATTCCATTCTAGTTCATTTCATTTTGTTTTATTTCATTTTGTTCTATTTCATTTCGTTTTATTTTATTTTATTTCATTTTATTATTTTATTTTATTTTATTATTTTATTTTATTATTCTATTCTATTTCATTTCGTTTTGTTTTATTATTTCATTTCTTTTCGTTTCTTTTCTTTTCTTTTCTTTTCTTTTTTCTTTTCTTTTCTTTTCTTTTCTTATTTTATTTTATTTTATTTTTCAACATATAACTGTAATGGAGCCTGCCCGCCCATTGAGGCTGGGAGTTGTGATGGGTACAAAGTGGGTTATGTAGAAAGCAATCATACGACTATAGGACACTGCAGATAGCCATAAGTGCGGGTTGCTGGCCAAAGAGCTGGTTATAAGTCAAGGACTTTTATTATTTCATTATTTATATTTTATGTTGTTTTATGTTTTGTTTTTTTTTATCATGATCCTGGGCAGCTTACAATAATTAAAAGCATAGAAAACCCCCCATTCCATATTGCTTCTCACCCAATATAGAGCCGTGGTGGTGCAGTGGTTAGAATGTGGTATTGCAAGGCTAATTCTGCCCACAGCCAGGAGTTCAATCCTGACTGGCTCAAGGTTGACTCGGCCTTCCATCCTTCCTATGTCGGTGAAATGAGAACCCAGATTTTTTAAATATGCTGACTCTGTAAACCGCTTAGAGAGGGCTGTAAAAGCACTGTGAAGCAGTATATAAGCCTAAGTGCTATGGCTATTGCTGTCTAAGGACAAACAACAACTCAACTTACAGCCAAAAATCAGGTCAATTAAGTCCAGCTCATCTACCCCTCTGATCCAAAGGCCTGGGGCAGCGGTCGGCAACCTTAAACACTCAAAGAGCCACAAAAGTCCTAACCGGAAGTCTCCCATTCAATTCTGGAGCTGACCGGAAGTCCAGTTCCCCCACCATAGAGTCTCCTCCTAGTGTGGCATTCTTTTTCCTCTATCCGTCCTAACCGAAAGCCCTATCAATTGTGGAGCCGACAGGGAGCCGCACAGTGGTGGGTTCCTCTCGGTTCGGTCCAGTTCAGCCGAGCCGGTAGCGGTGACGATATGACATCACCGAACCGGTTCTCCCACCCACCCACGTTATTCTTACCTTTTATTTGGTCCCACCTCCAATCTATTGCTGCCTCCTGAGTCCCAGCTGATGACTAGAGGGAAAAAAAACTGTTTAAACTCTTGCCGCGCGGCTTCAAAGGGCCGTCCTACAGCTGATCAGTGTTAAAAGCAAACAAATGAGTCGGGTCGTAAGTGCGAGGACTGGTCGTAAGTGCGAGGACCTTCCAGAAATGACTCTGACCAGCTAACCACGCCCACCTAGTCACATGACCTCCAAGCCACACCCACAAAATAAGTCACGCCCACAGAACCGGTAGTAAAAAAATTTAGAACCCACCCCTGGAGCTGCAGCAGAGGGATGAAAGAGCCACATGCGGCTCCAGAGTTACGGGTTGCTGACTCCTGGCCTGGGAAACAGCCTGGACTTCAGTGCCTAGCAAGATTGAGGCCATCCAAATTTCCGGAGGGAAGATGCTGAGAAAATGGTCTCTTCGAGGCAGAAGCATCACTTTAGCTTAGCCTCCTGCGTGGTGGCAACTCAACCTGGTAGATTATCTCTTGTGCATTGACAAATAAATCTTTTCCCCCACCCCTCTCTCGTTTACAGCCCAAAAGTGGATGTACGGCGGGTTGGATACCAACGTTTTCTTGCAATACATGGCTTGGATTACCTATCCCATCGTGCTCATCACCTTCTCAGCTGGATTCACCCAGATCTTAGCCCCGCAGGCGGTGGGTGAGTGTCGGTCCGGAGAGGTGGGAGGGGAAGAAGCTGCTTTGGAGGAAGCCCAGCTGTTTGGAAGGCACAGCTGGGAACCCACCTGTGCCAGCCATTTCTTTTCTGATCCTGGAGACAAGGAAGGTTCCATTCCATCAGAGACCCAAACCCAGGGGATTCTCCTAAAATGTGGCCCTTTCTGCCCATCAGGTCACCTTTCTCTGCATTGGAAAGATCCCCTTTTCCCCCTCAGAGAGGAACCAAACCAAGGTCTTCACTGTCCTGAATCTTAAGAAGCAAATTCATAGGCCACGCTCAAAGCATGCTGGGGAATTCTGGGCGTTGAAGTCCACGTATCTTAAAGTGGTCAAAGTCAAGAAGCATTGTGCTAGGTCTATCCCTGACCTGGTTAAGCATTCTTTCGTTCAGTGGATTTCTGCATCTCTGTGGATTTTCCTGATTCTTCTTTTTTGCCTCATCTCCTTCCCGCCTTCCTTCCTTCCTCCCTTCTTTCTTCCCTCCCTCTCCATTCCTTCCCTCCTTCCCTCTCTCCCTCTCCCCTGCCTGCCTTCTTTCTTCCTTCCTTCCTTCCTTCCTTCCTTTCTTCCTCCCTCCCTCCCTTCTTTCTTCCCTCCCTCCCTCCCCCTTTCTTTTTCTTTTATTCTTTTCTTCTTTCTTCCTTTCCTCCCCCCGTCCCCCACCACACTCCCTCTCTCTCCCTTCCTTCCTTCCTTCCCTCCTTCCTTCCTTCCTTCCTCCCTCCCTTCTTCCCTCCCTCTCTCTCCCTTCCCTCCTTCCCTCTCTCCCTTTTCCCTGCCTTCTTTCTTTCTTTCTTTCTTTCTTTCTCTCTCCCTCCCTCCCTCCCTCCCTCCCTCCCTCCCTCCCTTCCTTCCTTCCTTCCTTCCTCCCTCCCTCCCTCCCTCCCTTCTTCCCTCCGTCTCTCTCCCTTCCCTCCTTCCCTCTCTCCCTTTTCCCTGCTTTCTTTCTTTCTTTCTTTCTTTCTTTCTTTCTTTCTTTCTTTCTTTCTTTCTTTCTTTCTTTCTTTCTCCCTCCCTCCCTCCCTCCCTCCCTCCCTTCCTTCCTTCCTTCCTCCCTCCCTCCCTCTCTCTACAGGCTCTGGCATCCCAGAAATGAAAACCATCCTGCGTGGGGTGGTGCTGAAGGAATACCTTACCCTCAAGACCTTTGTGGCCAAAGTCATTGGACTGACCTGTGCATTAGGCAGCGGGATGCCTTTGGGGAAAGAGGTGAGGAGGGGTCTGGGGTCTGTGGGGTCTGTGGGCTACCAAGGTGGAGAAAGATCTGGAAACCAGGTTCTGCCTGGAATGGTGAAAAGACACAGTGGTCTTTAGTTTGCAGGAAGAGAAAATATGATACAGGTAGTCCTCAACTTACGACCACTTGGTTAGCAACTGTTTTAACTTACAATGGACATCCCCCCCACCCCACCCCACCCCAAAAAGGCTACTCACAACCTGGTTCCCAAGTTCTGACAGCCTAGTGGAACAGAAGTTGCCTCCAGAAATCGTGGGCACTCTATCACTGGATGTTTTTAAGAAGAGTCTAGACCCGTGATGGCCAACCTATGGCATGCGTGCCACTGGTGGCACACAGAGCCCTATCGGTGGGCACACAAGCTCAGCTCCGGCGCACATGCACACGCCGGCCAGCTGATTTTTGTGCCTTCTGGGCCCCCTGGAAGTCAGCAAACAGGCCGTTTCCGGCCTCCAGAGGGCCTCCCGGTGGGTGGGGAAGACCGTTTTCACCCTCCCCAGGCTCCTAGAAAGGCTCTGGAGCCTGGGGAGGGCGAAAAAATGGGCCTACCGGGCCCACCGTGCCATCGCGTGCCAAAAGCGGGGGAAACGGGTAGGGTTGCGCACATATGCACAAGGTGGGGCGCATAGAATTATGGGTGTGGGCACGCACGTGCGTGACTCCCTCGTGCTCCCCCCACTTTTGGCCCACGATGGCAAAAAAGTTAGCCATCACTGGTCTAGACAGTCACTTCTCTGAAATGGTATAAGGTCTCCTGCTTGAGCAGGTGGGCTGGACTAGAAGACCTCCAAGGTCCCTTCCAGCTCATTCATTCTATACATTCGTTTGCTACCTGCAATGAATCCTGTAGAAGGTTGATCATGCATGATGATATCTGGGGTCCCTTCTGTTCTGACCTAGGCTTCCTGATACTGTAAAAGCACACAATGAATCCCAAAAACCCTCTCTTTTTTTAAAATTTAATTTACATGCCACCCTTCTCCGGAGACTCAGGGCGGCTTACAAGGCGTTAAGCAATAGCCTTCATTCTTTTGTATATTTATACAAAGTCAGCTTATTGCCCCCACAAACTGGGTTCTCAATTTACCTATCTTAGAAAGGATGGAAGGCTGAGTCAACCTTGAGCCTGGCGAGATTCGAACTTGCAGTAATTGCAGGCAGCTGAATGTTAATAACAGGCTAATAGCCAGCTGCGCCACCAGACCCCTTTTTATGTCAACGGCTGTGAATTCTGCTCATTCAGAGCCTGTTCATTCTCAATCGGTTCATTCACAGATGAGTCTCAAATAGTTTGTAAAGAGTCCGACAGAAGTCTGCCACAGTTCTTCTGATAAGGCTGATAAACACCCACCTTTATCTCCCTTGACACACTGCCAAAGACCTAATTGGCAATTAACTTTGCAAAGCCACATGGAGTCCAGAATCAAACAGAGCTTCAGACTTTAAACTGCACAGAATTAACAACATTGCTTCCTGCAAAGGCCCATGTGCCTTTGCTCCACTTTTAAGTCTTATGGGAGGGGCCAATCATCTCCAAGCCCTACTCCCGAGTCGTCCCTTTTGTTTTAACTGTTCTTGCCTTCTGGCACCTCTGTGCATGCACGCACTGGGAACAGGCTTCCCCTGTTCCTCTGCCTCTGACATCAGACTCTGGAGGCTCCGGAGTCAGCACATAACTCCCAGATGGCCCTGGCCCACTCTCTGCCTCCGATGCAGAGCCCTCATCTGAACCTTCCCCAGACTCCAGGATTGGCCCATGTTCCTCCCCAGCCTCTTCACTGTCCGACTCTGCTGCCAGTTCTGCAGGCTGCCAGTGGACCACAACACCTTCCAACTCTATGATCTTGTGAATCTTCTTTCCAAGGCTGTTTAATCCAGCTGCCTTATCAGCTCCCATAACTGGACACACTGCACATGGAATCATTGATTGAGATGGGTGGGATGCAGAAAATGAATAGATCAGAGGTGGGCAACTGTGGCCCTTTTACAACCTGTGGACTTCAACTCCCAGAATTCCTGAGCCAGCTGGCTCAGGAATTCTGGGAGTTGAAGTCCACAGGTTGTAAAAGGGCCACAGTTGCCCACCCCTGGACTAGATAAATAAATAAACATAAAAACTTTGAGAGTGTTTGGGCCCTAGCAACGTTCTGCCGATCTTGCTAACTTTTCCTTCCTCCCTTTCCTGTGTTCAGGGACCCTTTGTTCACATAGCCAGCATGTGTGCGGCCCTCCTCAGCAAGTTTCTTTCGGTCTTTGGAGGCATTTATGAGGTGAGTATCTAACTCTGAGGAAGCGACGTAGAATATGCGCTCTGAGAATGGAAAAACAAGATGGCCAAAAAACATCAGATTGCTGGTTAATCAGAGGTCCTTGGTGCTCTCACAGTTTTGTTGTTTTCTTGCGGACGTCTCATTACCAAGCTAGGTAACCTCATCAGTGAACTGATGAGGTTACCTAATTTGGGTAATGAAAAGTATGAAAGAAAACAACTAGAGAGCACCAAGGACTCCTCATTTCTCCTCATTTGAGCTACAAATATTCTCCTTTATTTTCTATGGAAATTCTCAGTCATCCAGGTCATGGTTGTCCCAAAAGTGCTTTTTTTCCCCTCAAAAGAAAACTGGACTTTCCTTGAAGACGTTTCACTTCTCATCCAAGAAGCTTCATCAGTTCCGACAGTCAGAACTGAAGAAGCTTCCTGGATGAGAAGCGAAGCGCCTTCAAAGAAAAACAACTCCACATTTTATTGTTTTATATCTTTATTGTTAGTTAGTCACAACAGGCAGGAGTCCAGTTCCGAGTTGTGTTCCCCTACCCTCAGTCCTAAGATTTATAATTTGGAGATAATAATAATCCCCAAATTGTAGAAATCAAACCAAATTCAGGCCTGCTTTATGGTCATTGCCAAAAAAACAGTCCTAAAGGCACTCTTGAACTCTTAGGAAAAGTACTGTTGGGGACTTGTTCCCTTATTCCTGTTACCATATTATGATTAGATTCATGACTTCATTCTTGAACTCTCTTGCCCGCCAGCTAGCATTACATTGTGCTCCAAGGCCAGGCTGGCTGAAAACAATGGGGATTGTAGTCCAAGCTATTTAGAAGGTCTGTTTTCCGAAGCTAGGGATAAAAATATATGTTGAAAGCTGAGAAAGGCCAACCGAGCTGGGAGTTAAACTGAAGGATTCCTAATGAGGAGATGGTTTATTTGTGATCTGCATATCAACTTAGCCCTCTGTGACATTAGCGGAAGAGGGGAGCGCCACGAAAAAACAGTATTTCCGTGGCATTTTACCTTTTTTTACCTTTTTAAAAATTTTTTACAAACATATAAATGGGTGAACAGCGTGTCATACATTCTAATACGAATAAAACTAGTAAAGTTAATCATAGTTATTACATTCAATCAACATATATTTCTATTAATAATACACATTTATATTAAGTTGCAGTCTATCATTATCCAATTATTCCATGTTTTCTCTTGTTATTGCTTTTATTTTATTATATAAAAGTGTGTACACTAATACTCCCCCTTCTCTTATTTCTATCTCTTATTCTACCTTTTGATCATGTCACCCTTATACTAAAATTTTAAATTTTAAACCAAATTTTAAATTTAAATTTGGTTTTAAATTATTGGGGTTTTAAATTTGTTCAGCCAAATTATTTAATTCGTTTTATTTTATTTTAAATTTTGTATTTATATGTTTTATTCTATGGCTGTTCACCGCCCTGAGTCCTTCGGGAGTAGGGCGGTATATAAATTCAATAAAATAAAATAAATAAATAAAATAAATAAAAAACATTTTCTTTCTAGCCTACCTAACCTCTAGTCATGTCACCTACCTAGTAAAAGAAAAGAAAGCTAGAGAAAAAGAAAAGCAAATCAGAACAACAAAAACGAGATATCATCTATCCATCGTCTCTTGCCCGCTTCAATACTTTAATTGCTATGCTTTTTTTGACTTGCCTCCCATATTCCTCTCTTGAATCTTTATCTCTGTCTGCATCTACTTCTTAGCTGTTCAATCTAGATATATTAAAAGACGTTTTCTTTCTGTCCTACCTAACTGCTAGTAGTGTCACCTACCTAAGAAAAGAAGAAAATGAGAGAGAAAACGGAAAGCAAGTCATTTTACTTATTGCTTTGTTTATCAAAATTAAAATCTGCCCACTTCCCTTACAGATGCTTTCTTTTGCACTGCAGTCACCTTTATAGTTAAAATCTCAATAAATCCTCTTTTCTTGGCACACGAGGGTCTCCAGCAAAATGGCTTGCTAAGCCTTTGGAGAACAGAATGGGGACTGGGTCAGGATTAGCATCCATCGGTTGAATTGTGCATTAAGCTTAACAGAGTTGTAGTGGCGCAGCGGTTAGAATGCGGTATTGCAGGTTTAACTCTGCCCACATTTTGGAGTTTGATCCTGACCGGCTCAAGGTTGAATCGGTCTTCCATCTTTCCGAGGTCAGTAAAATGAGGACCCAGATTGTTGGGGTGCAACATGCTGAGATTGTAAACCGGTGTAAGGAACTCTGAAGCGGTATATAAGTCTAAGTGCTATTGCTGTTGCTAGCTGATTATTTCCCTTGGTGCAATCCTCCGCTGTTACTCATTTATTTTATGTATTTATATTCAGTCTTATCGTTTTTATAAATAATGGAAAGTGTTGAACGTATCTAAAACTCCTTCTGCCTTCTGTTTTTCTCCATAACAACCCTATGAGTTGAGTTGGGCCCAGAGAGAGAGTGACTGGCCCACATTCATATAACCAGCTTTCGTACCTAAGGCGGGACTAGAACTCACACGCTCCTGGTTTCCAGCCTAGTGCTAAACCAGCACACTATTTTTATGTTAATCCAGTCAATCTAATCTGGGTCATTAAACCATAAAAAACATAAAATAGGCGGTCATTTTGTCTTTCATGCCTAGGGTGGTACTAGAACTCTCAGTCTCCTGATGATTGGCCCAAAGTCACCCAGCTGTTTTAGAATAGAATGGAATGGAATAAAGAATAGAGTAGAGTAGAGTAGAGTAGAGTAGAGTAGAGTAGAGTAGAGTAGAGTAGAGTAGAATAGAATAGAATAGAATAGAATAGAATAGAATAGAATAGAATAGAATAGAATAGAATAGAATAGAATAGAATAGAATAGAATTCTTTATTGGCCAAGTGTGATTGGGCACACAAGGAATTTGTCTTTGGTACATATGCTCTCAGTGTACATAAAAAAAATACATTCATTTCATGCCTAAGGAGGGACTAGAATTCTCAGTCTCCTGGTGATTGGCCCAAAGTCACCCAGTTGTCTTTCATGCCTAGGGCAGGACTAGAATTCTCAATCTCCTGCTGATTGGCCCAGTCACCCAGTTGGCTTTCATGCCTAGGGTGGGACTAGAACTCATGGTCTCCTGGTGATTGGCCCAGAATCACCCAGCTGTCTTTCATGCCTAGGGCGGGACTAGAATTCTCAGTCTCCTGCTGATTGGCCCAGTCACCCAGCTGGCTTTCATGCCTGGGGTGGGACTAGAACTCATAGTTCTCCTGGTTTCTAGCCTTGGTGCCTTCATCACTATATGAAATGGGCCCATTGTATGTACAGGTCTCCATGATTTCCAACTTCTAAAGGTTCTACCCATCCTTTTCCTTCACCCTCTTCTCCAAAGATACACATCACCAACCTTTCTCCAAAGTTAAACTTTATTTGTATGTTTTAGAAGGAAAAAAGCTCAAAATTCACACCGGAGCCCTCTTTGCTGAGGAAGTGGTATAAGACCAGGGAATTTCATTTTAATGTACGCCAATTAGTGTACATTCAAAGTGGCAATAAAGTTATTTTAAGTCTAAGGAGCTTTCCTGCCAACTGCTCCCAAAGGTGATTATTTTCAAGAGACAAGTGGACTTTCTGGGGGGTTTTTTTGGAAGACGTTTCGCTTCTCATCCAAGAAGCTTCTTCAGCTCTGACGGGATGGTGAGGATGCAACATCATCTTCAGTCAGAGCTGAAGAAGCCTTTCTTGGATGAGAAGCGAAACGTCATCAAAGAAAAAACAAGAAAGTCCAGTTGCAAGGAGAGGGGAAGGAGAGAAGGGAAGGAGAGGAGGAATGAAGAAAGTAGAAAGAGACAGAAGAAGGAAGAGAAAGGGAAAAAGAAGAGGAAAGGTTGTGGTTAAAATAAAGGAGAAGAAATGGTAAAAGAACAGTCCCGAACCATTGAAAATGAAAGTCAAAGGATAAGTTGAATAATTAATGATTAACGATGGATAAGAGACTGTACATTTAAATATGTTTATGAGATAGAAGTAAAATGTATTGGGGCGGGGGGCAGGGGTGAAATGTAAAATTTGTTACTACCGGTTCTGTGGGCGTGGCTTGGGGGTATGTGACCGGGTGGGCGTGGCCATTTTTTAAAAAAAAAACTTTTCAAAGCATTTTTTCTAATGCTTTGAAAAGCCTCTGCCGATCAGGCAACTCAGCTGGGATCATCAGAGACTTTTCAAAGCATTTTTTTTACCACCTCTTCGGCCAAGAGGTTGCAGAAAAAAATGCTTTGAAAAGCCTCTGACGATCCCAGCTGAGCCGCGCGATCATCAGAGGCTTTTTTTTTTACTTTTAAAAGCACTTTTTCATTGGAAGAGGTTGTAGAAAAAATGCTTTTAAAAGTAAAAAAAAAAAAAGCCTCTGATGATCGTGTGGCTCAGCTGGGCATGGAGGGGTGGGGCGCAGGGATTTTTTGCTACTGGTTCTCCGAACCACCACCCACCATCGCTACCGGATCAGGTGATCCGGTCCGAACTGGGAGCATTTCACCCCGGGGGGCGGGGGAGGGGAGAGAAGAAAAGAGAGAGAGGAAGATATGGTGAAAAACAATGTATTTGTAATAAAGAATTTGATAAAAGGGATGAATATGGAAAAAGCGATCTATGTGACTCGGTCAACATTCCATTCACAAAATATGTACAATGAAAGAAAATTTGCAATAAAACTTGTTTAAAAAAAGAAGAAGAAGAAAGTTCAGTTGCCCCTTGAAAAAAACGCACCTTTGGGACAACCATGACTTGGATGACTGAGAATCTCCATGGACATTCCTGCCAACTGCCATTCCTCCTCTTTCTCTCTCTGTCTCTTGCAGAATGAATCCCGTAATATTGAGATGTTGGCGGCGGCTTGTGCGGTAGGCGTTGGGTGCTGCTTCGCTGCTCCCATTGGCGGTAAGGCTTCCTTCCGGAACTTTCCATGTGGCTCGTCCTTGTCTCTGCCCCAAAAGCTCTCCTTTCCTGCCTGCTCTGTCCCAAAAGGGGCTTCTTTTTGAATTTGGCCAAGGATTGTATTAAGGCTGAACCCGCCACATGGATAGGGACATTAATTTCTGGAGCTTTCTCCAAATGGGTTAAAAAAACTGGCAGAAAGTTGAGCTGCTGTCAACCATACAACATAGAATATCAGACTGGAAGGGACCTTAGAGGTCTTCTAGTCCAACCCCTTGCTCGAGCAGGAGACCCTATACAGGTGGTCCTCGGCTTAGGACCAAAATATAGAATAGATTTTTTTATTGGCCAAGTGTGATTGGACACACAAGGAATTTGTCTTGGTGCATACGCTCTCAGTGTACATAAAAGAAAAGATACGTTCATCAAGAATCATAAGGTACAACACTTAATGATAGTCATAGGAAACAAATAAACAATTGAATCATACTAGGAAACAATCAATATAAATTGTAACGATACAGCAACAAGTTACAGTCATGCAGTCGTAAATGGGAGGAGATGGGTGATAGGAACGATGAGAAGATTAATAGTAATAGTAATGCAGATTTAGTAAATAGTTTGACAGTGTTGAGAGAATTATTTGTTTAGCAGAGTGATGGTGTTCAGGGGAAAAAACTGTCCTTGTGTCTTATTGTTCTGGTGTGCAGTGCTCTATAGTGTCGTTTTGAGGGTAGGAGTTGAAACAGTTTATGTCCAGGATGTGAGGGGTGTGTAAATATTTTCACAGCCCTCTTTGTGGCTCGTGCAGTATACAGGTCCTCCATGGAAGGCAGGTTGGTAGCCATTGTTTTTTCTGCAGTTCCAATTATCCTCTGAAGTCTGTGTAAGTAAGTAAGACTTTTGTTAAGTGAGTTTTGCCCCATTTTACAAAGTTGATTGCCACAGTTGCTAAATGAATCACTATAAGCTGATAAGTGAGTAACCCGGTTGTTAAGTGAATCTGGCTTCCCCGTTGACTTTGCTTGTCAGCAGGTCGCAAAAGGCGATCACATGACCTTGGGTCACAGCAGCCGTCATAAATAAGAACCAGTTGCCAAGCCTCCGCATTTTGATCAGGTGATTATGGGGAATGCTGCAAGTCGTAACTGTGAAAAATGGTCATAAGCCACATTTTTCAGTGCCATTCTAACTGTGAATGGTCACTAAATAAACTGTTGTACGTCGAGGGCTACCTATACCTTTTCAGTCATTTTGTTGTCCAATCTCTTCTTAAAGACTTCTAGTGTTGGAGCACCCACAATCTCTGAAACATTATGAGTTCTCAGTCTCCTGGTGATTGGCCCAAAGTCACTCAGCCGCCTTTCATCCCTAAGGCGGGACTAGAGCTCATAGTCTCCTGGTGATTGGCCCAAAGTCATCCAGCCGCCTTTCATGCCTAAGGCGGGACTAGAACTCATAGTCATCTTGTGATTTGCCCAAAGTCACCCAGCCGACTTTCTTGCCTAAGGCAGGACTAGAACTCTTGTATCCTGCTTTTTAAACCACTGGCTCTTTAAATTTATTTAACAAATTTTTATTGCCACCTAACTCACCCAAATTTAAAATGGATTAAAATCAGAATCCAGCCGCCTTTCATGCCTAAGGTAGGACTTAAAATCAGAATCCAGCCTCCTTTCATGCCTAAGGTAGGACTAGAACTCACAGTCTCCTGGTGATTGGCCCAAAGTCACCCCACTGACTTTCATGCCTAAGGCGGGACTAGAACTCATAGTCTCCTGGTGATTGGCCCAAAGTCATCCAGCCGCCTTTCATGCTTAAGGCGGGACTAGAACTCATAGTCATCTTGTGATTTGCCCAAAGTCACCCAGCCGACTTTCTTGCCTAAGGCAGGACTAGAACTCTTGTATCCTGCTTTTTAAACCACTGGTTCTTTAAATTTATTTAACAAATTTTTATTGTCACCTAACTCACCCAAATTTAAAATGGATTAAAATCAGAATCCAGCCGCCTTTCATGCCTAAGGTAGGACTTAAAATCAGAATCCAGCCTCCTTTCATGCCTAAGGTAGGACTAGAACTCACAGTCTCCTGGTGATTGGCCCAAAGTCACCCCACTGACTTTCATGCCTAAGGCGGGACTAGAACTCATAGTCTCCTGGTGATTGGCCCAAAGTCATCCAGCCGCCTTTCATGCTTAAGGCGGGACTAGAACTCATAGTCATCTTGTGATTTGCCCAAAGTCACCCAGCCGACTTTCTTGCCTAAGGCAGGACTAGAACTCTTGTATCCTGCTTTTTAAACCACTGGCTCTTTAAATTTATTTAACAAATTTTTATTGCCACCTAACTCACCCAAATTTAAAATGGATTAAAATCAGAATCCAGCCGCCTTTCATGCCTAAGGTAGGACTTAAAATCAGAATCCAGCCTCCTTTCATGCCTAAGGTAGGACTAGAACTCACAGTCTCCTGGTGATTGGCCCAAAGTCACCCCACTGACTTTCATGCCTAAGGCGGGACTAGAACTCATAGTCTCCTGGTGATTGGCCCAAAGTCATCCAGCCGCCTTTCATGCTTAAGGCGGGACTAGAACTCATAGTCATCTTGTGATTTGCCCAAAGTCACCCAGCCGACTTTCTTGCCTAAGGCAGGACTAGAACTCTTGTATCCTGCTTTTTAAACCACTGGCTCTTTAAATTTATTTAACAAATTTTTATTGCCACCTAACTCACCCAAATTTAAAATGGATTAAAATCAGAATCCAGCCGCCTTTCATGCCTAAGGTAGGACTTAAAATCAGAATCCAGCCTCCTTTCATGCCTAAGGTAGGACTAGAACTCACAGTCTCCTGGTGATTGGCCCAAAGTCACCCCACTGACTTTCATGCCTAAGGCGGGATTAGAACTCATAGTCTCCTGGTGATTGGCCCAAAGTCATCCAGCCGACTTTCTTGCCTAAGGCGGGACTAGAACTCTTGTATCCTGCTTTTTAAACCACTGGCTCTTTAAATTTATTTAACAAATTTTTATTGCCACCTAACTCACCCAAATTTAAAATGGATTAAAATCAGAATCCAGCCGCCTTTCATGCCTAAGGTAGGACTTAAAATCAGAATCCAGCCTCCTTTCATGCCTAAGGTAGGACTAGAACTCACAGTCTCCTGGTGATTGGCCCAAAGTCACCCCACTGACTTTCATGCCTAAGGCGGGACTAGAACTCATAGTCTCCTGGTGATTGGCCCAAAGTCATCCAGCCGCCTTTCATGCTTAAGGCGGGACTAGAACTCATAGTCATCTTGTGATTTGCCCAAAGTCACCCAGCCGACTTTCTTGCCTAAGGCAGGACTAGAACTCACAGTCTTCTTGTGATTGGCCCAAAGTCACCCAACTGCCTTTCATGCCTACAGTGGGACTAGAACTCATATCATCTCTTGATTGGCCCAAAGTCATCCAGCTGCCTTTCATGCTTAAGGCGGGACTAGAACTCACAGTCTCCTGGTGATTGGCCCAAAGTCACCCCACTGACTTTCATGCCTAAGGCGGGATTAGAACTCATAGTCTCCTGGTGATTGGCCCAAAGTCATCCAGCCGACTTTCTTGCCTAAGGCGGGACTAGAACTCTTGTATCCTGCTTTTTAAACCACTGGCTCTTTAAATTTATTTAACAAATTTTTATTGCCACCTAACTCACCCAAATTTAAAATGGATTAAAATCAGAATCCAGCCGCCTTTCATGCCTAAGGTAGGACTTAAAATCAGAATCCAGCCTCCTTTCATGCCTAAGGTAGGACTAGAACTCACAGTCTCCTGGTGATTGGCCCAAAGTCACCCCACTGACTTTCATGCCTAAGGCGGGACTAGAACTCATAGTCTCCTGGTGATTGGCCCAAAGTCATCCAGCCGCCTTTCATGCTTAAGGCGGGACTAGAACTCATAGTCATCTTGTGATTTGCCCAAAGTCACCCAGCCGACTTTCTTGCCTAAGGTGGGACTAGAACTCACAGTCTTCTTGTGATTGGCCCAAAGTCACCCAGCTGGCTTTCATGCTTAAGGCGGGACTAGAACTCATAGTCATCTTGTGATTTGCCCAAAGTCATCCAGCCGACTTTCTTGCCTAAGGCGGGACTAGAACTCTTGTATCCTGCTTTTTAAACCACTGGCTCTTTAAATTTATTTAACAAATTTTTATTGCCACCTAACTCACCCAAATTTAAAATGGATTAAAATCAGAATCCAGCCGCCTTTCATGCCTAAGGTAGGACTTAAAATCAGAATCCAGCCTCCTTTCATGCCTAAGGTAGGACTAGAACTCACAGTCTCCTGGTGATTGGCCCAAAGTCACCCCACTGACTTTCATGCCTAAGGCGGGATTAGAACTCATAGTCTCCTGGTGATTGGCCCAAAGTCATCCAGCCGACTTTCTTGCCTAAGGCGGGACTAGAACTCTTGTATCCTGCTTTTTAAACCACTGGCTCTTTAAATTTATTTAACAAATTTTTATTGCCACCTAACTCACCCAAATTTAAAATGGATTAAAATCAGAATCCAGCCGCCTTTCATGCCTAAGGTAGGACTTAAAATCAGAATCCAGCCTCCTTTCATGCCTAAGGTAGGACTAGAACTCACAGTCTCCTGGTGATTGGCCCAAAGTCACCCCACTGACTTTCATGCCTAAGGCGGGACTAGAACTCATAGTCTCCTGGTGATTGGCCCAAAGTCATCCAGCCGCCTTTCATGCTTAAGGCGGGACTAGAACTCATAGTCATCTTGTGATTTGCCCAAAGTCACCCAGCCGACTTTCTTGCCTAAGGCAGGACTAGAACTCACAGTCTTCTTGTGATTGGCCCAAAGTCACCCAACTGCCTTTCATGCCTACAGTGGGACTAGAACTCATATCATCTCTTGATTGGCCCAAAGTCATCCAGCTGCCTTTCATGCTTAAGGCGGGACTAGAACTCACAGTCTCCTGGTGATTGGCCCAAAGTCACCCCACTGACTTTCATGCCTAAGGCGGGATTAGAACTCATAGTCTCCTGGTGATTGGCCCAAAGTCATCCAGCCGACTTTCTTGCCTAAGGCGGGACTAGAACTCTTGTATCCTGCTTTTTAAACCACTGGCTCTTTAAATTTATTTAACAAATTTTTATTGCCACCTAACTCACCCAAATTTAAAATGGATTAAAATCAGAATCCAGCCGCCTTTCATGCCTAAGGTAGGACTTAAAATCAGAATCCAGCCTCCTTTCATGCCTAAGGTAGGACTAGAACTCACAGTCTCCTGGTGATTGGCCCAAAGTCACCCCACTGACTTTCATGCCTAAGGCGGGACTAGAACTCATAGTCTCCTGGTGATTGGCCCAAAGTCATCCAGCCGCCTTTCATGCTTAAGGCGGGACTAGAACTCATAGTCATCTTGTGATTTGCCCAAAGTCACCCAGCCGACTTTCTTGCCTAAGGTGGGACTAGAACTCACAGTCTTCTTGTGATTGGCCCAAAGTCACCCAGCTGGCTTTCATGCTTAAGGCGGGACTAGAACTCATAGTCATCTTGTGATTTGCCCAAAGTCATCCAGCCGACTTTCTTGCCTAAGGCGGGACTAGAACTCTTGTATCCTGCTTTTTAAACCACTGGCTCTTTAAATTTATTTAACAAATTTTTATTGCCACCTAACTCACCCAAATTTAAAATGGATTAAAATCAGAATCCAGCCGCCTTTCATGCCTAAGGTAGGACTTAAAATCAGAATCCAGCCTCCTTTCATGCCTAAGGTAGGACTAGAACTCACAGTCTCCTGGTGATTGGCCCAAAGTCACCCCACTGACTTTCATGCCTAAGGCGGGACTAGAACTCATAGTCTCCTGGTGATTGGCCCAAAGTCATCCAGCCGCCTTTCATGCTTAAGGCGGGACTAGAACTCATAGTCATCTTGTGATTTGCCCAAAGTCACCCAGCCGACTTTCTTGCCTAAGGTGGGACTAGAACTCACAGTCTTCTTGTGATTGGCCCAAAGTCACCCAGCTGGCTTTCATGCTTAAGGCGGGACTAGAACTCATAGTCATCTTGTGATTGGCCCAAAGTCATCCAGCCGACTTTCTTGCCTAAGGCGGGACTAGAACTCTTGTATCCTGCTTTTTAAACCACTGGCTCTTTAAATTTATTTAACAAATTTTTATTGCCACCTAACTCACCCAAATTTAAAATGGATTAAAATCAGAATCCAGCCGCCTTTCATGCCTAAGGTAGGACTTAAAATCAGAATCCAGCCTCCTTTCATGCCTAAGGTAGGACTAGAACTCACAGTCTCCTGGTGATTGGCCCAAAGTCACCCCACTGACTTTCATGCCTAAGGCGGGACTAGAACTCATAGTCTCCTGGTGATTGGCCCAAAGTCATCCAGCCGCCTTTCATGCTTAAGGCGGGACTAGAACTCATAGTCATCTTGTGATTTGCCCAAAGTCACCCAGCCGACTTTCTTGCCTAAGGCAGGACTAGAACTCACAGTCTTCTTGTGATTGGCCCAAAGTCACCCAACTGCCTTTCATGCCTACAGTGGGACTAGAACTCATATCATCTCTTGATTGGCCCAAAGTCATCCAGCTGCCTTTCATGCTTAAGGCGGGACTAGAACTCATAGTCGTCTCGTGATTGGCCCAAAGTCACCCAGCCGACTTTCTTGCCTAAGGTGGGACTAGAACTCACAGTCTTCTTGTGATTGGCCCAAAGTCACCCAGCTGGCTTTTATGTCCAAGGTGGGACTAGAACTCACAGCGTCCTGGTGATTGGCCCAAAGTCACCCACCCAGCTTTCATGCCTAAGGCAGGACTAGAACTCACAGTCTCCTGGTGATTGGCCCAAAGTCACGCAGATGGATTTCGTGCCTAAAGCATAACTGGAACTCTTGTATCCTGCTTTTTAAACCACTGGCTCTTTAAATTTATTTAACAAATTTTTATTGCCACCTAACTCACCCAAATTTAAAATGGATTAAAATCAGAATCTGGAGAAATTGCATTGCATGACGGGGAATTTTACTGTGGGACTGAGGTTTCTCTGGATTGTTCGGACCACAGAATTGGTCTTCCCCTGGAGAAGCATTCAACCCAAGGTCTCGTGCGTTGTCCCTTCCAGCCATTTCTTCTACAAATGTTTTCTTAAGAAAGCCAGAAGTGGCCCAAGTTGGTAGAACTCTGGATGAATTCTGGGAGTTGAAGTCCACCCGTCTTAAAAGTTGCTGAGGCAGAGAAGCAGTAAGGCAGTATGATTCCTCTACGCTTTTATAATTGCGTCATTTGGTGGGAATGGTAATGAGAACCAACCTTCCCAGGCTATCCTAGTGAGAAAAACCATATTTAGCTCTCCAAGGGCCTGAGACTCCGCTCGTCTTTTACGACGCAAATACGTGGATGTAAATTTCCCAAATCCTCTTTGCTGGCTTACGCCTGGATTCCCAGCATCCGACTAGAGGTGCTACGGGAAGGAAGGGCACCCTGCCTGCAGTTCAGAAGCAGCCTCTCCCTAATTCAACCCGGGGTTTGACTGGCGTTTGGGAGAGCTGCCAAACGGGTCTGAAATCAGGCCTTTCGGCACAGTTGCGGGGGAAGGCTTAACGTTGCAATTCCCAGCTAGGAGGATGCCGCCTTTGATTGATCTCGAGGGTTTCTGGATCGCCTTAGGCAGCCGAGACAGATCCAAGGTGGTGCATAAGCCTGGAGGGATCCCACCTGTACTACTACTCCCAGAATCTCGCACGTTTTTTCTTCTTGTGCGGACCCAGGCACGTTCTCCTGCGCCACCTGACTTCTTGAGGGCACACCCTACGCCAGAAGTCTTCAAACTTGGCAGCTTTAAGACTTGTGGACTTCAACTCCCAGAATTCTCCAGCCAGCATAGGTGGCTGGAGAATTCTGGGAGTTGAAGTCCACAAGTCTTAAAGCTGCCAAGTTTGAAGGCCTCTGGCCTATGCTGTCCAAAAGCTGTGAGGGAACAATGAAATAGGTAGCCAAACTCATTTCAAGCCAGCGGGGCCTTAAGCAGTGGCTCCATTCAGTTTGTGGGAATGAAGGCATTCACACCCATGAATAGACTCCTTTGAGCCGCCATAATTTTTTTCTAAAATAGATAAATTAATCCCAGTGTTGATGGAGATTCTCGATCATCCCAGGCCATGGTACTTTTTTTCCAAGAGACAACTGGACTTTCTTGGGGTTTTCTTTTGAAGACCTTTCGCTTCTCATCCAAGAAGCTTCTTCAGCTCTGACCGGATGGTGAGGAATGGAAGGATTTATACCAGTGGTGAAATCAATTTTTTTTTTACTACTGGTTCTGTGGGCGTGGCTTGGTGGGTGTGGCAGGGGAAGGATGCTGCAAACTCTCCATTCCCATCCCACTCCAGGGGGAAGGATATTGCAAAATCCCCATTCCCTCCCCACTCCTGGGGGAAGGATATTGCAAAATCCCCATTCCCTCCCCACTCCTGGGGGAAGGATACTGCAAAATCCCCATTCCCTCCCCACTCCTGGGGGAAGGATATTGCAAAATCCCCATTCCCTCCCCATTCCTGAGGGAAGGATATTGCAAAATCCCCATTCCCTCCCCACTCCAGGGGGAAGGATCCTGCAAAATCTCCATTCCCACCCCACTCCTGGGGGAAGGATATTGCAAAATCCCCATTCCCTCCCCACTCCTGGGGGAAGGATACTGCAAAATCCCCATTCCCTCCCCACTCCTGGGGGAAGGATATTGCAAAATCCCCATTCCCTCCCCAGTCCTGGGGGAAGGATATTGCAAAATCCCCATTCCCTCCCCACTCCAGGGGGAAGGATCCTGCAAAATCTCCATTCCCACCCCACTCCGGGGGAAGGATATTGCAAAATCCCCATTCCCTCCCCACTCCTGGGGGAAGGATATTCCAAAATCTTCATTCCCACCCTACTCTGGGGCCAGCCAGAAGTAGTATTTGCTTGTTCTCCGAACTACTCAAAATTTCCGCTACCAGTTCTCCAGAACCTGTGAGAACCTGCTGGATTTCACCCCTGATTTATACTCCTTGCAGACAGCTGGTCATTTGCATTCTTTTTACAGGGTCCTTGAGGGCAGTTGGAAGTTTATCTGTGTCCTCAGGGTCACCTGAATAGTGCAAATGGGTGCTTTTCTGCTTAATTTAAGGCTCCACATCCATATACACTACTCAGGTGACCCTGAGGACATAAATAAACCTCCAAGTGGCCTCAACAACTCTCTAAAAGGATGCAAATGACCAGCTGTCTGCAAGGAATATAAACCCTTCCATTCCCCACCATCCAGTCAGAGTTGAAGAAGCTTCTTGGATGAGAAGCAAAACGTCTTCAAAAGAAAAAACCAAGAAAGTCCAGTTGCCTCCTGAAACAGCATCTTTGGGACAACCATAACCTGGATGACTGAGAATCACCATAGATATTAAACCATAGTATAAAATACAAATGAAATAAAGATAGTAGGGAATGGGAAAGAGAAAGCAAGGTGAAGGAGAAGCCGAAGTAGTCATCGCCTTACAGGACAGTTCATTTAGTGACCGTTCAAAGTTACACTGAAAAAAGGGATTTATGACCACACAATCAAAATTCAGACGCCTGTCCACTGACTCATATTTATTTTATTTTTTTGTAAACTTTTTTTTTTTATTTTTTTACACAAAGACACAAACAAACATACATTTTTTCCTGAACAGAGTATTGGCCGAGTCACATATCTGTACAATTTTTAGTCATCTCCAACACAATTGATATATTACGCTCTTTGCCATAATAATCTTTATTAACCAAGGTTACCCCTCACCCTAATCTCTAATCTTCATCAAATTCAATTTTTCTCTTTTCTTTCTCCAAATTAAAGCCCTTAAATTTAAAATCTCACAACATAATGTAATTTCCCATATTTCCCTAGACTCCCTTATTCTAATCACAAATATTCTTCTTTGTCAACTTTTCCAAATATTACAGACCAATATATTACTAAAGGTCACTTAGATATATAACACTGCAGTCATTCATTTCCTTTCCATTGCTTTTTCAAATATATATGTGATCTCTTCTTCTTAACCAATAAACAATAAAGTTACTTTGCACAATACATCTTAAATCTTAAATCCAATTTCAGTGACTTTTTCAAATATATATATTTGTAAGGTGACCAATCATCCTCCTGTAGAAAGAAATATCCTTCTGGGTTCAGCTCCAAGTGGGGAAAAAGACACTGGAAACATGGAGACTGCTTGGAAAGATGATTTAATGGTGGACAAGATAACATGGTTTGAGTTCCTGAACAGAAAAGGGCTGAGATGCAGCGAGTCCCCGGGTTTTATGCCCTCTCTGGCTTTGAACTTCCTGGGGCCTCGAAAAAGTATCCTGATTGGTTGTCAGACTCCCAGGGGGTGGGGGTCTTAGCTAGCCTTGCTGGCTAATGTAATCTTCCCAGGTGCCCTGTGGTGAGTTTCTGTTGCTAGATGGGTCCTATTGTGTTAGTTTCTGTTGCTAGATGGGTCCTATTGTGTTGCAGATGATGGTCCATTGACAAAGATTGAGTTTCTGCCTCTGGCCCATTGACAAAGGGTGGGGGCAGGAAGATGGGAGCTGCTTCGTCTTTAAAACATGCTTCTCCATTTCTCATCCAGGGAAACATAATATTCTGCCTTTTTAATATTTCCCAAAATATTTCATTCCTCTAGGAAAGGGGTGGGTGCTAATTTCCTACACTCCTTTACGGAGGACATTCCTTCTTTTGTAAGTTCTTTTCTCCTCTCTCTTAAATGTCCTCCTTTTCGATATTTGAAGACTAATCTGTAAGTCTCCATATTCGATCGATGCCGATCCGATCCGTTGAGTGTAATGTGACGTATTTGTATTTGACATGACAATTCGTCAAGACTCGGTACAGTGTGGCGAGACGCGATTATGAGATGCATGCGCTCCACACAGGAGAATTGTTTTGAGAGAGTGCGCCGTGCACAAGTGGCTTTGTTTACTTCTTACCGAAACACGACACGGCACACACGCACGCATTAAACTCACTTCTTTCTCAGTGAATATTTCTTTTATTTACGATTTTTTTTCTTCAGTTTAATTGTGTCCTCCTTTTTTTTTTTTTTGGCAAAGATTTTATTTTTTAAGTAAATACATAAAAAACAAATAAAAAACCATCTTCAATGTAAATACAAACAGTGCCTCTTCAACTCTATTCATATATATCCATATATTATTATCCTCATTAATCGTATGTTTAGCTATGGCTGTTTCTTCCCTCATTTCATACAAAATAGTCTAAGATTTAAGTTAATTTGTATTATACCCTTCATTCTCCTAAATCATTTCAATAAACAATACATCTTTATATCGTATTTTATACAGTTCTACATTTCTTGCATTGGAAAAATCTCTACCGTATTTCATTTCCATAACTTTTTATCTAACCATTGGTAAAATAAATCCCATATCTCGTAATATTGTTTATCTTCTTCTTCTCTCATTTCAAATGTCAATTTACTCATTTGTGTCCTCCTTCTCATTGTAAAAAAGTTGGTCACCTTAATATTTGTACCGCTTCAACCATATCTTAATCACTTCTAATTGAACAGTAAATCTAATTAATTCACTGACTCGTGTTTATGACGGTTGCAGCGTCCCGGGGGTCCCCTTTTGCGACCTCCTGACAAGCAAAGTCAATGGGGAAGCCAGATTCACTTCACAACCCCGTCATTAAATGAACAACTGAAGTGATTCACTTAACAACCAACCATTGGTTGACGTACTGCCATCCCTTTAGTGACTGGTTTGAAATTAGAACAGCACCGGAAAAAGTGACTTGTGATTGTTTCTCACACTTACGACCATTACTGCGTTCCCACAGTCACATGATCAAAATTTGGATGCTTGGCAACTGGTTCATATTTATGACGGTTGCAGTGTCCCAGGGTCACGTGATCCCCTCTTGCGACCTTCTGATAAGCAGATTCATTTAACAAACGTGTTAGTAACTTAACAACTGCGGTGATTCGCTTAACAACGGTGCCAAGAAAGGTCGTAAAACGGGGCTCAACTCCCTCAAACCGCTATCTCGTTCAGCAACAGAAATGTTGGGCTCCATTGTGGTCAGAACTCGAGGACGTAGCCATATTTTCGCTCTGTCCTTTCATTACCTCCACCTGTTTGGCTTTTAGCCAAAGGTGTCAATGCAGGAAAAAAGAGAAAAGTTCCTTTTGCTGCAAAATGTAAGAAGGGTGAGATGAAAGCCTAGTCAGAAGAGTTTTTTTTTTTTAAAAAAAATCCTTTTCATGGAACATTTGGGGCCAGATTCCTCTGTTAAAGCTGTAGATCCAGCAAATGCCAATTGATGTCGTTGGAAGTGTGAGTTTAAATCTAGAAGCAGCTTAAAAACAACAGCAAGGAAATCAGTTTTTGTCTACGACCATACTACCCTGAACGCGCCCGATCCCGTCTGATCTCGGAAGCTAAGCAGGGTCAGGCCTGGTTAGTACTTGGATGGGAGACCGCCTGGGAATACCGGGTGCTGTAGGCTTTTTTTTAAATTTATTTCATATTTAATTTAAAATTTAAAAAAAAAACTTGCCTCCTGGCTTTTTAAAAAAAATATTTAATATTTTATTTAAAATTTAAAAAAAAAACTTTTGCCTCCTTGCTTCCCCGTCCAGTCTGTCTTTCCACTTTTCCTGCAAATGGCAGCCCATGCAGGAAAATGCAAGGGTACATTTTTCCCACTGTGAGATCAGGTGGGTTGAAATCCTTATGCATCCGCTTGCTTAGAACGGCTCTCCTGGCTTTGCAGGGCAGCGCAGAAATACAGCAGCAGCAGCAGCAGCAAGAGGCATGGAGGGCCTGGGGGCAGGGGATGATGGGTCCCATTTTGTAGTCCTGTTGATTGTTGTGCAGGGCATAGAGAAACAGCTTAAAAGAGGCAGCAAAAACCTCATTCATTGTCTACGGCCATACTACCCTGAAAGCGCCCGATCCCGTCTGATCTCGGAAGCTAAGCAGGGTCAGGCCTGGTTAGTACTTGGATGGGAGACCGCCTGGGAATACCGGGTGCTGTAGGCTTTTTGTTTTGTTTTTTGCACCCCTTCTCCTCCTCCCCCGCATTCCCCCCACCCACTTATCCAGATTATCCTAAACTTTTGCTGCAAATTGCAGCTCCTTGCAGAGCTGCATTTCCCATTTTAAGACTGCTGGATCAAATTCAGCAGCTGGGCATTTGCACCCTTGTTCCTCCCTTCTCCTTGGTCCAGCCAGCCGGTTCTAGACTTTTTCAGCCAGTTGCAGCCTGTGCAGGAAATGCAGTGCTGCATCTCCTTCTCCAAACCTGCTGCATCAGATTCAGAATTCGTCTCAAAGGTGCTTTTTCTTTTTTTTCTTTTCTTTTCAAGAGGCAACTGGACTTTGCTTATTTTTCCTTGAAGACATTTCGCTTCTCCCCCAAGAAGCTTCTTCAGCTCTGACTGGATGGAGGGAAATGGAAAAATGTATATTCCTTGCAGATTTATACTCCTTGCAGATGACCGGCTGTCTGCAAGGATTATAAATCCTTCCATTCCCCACCATCCAGTCAGAGCTGAAGAAGCTTCTTTAGGTGAGAAGCGAAACGTCTTCAAGGAAAAAACCAGAAAGTCCAGTTGCCTCTTGAAAAAAAAACACCTTTGGGACCACCATGACCTGGATGGCTGCGAAAGGATCTGCACGGCAGCGTATGATCCTGGACACAGGTAGTCCTCAATTTACAACAGCTCGTTTAGTGACCGTTCCAAGTTACAACGGCACTGAGAAAAGGAATTTATGACCGTTTCACACATTGACACCCGCTTGCAGCATCTCCCCGCAGTCCCGTGATCAAAATTTAGACGCTTGCCCAACGGACTCCTCTTTATGACGGTTTTATGACGGCGTCCTGGGCTCACATGAGCCCCTTCTGCGACAAGGAAAGTTGATGGGGAAGCCGGATTCACTTCACAACCGTGTCACTCCCTTAACAAAGGCAATGATTCGCTTAACAACGGTGACAAGAAAAGTCGTAAAACGGGTCCGACTCAACCAATGTTTTTCACTGAGCGATGTAAACTTTTGGACTGGGTTGCGGTTGTGACTCGAGGACTACCTGCAGTAGCCCAGTGAGTTGAAGAAAACATTGACTAGGGAAGCAGCAAGGGAAGGAGTGGTGGGTTCTGATGGCAGGGGATGATGGGCTAGTCTAGGCTGCTGTCCCTCTCTTAGCCAGACTGATGATGGACCACACATTGGGTGCACAGCGCAAGCTTAAAAGCCGCAGCAAAGACCTCATTCGTTGTCTACGGCCATACTACCCTGAACACGCCCGATCCCGTCTGATCTCGGAAACTAAGCAGGGTCAGGCCTGGTTAGTACTTGGATGGGAGACCGCCTGGGAATACCGGGTGCTGTAGGCTTTTTAAAAATTTATTTAATATTCATTTTTTTTAAAAAAACCTGCTTCCTGGTTTTTTAAAAGAAATATTTAATATTTTATTTAAAATGTAAAAAAAAACTTTTGCCCCCTTGCTTCCCCATCCAGTCTATCTTTCCACTTTTCCTGCAAATGGCAGCCCATGCAGGAAAATGCAAGGGTACTTTTTTTCCCACTGTGAGATCGGGTGGGTCGAAATCCTTTGGCATCCGCTTGCTTAGAATGGCCCTCCTGGCTTTGCAGGGCAGCGCAGAAATACAGCAGCAGCAAGAAGCATGCATGGAGAGCCTGGGGGCAGGGGATGATGGGCCCCGTTTGGTAGTCCTTCTAATTGCTGAGCAGGGTATGGAGAAGCAGTTTAAAAGCCGCAGCAAAAACCTTATTCGTTGTCTACGGCCATACTACCCTGAAAGCGCCCGATCCCGTCTGATCTCGGAAGCTAAGCAGGGTCGGGCCTGGTTAGTACTTGGATGGGAGACCGCCTGGGAATACCGGGTGCTGTAGTTTTTTTGTTATATACATATATATACATCCATATTCAGTGGGTCAGAATGTTTTGTGGCTTACCCACTTCTGGTAGTGGGGTCATTCTTTTTTTTCTATTAACTCAAAGCATGTCATGAATTCTGTAACCAGATTAAACCTCCTTGGGTTAAAATTAATCAGGGCTTTGCAACCTTGGCAACTTTACAACTTGTGGACCTGAAGTCCAACAAGTCGTAAAGTTACCAAAGTGGCAGAGCCCTGGGTTAAATGCAGTGGTAAAATCCTTTTTTTTTTTAACTACCAGTTCTGTGGGCATGGCTTGGTGGGCGTGGTGTGGCTTGGTGGGCATGGCAGGGGAAGGATACTGCAAAATCCCCATTCCCTCTCTACTCCTGGGGGAAGGATGTTGCAAAATCTCCATTCCCACCCCACTCTGGGACCAGCCAGAGGTGGTATTTGCCAATTCTCCAAACTACTCAAAATTTCCGCTACCGGTTTCTCCAGAACCTGCTGGATTTCACCTCTGGTTTAAATGCACCCCTTAAAGACCAAAGAATGGGATGGGAACGTGAACATGGGGGCCGTTCAAACTTGAAAGCGAAGTTATATAATCCTTCTTGTGGGGTTTTTTTTGGTGGGGGGGGAATCGTTTTAGCAAGAAAAATAAATAGAGCTATTGTGGGAGTTGAAGTCCAACAAGCAAAGTTGCCAAGGTTGCAGAGCCCTGGGTTAAATGCAGTGGTGAAATTTTTGACAAAAGGATGTCAAAAATTCCCTATAATATAATAAATATAAGGAAGATGAGAAGAGGAATGGGGCGGGGAAATCCTAAATTTCTAGGAAGAGATAACTTTATGAAACGAATGGCATTTCTCTGTAATAACGTACACAGTTCCCAAAGCTTGAATCAGTGGTCCTTTTTTTTTTAATTTGATTTATATGCCGCCCTTCTCCGGAGACTCAGGGTGGCTTACAATGCGCTAAGCAATAGCCTTCATTCTTTTGTATATTTATAAGCTTATTGCCCCCACAAACTGGGTCCTCAATTTACCTACCTTAGAAAGGATGGAAGGCTGAGTCAGCCTTGAGCCTGGTGAGATTCGAACCTGCAGTAATTGCAGGCAGCTGTTCTTAATAACAGGGTGCTTTAGATCACTGTACTACCAAGGTCCTTGACTTACAGCCATTCGTTTAGTGACCATTCAAAGTTACAACGGCAGGGAAAAAAGGGACTTTGTTTCACAATTGTGACGATGCAGCGTCCCCCTGATCATGTGATCAAAATCCAGATGCTTAGCAACTGACTCTTATTTATGATGGTTCCTATGGGGAACCTTCTCACAAGCAAAGTGACCTTAAAACATGGTTATTTCGCCTGGCTGGTTTGGACTGAAGGGGTTTCAAAGGGGATTTTAATGGTCTTTTTATAATCTTATTGGGTATTTTTAACATTGATTTTGCTTGTTTTTATTGTTGTGAGCCGCCCTGAGTCCTTTTGGAGATAGGGCGGCATAGAAGTTCAAATAATAAATAATAAATAAATAAATAAAGTCAAGGTCAGGTCTTAAAAACCGGGTTACGAACTTGTCAACTGCAGTGGTTCCCTTAACAAACGTGGCAAGAAAAGTCGTAAAATGGGGCAAAACTCAAACGTTTCAAGGAATAACAGAAATTTGGGGCTCAATTGCGGTCGTAAGTTGAGGACTACCTGTACACACTGCTCAAAGCTTGCATAGGTAGTCCTCGACTTACAGCCATTTGTTTCATAACCGTTCAAAGTTACGACGACACTGGAAAAAAGGACTTAGGACCGTTTTTCACACTTACGACTGTTGCCGCATCCCCATGGCCGTGTGATCAAAATTCAGACGCTTGGCAGCTGGCTCACATTTATGACGGTTTGCAGTGTCCCGGGGTTGTGGTGGGATCCCCTTTGGCGACCTCCTGACATGCAAAGTCAATCTAGGGAAGCCAGACTCACTTAACAACCGTGTGACTAACTTAACAACGGCAGTGGATTCACTTAACAACTGTGGCTAGAAAGGTCGTAAAATGAATCAAAATTCATGTAAGAGCTATCGTGCTTTGCAACGGACGTTTTGGGCTCAAGCCCCGAATTAAATAAAAAGGGAGTGATTTTATTCATAAATCGAGGACTATATAGAGTAGAATAGAATAACAGAGTTGGAAGGAACCTTGGAGGTCTTCTAGTCCAACCCCCTGTTTAGGCAGGAAACCCTACACCACTTCAGACAAATGGTTATCCATCCTCTTCTTAAAAACTTCCAGTGTTGGAGCATTCACAACTTCTGGTGGCAAGTTGTTCCACTGATTAATTGTTCTAACTGTCAGGAAATTTCTCTTTAGTTCTAAATTGCTTCTCTCCTTGATTAGTTTCCACCCGTTACTTCTTGTCCTGCCCTCAGGTGCTTTGGAGAATAGCTTGACTCCTTCTTCTTTGTGGCATATGTGGACTATTTTATAAAATTGTCGTTGCATTTTTAAACAAAGAAAAGGTTGGAAAAGGATTGCGGAGGGCAGAGGAACCTTGGTGGGGGGACGGACGACAGGAAAGGCTATCCACGCTGCCCTTTTTTTGATGCTGGCTAACCAAAGCTGGGTCAGGACCAGAGGTGGGTTTCAGCAGGTTCTGACCAGTTATGGAGAACCGGTAGCGGAAATTTTGAGTAGTTCGGAGAACCGGTAGTAAAAATTCTAACTGGCCCCGCCCCCATCTATTCTCTGCCTCCCAAGTCCCAGCTGAGAAGGAAGGAAATGGGGATTTTGCAGTAACCTTCCCCTGGATTGGGGTGGGAATGGAGATTTTGCAGTATCCTTCCCCTGCAGTGGGGTGGGAATGGAGATTTTGCAGTATCCTTCCCCTGCAGTGGGGTGGGAATGGAGATTTTGCAGTATCCTTCCCCTGCCACGCCCACCAAGCCACACCCACAGATTAGGACACCCTGCTGCTAAACCAGATTCCTTTCTGGAGAAATAAATGGCTTTATTCTTTTCAAATCCACCCCTGCGCTGTTGCATTCATTAATAATTGGGGGGGGGGGGCAGAGGGACTCGATGGCTTTGGATTTCAGGCAGCTTTTAAGGTTTGCCATCAAATCCGAGAGGAAAATAAATGTCTTTGTTTTTTTTAAAAAAAGGATTCTCCAAACTCCAAGCCTCATGTGTGTGCTTGGCATTGTCAAAATATTTAGATCTGGAGCTAGGATATGGTCTGTGATGAGAGGGAGGGAGGGAGGGAGAGTAGCCTTGCTATCCAGGCACCCCCACCCGCCTCCCCAACAGAATAAAGCTATTTTCAACAATAGGCACTTTATGCAAACATACAGTATTTATATCTGCCTTTGACTTGCTGTAATTAATTAATTCATTCATTCATTCATTCATTCATTCATTCATTTATTTATTTATTTATTTATTTATTTATTTATTTATTTATTTATTTTGTATACCGCCCTTCTCCAACAGGACTCAGGGCGGTGAACAACCACGGTAAAACATAACATATAAAATTTAAAAGCAGTTTAAAAACATTAAATAATTTTGGCTATCCGTTTAAAACAACCCGGATTAAAACCAATTACAAATTAAAACCGAGGGGATGGGATCAAGCCAGCCAGGCTAGGTGAAAAAGATGTGTTTTCGGGGCCCGACAAAAAGTCCGGAGGTCTGGTATCATGCGTATCTCTGGGGGTAGATTGTTCCAGAGGGCAGGTGCCGCCACAGAGAAGGCCCTCCCCCTGGGGGTCGCCAGCCTACATTGTCTGGCCGATGGCAGCCTGAGGAGGCCCTCTCTGTGGGAGCGAACTGGCCGGTGGGAGGCTATTGGCGGCAGAAGGCAGTCTCGTAAATACCCCGTCCCTAAGCCCTGGAGCGCTTTAAAGGTGGTCACCAACACCTCGAAGCGCACCTGGAAGACCACAGGAAGCCAGTGCAGCTCGCGCAGGAGAGGTGTCACATGGGAGCATCTCGTCGCTCCCATAATCCCCCACGTGGCCGCATTCTGGACCAACTGGAGCCTCCGGGTGCACCCCAAGGGGAGCCCCATGTAGAGAGCATTTAAGGGGCCAAGCCAATGGCGTGGAAATGGTTTCCTCACTGCCTCCAGGGAATTTGGAGATTTTTAAGCTCTTTGAAATGTCTTTGAATGTTATTAGTAGCTTGGGTTGGTAGCGTAGAGCAGGGACCATCAACCTCGGCAACTTTAAGCCTGGCGGATTTCAACTCCCAGAATTCCCCAACCTGTGAGTCTTCGTGCTCCCGGTTAGATCGAATTGGTGACCTTGTGAATCTTCGTGGACGGACATGAGGGATAGAGGGTCTTGTCTCTTGGTGACCATGAATTTTAAGCTCTTTGTTCGGGTTTTCGAGGCGGATGGTACATTAATGACTTTATATCCAAATGAGCCATGAATGTGAGTTGAGTAGTTAGGGCCTTGACCAGTGATGAAATCCAATTTTTTTTACTACCGGTTCTGTGGGTGTGGCTTGGTGGGCGTGGTGTGGTGTGGCTTGGTGGGCGTGGCAGGGGAAGGATACTGCAAAATCTCCATTCCCACCCCACTCCTGGGGGAAGGATACTGCAAAATCCCCATTCCCTCCCCACTCCTGGGGGGAGGATATTGCAAAATCCCCATTCCCACCCCACTCCAGGGGAAGAATATTGCAAAAATCTCCATTCCCACCCCACTCTGGTGTCTTCTTTCCTTCTTTTGATATTTAGGCTTCCTTGCAAATTTGATTGACGCTGTCAATCAACTTTGGCCCAATGGAGATCTCGAAAGAGAAGGAGGATGCTTAAAAATCATTCCTTTAAATTATCTTGTTTTTTTTTTTTTTTTTTTTTTAGTGCTGGCTCATTCTAATCTTTTCGTTGTTGTCTGTTCTGCCTTTGTGCGTCATTCCTTCTTGAAGAGAAGAATGGATGAAGTCACAGAGGGCTATTCATCAATTTCCCGCAATAAACAGATAGATATTTTTCAGGGCCATTAAATTAATCTAAGGCAACCAGAAGCGCTAAGGCAATCAGAAGCAAGTGGACTTCCTTGATTTTTCTTAAAAATGTTTTCGCTTCTCATCCAAGAAGCTTCTAATTCCTCCCCAAATCTCAGAACTGAGACCACTAAGGTCATCCAATCCAACCCGTAATCTTGCCATGATTGAGACGTGTGATCCCATCCATTCTGGCGAACTGTGGTTTTTTTCAAGGGGATGCAGGTAGTCCTCGACTTACAACCATTCATTTAGTGACCGTTCAGAGTTACAACGGCGCTAAAAAAAAGGTGACTTATGACCTTTTTTCACCCTTACGGCTGTTGTAGCATCTCTATGGTAAACCCTCAATATAGCTTTAAGACTGCTGTATTGCATCATACTGTGTCCTGATTGGTTAGCTCTGTAGCCAACCAGAGGGAGCTAGAAACATGGTTTGTTTTCTCTTTGCTGCTCTTTGCTGTTCTTGCTCTGCATGATATCTGTATGCTACTGTTTGCATATCCAGAAGAACTGATTATTGTGAATGACTACGACGACTGGTAAGAAGACTTTGTTATTGGATTATCCCTGGACTGTCGTTTTGCTATCTCAGTGTGTTGGCTGTGTTTATTCATAACTACTCTCAGTCGCTTTCATGTGCACACCCTTGCTACTCAAGGGTTACTCTGCGAATTCCTTAACAAATGGGGAAGCCAGATTCAGTTTACAACCATGTTACTATCTTAACAACTGCAGAGGTTACTTAACAACGGTGTCAAGAAAGGTTGTAAAATGGGGCAAAACTCACTTAGCAACGGAAATGGGGGGGTCATAAGTCGAAGACCACTTGTGTATTGGAATGGAGGCTGCATTCTTGAAAAGCGAGGAAAAATAAACTTGAAAAGTGAGGAAGAACACCAGTATGGGAGTTAATGTTAGTTTCTTTGTTTGTTTGTAAAATTTATTGGCCATCCCATCTTACCACAGGGTTAATGTTTAGAATTAGAATTAGAATTCTTTATTGGCCAAGTGTGAGTGGACACCCAAGGACTTTGTCTTTGGTGCCTATGCTCTCAATGTACATAAAAAGACAAGATACATTCGTCATGAAACATAAGGTACAACACTTAATGATAGTCATAGGGTACAAATAAGCAATTGAATCATACTAGGAAACAATCAATATAAATCATAACGATACAGCAACAAGGTACAGTCATGCAGTCGTAAGTGGGAGGAGATGGGTGATGGGAACGATGAGAAGATGAGAAGATGAATAGTAGTGCAGACTTAGGAAATAGTTTGACAGTGTTGAGGGAATTATTTGTTTAGCAGAGTAATGGCGTTCGGGGAAAAAACTGTCCTTGTGTCTAGTTGTTCTGTTGTGCAGTGCTCTATAGTGTCGTTTTGAGGGTAGGAATTGAAACAGTTTATGTCCAGGATGTGAGGGGTCTGTAAATATTTTCACAGCCCTCTTTGTGACTCGTGCATTATACAGGTCCTCCATGGAAGGCAGGTTGGTAGCCATTGTTTTTTCTGCAGTTCTAATTATCCTCTGAAGTCTGTGTCTGCCTTGTTGGGTTGCAGAATCAAACCAGACAGTTAGGGAGGTGCAGATGACAGACACAATAATTCCTCTGTAGAAGGTTTGACCCACAGAATAAGAGACCTGTGTCAGCGTTCCAAGTAATGCACCCATAGAAAGCAGAACTCTGAGGCAGGCAGATTCCTCAAAGAGCAATTTATTGGATACATCATATTGGCACAACCGGTGAAAGCCGACTCTGAAATTCCCGCGCTTTTCACCTAATTAAAAAGTAAAAAAATTCCCTTCCCCCCACCAAGTCACTGGTCATGCTGTCCAATCAAGGGGCTAGCTGGTTGCTTGGTCACTTCACTCCTCCCCTTGGCCAGCCATCTGTGAGAATGTCCTTGGTTCCCAGGGGAAAACTTTATTGTTTTGGCTACAAACCCCATCTAGCTATTTCCCCCCTCCCTGTTTTGTGTGGCAACCCTGAGGCCTCCAAAATGGCCTCAGCCAGGTTCAGAGTTGACAACCTGGATAAATAGAGCTGAGTTTAGATGCCTTCAGCATTTTCCATTTCTTCTTCTTCTCTCCTCCATTAGGTGTCCTTTTCAGCATCGAAGTCACTTCCACCTTCTTTGCTGTCCGCAACTATTGGCGTGGTTTCTTCGCGGCCACCTTTAGCGCGTTCATCTTCCGGGTCCTTGCGGTGTGGAACAAAGATGAAGGTACCGTTGTGGTTTCTTCAGAGGTGGGATTCCCTTACCTTCCCTACTGGCTTCGCAAAATGTGAGAGCGCGTGCTTGCTTTGCTCACACGCACCATCTTTCATACATGCTCGGCCTTCCGTGCATGCTCTTTGCTCGCGCGTGCCTTCCGGGCATGCACATGGCCTCCAAAACGTGGGTAAATAGGACAGCATTATGTCCAGGGGGGTGGGCGGGTCCTATTGCAGTTGCCGCTACTGATTCGCCCGAACCGGACCCAACCGGCTGAATCCCACCACTGGATTTCTTCCTGCAAGATATCAGGCGTGGATTAAGTGGCATCCACGTGTAACCAGAATCTGTCCTGGGGAAATATTGCCAAACCATTTAATAGAATCTTCTTTATTGACCAAGTGTGATTAGACACACAAGGAATGTGTCTCTGAGTGTATATACAAACAAGGAAGTGATAAATCATAAGTCATAAGATAGAAATAACGAAGTGATAAATCGTTAAGTCAGAAGATAAAATCATAAATCATCAGATAGAAACAACGAAAGGATAAGTCATAAGGCTCCCCCAAAAGGAGATGGTCATTGGAAAGATGAAAAGGATAATGGTAACCCAGCCTTACTACGTGGGAAGTAAGGAATATCCTTAGGAATAAAACAGTGCTGTGGGAATTTAGGTGTTTAGCAGAGTGATGGCGGGGGGGGGGGGAAATGTCTTTGTGTGTAGTTGTTTTGGTATGCACTGTCCTATACTGGTATCCTGAGTGATACTCATATCACTCTTGTCGTGTCTCATTCCGGCTTGTTCTCTTTCCCTCAGAAACCATCACGGCTCTTTTCAAAACCCGCTTCCGGCTCGACTTCCCCTTCGATCTGCAGGAGCTGCCGGCTTTTGCAGTGATCGGGTGAGCCTCGCTCGCTCGCTTATGTGGGGCCTCCGCTGCCTCTGGATAAGGACCCCCCTCTTCCCAAATCAGCGGTCCTCTCCCGCTAACCTCCCGCTCTTTTCTTTTAGGATCGCCAGCGGCTTCGGGGGAGCCCTCTTCGTCTACTTCAATCGCAAGATTGTGCAGTTCATGCGTAAACAAAAAACCATCAACCGGTTCCTGATGAAAAAGTAAGGCCTGCAAAGGCCCAGGTTTGGGGTCAGTGCGAGGTCTCAACCGGGATGCAGAAAGGAAGGCCTTTCTATCACAAAGTAACTTAAGTCATTGAGCTGTAGGAAAGATTGGACTGGTATTGAAAAAGGAAAAGAGAAGAGAGGCTCACAGAGAGAGAGAGAGAGAGAGAGAAAGAGAGAGAGATCAGAATGGGAAGGAATAGGGTGGGCAGCCTGAGTGGGGCAGGTGGGCTGGGCTTGAAGGGTTGAGTTTGATGGGTCTGGAGCCGGGGCGGGCTTCAAAATTTTTAGCAAGAGGTTCTCTGCCTGGTTGCTGGGTGGGCGTGGCCATGGTGGGCATGGCCTAGTTGGCCTCCTGTACCATGGTGGTGGTGGTGGGGTGTTTTTGCCATCCCGGGCCTCTGTAGGCTTTCCTGAGCCTCCAGAAGGGCAAAAACAGCCTCCCCAGGCTCTGGAGGCTCTGTGGAGGCCAGAAACAGGCCCGTTTCCAGCCTTCCCAAACTTTCAGTAGTGTGCTTGTGCAGTTTTACAAATATTAACCTTCTGTGTTACCACTTGGGAGTAATACAGCTGAGGCATGGCAATCCGCTCTGCTGCATCAATCATCTGAGAAGATAAAGGTGTCAGGTTTCGATGTCATCTCAAATAAATTGCACTTCCAAACAATTAATCTTTGCTGAAATATTCCATTTATTGAGTACAACAGATCTGGCCCCGACTTCATCGTAGCCGATACTAACCCTCTGACCCCCAAACCCTTCCCTTTCCGTTCCCCAATTCTCATCTTCTCATTGGCCATTTTCCAAGTCAGTCTCCCCAGCTTCTGACCTCAGCCCACAGGAATGTCCCCCTCCCATCCCATCTCCTATGGGATATTATCTACAGAGAAAATAAGTAGGTGAAAAGTCAAGCCTCGTCTCCTCCTTTTTATGGCAGCATCAGAATGCTGACAAAACGTAAGTAAAGCGCAGAGGCAGGCGGGCAGGCCGACCTGATAGTCGGAACAAACTGGTTCTCTCCCAGCTGATCATCAGAGCTACCGGTTCGCCTGAACTGGTCCGAACCTGTAGAATTCCACCCCTGGCTCTAGGATTTTCCAGCCTCAAGCTCAGGGCTAGTAGGGGTCAGTATTTTGGTGGCCAAGGATTGCATTCAACATTGAGGGAAGACGTCCGCAAGAGGGGGACATCACTTCCCATGTGAGGGTCTGCTTTTATTAATTTTTTGTTGTTTAAATTCCTGTGATGCCTATTTTAGGAGTAAAACTAGAGATTCATTCTGGTTTCCTCCTGAAAACGGCAAGAAACTTAAGTCAGAGAAGCCTCCACAAATATAGGAGAACAGCAGACAGAGCTGGGTGGTGGAGTTAAATGTGTCATCAGTTTAGAATCCTTATGTTGCCACAAACAATCTAAGCCCAGCCCTCCTTGAATTCCGTTATCTAGCACCAATTTAGCGCTGACCATTAGTTGACTAGAATTTTGTATAGGCTATTTGACTTTTGTATAGGCACGAAATAAATCTTATGTGCTGCAATTTGAAATATGACCCCCGATCCCTTATGCCTGACAATAAACCACAAACTGTGGTGGAGGGCCAATGTGGTTCCAAGGCAGTGATGGGATTCAGCCGGTTCGGGCCAGTTTGGGCGAACCAGTTGTTAAATTACTGGCTGGCTCTGCCCTGCTCCTTCCAGGAGTCCCCAGGTGCCCCCTTTTGGCTCCCAGGTAAGTGCAGGGAGGCCTACTAGGTCCAAAATGGGGCACGGAGGGATGCAGCGCGGCCCACCCCACAGCCCGTTTTTGCTTCCAGAAAGCTGCAGGGAGGCCTACTAGGCCCAAAACGGGGTGTGGGGCAGTGGTGGGTTCCAACCGGCGTTACTACCAGTTCTCTTTGTGCACACGCTTCACGCGTGATCGCCGCGCACATGCTTGCTTCGCTCGCATGCGCGCCAAACAAAAAGCACGTTAGGTATCTGCCCAGCTGAGCTGCGGCAATCCACTCTGCCACACCTATCAGCTGGGCTAAACAAGAAGAAATAAAGGTAGGGAATAATGTGGAGGCAGGCGGGAGGGCCCAGCTCCCAGACAAAGAGAACCGGTTCGGTGACGTCACATCGTCACCACTACCAGCTCAGCCAAACCGGGAGGAACCCACCACTGGGGGATGTGGCACGGCCCCCCCACGGCCTGTTTTTGCTCCCAGGAGGCTGCAGGGAGGCCTACTAGGCCCAAAACGGGGCACGGGGGTGGCGCGTGCCCCCCTGGCGCCCGTTTTTGCTCCAAGGGTGGGTGCAGGAGGCTGAGTGCTGCCTGTCACATCCCCTGGCCACGCCCACCATGGCCACGCCCACCCAGCTGGTCTTTAGGGCAGAGAACCGGATGTTAAATTATTTGAATCCAACCACTGTTCCAGGGCCACTGTTGCCCACCCCCTCTGGCCTAGGACATCCCTCCATCAACTCTTAAGTGTACACTCAGCACCACCGGAGGGCACCAGGATTTATGGGTGAAGAAGCAGGAAGCAGAGTTGTGATGTGTAACCCTGTGTTGTTTTCTTGTGGTCTCGATAGGCGCTTGCTGTTTCCTGCTCTTGTCACCTTCCTCATAGCAACACTGACTTTCCCACCTGGTTTCGGACAATTCATGGCAGGCCAGGTAAGTTTTGAATCCCCAAAGTAGACTTTCCAATATGGCTTCATGCAATTACAGGTAATCCTCGACTTACGGCCAAAATTGAGGTCAATATTTCTGCTGTTAAGCGAGACAGTTGTTAAGTGAGTTTTTGCCCCATTATACGACCTTTCTTGCCACAGTTGTTAAGTGAATCACTTCTCCTTAGTTTTTCCATGTTTTGCTATTGGATGCTCCTGGAGAGAAGTGCGATGTTTGCACTCAACAGAATACAGGTAGTCCTCAACCTACGGCCTCAATTGAGGCCAACATTTCTGTTGCTAAGCAAGACATTTGTTAAGTGAGTTCTGCCTCATTTTATGACCTTTCTTGCCGCAGTTGTTAAGTTAATAACACGGTTGTTAAGTGAAACTGGCTGCCCCATTGACTTTGCTTGTCACGAGGTCGTAAAAGGTGACCGCATGACCCCAGGACATGAGTCAGTTGTGCTAGGTATTTAAATTATGATCACACGAGCACGAGCATGCTGCAACAGTCGTAAGTGTGAGAAATGGTCATAATTCCCTTTAATCGGTGCCGTTATAACTTCAAATGGTTACTAAATGAAGTGTTGTAGATCGAGGACTACCTGTAACAGATTTGGAAGGGACTTTGGAGGTCTTCTAGTCCAACCCCCTGCTCAAGCAGGAAATCCTATACCAGTGGTGGGTTTCAAAAATTTTTGCTACCCGTTTGGTGGGCAGGGGTAGGTTGGGCGGGAGACATGTGACTGAGTGGGCGTGGCCAACTTAATGGCCACGCCCACTCAGTCACATGATACCTCCCCCTCACCTAGCCACGCCCACAGGAAAAGGTATGAAAACCTCCCTTCGCCAGTCACCCCCGTTTCCCGTCCTTTAGCAGCCCCAGGCCCTAGCCCAACTTCCTCCCCCACCACCGCCTCTTTCTTTGGGCTGCTTACCTTCTGTGGCGGCTGGTCCAGAGTCCGAAGGCAAGGTGAGCGGAGTTTTTGGTGGCCCCAGCCAGCCACTGCTACTGGAAATACCAGAGAGCTGCTTTGTGGCTGTGGCGGCTGGCTGCAGGCCACCAAAAAAGTACCGGAGGTCGCGGAAAAAGCTGCTGCTGTCACCACCATGTTCTTCACGCATGCGCATCCCATTGGACTTGCAAGGCAATGGGAGGCATGTGCATGAAGAACCTGGTGGCGATGAACATGGCGGGTGGGGTGAGTGAGCGGCGACTGGAGGACCAGTTTTGGGGCGTGGCTAGCCGGCCATCGCTACCGGTTCGGCGACCTTGGCAAAATTTCTGCCAACGGTTCGCGTGAACCGGTGCGTACCAGCTGAATACCACCTCTGCCCTATACCCTTTCAGACAACGGGTTGTCCAATCTCTTTTTAAAAATCTCCAATGTTGGAGCGCTCACAACTTCTGGAGGCAAGTCGTTCCACGATTTAATCTTGTAGAAACTGAAGCCGAAGTTCTGGCTGCTTGAATTGTAGGGCCCAGGAGAAATCCAACACAAAACTTTCTGCAGTTATTGTGCCCCTAACCTTCTCCTTTTTCCCCCTTTCAGCTCACCCAGAAGGAAACCCTGGTTACCTTGTTTGATAACCGCACATGGGCCAAGCAGGGCTTGGCGGAAGAATTCGAGTTCGGTGGTGTCTCGGAAGCCTGGAAACATCCCCGGGCCAATGTCTTTGTCACCTTGGTGGTTTTCATCCTTATGAAGGTGTGTTGTGGCTTTGGACAACTCTGGATATAGCCCTGCCTCTCTCTGGTTGACTTCCCCCAGTGGCATCTGGGACAGGGGTGGGTTCTAAAAATTTTTACTACCGCTTCTGTGGGCGTGGCTTGATGGTCATGTGACAATTATTTAGGACTTAGCAGAGGTACTGGTCTATCAGGCTTTTAACTGCTTGCAGAGCTGTACCGATCTACCCATTTATTTTTGCAGGCACTGGTCTACCCATTTATTTTTGCAGGCACTGAGCTACTCATGAATTTTTGCAGGCACTGGTCTACCCATTTATTTTTGCAGGCACTGAGCTACTCATGAATTTTTGCAGGCACTGGTCTACCCATTTATTTTTGCAGGCACCGGTCTACTGGTTTGTTTTCTTTTAACACTGATTAGCTGTAGGGAGGCCCTTTGAAGCCCCACGGCAAGAGTTTAAACAGTTTTTTCCGTCTAGCCATCATCTGGGACTCAGGAGGCAGCAATAGATTGCAGGTGGAACAATAGATTGCAGGTGGAGTAAGAATAATGCGGGGGTGGGGGGTGGGGGCAGAACCGGTTCGGTGACGTCATATCGTCACCGCTACCGGCTCAGCAGAACCGGGCCGAACCGGGAGGAACCCACCACTGATCTGGAAATAGGAGCGTCTAATTTCCAAAATCTGTTGGTATTGTGGCATTCTTGGTGCTCTCCGAGCTTGGTTGTTTTTGTCCAGACATTTCATTACCCAACTAGGCAATGTCATCCGTGCTGGAAGGGAAAAGGGGTTTGTTTTTCGTTTATATAGAGTACCTTGCCCTGTCAGTGTTGGTGGGAGTGTTGTTTTCTGCTTCGCGGCTCCTTCACTGGGTTGTTGTTTACTGTTTGTTTTTCTGGGTTGGTGGTTCCCGCGATTGAGATATTGTTTACTGATTGATCATTGCTTAGTATTGATCATGATCTCTCCTTATCTGGGTATTAGTGTTGAACAAGGAAGCAGTTGTTTGGAAGGAGATGCTTCAAACCATTTTCTCTTGCCAAACGTCTGTAGAGATTCTCAGCCATCCAGATCTTAGTTGTCCCAAAGGTGCTTTTTCAGGAGGCAATTGGATTTTCTTGTTTTTTCTTTTGAAAGTGTTTCACCTCTCATCCAAGAAGCTTCTTCAGCTCTGACTGGATTCCATTCAGAGCCTTGGTGACGCAGCAGACTTAAGTGCTGTTAAGTAGCACCAGCTGCCTGCAATTACTGTAAATTCAAATCTCACCAGGCTCAAGGTTGACTCAGCCTTCCATCCTTTCGAGGTAGGTAAAATGAGGACCCGGATTGTGGGAGCAATAAGCTGACTTTGTATAAAAAAGAACACCGCTTAGGAGGGGCCAAAAACCCTACTAAGCAGGTATATACAAAAGTATGAAGGCTATTGCTTAATGCATTGTAAGCCGCCCTGAGTCTCCGGAGAATGGCGGCATATAAATCGAACCAATAAATAAATAAATTCCCCACCATCCAGTTAGAGCTGAAGAAGCTTCTTGGATGAGAAGCGAAACATCTTCAAAACGTGAAGTGTTAATATCACTTTATAATGCCTTGGTAAGGCCACACTTGGAATACTGCATTCAGTTTTGGTCACCACGATGTAAGAAAGATGTTGAGACTCTAGAAAGAGTGCAGAGAAGAGCAACAAAGATGATTAGGGGACTGGAGGCTAAAACATATGAAGAACGGTTGTAGGAACTGGAGTCAGCAACCTGCGGCTCTGGAGCCGCATGTAGCTCTTTCACCCTTCTGCTGCGGCTTCCTGTTACTCAAAATATGCGTCACAACCACCAATGTGCGACATCCACCAGCACACGATTTATTGAGCTTTTCAACCCCCGGTAGGCCAACCATGGATAAATCCAAGAAAAGAAAACTTTCAGAAGAAAACAGAACGTTTAATTCAATTACGTATGCTAGTTTTGTGGCCGCTCAAGAAATAGTCAGGCACAGGAAGGGTTTTGTGGCTCCCAGTGTTTTCTTTTCTGTGGGAAAATCGTCCAAATGGCTCTTTTTAAAAAAAAAAAAAAATATTTATTTATTTATTTAAAACAGTACATCAAACAAAAAAGGAATAGTCCAACAAACGATCGCGACAGAAACTTTACATAATATTTACACTTTCTACGGTATGTAGGCTTCAGTCAAATTTAACAAAAGTTAAACATAGTCCTGGCTATACTTGACTTTTTGGGTGTCTGTTGTTCAACCAAACATACCATTTGTCCCAACATTGGAAATATACGGAGTCCTTTTGATCTCGCAATGCTTTAGTCAGTCTGTCGGCTTCCGCATAATCCAAAATTTTTTCCAGAATCAAATCTTCAGCCGGCAGGTCTTTCCCCTTCCAATGTTGGGCGAAACATATTCTTGCTGACGTGGTGATAAATACACACAGACACCATATATTTGTGCCTATATTATCTGGCCTAATGTTCAGTAGATAGTACTCTGGTTTCAGAATTAGGTTATAACCTGTGATTTCCATAATCCATACCTGTATGGTTTTCCAGAATTCCCTCGTCCTGGAACAGGTCCACCACATGTGGAAATAGGTGCCGATCTCCCCGCATTTCCAACAGTTTGGTGAGAGATTTGAATACATTTTAGAAAGACGAGCAGGTGGAAGGTGCCATCTATACAGCATCTTGTACACATTTTCTTTATATGATGTTGCCCACAGGAGTTTCATATGTTTGAGCCAGATTTCTTCCCATTTGGTCAAATCAATTGGATAACCAATATTTCTCCCCCAGGCAATCATAGAATCTTTAACTATTTCATCCCCTATCCAATAGTCTATTAGAAGTTTATATATCCTTGATAACATTTTATCCTCTTTTCCTAGAATAATATTGTCCAGATCATGCTGATTCAAATTAATACCAACTTGTTCCCTATCTTTTTTAAATTTCGAGCAAATTTGGGCATAAGCCCACCAATCCAGTTGTCTTCCCTGCAACTCCAACTCATTTCTTGTTTTCAGACTGCCATGGGGGTCCAAAAGTCCAAATGGCTCTTTGAGTGTTTAAGGTTGCAGACCCCTGGTCTAATTCAATGAAAAGAAGGACTAGGGGAGACTTGATAGCAGTGTTCCAATATCTCAGGGGTTGCCACAGAGAAGAGGGAGTCAAACTATTCTCCAAAGCACCTGAGGGTAGAACAAGAAGCAATGGGTGGAAACTAATCAAGGAGAGAAGCAATTTAGAACTAAAGAGAAATTTCCTGACAATTAGAACAATTAATCAGTGGAACAACTTGTCTGCAGAAGTTGTGAATACTCCAACACCGGAAGTTTTGAAGAAGATGTTGGATAACCATTTGTCTGAAGCGGTGTAGAGTTTCCTGCCTAAGCAGGGGGTTGGACTAGAAGACCTCCAAGGTCCCTTCTATTGTCAAAAGAAAAAAAACAAGACAGTCCAGTTGCCTCCTGAAAAAGCACCTTTGGGACACTTTCTCCCGCGTTAGGAAAGATGAATCAAAGGATGGGATCCACACAATCATGAGTTCTGCTTTTCTGGATAAATGACAAGCTATCAAGCTTGTAGGAGCTACTAAGAAGAAGGCTGCAATCCTAGCTTTTCTTTCCATAAAGAGAAAATATTCCCATAACAAGTTTAAGCAAACCTTCAAACAAAGAAACTGCTACATCATGCTACGTTGGTTGACAATGAACCTTTATTAGTCTTTTATGACAGCTTGTCATTGCAAACCCAATCTGCTTGATGAGATTATGGCCGAACGCATTGTGCAACCCTCCGAATGGGCTAATTCAGTAACCAGATGAAGCAAGTCGACAAACTTGGGGAAAATTAAATGAGGCTTTTTCTTCCTGATTAGCTAGTTTTCTAAGAGCTGGGAAAGCTTTCGTCATGAGTGAACATGGAAATGTGTGATTTTTTTTTCCTCACGTGGCTTGAAATCACTTAAATCCTGGAAACTCTGGGCCCTGTCATTTAAATGCAGAAATAGCTAAGATAACGCACACACAAATCTAGTTTTCCAACAGAGGAACTAAGCTAGGATCTATAGATGGGTGGGCTTCAAAAATTTCAGCAACGGGTTCTCTGCCCGGTTGCTGGGTGGGCCTGTGGCCTAGTTGGCCTCCTGCACCACAGTGTGGGGCCTGTTTTTGATTTCCCCAGGCTCCAGACGCTTTCCTCGAGCCACTGGGAGGGAGAAAACTGCCTCTCCCGGGCTCCAGAGGCCAGAAACGGGCCTGTTTTCGGACTTCCAGAACTTCCGGAAGACCTGTTTTTCAGAGGTGAAATGTTCCCAGTTCAGACCGGATCGCCTGATCCGGTAGCGATGGCGGTGGGTGGTTCGGAGAACCAGTAGCAAAAATTCCTGCCCCCTTCCTCCACCCTCATGCCCAGCTGAGCCATTCGATCATCAGAGGCTGTTTTTTTTTATTTTTAAAAGCATTTTTTCTACAGCCTCTTCGGCTGAAGAAATGATTTTAAAAGTAAAAAAAAAAAAAAAGCCTCTGACGATCAGGCAACTCAGCTGGGATCGTCAGAGGTTTTTAAAAGCATTTTTTACAACCTTTTCAGACAAAGAGGTTGTACAATTTTTCTACAAAATTTTTGTAGAAAAAGCAATTTTTCTAAAAATTGCTTTTAAAAATAAAAAAAACAGCCTCTGACTAACTTTATAGATCTAGTTTAGTGGGGAGGGGAGGGACAGCACAGAAAAAGTAGTTTTATGAGTAGCATAAGGTAAAGGTAAAGGTTCCCATCGCACATATGTGCCAGTCGTTCCCGACTCTAGGGGGCGGTGCTCATCTCCGTTTCTAAGCTGAGGAGCCAGCACTGTCAGAAGACGTCTCCGTGGTCATGTGGCCAGCATGACTCAACGCCAAAGGCACATGGAACGCTGTTACCTTCCCACTAAAGGTGGTCCCTATTTTTCTACTTGCATTTTTTACATGTTTTCGAATTTCTAGGTTGGCAGAAGCTGGGATAAATAACGGGAGCTCACCCTGTTACATGGCACTAGGGATTCGAACCACTGAACTGCCGACCTTTCGATCGACAAGCTCAGCGTCTTAGCCACTGAGCCACCGCATTCCTTATGAGTAGCATATCAGTGTGAAAAAAACCCTGGAATAAGAAGTTGTAATGATTGAAGTGGCATAAAATGATTGCAGAAGGCAGGAAAGCATCTGGAGGGAGGGAAGGAAGGAGACGGATGTGAAATTAAAATTAATATCTCAGTCAGATTTGATCGTTGGAAGACAAATAGAACGAAGGGATAAAGTCAAGAGCCCTTCAGTTAATCCTAGATCACGAGATGTGGATTTACGAAGCCTCTTCAATTGCCACATTAAGATAAATGATGACAAAGTTAAAATAATGAGAAGCCTGAGACAGAAATCTTTATCAAATTTGGATGGATTTTATAGTTTATCTCAATTGCAATAGACTATAATACAGGGGTGAAATGCTCCCAGTTCAGACTGGATCACCCGATCCGGTAGCGATGGCGGTGGGTGGTTCGGAGAACTGGTAGCAAAAATCCCTGCCTGTCCCTCCCCCCCATGCCCATCTGAGTCGCGTAATCATCAGAGGCTTTTTTAAAAAATTTTAAAAGCATTTTTTCTACAACCTCTTCAGCCGAAAAAATGCTTTTAAAAGTTTTTTTTTAAAAAAAGCATTTTATGATCCTGCAGCTCAGCTGGGATCGTCAGAGGCTTTTAAAAGCATTTTTTTACAACCTCTTCGACCGAAGAGGTTGTAGAAAATATGCTTTTAAAAGTTAAAACTTTTAAACTATCCAGGGAGCCTGGATAGCTCAACAGACAGAGCACTGTAATTTAACACCAGCTGTCTGCAATTAAAGTAAGATCGAATCTCACCAGGCTCAAGGTTGACTCAGCCTTCCATCCTTTCTAAGGTAGGTAAATTGAGGACCCAGTTTGTGGGGGCAATAAGTTGACTTTGTATGTGTGTGCATGTGTAGAGCTGCCAGAAAACAAGAACAACTCAGAAAGCAGGGTCGACTTGGGAGTAAAGCCACACCTTGGAGGTGAGTGGCCCCTCCCATAGGAAACAAAAGAGGAGTGAATGGGGAGGGGGCTTTTGCAGGAAACAATTCATTCCTTCGGTCGTTTCAAGAGTGGAAAGTTCTGTTTGTTATTCTGTGCCAAGTTTTGCCTTGTACTGCGTTTGGAAACTAGTTACCTGGCAGCTTGCCAAGCGAGATAAGGTCTGTGTTGATAAACATTCCTTTGAAAAACTGTTTGGACAGGCCTTGCTGACTGTGAATGAAAGGAATTCACAGTCGTCTAAATAAAAGAGGTTTTGCCGGGACCAAGACTCGGCTTCCTGCTTTTTAAGGGATCCTAGATCAGAAGACATTGCTGTACTGCCTGCCTCCCTCAAAGAGAAACTCCATTCTTCACTGTCGCAAGATCGCAAGGGGCGATGATGCGACCCGGAATTCTGTGACCGTCATAAATGTGAGCTGGTGGCTAAGCACCTCAATCGTGATCCTTTTGGGGCCACTGCGATGGTCAGTTCATTAAGTGGCAAAGACCAGGTGGAGGTGACTTTTTTTTCAGTGCTTGTCGTAACTTCAAACAGTCGCTGGACGAAAGGTCATAGGTCGAGGACTACCAGTGCAACCAACGGGCCTGCTGGCTGGAGGCTAATGGGGATTGTAGGCTAATCCCCCTGAACGACTCCCAACCAGGGAAGCCAGCATAGAGAATCTCTCCCTCCTGCTAATCAACATTTGTCTTTCTGTCTTTCTTCAGTTCTGGATGTCGGCTTTGGCGACCACCATCCCTGTGCCTTGCGGGGCGTTCATGCCCGTCTTTGTCATTGGTAAGTTCAGCCCCTGCGCCCTCTTCTCCCTCTTTCTTTGACCCCCATCTTGGAGCTGCATCTTTTCTTGATATCGCCCTGTATTTGAATCCTACTTTTCCCAGGCAAATATAGATAGTCCTAGTCCTGGGAGAATGGAATGGAATGGAATAGAATAAGAAATGGAATGGAATGGAGTGGAGTAGAATGGAGTAGAGTAGAGTAGAGTAGAGTAGAGTAGAGTAGAGTAGAATAGAATAGAATAGAATAGAATAGAATAGAATAGAATAGAATAGAATAGAATAGAATAGAATAGGTGAAATCCAAATTTTTTTACTACCGGTTCTGTGCGCGTGGCTTGGTGGGCATGGCAGGGAAAGGATATTTCAAAATCTCCATTCCCTCCCCACTCCTGGAGGAAGGATACTGCAAAATCCTCATTCCCTCCCTACTCCTGGGGGAAGGATACTGCAAAAATCCTCATTTCCTCCCCACTCCAGGGGGAAGGATACTGCAAAATCCTCATTCCCTCCCCACTCCAGGGGAAGGATACTGCAAAAATCCTCATTCCCTCCCCACTCCAGGGGAAGGATACTGCAAAAATCCTCATTCCCTCCCCACTCCAGGGGAAGGATACTGCAAAAATCCTCATTCCCTCCCCACTCCTGGGGGAAGGATACTGCAAAAATCCTCATTCCCTCCCCACTCCTGGGGGAAAGATATTGCAAAATCTCCATTCCCTCCCCACTCCTGGGAGAAGGATACTGCAAAATCTCCATTCCCTCCCCACTCTGGGGCCAGCCAGAGTCGGTATTTGCCGGTTCTCCGAACTACTCAAAATTTCCACTACCGGTTCTCCGAACTGCTCAAAATTTCCACTACCGGTTCTCCAGAACCTGTCAGAACCTGCTGGATTTCACCCCTGGGGTCGTGGTCTTGTCTTGTGGGAAGGGAGCCAGTGGCTTTCCTTTGATCTCCCCCAGACCCAGAAAATTGGTTTCGCCTTCCTCCCAAGAGCAGAGAAAGTCCATCACCTGTCCATCTTCTCCTTTCCCAGCCTTCTGATTTTTCCTCTCTTTGCAACAGGGGCGGCTTTTGGGAGGCTGATGGGTGAGAGCATGGCAGCTTGGTTCCCCGATGGCATTCACACGGACAGCAATATCTACCGCATTGTGCCAGGGGGTTACGCAGTGGTAGGTAAGAAGCAATTTTTCTTCTATTTCCCCCCAAAAATTCAGGAGGATTGATTCCGTTGGTACAAGCGCAAAGCCACGGGCTTCACCAACTCAGTTAAACAATTAGCAGCTGCGTTGACACAAAAGTTTGGTGGGTCCATTTCTGGGGCTGCAAGAGAAAGAGAAAGAAGGTTAAAATAGTAAGAAAGAAAGAGAGAGGTGTTTCATTGTTGCAGTGTTACAGGGGAGAAGGAGCCTCCGTCCTTCAGTTTCACAAATGGGCGGAAGTGAGATTTAAACAGCTGTTGGGGACCTCACCTCAATGGCATCACTAATAATGATGATGACATTGTACAGATGTACAGATGTACAGCTGATGACACTCAGCTGTACATCTCCACCCCAGGCCACCCCAATGATGCCCTTGAAGTGATGTCCCGGTGCCTGGAGGCCGTGCGGGTCTGGATGGGGAGGAACAGGCTCCGACTCAACCCTTCCAAGACTGAGTGGCTGTGGTTGCCGGCGTCCCGGTATAGCCAGCTGGTGCCATCGCTGGCTATTGGGGGCGAGTCATTGGCCCCCATGAAGAGGGCTCGCAACTTGGGCGTCCTCCTGGATGCACGGCTGTCTTTAGAAGAGCATATGACAGCCATGGCCAGGGGGGCTTTTTATCAGGTTTGCCTGATACGCCAGTTGCACCCCTTTCTGGATCGGGACTCCTTATGCATGGTCACTCACGCTCTCGTCACTTCCCGCCTGGACTACTGTAATGCTCTCTACATGGGGCTCCCCTTGAGGAGCACCTGGAGGCTCCAACTGGTCCAGAATGCGGCCGCGCGGGTGATTGTGGGGGCGACATGGCGCTCCCATGTAACACCTCTCCTGCGCGAGCTGCACTGGCTTCCAGTGGTCTTCCGGGTGCACTTCAAGGTATTGGTTCTCACCTTTAAAGTGCTCCATGGCTTAGGGCCTGGGTATCTACGAGACCACCTTCTGTCACAGATAACCTCCCACCGGCCAATATGCTCCGACAGAGAGGGCCTCCTCAGGGTGCCGTCAGTCAAGCAATGTCGACTGGCGGCCCACAGGGGGAGAGCCTTCTCGGTGGGAGCACCCGCCCTCTGGAACAAGCTACCCCCAGGGATACGACTGATCCCGGACCTCCGTACTTTCTGCTGGGACCTGAAGACTTTTCTATTTCAGCAAGCTGGGCTGGCTTAAAATTTTTAACTGGTTAATTTTATGGGTAAGGGGTTTTAAATTGGGGAAGCCAAATTAATTTAATCATGTTTTAAATTATTTTAATTTTCATATTGTATGTATTTTAATCTTGGCTGTTCACCGCCCTGAGTCCTTCGGGAGAAGGGCGGCATAAAAATTTAATAAACAAAATAAAATAAATAAATAAATAAAAGTTTTAACCATTTTAAGATGGTTTTAAGGATGGCAAGTTACAATTATTAATTATGTTTAAATATATGGTCACATGCGAAATGGATGGTCATATAAGTTGGATAGATAGGTAGGTAGGTAAGTAGATGATGGATGGATGATAGATAGATATAGATAGATGATAGACAGACATATAGATGGATGGATGATAGGTAGGTAGATAGATAGGTAGATGATAGATAGAGAGACAGACAGACAGATAGATAGATAGATAGATAGATAGATAGATAGATATAGATATAGATAGATGATAGACAGACAGACAGACAGAAGATAGCTAGACAGACAGATAGATAGATAGAACGACAAGAGACCCTTGGTTTCACAGTGGTTAGAATGCAGTATTGCAGGCTGACTCTGCTCACTGCCAGGAGTTCGATTCTGACCGGCTCAAGGTTGACTCAGCCTTCCATCCTTCCGAGGTTCGTAAAATGAGGATCCAGAAAGTTGGGGCCAAATACGCCGACTCTGTAAACCACTTAGAGGGCTTTAAAGCAATGTGAAGCGGTATATAAGTCTTAGTGCTATTGCTATTTATTTCCAGTTTCCAGCAGAAAAATGCCCATTGGAGAAAATGGATTCATTTAATGACTGAAGCGTTCGCTTAAGAATCATCCCCCCAAAAAAAACCAACTTTAACTTGAAATATGGTCACGTAGTGTCTCAACACTACAAGCACCATGATTTATGACCATAATTCCCTGCTCGATTATTGTCATAAGTCGAGGAGGACCTGACCTGTTCCCAGAGCGGCTCATAATATGCTCTGCCAACTGTCCCAAGGGCTCAAATGTTGGTTCAGGCTAGTCCGGGGATGGCGAACCTATGGCACTTGTGCCTGAAGTGGCAAAGCGGAGCCATATCGCCTGGCATGCGCGCCATCGCCTGTTCCTCTTCCGGGCTTCTGGCACACATGTGCACTCGACGATCAGCTGGCCTTTGTGCATGGGGGCAGTGCTAGAAACCAGAAGAGCTGGACTTCCGTTTTCTGGTGTGAGCGGGCACACCGGCCAGCTGATTGGTGCATGCAAATGTGTGGCAGTAACCGGAAGTCTTGCTGGCTGGGACACATGCATGTGCTGGAAACAAGAAGTACCTTATCCGGTGCGTGCATGCCCCCTGGGAAGCTCCTCTTCCTGGTCGTGGGCCTGATGAGCACGTACACACAGCACTCCTTTTTCGGCACTTGGTGCTGCGCATGTGTGCATATGCACACCCTTTTTGGCACGGTCCTGCAAAGATTCACCATCACTGGTCTAGTCCAGGGGTGAAATGTTTCAGGATTGGACCGGATCGCCCAATCCGGTAGCGATGGAGGCGGGTGGTTCGGAGAACCGGTAGCAAAAATCCCTGCCCACCCACCCCCCATCCCCCCATTGCCCAGCTGAGCCACGTAATCATCAGAGGCTTTTTTTAATTATTTTTAAAAGCATTTTTTTCTACAACCTCTTCGGCTGAAAAAATGCTTTTAAAATTAAAAAAAAAAAAAGCCTCTGATGATCGCGCGGCTCAGCTGGGATCGTCAGAGGCTTTTAAAAGCATTTTTTTCTACAACCTCTTCGGCTGAAAAAATGCTTTTAAAATTTTTTTAAAAAAAAAGCCTCTGATGATCGCGCGGCTCAGCTGGGATCGTCAGAGGCTTTTAAAAGCATTTTTTTCTACAACCTCTTCGGCCGAAGAGGTTGTAGAAAAAAATGGTTTTAAAAGGAAAAAAAATCCCCTGCCAATCAGGCAAGTCAGCTGGATCGTCAGAGGCTTTAAAAAAAAAAAGAAAGAAAGAAAGAAAGCCTCTGCTGATCAGGCAAGTCAGCTGGGATCGTCAGAGGCTTTTAAAAGCATTTTTTTTACAACCTCTTCAGCCGAAGAGGTTGTAGAAAAAATGGTTTTAAAAGTTTTTTTTTTAAAAAAAGTTGGCCACGCCCACTCAGTCATATTACCCACCATCACCAAGCCACGCTCACAGAACCGGTAATAACAAATTTTACATTTCACCGCTGGTCTAGTCTGTCAGGCATGGCAACCCTTTTGAAAGAGAACCTTCAAAAATATCTCCAAATGTGAATCCCAAATTCTGGGTCCCTCTGAACTTCCAGCGGGTCCCCTTCCCAATCAGATGCCTTCCCCATCTCCTAATCAGGGGTGGGTTCCACTTATCTTTACTACTGGTTCGCAATGGGAGCGCTTGCTTGCTTGCTTGCATGCGCAAATCATCAGTGATGACCTCAGGGCGGGTGGGCGGAGCCTCCCGCCGCCATTACTACCGGTTCGCAAGAACTGGACCGAACCGGGAGCAACCCACCACTGCTCCTAATGCAGAAAACGATCCAGCTCTTCACTGACACGGCTCCCTCCCTTCCCCCCCAGGTGCAGCTGCCCTCTCTGGGGCCGTCACCCACACGGTCTCCACCGCCGTCATCGTCTTCGAGCTGACCGGCCAGATCTCGCACATCCTGCCGGTTATGATTGCGGTGATCCTGGCTAATGCCGTGGCCCAGAGTTTGCAGCCTTCCCTCTACGACAGCATCATCCGGATCAAGAAACTGCCCTACCTGCCGGAGCTGGGTTGGGGACATCAGGAGTAAGTGTCCGTGGACGTGGGAGAGGTCCGTACTCAGGGCTGGGATGCTGCGGGGAGCCAGATGCAGACCACACTGAATAATGTGGCCATGGGGACGCAGTATGGCAGGCTAATTCTGCCGATTGCCGGCAGTTTGATCCTGACTGGCTCAAGGTTGAATCAGCCTTCCTTCCTTCCTTCCTTCCTTCCTTCCTTCCTTCCTTCCTTCCTTCCTTCCTCCTCCTTCCTTCCTTCCCTCCTCCCCTCCCTCCTTCCTTCCCTCCTTCCTTCCTCTTTCCTTCCTCCCTCCCTCCTCTTTCCTTCCTTCCTTCTTCCTTCCTTCCTCCCTCCCTCCTTCCTCCTTCCTTCCCTCCCTCCTCTTTCCTTCCTCCCCTCCTCCCCTCCCTCTTTCCTTCCTTCCTCCTTCTTTCCTTCCTTCCTTCCTCCCTTCCTCCTTCCTTCCTCCCTCCCTCCCTCCTTCCTCCTTCCTTCCTCCCTTCCTCCTTCCTTCCTCCTTCCTTCCTTCTTTCTCTCCCTCCCTCCCTCCTCCCTTCCTTCCTCCTTCTTTCCTTCCTTCCTTCCTCCCTTCCTCCTTCCTTCCTCCCTTCCTCCTTCCTTCCTTCCTCCCTCCCTCCTCCCTCCTTCCTTCCTCCCTTCCTCCTTCCTTCCTCCTTCCTTCCTTCTTTCTCTCCCTCCCTCCCCGCTTCCTTCCTCTTTCTTTCTTTCCTTCCTTCCTTCCTTCCTCCCTTCCTCCTTACTTCCTCCCTCCCTCCCTCCTTCCTCCTTCCTTCCTCCCTTCCTTCTTTCCTCCCTCCTCCTTCCTTTCTTCTTTCTCTCCCTCCCTCCCTCCTCCCTTCCTTCCTCCTTCTTTCCTTCCTTCCTTCCTCCCTTCCTCCTTCCTTCCTCCCTCCCTCCTTCCTTCCTCCCTCCCTCCCTCCTTCCTCCTTCCTTCCTCCCTTCCTCCTTCCTTCCTCCTTCCTTCCTTCTTTCTCTCCCTCCCTCCTCGCTTCCTTCCTCTTTCTTTCTTTCCTTCCTTCCTTCCTTCCTTCCTCCCTCCCTCCCTCCTTCCTCCTTCCTTCCTCCCTTCCTTCCTTCCTCCCTCCTCGCTTCCTTTCTCTTTCTTTCTTTCCTTCCTTCCTTCCTTCCTTCCTCCCTTCCTCCCTCCCTCCCTCCTTCCTCCTTCCTTCCTCCCTCCCTCCCTCCTTCCTCCTTCCTTCCTCCCTCCCTCCTTCCTTCCTCCTTCCTTCCTTCTTTCTCTCCCTCCCTCCTCGCTTCCTTCCTCTTTCTTTCTTTCCTTCCTTCCTTCCTTCCTTCCTCCCTCCCTTCCTCCCTCCTTCCTCCTTCCTTCCTCCCTTCCTTCCTTCCTCCCTCCTCCTTCCTTCCTTCTTTCTCTCCCTCCCTCCGTCCTCCCTTCCTTCCTCCTTCTTTCCTTCCTTCCTTCCTCCCTTCCTCCTTCCTTCCTCCCCTCCCTCTTTCCTTCCTTCCTCCCTTCCTCCTTCCTTCCTCCCTCCCTCCTTCCTTCCTCCCTCCCTCCCTCCTTCCTCCTTCCTTCCTCCCTTCCTCCTTCCTTCCTCCTTCCTTCCTTCTTTCTCTCCCTCCCTCCTCGCTTCCTTCCTCTTTCTTTCTTTCCTTCCTTCCTTCCTTCCTTCCTTCCTTCCTTCCTTCCTAGGTGGGTAAAACGAGAACCCAGATTCTTGAGGGCAATATGCTGACTCTGTAAACTGTTTAGAGAGGGCTGTAAAACACTGCGAAGCAGCATATAAGTCTTAAGTGCTATTGCTACTGCTAATGCACATACTATCCAAAGCTGATGGAAGCTGTTCTGACCTAGGCTTCCCAAGAGCATGAAGCAGACTCCTCGTCCCGATAAAACCTCTTTTATTTAGATTAAAGGGAATTCCTCTTCAGCAAAGTCCCAGCCAACAGTTTTTCATGAGATTTCACAATTACAGATCTTTCTAAGGCTTGGAGAGTTGCCAGGCCGATATCTTCCAAATGCTGCACGCTGGAGCAGCAATTACTTGGCAAGAAGTCAAGAACAGATCTTCACCCTAATGAATTGAACTAATTGTCTTCTGCAAACTCCCCTCCCCTTTCGCTCCTCTTTATTCCCTCTGGGAGGGTCCATTCACCGTCCACCTGTGGCTTTACTCCTGAGTCGACCCTTGTTCTTTAGCTGTTCCCTTCGTCTGGCAGCTCTGCGCAAACACACACTGGGAACAGGATCCAGCTGTTCTTCTGCCCCACTGATATCTGACTCCGAAGGCAGCTGACAACTGTCAGATGGCCCTGGCCCCCTCTCTGCCTCCGACGCAGAGCACTCATCAGAGCCTTCCCCAGACTCCAGGACTGGCCCAGGTTCCTCCCCAACCTCCTCACTGTCTGAGTCTGCCACCAGCTCTGCTGGCCACTGGCGAGCCACAACAAGCTATGGTTCAAAACAGAGTCAGAACAACAGAATTGGAAGGGACCTTGGAGGTCTTCTAGTCCAGGGGTCCCCAGTCCCAGTCCACGGACGGGTACCTGATCCATGGCATGCCAGCAATCAGGTCACACAGACAAACAAAGCCCCATCTGTGGGATGCAGGTCTAGTCTAACCCTCTGGTTTTTCTGCCCCAGCTACGGACCCCAAAGAATGCAGCACGCACAAACTCTATACAAAGCTTATTTTACTCAAATAACTTAGTCTTTATCAACCAAAGGCTGTTAATAAACTGTCTTAACAGCCTACCAGAATTCTAAGATAAGGTAATCACAGTCTTACTAGAGTTGGCAGAAAGCCCAGAAACAATTTTGCAGAGAATCCAGACGCGAAGGAGATTGAACTAAAGTTGTTCCCTACAGCTTGCTGCAAGCGGTGTTCCTCCTTAAATAGGCTAAGGGAATGGCCAATTAGCCCCAAGCCTTACTCTCGAGGAGACCTCCTCCTGAGGAGCCAGAAGTGCCTTTTGGCAGCTCTGCGTGCCCGTGCATCGAGAAGAGGCTCCTCCTCTTCATCCTCTTCACTTATGGGAGCTTCTGGAGGTTCTGAAGGCCCTGGCTGAATCCCCGCCTCTGGCACCACATCTTCTCCAGCCTCTTCATTGTCTGACTCGAGCGCCAGCTGCACAGGCTGCTGGCGCAGCACCACACCAGCCTCCTCGTTGTCGGAATCAGCTACAATCTGCACAGGGCGCTTACGGGCCACAACATCCGGTCCGCAGAAAAACCTTTCTCCATGGAACTAGTCCCTGATGCCCAAAAGGTTGGGGGATGCTGTTCTAGTTTAACCCCCTACTCAAGTAGGAAAACTTATACCAGCAGTCTCCAACCATTCCAGCCCAGCGTACTGGTGGAGATGGCAGCAGGAGGGTACGGAGAGGGGATGATTTTCTTGATTTATTTGGCACTCGTCTGCCTTGGGACTCACTTTTTTATTCCTTATGGGAAAAAATGTATTTGTTACTCATCGTTTTTGGTACTCATTGCGCCTCCCGGAATCAATTAAGGATGAGTACCGAGGTACCACTGTAATTTTAATCAGAAGAAATGAATGCCTCAAGCAACCTATTTTTTTTTTATTGAAAAGGTTTTTCAAATACAAATTTCCCCCCCCTTTCCACCCCCCCTTCTCCCTAACCCCCCCTCACCTTCCCCTCCCCCCATGGCTTCTCCAAAATAAAACCCAAATTAATAACAGATTATATAATATTTTACCATCCTTTTACTCCACCCCCCATATACTAACCCTATCTATTATTATGTCCCCCTTATACTATACATTTCTAAGCAACATTCAACTGTAAAATTATATAATAAATCATAATTTAGCAATTTCATCTATTCAACTCATAATCTATAGCATAACATCTCTTTTCTTAAACTAAAAGCTAACCTATCTCCACCCTTCTAACAATATTATTATATCCCCCTTGTACTATACCTTTCAAAGCAACATTCAACTGTAAAATTATATAATAAATCCTAATTTCCTGAAGCAACCTATTTCACCCTTTGAAACCTGCCCTTTTCAAGCGTTTGAAAATTTTGGCTACACTTATCACAACATGTTATAAACTTCTGTGAAGGGGTGGTATGGGTTGAATTATCCACCTCTGTTTTAAAGAGCAATGCCATGCTTGTAATGTCGTATCTCTTCGGCAATATTAGACGAAGATGTAACAAATGCATTCACATAACACGCCGACCTTGGTTAGCATTAATCTACCGTATTCTTCGCTGGTGGCGAAGAGCCGGAGGGCCTTGTTCCAGTGGGACTGCATCATGGCCTGGAGCTGGCTGACATTGAGTTGGCCACGCCCACCCAGTCACATGACCACTTAGCCACGCCCACCTAGCCGGTCATTAGGCAGATCATATTAGTGATCCGCGGGATTTAAAATTATGAATTTAGTGGTCCCTGAGGACCGAAAGGTTGGGGACCCCCGGTTTAATGCATGGGTAATATCCAGAGAGTAGGTTAAATCAACGTTAATTGTGTAAATCCAGCCTGCTTGTTTGCATTTTCAGGAAGTACAACGTACGCGTGGAGGACATCATGGTGCGTGACGTGCGTTATATCACACTGAACTGTAGGTACCGCGATCTTCAGGATGTCTTACACAGCACCAAGATGAAGAGCCTAGCTCTGGTGGAATCAGCCGGTAAGAGAAAAGGATGGGCAGGCAGGTGGGGAAGTTCAGGAGTTGTAGAACTTGCCTTTTGCAAGCAAGAACTAAATACCCCCACTCTACTTTTTACAACCAGCAATGGAATGGAATGGAATGGAATGGAATGGAATGGAATGGAATAGAATAGAATAGAATAGAATAGAATAGAATAGAATAGAATAGAATAGAATAGAATAGAATAGAATAGAATAGAATAGAATTCTTTATTGGCCAAGTGTGATTGGGCACGCAAGGACTTTGTCTTTGGTGCATATGCTCTCAGTGTACATAAAAAGATAAGATACGTTCCTCAAGAATCATAAGGTACAACACTTAATGTTAGTCATAGGGAACAAATAAGCAATCAAATCATACTAGGAAACAATATAAATCTTAAGGATACCAGCAACAAGGTTACAGTCATACAGTCATACGTGGGAGGAGATGGGTGATAGGAACAATGAGAAGATTAATAGTAATGCAGACTTAGTGAATAGTTTGACAGTGTTGAGGGAATTATTTGTTTAGCAGAGTAATGGCGTTCGGGGAAAAACTGTCGTGTCTAGTTGTTCTGGTGTGCAGTGCTCTATAAGTGTCGTTTTGAGGTAGGAGTTTAAATAGTTTATGTCCAGGATGTGAGGAGTCTGTAAATATTTTCCCAGCCCTCTTTTTGACTCGTGCAGTATACAGGTCCTCCATGGAAGGCAGGTTGGTAGCCATTGTTTTTTCTGCAATTCTAATTATCCTCTGAAGTCTGTGTCTGTCTTGTTGGGCTGCAGAACTAATAGCAATAGCACTTAGACTTATATACCACTCCATAGTGCTTTACAGCAGTGGCCCCCAATTTTTCAGGCACCAGGGATCGGTTCCATGGAGAGAGGTTTTGTTCCAACCCAGCTCCCCGAACACGACAAACTCTCTGTAGTTAAATCAATGATTCCTTTATTAGGACCGGCAGCAGCCCCAGCAAAACGTCTCTCTCTCACAACAGGCTAACAAATCTGCCTGGCAGGGAGATGAATAGTTGTCTGCCACATCTATTCATCTCCACCCCCTGCCTTTTATCCCCAGAGCTAGGATAGGGCTTTGCTAGCAGTAGTGGTTCTTCCGTCCCAAGGACCGGCCCATAGATTTCCACTCCTCTCCTCTGCCTTCTGTGCATCCACGCGTCAGGCACTGGACCCAGCTGTTCCTCCTCCTCATG